>OW203991.1:20917500-21565781 GCA_934047225.1 Ypsolopha sequella
TTCGCCTTAAATGCTCAATATTGTTAAAGATGGTTTATATTCAGAATTAGTAGTAGTAATTACAAGTAATTCATAAAAATGTATCAGAAGATAAATATTTTGTCGAAAAGAGTACTGGCCAAAAGTGGAGATTTATCGTAATTTACATTCTGTTCACGCCACATTATTCACTGAAAGAGTGTTTTAACCAAAGTTTAATAAAGAGTGAAGGTCCTCATTAGTTTTATTTTTAAAGCTTTACAGAAGCTTTCAGAGCATAAACTTTTCTAATTATTGTTTTTTTTCTAATTTACTGTTTTTTCCCTCTCCGAATTTAATATACTTCATTTCTTGTACAAAAAGTTGGCAACCCTAACACAGACAGCTTACTTCAGTAGTGTTAGTATTTTTGTTTGCTAGACGTGTAACAAACTAAATCCTTGAACTGAGTAATTCGTACCAATAAAAACATGATGTACTGTACTTAATGATTTTCTTTTCATAAAATAAGTCTCCTTAATGGTCAATATTTACTGTTTATTAGTATAAAATGTTTTCTTAGTTCAAAAGTAGCAAAGAGAAAACTAAAACTTCGCTAATTGTAAGTCAATATTACTTTAGTTCTCTGGTAGCTTTAGTAAAGAGTTTTTATTGCCCGCGGTTCCGCTAAATGGTGTCTGCTAACAGCCGCATTTTTCAACTTGTTACTGCTCAACTCCCTTTACGCATAGCACAAAAATAAATTCCTTTGAACTTTACTTAAGAAACACCATTTCTAACATTGAAAACTGTAGTTATATCCCTTTAGTAGTTTACAAGTTGTAAACGAAAAAGATAAAGGCTGAAATTATCACTGCGCAGCTCCCTTTGATAATAGTGCAATAATACATACTCTACATCCTTCCTCAAGAAACTTCCTAGAAAAACGAAATTCTGCACCTGTTAATCAAATTTCAAGTTTCTAAGTCAACTGGAACCCTATAGGTTTCATGGTGAGCAAATTTGTATGAAATTGATTGTGTAAAGTGCAGATGCTGAGTCTGCTCGTTTTCGTCACATTTTGTAGTATATTTTCTTGTAAGTTTAGTTTTTTAAGATATTTTATTGTAAGAATTTTCCGTGTTTTTATTTGTGACGAATAAATTTCATTTTCTTTCGTTCTTTCTTTCAAAACAATTTTTGCGTTGATTTAGAAGCCTAATATTTCTACAGCACCATGGGGCCGTAGACTTCTGTAGGAGGTATCAGTTTCAACTTGGGTCTTGACAGACCGACATACAGACGGAAAACAAAGTGAACCTATAAGGGTTCATTTTTTTCATTTTGAGGTACGGAACGGTAAAAATAGGGTGTTCAGATGAAATTTCGGAAGGCGGAAACTGGCGATAGTACATGTAAAATAGAACAACTTTTCTTGAAAAAAAATGAGAAATCAAGAAAAAAAGCAGAAGGTCTGAAGAGGCGCATGTATAGAGGCCATGATGAGGGTTTCATATTTGTGTCTTTTGGTGTAAAAACTCTTGGGCCGTGGGGTCCAGAAGCGTGGCGACTTTATAAAGAAATTTCTTCGCGCTTGGTCAATGCTTCAGGTGACCGATGGGCTGGAAACTATTTTGGCCAAAAATTAGTTTCGCCATTCAACGTGGCAACGCCGCCAGCCTTTTGGGCACCCTTCCTTACGATAATTTTCTATTTATTCCAAATATTTCAGATTGTATGTTTATTTTGATATATTTTTATTGTAGATCAAAAATAAGAAGAAAAATATATCAGTTTCATACATTTTGGTCGAGTAGCTATGTAACTATTCTATGGAACAGCTGGTTTTTTTGTTATTGTTGTTCCTATGGACGAGTACTATCGCCAGTTTCCGGCTTCCGACATAAAGGTCCAACATAAAGGTTTTAGCGTGCGGCTTTCAATAGAGCTTAGCACTCCAGTTTGGTCATAAACGTTTTGGTCCTGGTGAAGTGAACTGACAAGATCGTGACTCACGTATAGTATGATTCTATCTCAAAAGATAAGTAAATTATCATTTTCTTTCTTTGTAATCTTTTGTGTAACCATCTACCTCTGCTAATATTATTATTATTTATTTAATAATATTAGCAGAGGTACTACGTTCTGTACGTTATTTTTGTATTTTATAATATATTTATACATTGTATATTAGCTTTTCATCATATTTTAGTATTTGTACCTAATATACAGGATGGAAAAAATTTAAGGGCCCGGCAGGGGAGCTACCTTAAATCGTTTAGTTAGCTCATTTTACTGAAAGGAAACATTCCTTTATTTTTTAAAAGAAACAAAACTGCATTCAAAGATATTCTGAAATTCGCTTGTCTCACCCGGGAATCGAACCAACTAAAAATTAAAAAATAAACCCTCGCTATTTTATCATACGAATCGGTAGGATTATTGTTCAGAATAAAATTTGTCTGATAAACATTTGGTCTTACACTCATCTGTTGTATGAGATACTCATGAAATTAAATATTTATTACAAGTTCTTTGTTAACAATACCTAGTACTGTTCACTTGTAACAAGTAAATGAAACGTTCTAATTTTCTTATCTCTCTTACATCCAAAGACATCGTATGAAGTACAAGCTTGCTAATGTTATTTATCTTAAGTACCTTGTTGAAGACTTTAATAAGAAAATCGTTAAATGGTAATAATAAATGTATGCAGAGCACAATTACTTCTTGTACTAGGCGTACTGACGAAAAGTTTAAAAAAGAAATGTATTTTTTTTGCAACGCGGAGCAACAAATTTGAAGTTCGAACTTAAAATTTTGTTTTGTTTTGCTTTCATTCCATGCCATCATTGTGTAATAATGGCGTATAATTATTACTTTACAAGTGAACAGTACTAGGTATTGTTAATAAAGAACTTGTAATAAATATTTAATTTCATGAGTATCTCATACAACAGATGAGTGTAAGACCAAATGTTTATCAGACAAATTTTATTCTGAACAATAATCCTACCGATTCGTATAGCGAGGGTTTATTTTTTTAATTTTTAGTTGGTTCAGTTCCCGGGTGAGACAAGCAAATTTTAGAAGATCTATGAATGCAGTTTCGTTTCTTTTAAAAAATAAAGGAATGTTTCCTTTCAGTAAAATGAGCTAACTAAAGAATTTAAGGTAGTTCCCCTCCAGGGCCCTTTCATTTTTTCCACCCTGTATAATATAGTAAGTAAACACTTATTAAATTGTCCATTATTTATTTTGATGTCCACATGCTTTACGATTTATCTCCTTATTTCTGGAAGAAATCGCTTTTAGTGATAAGACCGCCAATTGTAATCTATCTATATCTTGTTTTTCTAGTTTAAGTTTTCTTTTATATGGTGCACAATAAAGAGTATTTATCTTGTCTCGTCTTGTATGATACAATTTCTTTAAGTTGCGTAGTCTAAAGGAAGACAAAGGAAACAAATAAACAAATTACTCGTATATATTTTCAACTATACAATCCCAACCATTCTGTGAACTTCTTTCAAAGGAACAGCACTCGAGCTCTGCTTTAATTTCCAATTTTTCCCGAAGCTTTTCTTCTTCTAAAGCTACTTCGTTTAATCTATTTTTAAACCATAATTCTTTGCTCGGTCAAAGGAATCCTTCCTCAAGTTTGGTGTGTGTGCCTTCAGTTTGACTCAGCGATTTAATAGATTGAATTGAACGTGTGAATACAAATCTTCATAATTACTAAATAGGGCCATTTAGCATAAATATGTGGACACACCGGACAAAAGCAACACATTTTTTTCACATACTACTAAGGGTAAAGCTTTATGAATAAAATATTGTGAATTGTTGGTTGTCACTTAATATTTTTCATCATTGTTTATTTACCTATTTTATTTTTATTTATAACACTTTTTGCACATTTACACAAATAACTTGAACATGGTGTACAAGGGCGGCTGCACTTATTGCTAATAGCAATATCTTCCAGTCAACCCTTGGTAGCTAGCAGATATTGTTGTTGTCTAGATATAGGTAGTCAGATCATAATTGGCAAACTAAGTAGTAAACTAAGCAATAAACCCTTGACTTTGAATTTATAAACACACTAATTATTACGCAGCAGAATTCATAAACTTATTTTGGTAATCCCATGATATTTTTGATTTTAAATAAGTATATTTATTCAATAAAATAGTGGTACTGGTAGCTTTGGCATCTATTTGTACGTTTTATTCAAAAAACGTTCGTATCTTAAGGGGTTATGTCGTCAATATCGACACTTTTTGAAATTATTTATCTGCTGTTCAAAAGTAGTCCCAAGTTAAATAAATTTGTGTAACAATTTTGGAACCTTTTTCTAGATTTTGGTCTATTAGAAACGCGCTTGGAAGAACTTCACTCGATAGAAATAATTATTGAAATGAGGTCTAAAATTACACTTTTTTTGATATTCTGACAAATTGGGATAGTATACAGACATCAAAAATATTTATTTAGATGGGTTTTAACAATATCTAAATTACTGGAAAAGGAAATTTTCATAGCTATTTTAGTTATTTTTGTATTAATTTAAAACCGACATTTTGTCAATTTTCCCCAATTCCGTCCCTCTCGCACTGCGGGTCTGTCCGCCTGGAGTAACGGGGACCTTTGCAAGGACGATATATTTATCATCTTAAGTGGTGCGGCCCTGCTAAACTAACGCACATTAAGTATGTGCTAGAAATGCAGGCCGCGGTTCAAAAGACTGGGAAACTTCAAAGGGTAGAATAATATAAATTTTTTGTAAGAATTCCGAAGTTTTTAAAGGTGTATTGAGAAGACCCGCTTTCAATCCTGGGTCGAACGAAACAATAAACCACATTATAATAATACTATTATATTAAATCCATTTTCGAGGGGAGTATGCGCAAACTACTGCTTCTTCTGTAGCATTAAATTTCTGTAGTACAGTAGGGCCTCGCTAATTCGGACCCCCGCTTATCCGGTGATCCCTGTACTCCGGATGGGCGTCTGGGGCGTTGAAGTTATCATTCCAAAAAAGGTTGCCAATTCAGAAGCATTGGGAGATTTAAACACTGCTATGAGGTAAAAATAATGACTTTGATAGCACAGAACATAATGATAGCACAGAACATCGTGCTCTTGAAATACTAAAATAACGTACCCGCTAAGATAAAATCATATTATGAACATTTAATTTAACATAAAACTTAACTATGTATTAACTTAGATTAATCAATTTACTTATGTGGTAGATTGTAATAGCACCGCAAACAAACCCCTAAGGGTTTAAGTGGTGTATATTTGAAATATGTTTGTGCAACTGTATGTGTGTAAATAAATAAAATAAAAAATAAAAATGAAAGAAAATTATGATCAGAAGAGTATCACACACACTTCGTGTTAAAGGACAATGGGCAAAAATGTATGGAAATTGGTCCAAGGACCTCCACTGATGAGACTTGCGGTAAATGAAAGTACATAACTGTCTTATGATTGTGGCAACAAATTATTAGATTCTGTCCGGGGGTTCTATTGTTATAGTCATGTTTGTCTTGACTATAAATAATGTGATTTTACGTTGCAATTGTGTTAGAATGATTTTTACAAGGTCAAATGACCTCAGTATCTTTTTGGATTGCGATACCCCTCCCGCTTCTCCTTAACCACCCCGCCCTCGCCCCGTCATGGCGTATGACATCATTGACGCCAAGTGCAGAGATAATGTGATCGTGTAGTACGTACTTGCGTCCAGCCAGGTAAACGACGAAACAATGCAGGGGAGGTGAGAGGCGATTGTAGTTGTGTCGGCCCTCTCCCTCCCTCTACCCCCGCTTGTTGTGGCAAGTGCGCTCGCAGTCTTAGGCTAACTGTTTTCGCTGTTTGTTGTATTGTGATCTTCGATTTTCGAGTGTTTTTTAAAAAATACCGACCTTTGCACGTGAATGGAATTGATTTCTGCCGCTATAACTGAACCGACTTTTGCTTGTTAATGGACACCTCTTTTTCCTTGAGATTGGACAAAGTGACTGAATTCTCAATATGTTTCGACCTTCAGCGGGAGTTCTTTGTTTACTGTGTAACAGTGTTACGTAAAAGACGAATGACAATTACCCAAACCCTGATCGATGAAAATCATGAAGCTGCTATGATTATCACAGAAAATCTGCAACCATATCAGGTATGGAGAATTATTATAATTTTTACATTAAAGAATAAATCATACTAAATACGAAGCACATATGCCAGAAAGTGTCGCGGCCGGTGAAATACAATTAACTACCACTCAAACAAATGAATCGAGAACAGTAACAATGGTCAGATGGGCGGTCGAAGCCGTAAACGGACGCATAAAACGTGACTTCAAGTTATTTCGGCAGGAGTACTATCACAATGCAATGCCCCACATGTTTGCTGATTTTAGGATAGCAGCAGCACTAACAAATGCATTCCATGTTCCCATTACAGACAATACACACGCTCCTGTGTTTCTTGAGAGAATTGCGATACGGAGCGAGATGCAAAATGTTCTGGCTGAATACGTACAGTGTCGTCATCTTAACGGACAACGAGTAGCATTCCAAAATATGGACGCAGGATTACCAGGTCTTGAGACTTTTCCATGATTGACAGAGGACGACCTGATCTTATTAGCACTTGGGTCATACCAGTTGAAACTGGCCAACAGTTATTATGCCGAGCACATCGGGTTGTATCGAGATTCCGAAGGTCTGACAGCCAATTTGAATGAAGCAGGAATTCCTGGAGAGAGTTTATGGTTATTGAGAGGCAAAATACAATCGAGGTACACAAGTGCGCGCAAGCATTATTCATATGTGGTAGTAAAAGATAACGAATCTGGCTTGGGTGCAATCGAACACTACTAATGCTCATGCAAAGTAGGAAAACGCACCTTGGGATGCTGTGCGCATGTAATGCTAATCATATGGTACCTAGGTTATGTCCCTTTACGAAGATTATATTCATTTACCAGCCAGATTTTTAGATTCAATCATAATAGATGAATAAATGTGATTTCTTCCCCCACAATCTTGTTTTATTAATCCAGCAATTACCTACGTTGAGCTTATGTATATACTTTAAGTTAAAAAAAAAAACATAACCATAGCAAAATAACCCCCGCGACAGAATCTAATAGACTTTTGTCTACCATGTGTGCACTTACATTTCCCGCATGTATCATGCTTTACAACAAGTGGGGGTGGAGGTAGGGGGACACAACTATAATCGCCTCTCACCTCCCCTGCATTGTTTTGTTTACCTGGACGCAAGTACGCACTACACGATCACATTATCTCTGCACTTAAATTGGCGTCGATGACGTCATATGGCATGACGGGGCGAGCGCGGGGTGGTTTAGGAGAAGCGGGAGGGGCATCGCAATCCAGAAAGATGCAGAGATTATGTGACCGTATCAAAGTAAACACCGTTTTAACGTAAAATCACATTATTTGTAGTCAAGACAAACATGACCATAACAAAAGAACCCCCGGACAGAATCTAATAATTTTTTGCCAGAATCATAAGACAGTTATGTATTTTCATTTACCGCAAGTCTCATCAGTGGAGGTTCTTGGACCACTTTCGCCCATTGTCCTTTGCAGATTTCTTACATATTTGTATGTAATTCTCTACATACTTAGTTTTGTATGTATGTATTGTCTGTTTTGTTTGTCTTACTTATTGTTTTTCGATAATTAATTAAATAAATTTAAGGTTAATCATATATTTTAATAACATTAAAATATTGCAGACCACAATCCGGACGCCTCGGTAATCTGCCAAGGGCCTGTTTTTTGCCTATCCGGATTAGCGAGGCCCTACTGTATTCCTATATATTTTTTTGTTTTTTTGTGGCTATTTGTGTCGTGGTTCGAGGAATTTCATGAAAAAGACAGGCCGCTGTCAGCTGATTGAGTGATGTTAACTTTTTCTGTAAAAAATGATACAATGTGTATTCAATATTTGTTACTTAAGAGTGGTTTCGCAGCCGGATTGTGCAAAATCCGCCTTTTTCTAATTAATCGAATTAGATCACTTAAATTCAAAATTAAATCAATAGTTATCAACAAAACCTTCTTACCTATGTATTGTGTTTGCTGCCACCGCAAAATTTCCATTGGTTTCTATAAATGAAATTTCAAATTTTTTTAATTTCTAATTTTTTGAAATTCTAATTTACAGAAACCAATGGAAACTTTGCGATGGCAGCAAACACAACACATAGGTAATAAGGTTTTGTTGAATAACTATTGATTGAATTTTGAATTTCAGTGATCTGTTTCGATTAATTAAAAAAAGGCGGGTTTTTCACAATCCGGCTGCGAAACCGCTCTTAAGAGCTTACAAGTTATTACTATATAGTGGTGTTTAATATAACAATAGGTATTAATTACAGTATTCACAAAATAATTTGGCTCTTATTGTGGTTTGGGGACCTACTTTTAACAGGACTAGGTACTAGTTTTAAGTAAACCAACCATATGAAAAGG
Organism: Ypsolopha sequella; assembly: GCA_934047225.1. Classification (NCBI taxonomy): domain Eukaryota; kingdom Metazoa; phylum Arthropoda; class Insecta; order Lepidoptera; family Ypsolophidae; genus Ypsolopha; species Ypsolopha sequella. Next base: position 20,925,975 of record OW203991.1, read on the forward strand.
TATTGGCTTAATGCACTTTTGCTTCTAAGTACTAAATATTTTAGTACAGTGAAATGAAAATAAAAAATACTTTTGTTAGTAAAAAAAAACTAGTTACATTTACGTTAAATTTGTTAATAGTAACAATTATTTCTAGTAGCTGCTAATAATCAGATTAACTCCACAACAAAACATAGCTATACAAACAATACTCCTTCCGTTATATTTAAATTAAATAACCAGCCAAGTGCAAGTCGGACTCGCGCACGATGGGTTCCGTACCATTATCTATAAAACGGCAAAAAAAACATGTCTGTTGTATGGGAGCCCCCTTAAATATTTATTTTATTCTATTTTTTAGTAATTTTTATTATAGTGGCAACTAACTAAGCAAAAATGTTTATTAAGTATACCAGAAATATGTTTAAATTATACCTGATTCATTGTTAAGATATATGGAACTGGCCTTATATGGAGCAGACTGGTGACGGGCAGCAGCGTCACTGGTGCGAGGGTTCCAGCACCGCGCTCACCAACTCGCCTGCCAAGCGTGTGTGAGTATAGGCAATTCTTCCAGGATGACCGCCGGGAGTGGCAAAGTCCTGGAAAAGCTTATGTCCAGCAGTGGACGAACTAGGCTGATGGATAGAAGGATATGCATATCCACCGCGACGATTGAACCCCTGAGTGTTAAAGTCCTGGAAAGATTGCAGAGAGATTGCAGAGCCCGCACTAGGTGGCTACTTGTATTTATTGTATTTTTGTGTAGTAAAGAATAATGTTATTATATTAAATTATTACGTCATCACGATATAAATCCCGAAGTGCGTGTCAGAGGTATTACTGAGTATAGACTGTGAAGTGCAAGTTAAAGCCTATATGCAATTCGAACACAAATATGTGCGTGTCTCTACAAGAAAATATAATGTAGTTTCTGAACAGTCATATGATGTGCTTTTCTAATTTCATACATAAGTTGCTTAGCATGAGGGGCTATTTCATCTTTAGAATTTCATAAATCACCGATTTTTCATTACGAATTTGGCTGAATCGAAGTCTCTTTATGTAAATAATTAAGTCTGCTTTTATTTGTGGGCTCCTCAATTATGACTTTAAATATGTCTTCAAATACATTTGTAGGACATTCGTAGCAGTTTAGTTAGAGCTACGCCGTAGCTAATTGCGAAATCTAACTTGCTGTAAATTAATAAGTTACTCGTAGGTACTGATTTGGATACAGAGTGTAATTAAACGGGTATTTAAAAACGAAACCATATTATTTACTGATCATACTGAATACTTACCAGTAGTAAGTATTCAGTCAGCTTTATCAGCTTTACCAGGTGGTAGAGCTGATGCCGGGCTCAACTGTGGAGGTACCACTATCTTACGTGAAAACCCCATCAAAATAATTTTGGGGACAGTAAGAGGACAGCTCAAAGGCAAAAACCAGGAGGCCCACCAAGCTTGGGACCGATGGATGGCGGTATATCCATCCCTAATAGCCGGGCCCTATATGGAACAGACTGGTGACGGGCAGCGGCGTCACTGGTGCGAGGGTTCCGGCACCGCGCTCACCAACCCGCCTGCCAACCTTCCATTTGCGCACCATAACTTTTTTTCGTCACTCAGCTTTCATTCATCCTCTTTATGTAAAGAGGACATGTGTCCAGACCACCAAAGGATTCCTTTTTCTATTCTATTCTAGTCTTCTTTTCATTTCATTATAATATAATATTTAATAAAATATAATATAATACATTATGTTAATAGAAGTAATGATTTTGTAATGTGTTATTTAGACACAAGCCCTTTCCAGTGGGAATTTATCAATTTCCATGTTCTCACCCAACTGCGGTAAGACCGCCATGTTGTTTCAGCCCCAACAACTCTGCAGGTAGTTGTAAAGTTGATACATAACTTGTGCAGTTTGCTTGCTCGTGTGTGAAGTTCGGTGTGTGGAGTTTGACTTACCTTGATAATTCAGAGTCTTTTGACGATGATATGAAGCCTAAATGTTTTATAGGTTTGTTTTATAGGTTTGACCGCATTTGTGGCCAAGTGGAGTTCGCCTGCTAATCCAGAGGTCTTGGGTTCAATCGTCGCGGTGGATATTCATATCCTTCTATCCATCAGCCCAGTTCGTCCACTGCTGGACATAAGCCTTTCCAGGACTTTGCCACTCCCGGCGGTCATCCTGGAAGAATTGCCCATACTCACACACGCTGGGCGGGCGGGTTGGTGAGCGCGGTGCCGGAGCCCTCGCATCAGTGACGCCGCTGCCCGTCACCAGTCTGTTAATAAGGCCCGGCTATAAGGGATAGATATACCACCATCCATCGGTCCCAGGCATGGTGGGCCTCCTGATTTTTTGCCTGTGAGCTGTCATCTTACTCTCCCCCGAATTACTGCGAGGTGGTCTCCAAGTAAGATGGTGGTACCTCCACAGTTGAGCCCGGCATCAGCTCTACCACCTGCTGGATATTCATATATCTTTACACAATATACCATAAAATAGGGCCAAAATTGAATAAGGGTACTGGGAAAAAGACACAAACTAAACTATTCCTAAATTAGCGACACAGATCAACGAATAATGACACATACAGGTTTCCTTTCTTGAAAGAACCCTAAAACAGGTGTCGTGACAAAACGTTCTAGTCGATTGCATACAAAATACTGAAACAACAAGCGGAACTGCTTTTGAAGCATAAATCTTCCTTAAGAATCACTTTACTGCAAAAATTTCTTTTGGCTCACACAAATTTCACTTAGGCGGGCTTATGGACGAAACTTTTATGGGTCGCTGTAAGGCTATAAAAGTAATAATAAAAGCTTTTGTATTAAATATGTTTGCACAATGTAGTATTCTTCTGTAGGCGGATGTTTTGAATATTATGTTTGCACTCTAGTAAACAAGTTTATTGAAACGAAACAATGTTTAGCTAAAAATTACCATTGCGGTTTATTGTTATGGATTCGGATCTTGTTTCAGCACTTGTTGTTAAAGTGTCTCATAGTTTTTGAATTTTTTATAAAGATGTTATATTCCACATAAATACAATCACTTAAATGGTTCTAGTCGCTATATTTCAGTGGGGTCGTCTCAGGCGAATAGGAAAACATATTATATTATAGCTTTTGTATGTGTCACATAACGTATATTTCGATGGATTCGATTATGGTTCTTGGTGGAATATCATTGTCAATAAATTGTACACAAATTATTGGTCCACAGATGTGCAGTGGCGCCCACAGAATTTTTTTCCGGAAAAGCAATCAAAAGGTCAAGATTGAGAATAAAAAAATATAAAAAAAAATTAATAAAACTTTGAAAAAAAAAAAGTATGTATGACGCCAGGGTAGGCACTGCCTACCCTAAAGTGAACATTTTAATACAAACTTTTTTTTTTCAAAGTGTTATTTAAATATTTTCATTTTTTGTTTTATTGCCGTACTTGACCTTCTGATTGCTTTTCCGGAAAAAAATTCTGTGCACGCCACTGCAGATGTGTCATATGAAACGTCACCTTAAGTACATATCGAGTGTATACCTACATAGAAGAATAAGCCTAATTAATTATATAATAAAAACATATATACTTACTGTAAGTATACACTTCAAAATCAAATCAAATCAAAAATTCTTTATTTACTTTACAAAATGTAGGTTTTGAGGGGGTGGGACTCCCCTTTTAAGTTTTACAACTACTACTACAATTACACTTACTAAAATACATAACTATTTATACATACTTACATACATATACTCAATGTCTCCCTGAGGGGTAGGCAGAGACTACAGATTACCATCTGCTACGATCCAGACACACATCTTTCGCCTTTATCACATCCATCAATCTGGTCATATAAGCTCTTCTATTCCGGGTACTTTTGACATGGCCCTTCTTCAGTATGTCGCCAGTTTGGTCAGCATACGTCCTTCTAAGGCGGCCTGGTCGAACTGTACCTTCCACTTGACTTCTTTCCTTACTTTACTCTCATTCATCCTATCTACATGTCGAAACCACTGAAGCATTCTTTTTTCTATTTTTGTCACTACATCTTCTTTCAGGCCGCAACGATCCCGTATGTCGATATTTTTCACTCTGTCATTCAATGTTATGGCGATATGCGAAAAAAATACGGGTCTTTCTTTTCTGTGTATTTCATGAAATACAAGGAAAATTTTAATAAATTTCTGGTATATGCATTTTGACTATATAATCTAGGGTTTTGAAATTGGAAAACATTTTCCGATAAATTTTCCTCGATGGAAATAATTGTTGAAATGAGGTCTTCAAATGAACTTTTTCTCCTCGTTTGACGAATAGGTACCATATACAGAACTCAAAGATATTTTATTAGGTGTGTTTCAACAATATCTAAAAATTTGATATTTCAAATTTTGCTAGCTATTTTAGTTTTTTTAATAAAAATATAAAACCAACTTTTTTCCCTTTTGCCCTAAATCCGCACCTCTCGCACTGCGTGATTTTTCGCTTGGAGTGTTAGTGACAAAAATATAATTCGCATAGCCTCTTAAACCACACATACTTCGTTTGGCAAAACGAGTTGTTGATCCGTTATTTTGATCGCTTGTTAGGCCTCCAGTATGACGTAACCTACTCTTTGAACTATATTTTAAGAACACTTAAAATGTCGTCGCATATTTAAGAATAAATATTAAGTTATTATTTAAGTACATTGCAATACTTTACCTCTCGATATAAGAACATTATGTACCTAATTACGCAAATAAACTATGTTATATACTTCGTAAGGAACGCATTTTCACTGCATATACTACAATAAATATACATAATAGTATTATGATAATACTTACCTATTCGGAAAATGACAGGTAGAGGAGTATTCTTTAAGCTTTTTCGTAAAAGAACTGATAGTAACACGGTCGTGAATATTATGCGGAAAAGCATTCCAGATTCGAACTGAATCGACACTGAATGAATTTCCAAAAGCATAAGTATTATTGTATGGGGTTTTAAGGGCCTTACTATTGCCAAATGGGTACTTTCTTTATGGCCAAACCAAAAAAAATGAAAAAATGTATTATGAATAATCAAATTTTAGACAACATATGCAACATTTTTCTTTTTCACACCACAAAAACTTCAACATGAATTTTATTTTTTACTGAATGGTGTTTTTTGACCTCAAATTCCCTACTGCCCCTGAGTGGCTTGGCCGATTGAATTCATCTATGCTTTGATAAATAGATGAACTTTATAGCTATAAACATAACATAAGATTATTCAATCGAGTTATCACGTCCAAGTGAAAAGTATAATTTTCTCCTATTTCGTCCTATCAAGGACGCAGCGAGCGTCGTAACAGCCACTATGCATTGCGCGCTGATATGAACGTTATTTCAATGTCATTTCCGTTGATATTTGTAGTGACAAATATCGAGCTGCTAATTTGGCGATGGTAATCGCCTTAAGGTGGGAGAAAGTTTCAAAACGTAAGACTGTCCTGAAGATCAAAAACTCAAAACATTCACGAAGGTAAGTAAGCCGGAGAAAGTGGATTCCTAATTATGTTAAATAGATGGGATAAGATATGAACATCTTCATTATCAATTGACACAGTTTTAGCTCATGATGGATAAAACGGGAAGTGAGTTTTTTATATTTTTTTTCAATGCAGTTGCTCGTAAAGTTTTCTTTTTTGTGTAACAAAATTATGCGGAAACCGACTCTTTATTTCACACGTGAAATAAAACAGTACTGAAATCCTTTATTTCACGCGTGAAATAAAGTAATTTTTTAAAATTTTTTACTCTGTGGTGCATGGTGCAAGTCATAAAATTTAAAAAATTACAAAGATGCAAGGAGGTTTTGCTGTCCAAAAAAAAAAACAATTATTTATAAGTATGCGCGCTCTAGCAATAATTGAATGATGATAAACCCCATAACACATAAGATTCTTGATTATCTCATTTAAAAATACGTGTTTTGTTTCCGCAAACAAAAATATTTTTCACATTATTGGCTGTATGTATACTGTACCTTTGCCTCAAGAAAGAAAAAACTGTATGAAACGCGCGCTCTGCAAAGAAAGCACGCCATTTTGTTGTAAATATGCTTTGGTGAAATAAAATTACTTTCTTTATTATACTTATTTTTTTATTGTATTTCCTCGCAAAATGCATTGAAAAATGTTGTAAGATACTTGAGCGTAAAAGGTTTTTATACGAATAAGTGCCAAATTGAAAACACGAGCGCAGCTTACTTTCCGCACTTCTATTTTCCAACTACTACATTATTAAAACCATAATAGCGCGTACAAAAATTTATTATTTCCCGCTTGATTTACCATATTTTCGATATTTTGATATTATAAAATTATATAATTGTGTTTTCCAATGTGTATACTGCTTGGGTACTTGGTTGGTTAGGATATATGCAAACCTGGTTTATTCATCCAAGATGCAAATCGATGTCAAACTGTGCAACTGACACTAGCGAAAATACTACCTTGTTTTATATTATACTAGCGACCCGCCCCGGCTTCGCACGGTTTCTTAATTTTTCATAAGTACGGATTACGTTGTCGCGCTGAAAAGCACGTTTTTATTAAGTAATAAAAATTTAAGGTACTTAATTGGATTAGGATAAATGCTGTATTGCTTAAAATCGCTTCGTAAATAAGCCATTATTTCTCGTAAAAAGTAAAGGATAAAAATTGGTTATTGTAGGTTATCCCTAAGAGATAGACATATAACATTGCGGACTTTTTTGTAGACCTTTTTAAGGTGTACAATACTTTAAATGCGTTTAAATGTAAGCGCAAAAAAATGTGTTTATTTAGTATCAGTGTTTCTCTACTATATTATGCATGTATTATACATATAAACTTTCCTCTTGAATCACTCTATCTATTAAAAAACTGCATCAAAATCCATTGTGTAATTTTAAAGATCTAAGCATACATAGGCACAGACAGACAGCGGGAAGCGACTTTGTTTTATACTATGTAGTGGTAGTGATAGTGAATCTCCGCCACCAGGTGTCCCCACGAGGGCTAATTTTAATGGTTGCATTATACTCAACTCGTACATATAATGCACATATTTCTGTGTCAAACTTCCCCTATTTCTTCCATTTATTTAGAACCTTCCACCGAACACCCTCCATGTAACCTTTTAACTCTTGACCACAATACTATTTTCACTCGGCTTTCTATACAACGATTTTCATTACAAAACCGGGAAGCAACCTCGACACAAACTTCCACACGACTTTGAACAAAGAACCATAAAGGTCCATCTTTACAGGCCCATACTCCAACACAAAAGATCATATCTACCCTTCCATTAATTAATTTAAGGTGGAGATATCTAGTTTACAGTCCAACGGCGTCTATTGTCCACGCGCTATCGGCCTTTCCGGGTTCTGTATGACCGGCTGGCATGGAATAGGTAAGAATAGGTAGGACAAGCTTGATGGCCATATCGTAGAATTGACCATTACATAATGTGATGGGCCATATAATGAAATTGATGTAGTATATATTTATATAATAATACAATCTTATAAATGGTAGCAAACTAAATATTTAATTTTAAACCACTAAGCTCCTCCATATTTCCTTAAAATCTGGCAGTGGTTTATCCAATAAGTACAATTTAAGAGCCCAGTATTTTTTTGGTATCTATAAGTTCTGTTATATAGATGGTAATAATTTATAGGTCATAGGTGCAATAACGATAATATGGTGTAGAGTTTCCCAAACGGGACCTTAGTACTAAGCTTCCGCTGTCTGGCTGTCTGTCCGTCTGTCACAGGTAGAGATGGGCGCGGGAAAATTCCCATCAAGAAAATTCCCGGGTTAGTTCCCGTTTGGGAAAATTCCCGGTGTTTATCGGGGAATATTCCCAATCGGTGGGCTTTTTCATTTTTCTTCACAAATACTATGAAACTTAAAATAAAAAACTTACTGCAGGTGATAGAAGAAATCACAGCCAACATTTTATTTCCTTACCCTTGACTGCGAAAATATGCGCTTTGGAAACTACAGGCACTTGAAAATATTTAATTAAAAGGTTAAGTAACCGAACAATTTTTTTTTTGTGATAGACTGCTGATGCTATTACAAACACTTTTTACTGTTAAAGTTTTTCTGAAATACGCATTACATTCTGAGAAAAAAATATTTTTTTTTGTATGGAGAAAACAATGATAATGTCAATTAAGAAGAACTTTCTGATATTTAGCTACAATACGGCAAATCTACTTATTTGCTATGGTGGATAACTTGTATTTCAAAATATATTAAAACAAAATGTCAAAATGAAAACACCCGAATATTTTCCCTAACGGGTGTTTTCAAGAAAACTTTCCTGGAATTTTCCCGGGTGGAAACCCATCTCTAGTCACAGGGCTCTACAGCTTCAGCCGTAATAGGTAGATTAGGTAGCCAGTTCAAATTGTCACAGAATACTTGTCTCTATAACGGCAAAAAATAATGCCAGGGGGTACATACATAAAACATACAAACAAAAAAACTTACTTGAGTTCCGTACACCGGGGCTGCCGAAATGTTATTTAGGCGCTACCATTTTAGCGGATTATTTTTTGTCGCCTTGATGACATCTATATTGTTCTTATTTACCATAATGTTTTAGGGTTCCGTACCCGTATTGAGTGGTGGTACAGAACCCTTCGTGCGCGAGTCCGACGACAGTCCGACTCACACGTGGCCAAATTATTGAGGACAATTATGACATTAAAATAAAGAGGCTTATCTGTTTGTAGTATTTTATTCTTTGCCGCATTAAAATTGACTTTATAATGGACGATGGTTGGGTATAAATAGATGTCACTGCTACTATCTACTGGATACGTGACCTTACAAACGGAGCTTTTAAGGCTTTACCTTGACTACATTTAGGTTAATATTTTGTACTGAATAAGCTTGGGTTTATTCTGAAATATAGGCATTTCAGACTGGATAAGCTTAGCTTTATACCTATAATATTTCAGAATAAACATTTTTAAGCCTAATGTATCTGTTTATTCGAGTATATTTACGTTTCTGTAATTTTGAAGTAAAGAGAATCCTTTTTAATGACCGCTGTTTTTGAAATTTGCCTGCTGAACGGTCAAGGAAAACATCGTAAGGAAACCTGCGTGCCCTAAAAAGCGTGTATTTGTGCCCGAAGAACGGCGGGCCACCTTCGGGCGTAAATCGTCGGTGAAACGTGAGTGTCCGAGTGTGGACTGTGACTTGTATTTCACACTCAGGAACTCCTCTGACACCCCCTTGGGTATTCATGTCGTTTCGATATATTTATATATTATATAATAAGCTTAGCTTAATATGTATAATAGGTTTGACTGTGGAGGTACCACCATCTTACTTGGAGATCCCCAGAGATCCCCAGAAGGGAGAGTAAGAGGACAGCTCACAGGCAAAAACCCAGGAGGCCCACCATGCCTGGAACCGATGGATGGTGGTATATCCATCCCTAATAGCCGGGCCTTATATGGAACAGACTGGTGACGGGCAGCAGCGTCACTGGTGCGAGGGTTCCGGCACCGCGCTCACCAACCCGCCTGCCCAGCGTGTGTGAGTATGGGCAATTCTTCCAGGATGACCGCCAGGAGTGGCAAAGTCCTGGAAAGGCTTATGGATGATTGGATATGTATGTTTGATATCAGAATATTAAATGTTGTCTCAAAACAAAGTCACTCGATCAAACAGTGTCTGGGCGCTCGCTCGAGCAATCGCGAAAAAAAATTGTTTTAAAAGTGCCACTAAGCTTGGGTTGAGATACTACCCAAAATTGCTCGAGCGAATAGTCTAATAAACAATGTTTTTTGTATGAAGGCCCTAACCTGTCATCAAATCATCTGTCAGTGAAATTTTGTAGATATTATCTATTTGTGAATAATAAGAGGCAACAAATTACTGTAACAATTTATTCAATGATTACATATTCTTCTATTGGATTATTTCTCAACCGTATTCTCTACTTTATTTTCCTAACAAATATCTTAGAGTGTACCTTAATCCTTTTGTCGTTTGGGGTACTCTAAAACATTTTTCAATGCAAGTGCTCGTAAAGGCCCACTTTTTATGCATGAAAACCGAACAGAAAGTTGATTAATTTGCCCTAGGGCTTTATTATTATTATTTTAATTTATTTACGAGAAGTTGGCTAACCTGCAACCTTTCCTGTGTACCATAAATGTTATGCTTTTTTTCCACTGTTTAACGGCTCTGAATACAGTCCTTTTGAGCCAATCATAATTTAAAATTCACATGATTATATTTGTTTTATTTCCTCACACTATGCATTGGAAAACGTAGTACGATACATGGGCGTAAGAGCAATAAATTACTCGGTTACGTTTAAAACACTCGCTACGTTCGTGTTTTAAATTGTCCTCGTAATTTATTCCTTTTCGCCCTTGTAGCAAAAACTACTATAATGTTTGTACCTTTCAAACGATTGACAATCTACGTATTTTTTGTAGAACCTTAAACTCACAAAGAAAAACAAAAAGAAACACAAAACACGAGATACAAAAACAAATTTTCACTTTTTTCCCGGCACAGGTACGCTTTAGCATAAAAACGAGGTCATGCACTCAACTATTGGAAGGGTTAAAATGTTTCTGTGAACGTTAATTCTTTCGCGAACCTGGGATTCCGCTTTCGCATTCCATCAAAAGTAAAAATACGATCTATTTAAAACCCTTGCATAGAAAATTCGCTATTTCGGGTTTTTCAGTGAGGCTCAAGTTGTTTTTTTTTTAACCAATCAACACTTCATCATTCAGTCGCCACAGTACAAAAGCTTTCAAAAGGTATTTTTTCGCGCACGCAACACGGTGTGCCCGTAAATCATGCGGTGTTGACTTGCGGCATTGCGTCCCGCTATCTTGGCGCCGTAAATAACCCACTGCGGCCGGTATGTGTACTTTGTACTACCAAGTTGTGCCTACTGTTATACTAAAATGATATATGGGGTTATAAAGCAGGTAATGGATGTTGCTTAATATCACTTTTGTTGTAAATTTGCAATGAACTCTTAAATAGCGTTTTTCCTTACGTCAAATTTAGTGTTAAATAAGATTCCTAGATGGCACTGTCGTATTCTTTAGCAATAGAATCAAAGAAAAAAATTTGCACCGATTCCAAACAAACGAAAAACCACTTTGACGTTGATTGCTACGAAACAGTACGAAACACATTTTATCTATGGTGTCATGGAAAGCGCCATCTGGAGGAAAGCTAAGAACTAAGAAAAAAAAAACAACGAGAAAAACGCTCATTAGACATATTTTTCATTTGCTCCACTACTGTACTTCGAAGTTCGAAATGTCGATGTACGTTAGTTCGAAAGTACGGGAGTTATTCGAAAATAGGTTGTCATAAGAAAAATACCACGAAAGCTATGTATGTAACCTGTAGCCGCTGGCTACAGGATGCAGAGCTGATGGAATTTGAATGGGAGAGTAGACAGGATAAGAAAAAGATTGTGGGTAAACTGACTGACCTTTGATGATGTCTGTGGACGGGCCGACGGGAGATGCGGTGACGTGCTGAGCCTTCTTGTTGGCTAGTTGAGCTGGCGTCTGTGCAGGGATGTATTGAATGTCCTGGTTTGAGTGATGTACACAGCACTTGTATTAACACTACACTTTAGGTACGCGATATTGTTTGTGCTGACGCGAATGTCTATTGTTTAGAGCTGTCGGCTGCGCGGGCGCGCGCGCGTGCGCCTAGAGAGGCTCGTCGATCCGAACAGGGCGAGCGAGCAGCGCTCAGCGCGCGACTCGATTCTGTCGCGAGCCACTTTCTGCGCATGCGCTGAAATGCGCATACCGTCACGCTGTTAGCGTGAACATCCTGGGGGGGCCGGGGCTGCGGCTCCTCTTGAGCTGAATCCAACGGCAGCCTGGCTATCTTGAACACAGGTCGTCGCAGATTTCCATGAGCTGTGTCCAGATCCACAACTCGGATCACTCCATCCTTGCCAGGTATCGTGCGGAGAATTCTTCCCAACTTCCATTGGAGCGGAGGCAGGTCATCCTCTTTGATGAGGACCAGTTCACCCACTTGAGGAGGGGAAGAAGGGGAGAGCTATTTGGAGCGGGTTTGCAGGGTATGGAGGTAGGATCTGGACCAGAGAGTCCAAAAGCGCTGAGAGAGCGCTTGAATGGGTTGAAACCGTTTAAGAGCAGATATGGGTCTGTCGTCAAAAGACTGCTCAGGTAGAGCGGTGAGCGGACGACCAATAATGAAATGTCCGGCCGTGAGAGGTTCAAAGTCCGTAGAGTCGGATGAAATCGGGCAGAGGGGTCTTGAGTTGAGTATTATTTCGTGCAGAGCGCCGAACCAAGTTATGTGCTGATTCGCGAGCTTGTGAGTGATTGCATCATTGTTTGACCTGAGAAAGTTCTGAACTTCAATGAGCTGATTCCTAGCACCTACATAGTTTGTGCCGCAGTCTGAGCGAATGAGAACTGGAGTACCGCGACATGAGATAAAACCTAACAGGGCTCGTGCTGAGTGAAATTGACCATGTACGTCTGCTATTTTAAGTGAGACGGTTGGCAACAAAATTGGTGTGTTAGTGACGTTCACTACACGTTGTGCGGGGTTACAAGAATTCTCTGTTGGAGTTGAAGTCATTGAGTGAAAATGAACTGAGTGTGTATGTGATGAGTGTGTGTGTGATGAGTGTGCTGAGTGCGCTGAGTGCTGGTTTCATTGAGTGAAAATGAGCTGAATGTGTATGTGATGAGTGAATGTGTGAGTGAAAATGAGCTGAGTGTGTATGTGCTGATTGAATGTGTGAGTGAAAATGAGCTGAGTGTGTATGTGCTGATTGAATGTGTGATGAGTGTGACTATATGTGAAAATGAGTTATTAAAACTTGAGCGCTACCAACTCCAACGTGCGGATAGCTTGTAACTTGCGCGGGCCGAAAAAACAAAGGCTATGTTCAAACGGAACACGGAAAATAAACACGACAGAGAGAAAAAAAATAAAATTTTTTTTTTTAAAAAACAACCTGTATATGAGCTGAACCAACGTGGAACACCCTATATGTGTACCATTAACAATAAGATCAGAGATGAGAAGAGAAGAAAAAAAAAAAAAAAATTGTTTACTATATTTGTACTATATATATACCCGGTTAAAACAACAGACAATAACACGAGATTACCGTAACATTAAATATCAAAAAGGGCTGATCAACTTGTTAGACAATAACACGAAAAAACTGACGGCACTATATCACTGCGACACGAGATTACCGCAACATTAAATATCAAAAAGGGCTGATCAACTTGTTCACCAAAATGTCATAACAGTATATTTACAACAAAACATCAGTCGTCGAAAATTCTATTTATAGAATAAAATACCTACCTACTGCCTCGAACGCGTAAACAAACAAAGAATGTATTTACCTCGCAGAAATCGGATCTAAATGAGCGGACAATCCAATGATGCAATGTATACGTATGTACTCAAAATAAAACGAAATAAAACGAAATAAAACTCGCACCAAAAAAAATATCTCGCAAAATACGTGGGAAAACTATCTTTGACAATGGGCAGATGTACACCTCTCCGCGGGCAAAAATTGGGTAGAAATAGGTAAATTGGGTCGGGTCGGGTCGAGGGGTTTAATAAAGAAATATAGTGGACTGTAATAAACAATTGGGCTGAATGGATGGGCCGGTTCTATACCGATAAATGGAATGTTCTAGGCGGCGGTTCTAATTACCTACCCGCAATAGGTATTCGAGACCACAAAATATTGTGGGGGGGAGGCGGGGGGTGATATAAACCAAAAATTTTCCGCTCGACGGACCAAAATTTTTCTTGTATTGAAAATGGACTGTAGGGGCTGAAAAGGGGGCTGGTTCTAACGGTTCGAATTCGAAAACGGTCTCGAAGGATCAAAAATGTAGCCGCTGGCTACAGGATGCAGAGCTGATGGAATTTGAATGGGAGAGTAGACAGGATAAGAAAAAGATTGTGGGTAAACTGACTGACCTTTGATGATGTCTGTGGACGGGCCGACGGGAGATGCGGTGACGTGCTGAGCCTTCTTGTTGGCTAGTTGAGCTGGCGTCTGTGCAGGGATGTATTGAATGTCCTGGTTTGAGTGATGTACACAGCACTTGTATTAACACTACACTTTAGGTACGCGATATTGTTTGTGCTGACGCGAATGTCTATTGTTTAGAGCTGTCGGCTGCGCGGGCGCGCGCGCGTGCGCCTAGAGAGGCTCGTCGATCCGAACAGGGCGAGCGAGCAGCGCTCAGCGCGCGACTCGATTCTGTCGCGAGCCACTTTCTGCGCATGCGCTGAAATGCGCATACCGTCACGCTGTTAGCGTGAACATAACCTTCTAACAAAAAACGTTCTTTGCCACGAATTTACTTATAAAACCTGCTATGCCTAACCTGTTTCACAATTTAATAATTTTTTTAGTTATCAGTTTGTCGATTATATTGAGGAAGCAGAGATTTTTCAATTGTAGTATGCCAGTCCAAGTGAATCTAGGTTCAGTTCCTGCTGTCGTGGCGTGTACGGTCGCCTAAAGCTACATATTTTATATAATTTCACACAATAATAACAGGCTCCCAAAAGTCAAACTGTACTTCGTATCATGCACACTTTACCCCAAAATTTTCACAGTTTTTGACTGGAATTGCCACAGAACAGATTAAAAAGTGGCCTATCCACTATCACAATGGAATAGGATAATCAGCAAGGATGAACTTTTGACACTTAGAACACATCTGACACGATTAGTCACAATGATATAATTATTAGAAAAACCACAAAACGCGCTCTTTTCACTTTCAAAGCATAACGAAAAATTCCTGAACCTATTCGATATCGTTGTGAAAACTGAAATGTAATGGAAATTTTCAAATAAATGTCGTTTGAAAAATCAACTATGCTTAAAATAACGTCTTTCTCAGAAGCCTTTGCATTAATTTCAGGAGATTTAAGGCAGAATACGTCAATATTCATCTGCGAGAGTGCTGTGAAAACAAGTATTGTGATAATGTAATCTTTCATAAATTATTCAGTCGTTCTGAGAGAGCTTTTTATTCTGTAATGTATGTGTGCTGCAGACAATCCGCAGAATTGAGGTATTACCCGCATTGATAGACCTTGGGATTACAAATGGCTGCCCCCCTAACTGCACTGTCAGCATAGACAAACCGCATACATCACATTATGCGATGCAAGCAATAGACCTTTGACTGCTACTGATTTTATGCGAAATGTATTGCCATGTGCGAGTACACACGGAGATAGTATGTAATTGAGAAGTGAAAAGAATGTGCCATATTTATTCCTAAAGGTACAGATACTAAGGTATTGATACGGGTAATAGTTCTGTGATTAATAGTTCTGTGGATAGGGGTTGAAATATATTACAACCAATGGTTTCATGCATTGATCTGGATTAAACTAACTATTTGCGGTTTGGAATCACAATCTTACAAACGCCAACGACCTTGAACTGAGTAACTTAATAACCATTTTATACGGTAACTATAGTATTTTTAATAGAAGAAAATACAAAGTAATCTACATGACACAAATAGTGATGTGGTTTTTCCTGAATTTTTTTTTAATATACAGAAGTGCGAACACCCCTATTTCTCGATTTTTTGTCCAATTGTGACAATCTGCTACAGTTTTTATCGAAATAGTATAATAATTTATAAACTTCTAGACAAAATAATATAAAATGATATGGTTTTCTCAGTTCTTGGAAATTTATTTTATTTTACATAAAATTAATAAAAAACACACTATTTTCGCACTTGTCAGCCGCAGCGACTGACGTAACAGCCATGTTGCGGTGCGAGCTGATAAGAACTTTATTTTTATATGGTTTTGTTCAAAATTACAACCGCCACGGATCGAGTTGCTAATTTTTCCGATGGAGACACCTTAAAACCTACCGGGTTTAAAAGGACAGGTACAAGTTCCTTTAAATGAAACAATACACGTCACTGATCATCCTTGTCAACGTCCCCAGAGAAACGTAACTGAGAAAGGTAAATATTCTTCACTTTTTCATACTAATTTAACGTAGATTGTAAATATAATTTTCTTTTGCGCGAGTATCTTTCAGGAATAATATTTTGGATGTTTAAATTTAATTTATTTACTCCCATACTGCTTTTGCATAACAACAGAATTCGGTGCTGTGATTGGCCAAATTTATTATAACACCGCTAGACAACTAATCACAAGCAACAACGGTCTGTCTAAATTTCTTAAGGCACGCCCTTTTACTCTTCTCGCTTCTGATTGGTCTCAGGGATCTACATATTAATTCCATCATAACAAGTATCACGATAGTATCATGAAGATTGTTCTTTTTTAAATTATTTGTTGTAGATATTTTGTTTTGTTGAAGATTGAGTATCTTAATTAAGATTAATTAATTAATTAAGATACTCAACTGATGCCGGGTCTGGGTCGGGCCCGAAATATATCTTGAGATAACAGTATTTATATTTAAATTATCATATCTATCATCACCTATTTATAATAAAACAAAAACATATTATATATGTAATATATACTATCCAGGTAAATAACGAAGAAGGAACAGACAGAATTTGCATTTTTGATTCAGAATCAAAAAAAATTGTCGTTTTGTGATTTCATATTTGAAACTTATTATGGGTGAGTACTTATTTGTAATTTATTTTCAGAAGTAAAGAAATGCGCAGTCATCTCAAATTTTTTATGGCCACAAAAGGCTCTTTGCCGAATATTTACTTTGATAAGGGCTTTCAAAGGGCTGTTTCTTTTGAAACCTGAAATTAGAAAATTCTGCACCCTTTTCTTTGAGGTGATCTTTTTAACGTCTCCATCTTAATTAATGCTTGAGCTTAAAATTGGGTCAAAAGGTGTTCTTACAAGTTTTTTTTGTTGTTGTTACACTTCCTTTGATATTTTATTTAAAAGTTCTAGTAACTAGTTTTTAAACTTTTTAGAACTTTACAAAATAAAAGTAGCCGTAGAACTTTATTTGATAATTGTTATTTATACATTTTATCAAAACGTAAACAAACTTACAGAGGTCTTTGAATGTTTAACATACGTCTAACAGTAAATAAAGTTTACAAAACGATAAAAACATATACATTAATAGCAAAAATACATAATAAATATTGCTATATTAAAAACAGTGTAACTAGTAGATAGAAAACATAAGAATAAAAATGATAAGCCAAGACCAGTACCTAAAATGTCCTATCTATTAATCTACCTGCAACATAGATGTAGAGCCTGCTCTACATACGGTGTTACTGCAGGCGTCCATAAGGCTTTGCATCTGCATTAACAGAATGGCCACCGTAATGCTATTACAACCTTCTTATTTACGCTTGCCTGCCTTCACGATGCAATTTTAGCTCTCTGTTATAGAGATAGAGTCGAGAATGGTATGCGGCTGTTTAGTTCTGTGTAAAGGTGTTTTAGGTTTCAGTGCTAATGTAGTGTGACAGCGGATATTTTGCTTTTTTGACCAAAAAAGGTACTTTCTGTCTGTTTTGGGAAAGATGCTGTTTTATATAATACCATTTTTGTTAATTTAGGCAGAGTAAGTGTAAAATGTATACAAAAATATCTTAGTTGGTGTAAAAATGCCGCAATTAGATAACCAGGGGATAATCACGCTAGCGCTGTAGAGCTGACAGTGTTCCAAGTCAGCGCTCTAGAATTGACAGAACTACACGCCAGCCTGTAGAATTGACAGACCTCCACGGCACGGTGTAGAATTGACAGGATTCAACGCCACGCTGTAGAATTGACAGGATTTCGCACCACAGCTGAAGAATTGACAGGATTTCGCACCACAGCTGTAGAATTGACAGGATTTCGCACCACAGCTGTAGAATTGACAGGATTTCGCACCACAGGTGTAAAATTGACAGGATTTCGCAGCACAGCTGTAGAATTGACAGGATTTCGCACCATAGCTGTAGAATTGACAGGATTTCGCACCACAGCTGTAGAATTGACAGGATTTCGCACCACAGCTGTAGAATTGACAGGATTTCGCACCACAGCTGTAGAATTGACAGGATTTCGCACCACAGCTGTAGAATTGACAGGATTTCGCACCACAGCTGTAGAATTGACAGGATTTCACGCTAGCGCTCCAAATGTTGGCAGATGTCCACGCTTTGCAGATGAAAGAAATGGTGCCAAAACGTCGCTCTTGCTAAAATCAATTTTAAGAATCTTGTCAATACGTAAGAAAATACGGCCCAAACTTGCGCGAAAAAACTTTCAAGGAAATATTATCAATTTATGCAAATAAATCGTGCATACACCGTATACCTTTGACCCCCGTTTATTAATTGACACTTTCGTCAGGTTCAACACTGACAGCAGGATAGCGTATACAATTTTCAACGCGTGTGACAGAGACTATCTTTTGTGTGGTCAAGGCGGAAATTGACCGCAAAATCCAAGCAAAAACTGATAGTAATTTTTTTTTCAACAAGATCTGTTAGTTATTATTTGCTCTCTTTTGAGCAACCACGCTTAATCCTAGTTCTCATCGGCGCTTTTCAGGCTCGGTACTGGCCATGCATAAGCCGAATGTAAATTAAAAAAAAAATCTCTTTAGAAGTTGAACAATGTGTAGTTTAAGTAGCTGTTAGCTATTTCTTTGAGTGTAATTGTTTTATCAAAATCAAATTATATTTCAGAAATATTTTCCAATTCTTCTATCTTAGTATACCTATATAATAAATGTGGAAGAAGCAAAAGACGTGTGTCAGAATCATAGCAGATTGATATCTAGCTGCTCTTCCATTACATAAGCGTGCGTGGGTATGCATTTATGTACGTGTACGCAGTATATAATAATAATATAATTTTATTTCAGACCAAGTCCATATTTTGTTAGTAACAGAATTGCTTAATAGTAGTTTATGCTACAAGGGCGAAAAGGAATAAATTACGAGGACGATTTAAAACACGAGCGTAGCGGGCAAAAGCTAGTAAAATATAATTGCAGTCCATAATGAATTGTCAAACCAGGAGAATTGGTGTCGAAAAAGACCTCATTTTAATAAATATTTCTATCGAGCCAAATTTCTCCAATCGCGTTTCTGTTTTAACAGATCCCTAGAAAAAGATTCCAAAAATAATGATTTATTTTATCAAAATAATACATTATTTACTGAAGTAGATATGCAAGTTCTAAAAGTGTCAATTTTTTTTCCGTAGCGCCTTAAAGAAACTTTCGTTCCTAAAATTCAAAATATAGCAAATTTTCCCAAGAACAATATGCAATATTTTTCTATTTTTTTTGCAGTAGGAACCAAAATTTCAGTTTTTCAGCTTCAATAACTTCTGGTGCTTTTTACAGCTGCAATTCTCTTCACTTTAATAACTTTAAATGTGTTAATTAGTCCTTTTTATTTAATTCGATTAACAAAAATTTTACATATGATGTTTTGAAATTTTATGATAGCTCGTTTACATTGAAATGTTTTTTATTTCCACTAAAAATATCAAAATTTCACCATATAATCTTTTGATTTTATCCCCTTATAGCACCAAACCCGCAACCCACAGGATTGAAAATCATAAAACCCCGAAAAAATCTAGTAGTAGAGCTTAAGCTGTTGGCGATTGTATAGCATGAAATATATAAAATATGTATGTAGCAGTTTGTCCATGCTCTATTTTTTGTTGAAACTAATTTAGGTTAAGCCAGTATGCATAAAGAGAACTTTTTCAGTCGGCGGCTTGAGCCGCGTGCCCGACAAAAATGCATTTTGTTAAAGTTGCGTTGCGGTATTGTATAAGCCCTCATATTTATGTTAAAATAAATGGTGACCGTGTTTGCACAATTTTAAATATGCTTGTACAGGTATTTTGGAAAATAAACAAAACAAAAAGCTGTGGGTTATTTTATTAACATTATCATGCCGACAAGGCGAAACCAGTTGGGAAATATTGAAATAGACGACCTATTTCAAGGTGAAACCAGTTGGGAAATATTGAAATAGACGACTTATTTCAATATTTCCCAACTGGTTTCGCCTTCTTTTTGTTTTGTTTATTAGACGACCTATTTCAATATTTCCCAACTGGTTTCGCCTTGTCGGCATGATAATGATAATAAAATAACCCACAGCTTTTTGTTTTGTTTATTTTACAGTTAAACAGTTAAAGTGTTTTATTATATTATATATTATAGATATCCCTAAGTAATATAATAATGTTACGTACAAAAATACTCCATTATGTACTTTTACGAAATAAATTCATTCATTCATTAATTTCTTTTTGCCTTCATGGCATAATTTTGTCCTGTCTTGTATTATTTATCTCTTTGTGCAATTAAAGTATAGGCTTACTTGTAAGTTTAATTACTTTTAATTTAGTTGTTGAGTTGCTAATTTTCTTGCCCTTTTTCTTAGAAAGACCATGGACGATAGTATTTCGTCCATGGTAAGACTAATCGAATGGGCGGAGTTAGGCATATATTTAATATATGTATTGCATATATTTATAAAATTATTTATTCCTATATTTAAATTTTATTCAAGTGTATTTTTCTTATTAATTTTAAGTAAACCCAGCCTTTATTATTTCCCTGTGTAAATTTCCCCATATTATTATTTATTACATAAAACTATTACCTATACATTACAGATTATTTAATTACTTATATTACATTAATACCGACCTGTAATAAGTGTATGTTATACTTACATTACATAAATAAATATATTTCATATTTAATTTCATCCATGACGATGTTTCACCAAGAGCCGACAATCGCAAGTATTAACTTTATATTACAAATAGTTTAGAGGTATTTAATTTAGGATGCAAACTATGATAATAACTTTGCAGGAATGTAAAAGTTTTTCTTCCTACAATAAATTTCTGAAGTGAAAGTATTACAGCATGTCTGTGCAAATATGTTTGTGCAAATAGTTGAGGTCGTGGGGACGAAAGTTGCTTGTCGTTTCTAGATACAACCGATTTTTTATTAATCTATTAAAAAGCTTTAACATCTTTCGGCTTTGTAAGGTAGGTATAAATAAAATAAAAATATGTAAAATAGGAATCCCTGAAGGGTTAAGTCACAATCCACACACGGTACAACCGCGTTTCAACGACGTTTATTACTTAAATGGGATTGGTGGTAAGCCCTATCGCCGTACTTCATGTAGTACTCTCCTATATACAATCACAGTATGATACACCGGCACTTACTGGCTCGATACCACAGAGCACATAAAAGACTCGATACCACACAAATGTCAGGCAGACGTCATCCCTTTGTACGGCTGACCCACACCAATGTCAGGCAGACGTCATCCCTTTGTACGGCTGTCACTTCACTACCACCTACATCCGTGTGCTCGAGACAGCGCTAAAATGTCAAAGATAGACAAACACTACACTTCGGGCACAAATACGCGCTTTTTAGGGCATGCAGGTTTCCTCACGATGTTGTCTTTCACCGTTCAGCAAGTGGTAACGTACATAAATTCCAAACACTCATTGGTGCATGCCCGGCCGGGGATCGAACCCGGTGTCAAGATTGAGAGGCCAGCTTTTTACCGCCTGATCTACCACCGCTATGGTAAGACAGATTAATTATTAATATATAGGTATATGTCGCAGGTAAATAGTAAAATTCAGCATTTTACAAAGATAAAGATAATTTATTTGCATAAATTGTAGTATACATAAAGATGGTGAGGTACACAAAATTGTTTCAGCAAAAGTAAACCTTATTCAGGTATGCTAATTTTAGAGTTTACATTTTATAATATCTATTCATAAAAGTATCTTTAATATTATCACTAATTTCTCAGTAACTATAAATTTGCTATGTTAAAATATTATTTAAGTTCAAGAAATCTTTAATGTCATAGAAACATTGCTTTGTTGAATAATTAAATAACAATTTCTTAAATAAATTGTAGGGCTTTTCTTTGAGACTGTGTGGTAACTTATTAAAAATCTTTATTTGCATAAAATATATGGATCTTTAGCAAAATTCAGTTTTGTATTTTGGAGTTATTAGTTTGTTTGGGTATCAAGTACTAAAACTGTAGCTATCACTTTACTTTATAAATAAATATGTAAGTGATTTCGTGAAATATGCCATTTCATAAATATATAGACTTCTCAGGGACAGCAGTTTATTTCTTATAAAATATGGTTTACATGACACCGTGGGTTCTAAATTGAAAATTGCGGGGATACTTTTTTCTGTGCTATTAAAGCAAACGGCGTCATCAGTTACTAAACGCTTGCTATTTTGCTATTTGACGAATCTTCGTCAAAAAGGAGAATTCGGCATTTTAAAATTTACCTCGGCATAAAGTTATTTTGTTAGAACTATTAAGGATCGCCTCGTTTCGCTCCACTTTGCTCGGCTTCCAATATGTACTTACTTACACGTCCTCACTCCGCTTCGTCCTACTCGTCTTAGCACCAATTTTTCACTTTTTGGTGACTTTCGATTTCGGCTTTTTAGAAAATTACGAAGTTATTTTACAAACAACGGGTATTTTACAATTTGCAGAACTGCAAATTGCTAAACAGTGAGCGATTAGAAACTGATGAGACCGTTTGTAAAATGCCGAATTTTACTATTTGCCTGTCACAAATTTACAGAAATCACAGGTGAGAGGTGAACTAAAATTTTTGGTGAAGATTTTTTTCCAAAAGCTTTTTCCCCACACCATCTTAATAGTTAATAAAAATATTGTAGGTAAGTAATGGTAGCTCATTTCAGGACAAATTCGGGAAAACATAACGCATACTTACAATTCAATCAAAGGGTCTATCACTAGGTTTAGTAACGAGGCAAGGGTTTAATAAGCCGTCAAATTGGACGGCTCCTCCATATGTAAGACCCATAAAGGATATTGCTAGACATTATTCTTCATCATGGCCGTCGGCTATCTTGGGCCGAGAAAAGATTTTATGTCGTTTTAGGAAAGCGCCCTTTAGTTGAACTGATTGTTGGGACTTCGTTTTTTACCATATAACATTTTCGATAAATTAATGTTTGGTTTTGGTAAAGAACGTTAACCTGTCTAATTATGTACACAAGGTGCGATCGTGCTCAATATATATTGAGAAAAATGCTAAACCAAACTCTCAGAACAATAACTTGTTGTTCTGAGACCAAATTTTACCACGAGTTGCGCTAAAATCGCTTGACCTTTTCAACTGTCACATTTGTAACATTTTCATGATTTTTTTGTAAACCATGTAACCAATAGTTGATATTATATAATGATATAACAAAATTATGTACCAGGGTGTTATAATACAACATCACCAGTACTGCTAATATTGTTGAAAAAGCTACTCATAGAAGATTACATCCTTTATATAAATCGTTATTCAAGCAAATTTGGGGAATATATACATTAACTTGTTAGAAATAAATCAATCAAGATAAATATCTAATAATTATAATATCTTAAACTGGAATTTAATTCGAATCACAAACTAAATTAAATATTTTGTCATCTAAACAGATTAAATTGAATATTTTGTCATCTAAACAGAGGAAAGTCAAAACATAACAGATTAAATTGATTATTTTGCCATCTAAACAGAGGAAAGTCAAACATAACATATTACGTAAATTGAGTATTTTGTCATCTAAACAGAGGAAAGTCAAATATAACATATTACGTAAATTTAATATTTTGTCATCTAAACAGAGGAAAGTAAAACATAACAGATTCAATTTTTTTTTTGTTACCTAAACAGAAGAAAGTCAAACATAACAGATTCAATTACATTTTTTGTCACCTAAACAGAGGAAAGTCAAACATAACAGATTCAATAAAAATTTTGTCACCTAAACAGAGGAAAGTCAAACATAACAGACTCAATTAATTTTTTTGTTACCTAAACAGAGGACGGTCAAACAACAGATTCAATTAGTGTTTTTGTTACCTAAACAGAGGAAATTCAAACATAACAGATTCAATTGATTTCTTTTTATTCAACAACAAGACTGACAATGATAACATTTGTAAAATAAGTTAAGTATTTGTTTATTTCTACAATGAAATTAAATAAATTCTATGGATATTAACATAACAAAGAAATAAAAAATCTGTGATAGGCTAAAACTGTCCCTCGTACAAAAATACGGTATCCCAAACTTATAAACTTCTGAAACCCTCCAAGGGTAAGAAGTAATTCCTTCACAAAGTATAGAAACGGCCAGATTATGCGGTTCAGCAAAAATATTCAGATTAAAGAAGGGATCCTTGTTAAGAAAATTTATGATAATTATTTTTTCTCATCGCTCGCAGTCGCGAAAATTCCCAGTATAAATTAAAGTTAACACCGCAACAGTGTCTACTTTGCAATTTAGAATTTAAGGAAAATATTCATTATAATAATAAATAAACGTATAATTTTGGGTTTGAAGGCCAATGGATTATTTTAATAACGTTTAGTGTGTAAACTTTTCTATTCATAAAACGTTTTAAAGTTTAAAGTATTACATTATTAAAGCTTTAGTGGACAAATAAGAAAATTAACAAAGATCGTATAACGAAAAGTTAAAATATAAATTTTAAGAAAAAAAAAATGCAGTGTTATGTATGTTGAGATGAATACCAAGGGACCAAAAAGGCCAACTTGGGTGAATCATAAAATGGTTCGAAAGTAGAATATAGTCAGAGTTTCTTCATGCGTGCAAAAGAGACGGCATTACAACAGAATCATAATATGATTCATCCAAAGCGGCCTTTTTAGAGGACCAAGTCATAAAAAAACTTTATAAACACAAAATAACATTATCATAAATTGAGACAATAATATTAGAATACGCATGATATCGATTTATGTTATGAATATTATACGAGGTTTTTTCTGGTCTCAGACTCTTAGGAATCAATACTCAGACTTATTATATTTGTATAACAAAAATTGTTTCCACGGCCTAGCAGTTTTTTCTTTGTGTAACATTGACTTTTTCGAACACAGTGTTTTTTAAAAGCAAATGAAAGTAATATGGTTTTCTTCGAAAAGGATTATTTTAGGTCTTTTCAATATTTTAGTAGGCTGTTGGGATCAAATATGCTTTTGAAGAAGAAAATGTGAAATTAAATGTCTAATAAAGAAGTTTGTGGTTATTTTGTTTTGGATAAAATAAAAAATATAGTCAAAAACAAAACTATTAACCAAAAGTCAAAAATAGGTGCGACGACGAGCGAAGCGAGCGGAGTTAGGTTTGCATGTAAGATAAAATAAGGAGCCGAGTGAAGCGGAACGGAGCGAGGCGAGGTCTCTAGTATTAACAGAATTCATGACATATAATATATATATATATATACAGGGTGGAAAAACTTTAAGGGCCCTGGAGGGGAACTACCTTAAATCCTTTAGTTAGCTCATTTTGCTGAAAAGAAACATTCCTTTATTTTTTTAAAGAAACAAAACTGCATTCAAAGATCTTCTAAAATTTGCTTGTCTCACCCGGGAATCGAACCAACTAAAAACTAAAAAATAAACCCTCGCTATTTTATTATACGAATTGGTAGGAATATCGTTCAGGATAAAATTTGTCTAATAAATATTTGGTCTTTGAAATAAAAAAAGTGAAAACAAGCTTCTAATAAATAAAATTGTTCTTGATACGCCATTACTACACAATGACAGCACGGAATGAAAGCAAAACAAAACTAAATTTGAAATTCGAACGAATAGTTTTATCGATTTTAAAAATGTTGAAAGTTATCATTCGAATTTTAAATTTGTTGCACAGCGTTTCAAAAAAATATTGTTTCCCTTTTTAAACTTTTCGTCAGTACGCCTAGTGCAAGAAGGAATTGTGCTGTTCATAGATTTATAACGATTTTCTTATCGAAGTCTTCAACAAGGTACTTAAGGTAAATAACATTAGCAAGCTTGTACTTCATACGATGTCTTTGGATGTTAGAGATAGTCCCCTGTCAAATGTACAAAAATAGGTTCCCGTGTGCTCCTTGATGATGCAAGTGTGGAAGTAGTCTCAATCTCTTCGTTTGACCTTAGAGAAACATAATTTCGATGGTGTCACTCTTGGAAATGTTGCGCTTGGGTGCTGCCCGCAAAAAACAAAATGGCCGCCGTCGCAAACACGTTTTCCTATTTATATCAGTAACGGTTGTGATTACGGAAAAACGTTTGATACAAAAAATGTAGCTAAGCAGATTTTAAACACAAAAGGTTATTACAACTTTTTATGTAGGATCGACCGTTTTCTCATAAAAAGTACTTTTATATTTAAAACAAATTAACATGAATATGTCTTAGTATGGGGGTATGGCAAGTGAATATTTACATGCTGGACATTATTTAATAATTTAAATAAATTATAATAATTATTAAAATATTATAATAAATAATTTAAATAAATAAAATATTATAATAAATAATGTCAATCATGTAAATATCATAGACAAAATCTTTGCCATAAAGATAGACTTATCTCTTATTTCAAGATTGTTAATAGCTTCCAAAAGCAGACCTGATAAAGATTTGAGGCACAATTTAAGCAACTACGAGTTTTCAGCACTATCGAAGGCGTTGTTTGCAGTTGACGGGAGTATGCACCATTGTCTAGCTAAATACAAACTAACGGATGCTCTAGAATCAATGCAAGAGATACCTGCCGAATAAAACGAAGATGATCATGCTTCCACCACACGTGATATTTTAGAAGAAAATCAAGAGCTACAGGGAAAAGCTGTGATAGTAGATAGCATGTCACACAGTGAAGACATGTAGTGACCTCGGTGTAAGCTTCAGACCATAGATCGGACAACAGGATCATTTGCTGGCAAAGGTAAAATAAAGTGGGGGGAAGCTTTTAATTCCGCAAGTAATACGCTGCTAAAAGCTTTGGCTAAATTAGGGCCTACACTGTCACTCACTGAAAATGTCAGAACTAACTTAGAAGCGTTAATTTTCAGCTTTATCCCCAATCAACACTGACCGATATAATGAGCTGTGCGATGGTTGTTTTTTACACAGATACAATGACAAGATGAGAACCTCCCTCCAACAAGATCTGCACTGGATTCGGCGTTGCTAAAGGCACACCTTCAGTGTTTTGAGTGAAATCAGGACGTAATTCAGCATCCCAATAACCCACCACCCTCAGATTTTGGATGGAACAAAGTAGGAAGTGCATACGAGCCTGTTGCTCGTACCAACCCTTGTGCACCAGAGCTTATCTTGGAACTTTGTCGCTGATCATGCTCCAAAAGGGATTGCTCTCTTCTATGTACATGTCAGTCAAATGGACTCCGGTGTACTGAAATGGGCAAGTGCTAAGGTATCCCGGCCGTTGTGACAATATGGAAGAGTGCGAGCTAGACGATGATGAAGATTTAGGCCTAAGTAAGATTTGCATTGAAAGTGACGATGATTGTAATCAAAAATGTAATTGTAATTGTCTCCACTATGTCTACAAAAATCTGTTAACATTGTAATTTTTCCACACTATTTTCATAAAAGGTTAAACCATAGTGTTACTTTTTATCTTTCAATTTCCTACGGCACAGCATAAAGGAAAGGGGATGTTTTTTAATGTATTAGTATTTAATTATTGTTATTATTATGTAGGTACACTTTTCAGTCTAGGGGCCTATAGGTACCCTGGTCATTTGAAAGGCATTTATGGGACCGAAGCCAACATTGAAGAGGCCTTTGGTACCATTTAATATAAATGTGGGATGGCTGCATCCATGGAGGCCTGTTCCTTAATGTATCATTGAGATACACTAACGGACAATCCCCCACAGTTGCCAAAATATTGCCAGGAAGAAAGCGACTTGGAGTGGGCTATGAGGATGGGATGCCAAATCGGCCGGATAACAGGGCTATGGAGTGAGATAACGGACATCTGCCTCGAAAATCTCTCACAAATTCAAGTATAGCAGATGGTGACTTGCTGTTTGATAACTATCCAGCAGGATAGCCGTTGTGGGCCCCCATATCTAGCCAGGCGGGCGGCCAGGGGGCAACACTATGTAAGCATCTAAGGTTGTTGAGAGGTGGGTCTGCGGGGCACAAGATCCTTATATAGTCAAGTACCCCCGGCGTTGTAACATTTACACTTTCATCCTGGAGCAGAGGTTCCGCTCTTGCATCCCCACTTTGGCCGGCTGGTTAACGCAAGCTGTGTGTATGTGTGTGTGTAAGTGCATGTTTGATAGTGTCCCCTGGAGGTAGGCTCTGTGGTGTAACCACTCACCATCGACTCGCCACAAGCCGCACTGTGGTGACTGATTGCACTGAACGTACTGGACGTACCAGAGGGCGCTGGGGTAGTCGCATTATCATTTTTTTTTATAAAATTATAATAAGGATTATCCAGTGGCTATATAAATAATGTCATGCAAGTAAATTTGCGCTTGCAAAAGCCTCATACTGTGACATTAATTTTTATTTAAGAAAAAAAATTAAATTACTTTTTATGTGAAAACGGTTGATCCTACATAAAAAGTTGTAATAACCTTTTGTGTTCAAAATTTGCGTAGCTACATTTTTTGTATTAAACTTTTTAACGTAATCACAACCGTTACTGATATAAATAGGAAAACGTGTTTGCGACGGCGGCCATTTTGTTTTTTGCGCGCAGCACCCAAACGCAACATTTTCAAGAGTGACACTATCAAAATTATGTTTCTCTAAGGTCAAACGAAGAGATTGAGACTACTTCCACACTTGCATCACCAAGGAGCACACGGATGTACATTTGATAGGGGACTAAGAGATAAGAATATTAAAACGTGTCATTTACTTGTTACAAGTGAACAGTATTTTATTAGGTATTGTTAACAAAGAACTTGTAATAAATATTCAATTTCGTGGGTATCTCGTACAACAGATGAGTGTAAGACCAAATGTTTATTAGACATATTTTATCCTGAACAATAATCCTACCGATTCGTAAAATAAAATAGCGAGGGATTATTTTTTTCATTTTTAGTTGGTTCGATTCCCGAGGGAGACAAGCGAATTTTAGTAGATCTTTGAATGCAGTTTTGTTTCTTTTAAAAAATAAAGGAATGTTTCTTTTCAGTAAAATGAGCTAACTAAAGGATTTAAGGTAGTTGTCCTCCAGGGCCCATTCATTTTTTCCACCCTGTATATTTGGAAATCTACGATAAAAATGGCTGACAGTAGTTTTCGGAATTTTCAGTTTTTCATTCGGTAGTTTCGTAGATTTATTAGCACAGAAGTTTTCGGTAGATTATAAGTCTTTAAAGCAGTAACATTCATAAATTGAACATCCTCATTTTTAATTTAAGTTTCGGAGCTTTTATTACTATCCCTTTATGTCCTAGGAAATGCAAACGAAATCAGCGCGGGCGAAGTCGCGAGCTGTCGTTTCTGTCGGTATTTGTACCGACACAAGTCGACTCAAGGTCGTTGATGGCTACCTTCCCCTTGAGGTGCATGTAAAAAGCCTCCTCGATTGGCGTAAAACTGAGATATAATCACAGATCTCCAAACTCGAAATACCTTCCCCGCACCTTCGACAGTTTGTCCAAGACCCAAACCCAACCACAAATCCTTCCACTTCAACTAATGGTAGACTTGGCCGTGGCGTCTTGACGAAACTACAATGCGAAATTTATTCAACCATCCGAATTTCTATGGGACACACAGACACCAATGCAAGGCATTTTGTGTCAAAATCCAAAAACGAAAATTACATTAATTTCTCCGTGCTAATACACGGTTCCACTCAACCTGACACACGAACTCAAAAAACTCTTTCAGAAAGAGATTGCAACATTCTCAACGGGTAGCCGTTCCCGATAAAAGGAAGCAAACATACAAAAAATCCGGAAGTATTTTTTCCGCAGTACATTTTCCGTAGAAAACTCATTTAGGTTTAAGCGAGAACACGGAAAACTAAAGCCCTACAGATAAACCGGGCATGAAACTACATTTTCATTGACATGAAATATATGTGATGTCTGCATAAAAGTTTTTTTAGGCAACTTGTTTATGCAATTATACTGCAACTATTTTATTAATTCCCTGATAGTGTGTTAGAATAATATTATTATGGTATCTATGTCTTAATAACATTACCACAGACAACAATTTTGTTGTGGCATCGCGCAAAAAACAGAAGCTTCATGCCTGTCTGTCCGTCCCAGCAGTCACAACCTTTATTTTATATGCTGAACTAATATTGAAAAACAAACCGTCTAGGATAACGTGGAATGTTCTGGTATATGTGTCCAGAAGAATCTGGAATGTTCTAGTATAAATTGTCTACTAGATAACAGATGGCACTATTATCTTTTTTATAGCGCTACACTATTTTGTTACTACTTCTAAATAACAGATGGCGCTGTTCTATCAGCCTGCATAACAGTATTATTATAATATACTGAAAGCCGGAAACTGGCGATAGTACTCATCTATACGAACAACTTTTACTATGGGACCAACCCTCAAATCACAAAAATGTATCGGTGAGTACTATTGCCAGTTTCCAGCTTCCGCAACATCATCTTAAAATCCTGTATATTCTGCAGTGTTTTTTTAGTTTTTAGTCCGAGGTGAACCTGCTTTCTCTCATACCTCCTTGTAAGATTCCTTTAGAGACGGGTGATTTTACTTTTTTTTCTCAAAATACTGCAGATCGACAAAAGATTAATATTATTATCATGTATTGTTATTTTAGTCTGCACTTTTTTAAATCGAGTAATGCGAATAAAGGTTCTTAGTACAAAGTAAGTAATAAATGTTATGGATCAGTACTGATAGTGCTCACTTGTTCAACTGTGCAAGATAAGAAGGCATTAAGCAAGTGAGTTTTGTTCTTCACACTGAAAATCTGTCAAAAATTTGGGGCTTTACATTTCTAACAATATATCCTGGAACTTGCAGGTTGCACAAATCAGCAAGACGATATTTCCGTCCATGTACTCACTAAAGCGCATGCAAAAATTTCTTCCATACCCTGCCAAAGTATGAAACAAATTAGTTAATTCGTAAATTTTCTTTCGCTTCCTATTATAGATTACGCTGATGTGAGTTATCTTAATATTACAGAAGCACTTTTAAACAACTTAGATCGTCTCCAAAATCTCCTTATCAGATACATCTTCGGAATGCGCAAATACGATCATGTCTCTCTATTTCGTCTCCAGCTAAACTGGCTCAATATTTGCTACCAAAGGAACTCACACATCGTCTCACTTCTTTATAATGCTCTCAATAGCCCATTTTCTCCTCCCTATCTTCGAGACAGGTTTGTCCCTATTGACCAACTTCAGCGACCAAGCAGAGCTATGCTCCTCCGATTTCCCGAACACAGCACCAATATGTACACAAATTCTTTTACAGTGTCAGTAATCCGCTTATGTAATAGTCTTCCTCTTAATGTCCGTCGATCTCCCTCTATCTCTACCTTCAAAACCAGAGTCTACTCGTATCAACACTATCTACAGCTACAGATTCAGTCACCGAACTTGTAATTTTCATACATCCCCCTGAGTCATTTTCCTTCTCGTAATTATCAATATATGGTTATGTATATATGTAACTTTATTTGTATATGATTGTTTTTATGAGTATGTTATATATGTGTATACAATTATTTAACTCTATTTAGGTATATATGATATATATAGTATCTATGACAATATGATTTCTTGATCAAATTGATTATTTATAGTTATCAACTTATCTGGCACTACTCTTAAAAACTTTCCACATCACCAAAGGTTTACTGGCAGAGAATACTAATAAGCATTAAGTTCACCTTTGTGCAATGTATATTATTTTTTTGCAATAAAATACTTACATACATACATACTCTTCATCATTTGGACATTTTGGGAGAACAGGGGATCTAGAAAGGCCGACTTGAGTGTATTATAAAATTATTTGAGAGTAGGATAGGGTCAGAATTTTGTACGCGTGCAAAAGAGACGGCATTAGAACAGAATCATAATATGATTCATTCAAAACTGCCTTTTTAGAGGACCAAGCGTTCGCGGCGTTCGTTCATGTATTTTGAATGAAACTAAGGAATTTTGAATAAAAATTTTTTTTTTTCAAATAAACTGGTATTTGAGTTTATAATTGGTTGATATGATAAAGCAATTTTTGAATTTCTTAATAATGTTTAAAGTTTATACCCAATGAAATTTAGTTAGAACAATTGTTTTCAAAGATACACAATTAATTTTTGTAATTATTTAAGTGTTCTTTATAGGTAAAAATAAGTCATTTAATATATAGAAACATCAAAACAAATATTATTATTATCAAATATTTTCAGAACTTTAGGTTACTAAAGGGTTGGTTATTAAATAGCAAGTTTCTAAACTAGAAACAATATCTTCTTGACATAAATATATGAATAATATATTTATTATATTATATGAATAATATGAAACACAGACTTTGACCCCCCTTTAAACAGAGAAAAAATATTTTTGAGGCAAAAACCCGGGCCTGGGTAAAAGTAAGTTTTTCAACAGTTCCAAATTATAAAATATTAGCTTTATTCGTCTCGAGGAAATGGCTGTGACGAACGGATGGACTTTATTTATAATTTTTTTTTAATACAGAACCCTTAATATGGTACATCTCTACCGGATGCGGATATAAAGTGGTCCATAAAACTCGCCCTATTCTCAGTCCACTCAAAACAATCTTACAAAACTTTCCTCGTTTTCTAAGCTGCGATCATAAAATCTTAGTCATAAAGTGTGTTTACGCACTTTTTATAGTGTGATTATGATTAATCTCGGAGCGGTACAAAACGCGCAACACACACAAAACGCGCGGCGTCATCACCGCGCAAAACTCCACATAAACGCTGTCACCACATTGTGGGGTGTCTATGGAATGTTATTATAATATTTTAGGTTGAGTCTATTAACATTATTTAGACCTATGTTTAAGTCGACCTAAAAATCGTGAAATTTGAGTAATATATTGACAACAAAACCCCTAGAATACGTAAATTTAACGCTTTTTTACCTAAAGTGTAGCCGAATGTCACAAATTAACACCGATGTTCATTATATGTATGTACCTATGTTTGTTTATACAAGCATATCCTTGTAATGAACATTTTTGTTATTTTATATATTTTTATTTTGGTATATATGTATATAATTTATGTTTTATATAAATATAATTATTTATTTATATATATCTCCTGCACATTCTTCTTATCTTTATGTCTTTATTTAAATATAAGCCACCTAGCATAGGTATAGGTTAAGTTTTAATATTAATTTTAAGTCAGGGTTCAGCAGAATACCAGCGCTGTAGCCCCTACTACAGCATTAAGCTGAGCTGAAATCCTTTTTTTCTTTACCACTGTTTTCCTAATGTTATATTTACTCGTACTGTTTGTTAATTTGTATTGTTTGTTATTTTGTATGTTTTTATGTTCTTTCTCGTGTTTGTGGTATCTTAAAATAAATTACTTTTCTTTCATATCCTAATAACGTCTGTACTGTTTTTTTTTCGGTATTACCGTACCATACGATATTATTAAAATGACACGTGAATAATCATCAAATTGCAACACGCATACTGTCAAGGTCACTCAACAACCGGTATAACGCGTGAGGTGTTGCGGCGCGTTGTAGGTGCCAGAGAGGATGGCCTTCATGTAGCCGTGTTGTTTTGTGATCTGTCGAAGGCGTTCGACGTTGCAGATCACAATACTCTAGCCATCAAGATGCACCACTATTGGATCAGCGGGCCAGCTCACGCTCTATTCACCGATTTGATGCGTTATCAATCACAGACTGTCGTAGCTGATGGAGGTGACACAAGGTCTGATTCTCTCGATACTATTATAGGCGTGGCTCAGGGATCTTCGGTCTCAAACATACTGTTCTCCCTGCTTCTGAACGACTTACCGTGTCTGGTTTGTGACTGTGAAATTCTTTTGTACGCTGATGACGTCGCCGCGGTTGTAAGCGCACCGTCTATCGAGAAACCTGAAGTGTAATTAAACAATTCAGCGTCACAGCTTTCCCAATGGTTTTGGGGAAATGGTCACGTACTTAACTCAAAAAAGACACATTTCATTCATTTCTGGCTTCGTGGTACACCTTCCCAACCTCTATCAGTGTAAGTGGATGGAATTCAAATAGAACAGGTGGAGTCCACAACCTTCGTCGGGTTCAAACTTGACCGAGGCCTGACATGAAAATACCACATTGACGCGCTATGCGGTCAACTTGGCGGGGTGTATTATATTATATTATATTGAACTATTTTCAACAATATGTTAATACCGTTTCTCGAGAATTTCCCTAGTAATAGTACAGACAGGTAGTATTTTACATGTATATAAATATCACACAAAATTACTTGTTACCATCTCGTTTCCTCCAGAGACAAAGCCCGAGATTGCAAGACGGAGCTCTAAGATGATTTATTTTGGAGAATCCTTGAAGTATTTGTTCAGAAATCAGAAATCAGAAATCAGAATGCTTTATTTGTGAACATAGGTATTTTAAACTAAATATAAAATTATACTTAGGTGGTGATACATTATGGGTTATGTTATGAACGCTATGTTCTACCGCTAAGGTATACAAATATTTTAAATAAGTATTGAATGACACATGCTCATGCAAAATTTTAATTACTATAAAGTTAAATTAAATTAATTATTAAAAATATTAAATTGTATTATCATTTAAAAACATTTCGATCTTATAATAGCATTTTTTTATAAGTAATTTAGACAATTTATTCTTAAATTGTATCAAATTTAAATCTTTAATAAAATTAGGAATCTTGTTAAATATTTTTGGCGCCATACAAAATATACTCTTATTCATTAGAGCAGTTTTCGAACTTCTCAGGCGTAACTGGTGCCTGTATTGTATCCTTACCTCTGAGTGGTACGAATCGGAGACTTTAACAAACAATTCAGGATTCGTTTTTACAAAAATCGCGACTTCGTATACTTTGTTTTGTGCTTGTTACTGTATTATGTACTATTTTGTATGGAGTTTTGAATATAATTCGAGGCTATGTTTTAGTTTTGAAATAATTTAAGAGAACTTTGTTACGAATTTCTGCCGTTTAATACTTTATCGGATTTAGGCTTCGTACCGAATTGCGTATATAGTGCATCAGTTTGTTTGGTCCGTTTTGTTGAAGCGCATTCATGCATAGAAACAAATCGGAACAATTTTGACGATAATTTCTTCAGTGACAGCCCTGTAACGTGTGTCGAGAATAGGTGAGCAATAACCCTGTTTAAACATTTTGAAATAATTTAATTATTTCATCTAGAAGCCGTGTTATTAAATATAAACTCAGTATTTCGTGAGCGCATGTTTCTTGGTGTTCGTAACAGCCACGGCTGCCAGCGCGCTATTTTAAACTAAAAGGAAACGTCATAGAGTTCAGACCTTATATGCACCCTTAAATACAGGAGATAACAGGAGATATTTGTGCTTGGCTCTTGTATTATAAATATTTGTTTGCTCAAAACATCAAGAATAAGAATAAGAATATGAAACATTTATTGTCAAAAAAAACATGAAACGAATAGACACTGGTATATATTTATAGGTATTCACAAACAACACTTATCAACAGAGTTTTCTTAATAATTCATACCAAATACTTGCGCATAAATAAAGCTAAGTTTTAAGATGGAAAACTCCATGAAATATTATCTTAGTCCCAAATAGAGACTCACTCGAAAACACACTCCATACAGCGGAGCACACGGCACCACTTAGACATGTTCCATTATTCACACACCCGTTAACTGAGCAAAATCACTGATAAACACCAGAGACGAACCGAGGGAAAAAGTACAAGTCCTCAAAACTTCAGCTTAGCCCATGAACAGACCTTGGGAAAAAACTTACACACTATATCCATCTATATTTGCACATGGGATATAACTATGTATATGCATACATAGATATCGAGCATGTGAGTTGATGGTGACTGCATGCTGCCTACTTCATGGAAAATCTGACTGCCCGGAGCTGGTAGCGCAAGTCTGTAAATTTTTTGTGCCAAATGCCAAACAACACAAACATCTTGTCGAACAAATGAGCAAATTAAACTATAAGATTACGTTAGGTGCTTGGTTAAGTTGCTTCATTTTCTTTAAATGTTTAAATATAAGAGTAGTCTAAATTTGGACTAACGAATTAGTTAAGTTTTGATTATTATTTTTTACAGTTGGGGAAATTTGTTATTGGCCTTAATTTAAGTTTTGAAATATTGTTTAGGAGTATATTATATCGCTGTTAATTTCCTGAATAAACTAAATAAATAAAAAAATAAATAAAAAAAATTATCTCCATGCCCGCTCACACAGGCTCTTGGCAACGTCCTCTTCATGCTCCGTGGCGCAGAGGGAGTCCCTACTCATGAAAATCAACGCACTTCTGGTATCAGAACCACTGTGTGATCTTTTCTCTGACAGAATGATAGATATGGTGCGGGAATGCTTGAAATTCTGTGAGAGTGAAGCCTCAATGACGATGTCCTTAGATTCTAAGCCTCAGACCAAAATATGTATTTTTATCTTGGTTACTTTTGTTGATTTTGTGTTTCTGTAAATATTTTATATAGATTATTATTAAATTGGGGAGCCGAGCAAAGCGGAGTGGAACGAGGCGACCCCCGTAGTTTTAACAGAATTCATGATATACACAAAAAAAAAATCTACGGCATTTGGTTTTTTTTTGTTAACGGCGCTATAATCAGTTGTACTATTTTGCCGCAACACATTTGTGTATACTTAGCGGCAGTTTGATACAAGCCGTGTGGCATTTTAACCCATTTAAAAAAAAAATAACGCCAGTGGCAAACAAAATTGGCGTAATAAACCCCCGTGTACCACGCACCGTGGTTTGATATAACTTAATCAAGTTAATTATGACACCTTAGTTCTCATCGACCTGAATACGTGCCTGATATGTTCACAAAGGATTCCTAAACTTGCATTAGTAGTTGCTTTTGTCGAGCAGATTGCAAAGCTTTGGGAACTAGTTAATATGCGAGAAGATAGTGCATGTTAAGGGGCTTGGTATCGCCAAATGGGTACTTTCTAAAGCCTACTCCTCGTTTATGTCCGAACCAAAAATATTGAAAAATCTGTATACGATTTATCAACTCTAATATAACATATTATGCAACATTTTTCTTTTTCGTACCACCAAAACTTCTATATGAAAAAAAAAACAACCGAATGGTGTTATTTGGTTTAAATTTCCTACTGCTCCTAACCGGTTTGGTCGATTTAATTTATTTATGCTTTGGGTTATGGATAAACTTAATATAGGTAGCTATAATCATATTAGGGATTATTCAATCGAATAATCACGCCCGTGTGAAAAGTATTATTTTCTCCATCGAAATAATTGTAAATTCGATGATTTTCTCCTATTTCGCCCTACTAAGAACGCAGCGAGCGTCGTAACAGCCACTATGTTATTTCAATGTCGTTTCCGTCGATATTCATACCGACAAACATTGAGCTGCTATTCTGGCAACACTAATCGCCTTAATATGAGAAAATTGTACTGTGACGTTTGTTGCAGCGTGTGGGACTATGGGCAATTCTTCCAGGATGACCGCCGGGAGTGGCAAAGTCCTGGAAAGGCAGTCCAGCAGTGGACGAACTGGGCTGATGGATGGATGGATGGATGGATGGAATGAATCAATTTGATTATCGCCGTTTTGATCGTCGCAGTGAGTGACGTGAGCGTACTTGGAACGAAGTTCTATTAGAAAAAATGCCAATTTTAGTTTTCGGTATGCTCGGTGGGGGCGCTTTGAATCGGCTCAAAAAAGAGCTGTCATTTTGTATTTTGTATTACTACATTTCAGTGACCAAGAGCCAACAGA
The DNA here is from genome assembly GCA_934047225.1 of Ypsolopha sequella. Classification (NCBI taxonomy): domain Eukaryota; kingdom Metazoa; phylum Arthropoda; class Insecta; order Lepidoptera; family Ypsolophidae; genus Ypsolopha; species Ypsolopha sequella. Next base: position 20,963,895 of record OW203991.1, read on the forward strand.
ATGTCAAATCTTTATTACACCAAGTGGCTTTGTCCGTGGGATAATTGTTCATAATAGTGGGGTATTGCTCTCTAGCGTATAGATAGGTTCTTAACAAAACACCACCTTAGGCGTCAATATATCGTCACGATACGAAACCCTGAGGAGATGTCAGAAGTGTTCCGAGTGGGAACTGTGAAATGCAAGCCACAGTCCATACTCAGTACATCCGCGTTTAACCGACGATTATAACGTACTAACGTAGTGGGTGGTGAGCCCTATCGCCTTACTTCGGGCACAAATACACACGCTTTTTAGGGCATGCAGGTTTCTTTACGATGTTTTCCTTCACCGTTCAGCAAGTGGTAAGTAAGAATACTCTGCACATAAATTCTGAAAAACTCACTGGCATGTCCGACCGGGGATCGAACCTGTATCCCAAGATTGAGATGCCAGCGTTCTACCCTTGTGCTACCACCGCTATCATCAATAAATCAATTTAAATTGTTTTTTACTGACTTTAATAAATTCAGAAAAAATGTGTGTACCGAACTTTTTATTTGGCTCAATAAACGATTTTTTATTATTTATTATTATTGTCACCAGCTACCACCTCAGACCAAACTCTTCGTCTAAGATCATGCAAACAATTTTTATTTTATTTTGCCAATATGGTCATTGAACCTTGTTCCTGAGCGCTAACCAAGTCTCTAGATGAATTTTGGCAGTTGATTAAATTTCATCTTATACAACGTGTTACAGAAAGGCGTAATAATATTTGAAGAGCTAATTCAGTCAATGGTATAGAATAACTTTTACTATGGAACAAACCCTGTATCTCCAAAAACAAAATTAACTGTTTCATAGAAAAATGAAATGCCACTCGGCTGAAATGTATGAAGGGCAGATTTATTTTTGAGATTTCAGGGTTGGCTCCATAAAAAAAGGTGTTCTATACCATTTACTGAATAAGCTCTTCAAATATGGTAACACCTTTCTGTTCCACGTTGTATATTTATGGTTTTGTCTACTACTTTTTTTTCTGCGTTCTTATACGAACGTAATTGTGAATTATTTAGATAGTGTCCAATCACTAACACAACACGTTAAACAAAAACCATAAAGACGTATCGAGCCAAAATACCCAAAATGGCCATAATAAGATTATAATAACATGATAATATTCTTACTTCAGCTTTTCTCTCACATAAAAGCTTTGTCGACGCTAGTAATCAACGAAATTGATTGATAAACAGCGAAATATCGGACGTAGGCCAGACGGTTTTCTCCTTTTCGTACATTAGTATTTGTTCTACTGTTTATTTTGTTTATTCGTTCAGCGGGTATTACGTCTGAATGGGGCGTTTTGAATGGGGCGCGGCCCATTCGGACGTAAAATGAAATCGACTACGTTCGAATGGGGCGGTCATAAAAATTTCAATGTAATATCTACAATTAAGTACAGTCACCTACAAAAGTGGAGTCACACTGCAAGGGAATTATAGTTTGATATAACTATTTATAAGTACTTACCGCTAAGTGTTTTATCCCATTTAATTCACAAACATAACGCACTACACGAGCAGACTGTTGCATAAACTATAGTAAATAGACCGCAAAAAAAAATGCTTTTCGCTAGTCCTCTGACGTCACACTCGTCACAGATAAGCAGTTCGTTTGTGATTGGTTGACCAGAAATGGTCATTATTAAACTAGCTACTTGAGATCGTGAAAACCGGGTTATGATGATCTGGTTCTGTCATGTTTCTGTTCTGTTGTAACTGTATGTTATTGTTCGTAAAAAATAGCATTGCCAAATGTTCATGTATTCTTTAAGTGACAGAACCGTTTAGAATTTATACGACCGCCCCATTCGAACGTAGTCGATTTCAGTTTACGTCCGAATGTGCCGCGCTACATTCAAAACGCCCCACTCAGACGTAATACCCGTTCAGCTGTACTCTCCAAAAAGTTTATAAACAGACAGTAGTGATAACCTCTATGTAAATCCGCACGCTAAAATAAATTACCTATTTGTTTGGTGCTATCACTATCTCTATTATTCATAAAATATTTTTTTATAAAATACTGTTTAAGGCCTTTTTTATTTATTGTATTTTACATAAATATAAACACTTCATTAAATAGTTTTAGGCGCTATAGTTCAACCCCTCAGTTGGGTCGTCATCAGGCGAATAGAAAAATATTATATGACATATATAGGTATTTGAAGTTAGAAAACTATTGACACAAAAATATAAAAAAGTATATTTTAAATCATGAACCAGACTTTTTTAAATAGAGTTTAATCAACTGGCGCATGGCGGCGTTATCATGCAGAGTGCTTCGATCCTGAACTAAGATTTTGTTTAATTATGAAACTGTAAATTTAGATTTGATTGTAAATTTAGGTTTGAGTCGTTTGTTAAATAGTCATATTATTATGAGCCTGAGACAGTGTCCGTCAGCCAGTGTTGTTTATTCAGTTCAGGTCCATAATGAGCTCCAAGTGACCATATTATTCATGAAACCTTTTTCTTTTTGGGGGTACCAAGAATGTAGGCCCCGCGCGGCGTTTTTGTGAACAACTGCGTTTTGAACTTCATTGTTTCTAAAGGAAGATTTTGTTTACCGCCGCGCCATTGTTTCGTAAGTTATTGTGTCATTTATCGTAGAAAATACATGAACTGGATGGTTTTTGGAAATACCTAATTTTAGACTTTACTCATAATTATAATAAATCAGAGGCAGTGCAACACTTGGAAACGTAATAGTACCGTGAAAGATTCTTTTTGGTCTCCAATTTTTTTGTTTGTTTTATTACAATTTAACTACCTGACTGTACCTCAGTTGTCGTGGAGGAAAACTGAACTCAAAAACAATATTTTTAAATAATAATAAACTCCATGGATGACTTCGGGAACTGATTTATGGCATTCTCCTGTAATGATAGTGATAGTTGTTTTATAAGAAACAAAAAAAAAACTTGCCTTTTCCAAACAATCGACTGGAGGAACTCGGACATAACCCTCTCTATCTCTTTTACTCATAAAAGGTACAGAATTTGAAGGTCAAAAGTTTTTGCTTGATCTTGTAAAAAGAAGTCAGCGCTCCAATTTTATTATAAACTTCTTAGTACTCTCTAACTTGATTACTAAGATAGACATTTCGTGACAAATATAAGTCAGTGTGAAGTCGCTAACCTAAGTGTCTGAAGAATGCCAAAGAATGAATGAATGAATTGACACTTTTCTGTACACAAAAGACATATAAAAGAAAACAGGCGAGTATTGAAAGCATAATTTTGTACAAAGGCGGATTTATCACTTAAAGCGATTTCTTCCAGCCAACCTTTGGGTGGTGAAGAAATTGTCACTAGAAAAGTTAAAAAGGGGGATAGACGTAATAGATAGAGTGAATGGGAATGGATGAATGGCTGAGAGCGCGCTATTTTAAACTAAAAGGTAACGTCATACAGTTTAGTTCTGATTGATGGATAATGAGGTGCTTAATCTGATTTTATATGCAGCCTTAAGATATCTATGGCTGCTATTGACTATATAATGACTGGCTGGTATCCATTTAAATAATTTAAGGTTGTACTAATTTTTTTTGTTTGCTTTTTATTGCAAAATTGAGGTTTAATGTTTATTGTCAATAAATTCCCAAAAAGATCAAACACTAAAGCCGAAAAATGAAGACACTAACCGACCATATTATAGCTGCGATAACACAAAATGGCCGCCATCGATGCTCTATTATCGAGTTCGCTTTTTCTTTATGGAGGCCCATTGATATATCGGAAGCATTTAGACCTATACGACCTATTTAATACGTATAAACGACGAAGTTTCAGGATGAAAAGAAAAATATGGAGGGTTTTCATGGATCTTAAGTTTTTTTTTCGATGACCGTTTGAACGCAATTTGCACCCCCCAAGCAGGGTTAAGAAGGATTATTATGTTGTAAAAAGAGATTCAACCCTTTGAGAACTTTAATAGGTAACAAAAGTTCTGTTCTACCAATTAGTGACAAAAAAACCGGCCAAGTGCGAGTCAGATTCGCGTACCTAGGATTTCGTATTGTGGATGATAAATTTATTTTTTTCATTATTTTTTGTTAATCACTCAACCGCTTTATTTTTCCTGTAATCTTTATGTTAACAGAACACAAATTACTATGATTTTTTTCATATTTTTCGGTCTACCAGTTTTGAAGATAAGGGGGACATACATTTTTGTGGTTTTTTAAAGATTTCTTGAAACCAGTGCCAGTAAATATAGTAAAAACATAAATTTTTTACAATCAGCTTTTTAATATCTACAATTTGATATTGTATTTTTAAGATAATATTTTTTATTTTTCTCACTTTTGTTTTTTTTCAAACAATTTCAAATTTTTCATATTTTTTTTACACCGTGATGTGTGGGCAAGTTAATGCTATTTTTGTGACAAATTTCATGTCTTTATCTTTAACGGTCCTAAAGTTATGAGTCTGTGACATATAGACGGACGGACGGACAACGGAGTCTCACCATAAAGGTTCCTTTTGTACCTTTTAGGTACGGAACCCTAAAAATACAAGACAGGAGAAAATTAACGGTGCTGAAGTTATGAGGCTGTGACATACGGACGGACGGATGAGTCTCGCCATAAAGGTTCCTTTTGTACCTTTCAGGTACTACGGAACCCTAAAAATAAAAAAACATCCGAATTTCAAGGGTTGGGCTTTGTTTTTCAACAATTTATCTCGCTCTTATCAATTTCCGTGCACGGAAAACCTCATTTTATTGAATTTTGATCCAACATTTTTCGTAATGCCAAAAGATCTATGGTTCAGTGTCGTTTCAAAATATTTATTTGGGAACTTAGATATTCTGTAATGCAATCAGAATAAATACACACTACCTTCTATGATTAACAAATGGTTTTGGTATTTCGTTTGTATTGCTAGGATTGCTCCGCCGAGACAAAATCAGGATAACCCAGGGTTTTGAATGAACCCAATTTTTGATTTCAAGTTGTTGCTATCTTTTTCATGTCTATTACTGATTTGTTTTTTTCACGCTATTGTTTATTAGGGCAAATACAAGACCTATCTTTACCCAATAGGTATAAACAAAAGCAGGTGAAATACCTACCTATATATTATCCTTTGATTCACTATCTCAAGTTAATTACGGCGTGTAGGGCTGTCACTAGCGCCTGAACGTAACGCCTTTTGCTCATTCCTACTTAAGTGGCTCACTCTGAGCTGTGACACCCCTTAATTAACTGTGGTATAGTGAAGTGTTATGAAACCCTTCTACGGTACAATACCTGTGAATTGTTAAGTAAAGTAAAATGTTATTTGCTTAAACATGCGTTTTAAGTAAATATAGGTCTCATTACATCTTTTTGTTATTTGGTACAGCACATTTTAAAATAATAATTAGTATGCAAATATTGACTACATAACATGATACAATATAAGTAAATTTTATCATGTATTGTTATTATTATATATCATATTTATTATTATTATTATAAAAATCATTCACAACCATATGTTATTCGTGAGAACCTTGGAAAGCTATGTTTTCATTCAAATAATCTTTGACGTTGTAATAAAATTTCTGTAGATGGCTTCTTATTTTTAAATGTTTTTATGGGTAAACTTTTAAATTCTAATGGCAATTTATTAAACATTTTTAACGCTATGTAAGAAACATTATTTTTATATATACAGCTTACATTTATGCCTTGTTTGCTTTTCATAAGCTTCTGAATTTTTTACAAAATAGCCCTTATGTTGTGCCACAAAATGCACGGCAGGGGTAGGACATTCAATTTTTAAAAAAGTGGTTTACTTTCAAAAGTGTTTTTTTAAAGTGGTTTATGGTTTAGTGGTCTCTTAAAAATATGTAAATATATACCCCAGAAAGGTTGATAACCAGGGAGTTAAGATATTACACCCTCTTCTATCAAGGATTAGGGAGGCTGTCCACTTAAAACAAGTAACTGTATTTTTATTTTAATATTATGCTATTGTTCACGCTACAGCGTGACGGTATGCGCATTTCAGCGCATGCGCAGAAAGTAACTCGCGACAGAATCGAGTCGCGCGCTGCCCGCGGTTCACTCACTCTCTTCGGCTCGAGACGCCTCCCGAGGCGCACGTCTGCGCGCTCGCGCAGCCGCCTGTTTCGCCGCAACCGTCGACCGAACAATACGTGTGTGCACACATTCGCGACGCCACAACCAATCTCGCGTATCTACCGTATCTTGTGATCATATCAGTGCTGTGTATTACTCCAAGACATTCTGCACATCCCTGTCCAAGATCAGCCCTGTCATCATCAGCCCGACAAGGAGTACACCACGCGGCACATTGTCAGCGCATTCGTCGGCTCGCCATCAACATTCCAACCAGGTCAGTGCACCCACATTGTTTTCCACAATTCTCCCGTGTCAAATCCCATCAGCCCTGCATTCCTGTAGCCAGCGGCTACATTTTGGCCCTTCGAGCCGTTACTGAACCAGCCCCCGTCGATTTATTACAGTCCATTTTCAATCCAAGAAAATTTTTGGTTTATATCACCCCCCGCCTACCCCCCGCCGGCCCGTAACTTTGTTTGAATCAGCCCCCGTCGATTTACTACAGTCCATTTTCACCCGGTTACATATTTTGCCCCCTTTCCCGGCAAAAAATATTTTGTGGTCTCGAATACCTATTGCGGGTAGGTAATTAGAACCGCCGCCGCCTAGAACATTCCATTTATCGGTATAGAACCGGCCCATCCATTCAGCCCAATTGTTTATTACAGTCCACTATATTTCTTTATTAAAACCCCTCGACCCGACCCGACCCAATTTACCTATTTCTACCGAATTTTTGCCCGCGGAGAGGTGTACATCTGCCCATTGTCAAAGATAGTTTTCGTAGGTATCTTGCGAGATATTTTTTGGTGCGAGTATAAATTTGCTTTATTTCGTGCACTTATATGCGTCACATATATACGTAAGTTACGTGTGTTGAGTACATAAGTACACACGTTATTACGGTTACGTATTATTACGTTAATTAAAGCTTGATTAGCATCATTGGATTGTTCGCTCATTTAGATCCGATTTCGGCTAGGTAAATACATTCTTTGTTTGTTTACGCTCTCAAAGCAGTAGGTAGGTATTTTATTCTATAAATAGAATTTTTGACGACGAACCAACGCGTATTGTCGGCACATGATTTCAAGGCAAATAACATAAAAGTGAAAAGTGCATACATAGCTGTTTGTATTTTTACAAGTGTTGTTTAAATTAGTGAACAAGTTCAGCCCTTTCCGATATTTTATGTTACGGTAATCTTGTGTTACAGTAATATATTGCAGGACCGTTTATTTGTGTTATTGTCTGCTTTTTTTACCCGGGTATATATATATAGCACAAATATAGTAAACAATTTGTTTTTTCAACTCATCTCTGCTCTTGTTGTTTGTGGTACACATATAGGGTGTTCCAAGTTGGTGTATCAGCTCATATACAGGTAGTTTAAAAAAAAAAAAAATTTTTTTTTTTTCTTTCTCTCTGTCGGGTTTATTTTCCGTGTTCCGTTTGAACATAACCTTTGTTACTTCGGCCCGCGCAAGTTACAAGCTATCCGCACGTTGGAGTTGGTAGCGCTCAAGTTTTAATAACTCATTTTCACATATAGTCACACTCATCACACATTCAATCAGCACATACATACTCAGCTCATTTTCACTCACACATTCAATCAGCACATACACACTCAGCTCATTTTCACTCACACATTCACTCATCACATACACATTCAGCTCATTTTCACTCAATGAAACCAGCACTCAGCGCACTCAGCACACTCATCACACACACACTCATCACATACACACTCATTTCATTTTCACTCAATGACTTCAACTCCAACAGAGAATTCTTGTAACTCCGCACAACGTGTAGTGAACGTCACTAACACACCAATTTTGTTGCCAACCGTATCACTTGAAATAGCAGACGTACATTCACTCAATCACACTCAACTTCACTCAGCACGAGCCCTGTTAGGTTTTATCTCACGTCGCGGTACTCCAGTTCTCATTCGCTCAGACTGCGGCACAAACTATGATGCAATCACTCACAAGCTCGCGAATCAGCACATAACTTGGTTCGGCGCTCTGCACGAAATAATACTCAACTCAAGACCCCTCTGCCCGATTTCATCCGACCCTACGGACTTTGAACCTCTCACGGCCGGACATTTCATTATTGGTCGTCCGCTCACCGCTCTACCTGAGCAGTCTTTTGACGACAGACCCATATCTGCTCTTAAACGGTTTCAACTCATTCAAGCGCTGTCTCAGCGCTTTTGAACTCTCTGGTCCAGATCCTACCTCCATACCCTGCAAACCCGCTCCAAATGGCTCTCCCCTTCTTCCCCTCCTCAAGTGGGTGAACTGGTCCTCATCAAAGAGGATGACCTGCCTCCGCTCCAATGGAAGTTGGGGAGAATTCTCCGCACAATGCCTGGCAAGGATGGAGTGATCCGAGTTGTGGATCTGGACACAGCTCATGGAGGAGTCGCAGCCCCGGCCCCCCCAGGATGTTCACGCTACAGCGTGACGGTATGCGCATTTCAGCGCATGCGCAGAAAGTAACTCGCGACAGAATCGAGTCGCGCGCTGCCCGCGGTTCACTCACTCTCTTCGGCTCGAGACGCCTCCCGAGGCGCACGTCTGCGCGCTCGCGCAGCCGCCTGTTTCGCCGCAACCGTCGACCGAACAATACGTGTGTGCACACATTCGCGACGCCACAACCAATCTCGCGTATCTACCGTATCTTGTGATCATATCAGTGCTGTGTATTACTCCAAGACATTCTGCACATCCCTGTCCAAGATCAGCCCTGTCATCATCAGCCCGACAAGGAGTACACCACGCGGCACATTGTCAGCGCATTCGTCGGCTCGCCATCAACATTCCAACCAGGTCAGTGCACCCACATTGTTTTCCACAATTCTCCCGTGTCAAATCCCATCAGCCCTGCATTCCTGTAGCCAGCGGCTACAGCTATGATATTAATTTAATAGTTATTGTACTTATTTTTATAATAAAAGCAGCCATTACAATATTAATAATGAAATATGTGTTGTAACTTGCGAGAGTGCTTGGTTTTCTATTAGGTATAAAGTTTATATTCAATGACCAACATTAATTATGTACTGTATGTTTTGTATTTTTTTTTTGATTTTTTTTTAATTTGTTTATTTACATGAAAGACACGAAGCCTAGAAGGTTTAATTGTGTCAGTCTGGCAGTTTACATTAATAAGTAGGTAGTACATTAATTTCTTAGTGCGAAAGAGACAGGAATCAGCCCATGCGCGCTGGAGTGTGCTTTGTATGTATGCTTGTTAGTTGTTATGTTTATTTTGTTTGTGTTTAATTTAATTCACACTAACAACTATGAATTGAATTATAATTAATTATTTAAGGGCCTAGCTCCTGTCAGTGCAGCATCTTCCACAGTCCAGAGCCATCAAGTTCTTCAGTTCTTGGTAACTGCGTGTCCTGCCTGTGAACTGAATACCTATTCTTTTTTTTTAATGGAGTGCACTCAGGGATCATTCAACAAATACGTGATCACCGGAGGGGGGGGTTGGGTCGGGTGCTAGTATATACATCTGGATTATTGATTATTTGGTGTGGGGGGGTTTCCGAAAATAAATAAATTATATTTAAATATTTACGTCCAATTTTGAAGTCTATTAATAATTTTTTCTTCTTAATAATTTTATTTAAAAAATATTAAAATGTGTAGGTACATGTTCCTGTCAAACGTAAATTTACGTTCCTGTTTAACTTGTTCCTGTTAAACGTAAATTTAGATTGACAAATGACACAACCTCTTCACAAATTTAGGTCATTTAGACCCATAGAAACATGACATACGTGTCAGTGCTAATAAACAGCAAACATTTTAAGGCGATTACCGTCGCCAAATTAGCAGCTCGATGTTTGTCTGTATGAATATCGACATAACGACATTGAAATAACGTTCAAATCAGTGCACAATGCGTGGTGGCTGTTACGACGCTCGCTGCGTCCTTGAAAGGGCAAAATAGGAGAAAATAATACTTTTCACATGGGCGTCATTGTTCGATTGAATAATTCTATGTTATATTTATAGCTATCAAGTTTATCTATTTATTAAAGCATAAATGAATTAAATCACCTAAGCCGCTTAGGAGCAGTAGAAAATTCAAGCCAAAAAACACCATCCAGTTGAAACAATTTTTCATATAGAAGTTTTGGTGGTACGAAAAAGAAAAATGTTGCATATGTTGTTCTAGAGTTGATAATCCATAATACATTTTTTCAATATTTTTGGTTTGGCCATAAAAGAGGAGTAGGCTTTAGAAAGTACCCATTTGGCGGTATTAAGGGCCTTAAGCCCGGACGAAGATTACGTAATCACGGCGGGAGGGAGGGGGGGGGGGGGGTTAAAAACAAAAGATTACGCCGTGATCATATAGGGGGGGGGGGGGTTAAAAAAAACGGCCAAAAATGATCACGTAATTGTTGAACGATCTCTCATTGAAAGATAGCATTTTATACAAATATAACGTAAAAAGTAAGTAAAACAAGAATGTTAGTTACAATTATGTCGCAAGAAAAACGATGATATAATAAATATTACAGTATCGGTTCGCAATGCTGACGTATGTATAGCGAAATGGTTTTTGATGTTGTAATTAGCACATTATATTGAAAGTATTACTTTTAACTCTTGCGTTTCGTACACTTTATAATATAATGGGTGCTAATATGATGTTGCGGAAGCCGGAAATTGGTTATGATACTCTTCACTCGTACTTACGTCTTTGGAACGAACCCTCAAATTGCGAAAAAAAAAAACTGTTCCATAGAATAGTTACATACCTGCTCGATCAAAATGTATGAAACAACAGATTTTTTTCTTCACGATTTCTCAAATTATTTTTAACAAAAAGTTGTTCGTGTGCAAAAGTACTATCGCCAGTTTCCGGGTTCCGCGACATCATCTTAACACCCTGTATATAATCGGGTCAACCGCGATCAGATTTTTTTTCCTTTTTACGGTACATGTAACTGCCTGGAAACGTCGGGTGTCCTTTCCGTAAGAACGTGCTGATGGGGCTTCCCCGGTTCTGCAGTGCGTCGGGAATGTTCGCGGAAAAGCGAGCAGATTGCTTCTACGCGACCATGCGCAAACGGTGCGCATCCCTGGTAGTTCGGGCCAGCGCCAATGGCATCCTGAGCATGTTCGCGAGCAGGTTCGATTTTCAGTACATGATCCATTGTACTATGATTCATTCATGTACTGAAAAATAAAAAAATATAAATATAGGTTTATGTTACTAACAATAGGTTAAGCAGTTTTCAGTTTTAGATTTATTTTTATTACTAACATTATTGTAAATACGGTTTGTGTTCTATGGATTTTTGCTGGCCAAAATAAATTAATTATTATTTTTATTATTATAAAGATAAAGATAATTTATTTGCATAAATTGTGGTATACATAAAGATGGTGAGGTACACAAAATAGTTTCACAATTTTACTTAAATTCAAGAAATCTTTAATGTATATTGAAAGTAGATAAAATACTTAGGTATACTGTGGCGTAGTGGAGTATCTTAAAACATGTACTGAGGAGCTATTATCTCCTCACTGAATACGATAGGACAGGTAACGAATGTATTTACAACCACTACGGATCGGGAAGGGGTAGAGGAAGAATATAAGGACAAAGGTTCATACATTTATACTACACCTGCTCGGAAAGTACCTTCTTTCTTTGTTGAAATCGATGCAGAAAATACGTCATTACTGTCATACAAATATGCGGGCGGAAAAAGTGTATGAAAATTCATTGTTAACGTGCTTGAGCGGGCAGAAAAAGTATATGCAAATCCATTGTTAACGTGCTGTTTTTTTTTAAATAACATAAAGAATGAGCAGGTGGCCAAGTGGCCAGTATTATTTTGCGAACTCGTACATAAAACTCGAAAAATGATACTGGCCACTTGCTTTTCCTGCACATAATAAAAAATAAGAAGGAAATAAAAAGTGACAATCGCACGCGAGTCAGTCGGTTTCTTTTATTGTATCTTGATTAAAAGTAAAATTATACTATTTCCTCGCAGGTGTAGTATAAAGCACTATGTATCACTCGGGAGAAAGTGCGATTCCCAACTCGTGTGTATTGAGGCCCTTGGCCTCGTTAGTAATCTTCCCCTTTCTTCCCTCGGTGAACAATGTACTATTGTGATATTTTAGTCGTGTGGTTTTGAAAGGTTGTCTCTACATAAGTATGTCTTCTTAGTAACGTCAATTGATGAAATTTAAACCATCTCCGACCATAGTTTTTTGTATTGCAGGTGACACAATCACCTTTGCTGACGATTCGATATTTTCTTAGCGTAAACCGTTAAAATTACCATCGTGGAAAGTTCTGCAGGTCCACTTTTCGTTATGTAGTCGCAATACGGTCGTTTTTTTAACTTCAATGTGCAATTTTTGCCTGCTTTTTTGAAAAAATGTGTTATTTCAGTATAACATATTTTCGTGATTTTAAACCGATTTTAAGGAAGTGTCGTAATCATATTAGGTTGTATGGTCGAATCCTTGTCAGACTTAAAGATGCGTTCAAGAAATACATTTTCTCTTATTGAAATGTGTGATGATGACGTCACTGAAGGGCGAATGAAAAACATGATTGTTTTCATTTAATGAAGATTATGCATGCTTATTTTAATATCTGTATACCAGAAACGGTTAAGAAAAGTTATTTCTCGAACGATTTTCATATCGTAAATATTGACGAAAAAAAGAAGAGGCCAATTCCAACAGCCAATTGTTATTTTTTGCATTGCGATTCTTACTTTTCTTTAAATATTCTCAATTTGACCAGAAAACGATACAAGAATTTAGGTAATTCAACGTTTATTTATCAAAATGAAATTTTTACTTGCTGGGGCCAGTAGATGACCCACTTGATTGTATCTCGGAAAAAGCACCGCTCAGAAGGGCTAATTACTATTACAATATAGGAAACAATCGTTTTATACTTTAACTTTTACGATTTTCACACATGAGGTGGGTAAACCACGTCGTGTAAAAAACAAATAATCCATCATTCTTGATCACAAGCACGCTGACTGTACAGATGTTGGTAGCAGTAAAATTTCACTGAGCCGGCGGTAAACAACTACCTACCCACCGATTAAATAATAATAATAATAATAAATCATTTATTTCGGACATACATCCATAAAGTTTAACAATTTACTTAAAACTATGTTAGTGTACAAAGAAAACAAACTATTTACAAACAATATATTTACAAAAATTTTATTTAGCTGCCCTGTTGGAGGGCAGCACATGCGTGGCGGTGTAATGCCTGATGATGGGACCATCCATCCTTTCAGCAACAGTGACCAGGAGACTATTGGCGCTGGCGCGCACCCGCTGCATCAGAGAAGCGCTTCGTTTCCTCATGATGGCCTGGAAGCCATCCGTGCACGCATTCGCGAACATCTCCGATGCGCTGCAGTAGCGCAGCAGCCCCAACAGCGCCCTAAATCCATTGTTATACTGAACACGCAGAGCGTTGTAGGCTTTTTGAGTATAGTTGGTCCATAGGCTGCAAGTGTAAAATGATTGGCAGTAAGCCCTAAACAAGGTGACCTTCACACTACTCGCAAATCTACGGATCAACATATTACTTCTCACCGCCAACGCCCTGCGCTCCCTCTCTATGTCCATATCATCTTTTTGTGATGCGAACACCAAAATTTAAATCCAAAATAAAAAAACACCAAAATTTAAATCCGGAAGATGGTTTTAAGTTGTTTCTAGCTTGGAGTTCGGTCATACAAAAGTTCAATCCTCCGGGTTTATCTCAAGACCTGTGCCTCGAAACTTTGAGTGTTGTGTATCGGGCGTGACGATATTGTCAATTTTAGCAAAGACAAAGTTCGGGTACTTGTTTACTACCTCTACCTATATATAGGGATATTGTGCTGCTACTACGTCTCTCCAGTCAATTTGTCTACGATTTGTAATAGAACGATCGAGACGTAATATCGCACATAATATCTAAAGACAGTTTGGCTTTTGAAATATGAGACTGGAAAGACACAGGAAATCCAAAAAAAAACCCTCACAATAGTAACACCTAGCAATTGTAACGATTTACAACTTGACCTATTTAAATTTGAAAGTTTTTGTATTAAAAGTGATTTATTTTTAAATCCAGACAAATGTAGTATATTAATACTTGCGATTGTCGGCACTTGGTGAAACTTGGATAACATCATGATGAATAAATACACTTGCACTCGTTTCACAGTTTATAAGTTTATTTAACCCGACCGGTTTCGGTTTTATACCATCATTCAGGGTTTAGTTAGACTGATTGGATATTATTACGTGCAATAAATGATAGACTGTCTAATAACATTTATTTCACGGAATAATATCCAATCAGTCTAACTGAACTGTTGATAATGGTGTAAAATCGAAACCGGTCGGGTTAAATAACCTTATAAACTGTGAAACGAGTGCAAATGCAGTATAGTTAGTATTGGTAGGAGAAATCAGCGATCTATCTCTGGGAGAAAGCAAACAATTTTTACGATTATAAATTATGTAACACTAATCTTAAACGGGTCAAACAAATAAGTGATCTTGGTGTTATAATGGACGCAAGGCTCACATTGATACAATACATATAAACATGAAGCAACAAGCCTTGGCTTGGCTTAAACAATAACATATAAAATTTTGTACAACAGTATTGTTTGCAGTGGATTGGAGTTTGCCTGTTCAGTCTGGCACCAATTTTATATGAGTCATAATATTGATAGATTATCATGCTCTATGGTCACGCCATTTTAATTTTTTTTATACTAACAAAATTAATACTGGCAAAGGTACTAGAGCTACTATGCCCACAAGGCTTTTGTTTAAAAATCCAAGAAAAAAAAGTAATTTATGTTTAAATTAAAATTTTGGGAAATGATGAAATATGAATTCCTTATCAGTTTACCAACTTTAATTTTAGCTATTAAAATTTGCTGGTTAATAGTTTGAAATGTTGTGGAATATGTGATATAATTTATGTCCTATAGTTCTGGATTCGATGTTGGAGGGGGATGAAGTTATGTATGA
Source organism: Ypsolopha sequella (assembly GCA_934047225.1). Lineage (NCBI taxonomy): Eukaryota > Metazoa > Arthropoda > Insecta > Lepidoptera > Ypsolophidae > Ypsolopha > Ypsolopha sequella. The sequence goes on from OW203991.1 coordinate 20,979,083, forward strand.
AGTTACAGCGACATTACTCTTGGGATTAAATTAAGTAAAAAATACTTTCGATACATTCTGTATACAAGGCCCTTTGGGCGTGTGGATTAAAGTTTCCTTTGACCAAGTTTTGCACTATATACTTAACATTTTTTTTTGTCTTTTGCCCAAGTTTTGCACAACACACTTTACTCTTGCCTAAGTTTTGCACAATATACTTAACTTTTGAACAAATTTTGCACAATTTACTTAATTTTTGCCCAATTTTTGCACACTCTCGCGTTGCGTGCACAATATAACAAAAAGTGAATTTGTGAACATCGTCTAAATTCATACTTGAGCCTTGGTAAGTGATCTGCATCATGAACCAATAACAATTTTTGTAAAATTCGTAAAATGAAATTTCGACTACCCATAGTGACTCACTCAGGACTGGGAGTGAATTAATATGGGAAGTTGAAATTACATTGTACGAATTTCACAAAAACTGTTATCGATTCATAATATGCTGATCACTTATCAAGCCTACACTATGAATTTGGACGAAGATCAAAAATTCACCTCGTTTATATCACAATATACTTGTTTGTTAGGAACCTATCCTTATGGCACAAAGGTAGCCGGTAAAAAAGGATTTTGTGAAATTCAATTTATAAAGGTATGATACAGACTACAGAGTGTTGAAGAAAAAGCTTGTAAGAAAAGCCTTGTCGAATTGTACAGGGTTTATGTATTGTTTTCTACTAGATTAAAAATTGTATCGTTAAATCAAAAAGTGGGTGTCACGAAGTCGAGTGTCAAGTGCGAGTCGGACTCGCGCACTTAGGGTTCCACACCATTATCTATACAAACGGCAAAAAAAACATGTCTGTTGTATGGTAGCCCCCTTAAATGTTTATTTCATTCTGTTTTTTAGTATTTGTTGTTATAGCGGTAGCAGAAATACATCATCTGTGAAAATTTCAACTGTCTAACTATCACGATTCATGGAATACAGCCTGGTGATAGACGGACAGACGGAAGGACAGATGGTCAACGGAGTCTTAGTAATAGGATCCCGTTGGTTACCCTTTGGGTATGGAACCCTAAAAAGCACCGTCAAACCACTTTATTATCTTTCCCAGTCAATCCATTTATTCCTTGGGATCTCAATCAATCACCGATCAAGGTAAGGACCTGTAAACCTCGCTGCGAAACCGTCTAAATTTTATTATAAATAATACATCATCTAGTGAACTTTGTGTTTATATAGCACCAGGATTTACCAGGTGGCGCTCAGCCAGCAGCGGCGATACCAAGGAACCTGAATATCATCAACTACCTGAGTCCCTCCACTTTCCTTTGGCGCCCTCTTTTCAAATTTCAAAAAAAGACGCAACGACGCTCTATAAATTTAAATTTCTCCCGCCATACAGTCCACAACATAACAGTGGGTCCGCTTAATTTTCCCCTGTAGTAAAACGTATACAAAATAAATATTTTTGGTTTAAATATTTTAAACAGAGATATCCAGTGCTTTTACTTTATAACATTACATTTATTTTACGAGATATTACAAGTATTTAATGCACCGTAAATACTTAAGGCTGCATAAAAAACTCTGAAGACAATATCAATTTAAGGGATGAACATAAAAAAGTCATAAAACATAAACAAATAAGCATAAAAAAGGAAATGCGTTTCTCCGTTTAAGTTTTCCGGTCTTCTGCTGAAGAATACAAGTTTCACATTCTTATGACTGTTTTTAAAAACTTTTGGAATTGGTTGTTTCAATATTTTACTTTTTAATTCAATTCAAAGGTTAATTAATTTTACGGCAAAATACACTTGAATACAAAAGTGCACGAAACAATTTTGAATATGCCAATAAAAAACATAGAGGAAAACGACCCCAGTAGAGATGTCATGCCGGTCTATCCAATTTCGCAACACTTCTGTGTTTTCGCATAGACGTCATATCCGAGCATGAGCGCTCTAAACAGTACCGACCAGAAACTGGATCTGTGCGTACCTCCTTTCTGTATTGAATGTCTGTGGTGCGTACGTGTATGCAAATGCCAAAATTTCACTATTTTTGTCAGTGTAATTCAGATTTTTTCTGCATTCTCCTCTTATTGCCAAATTGTATGTAAAGTACATATCTGCTCCTAAGTATTATTTTTATTCCTAAATCATTATAAAATAGACTACCGATCATCGAAATAATTATAAAGGGAAGTATAATCTCAGTAGGAAACGCCATTAAAACGTGACGCCACATTTTGAAGGTTGTGTGCTTTGTGGTGTACGACAGACGCTTAGCTCATTGGTCAGCAAAAATCACGTGATGTTATCTCCCCACCTCTGTATGCCTAGCAAAAAAGTTTTTTAAAGTAAACGTACATGTTACTACTTCGCAACTTTATACTTTTTTCATGGTTGTACACCTTCAACACAGTGATTCCAAACCAATTGACAATCAGCAAGTCAACGAAAGTATCGTGGTCCTCTACCAATACGCTGTGTGTGAACGAAACAAGACAACAAAGTCGAATGACGCTCTGACCAAAGCATCTCGAATAGGCAGGATTATCCGTCATAAAAATGGATATGTTTATGCAACATTCGGCAGGGATCAAGATTATTAATAAATAACACTGATCAACAAAGATAACTTGTTTTTTGTTAATACTTGAAATATTTTTAGATATGCTTGTAGAAATTTGTGTGCTGAATCTGGGATTTTCTCTTAACAAACAATTTGACTGGTCTAATTGTGTGAAAATATTATGTGCGGTTCCGTCCATAAATATATTGGATACCCTTATTGAAAAACTTTTGATATTTGTTTGCCAGGTTGCGCCACAATATACGTAGCAATGAGGATAGTAAATAAAATACCAGAATTAAAGTAACAAAAAAATATATAATACAATAACTACAGATTTATCCTTTACTTATGTACCACACATAACTAAAAATATTTTTTCATTAGATGCTGGAATCAAAATACAGAAATGATAAACAAAAAAAAAAAATTTATTTAAAACGTTAGATACGCGGCTATAAAAAGGGTTAAGTGCGTGCTGTATTAAAAAAAATCGTATAACTATTTGAACTAATATTCATGTATATATTTTTTTATCATAATTTGGGAAAATTGCAATTTCACATGATTACAACAGCATAATAATAAAATAATAAAAGAAACTTTTAATAAAACCTCAAAATATACTCAGTAATGTTTTGATATATCTACGACTTAGTACCTACTGCATGCATTCTCTATCGTGCATAAAACCATCCAATTCTCATGTACCACGTCTACGGCGGGAACCCCACACAATTTAGACTCTTTTGTTATCTTTATCGTAACGTGATAGGGACGAAAATGCTACAACCGACTATAAACTTATGTGGTTCGTTTTAAATTATTCTTAGGTTATTTATTTTCCACTAATGTTTGAAAAATTATGTCAATTTTCATACTTATGCATAGAAACTTAAACCATCACGATTGGAATGTTTCGTGGAGTTGCTTAGACACCATTTCACATTGCAACTAGGCATATTGTGGCCTTTTTTTAAACGTTACATGTATAAAATCGACGACTTAGTTCTAGCACAGCTGTCACGAGACTGCTAGACGTGCGGCACTTATAACTAAGCACATGCCCACCGTGGCAACTATTTAGTGGCGTCAATTTTCAAGCGCGTTTATACTTCCCTCCCTTATTATTTCGATGCTACCGATATTGATAAAATTTGCACATTATCACGTCCTATCACTATGTAGAAGCAGCAACGCGCGCGTTAAGTCAAGACGAAAATTAGCTAAAATTTTTCCGAACGAACCAAGCGTCATTGCTACTCTAATGGCTATCTTCTCTATGATAAAAAACCTAATCTAAATAAGAAAATTGAAAATTTCAACGTCTGCAGGTTAGTTTTTATAGAAAACAAACACAATCATTAATAAACATTACTAACTATCTTAACATATCTCTTTACGCATCTGTACATTATAGCAAAGTTGATTTATAGCATGATGAGTATAAAGAAATAATTTATTTGATGATTCTGAGATCCATCCAGACAAAGATCCACATTTGTTTACATGCCATTCGTTTCTAATTAAATACTACAATAATAACTAATGTCAAAACACAATTCATAATAATGGGTAAATAAAAATAAAAAATTAAAGATTGAAAATTAAAATTAAAAAGTTTAAGTATCGTAGTATCGGGACAGCCCCAATATTATCCTGAACGCATTATTGTACAGGACACGGAGGTGGCTGTAACTTCGCTTAGTGTAGCTTCTTAGCAAACTTAGCAAACACCACGTGGCAATGGAAATAGAGAATTCCCTCAAGTCAAGTGTATGCAAAAAACCTGATTAGTTGGTGGAATTGGATGGACGCGGCATTTCTCTCTCGGGGCTAGTTACTCGATGATACTGAAAGTTATTGTTATACTTGAGTCTGTACCTTATCAGTGTTTTGACGTTTAATTATATACCTGCTTTATGTATATATAGGAATAAATAATTAAGTAAAATACTTTACATTGTAAAATTAAACCGCTTAAGATATATTTCGGGTCCAATCTGGACCCGGCATCAGTTGAGTATTCTAATAACATAACAAAAAATGTTTTTGTTTATCGACTCTACTAAAGGATTAAAATCAAGTGATAAAAAACGTGCGACAAAAGCTTTTTCGTTAAAGCTCTTAAAATTAATAAAATAAAATATTTATAGTATATTTATATCGTCAAGACATGTGTCAGAGGTGCACCGAGGAGAGTGAACGGTGAAATGCAAGACAGTCCACACTTGGTACATCCGCGTTTCACCGACGATTTAAAGGTCTAAAATTCCTCATTTATTATAAGTTTAGAATGTTTGCTTTTGAACAACAAAAAAAACTTTTTTGTTAAATAAAATCTATCGTGGAATTAAGAATAAAATTGTTGTATTAATTGTAAAAAAGTTGAATTAATGAATGAACACACAATTTAGTGTTAATATATTTTTATTTAGTTAAGTTTGTAATATATTTATTTTTAGCAGTTTAGTTTGTTTAAGTTGTTAATATTTAAAGGATTATTTAGTTTAAAATTTAAGTTGCTTTTTAATTTAATTATAATAATAGGTTATATATAATTATAATCAATTAACTAATTAACGTTAATTCTAGAGGAATCATAACATAACTTGAGAAATTAAACACACTTTATTGAACGCTGTTAAATAAAATAAAAATAGAGTTCAGGTTAAAATAAAATCTATAAAACCATGTAAAACCGTATTTTAACTTGGTATTTTTACTTGAGTTTGTCAAAATACGAGCCCAAATTTGAGGCGACCGAAGCCTATGGCGATCACAATCACAAGTTTTTAAAGTAAATATTAAATTCCTGTTTCCGATAATACTGTTTCATTTGAAACTTTGATTGTCGAAGTTTTACGCAGATCGTTTCGAGACGTTAATAAAATATCCTTTTATATTAAAATTTTAAATATGGCGTCGTTATTTCTTTCACAACAGATAATTTAGTTTATAATTAAATTATTGATTAATTAGCATATTCTGTTAATGCACACGCAATACAGCATTAAATTAATGCAATAGTATATGCATATACTTGTATTCATGACGCTTGCCTCCCAGAGATACATGCCTCCAATACAATACAAATATACATTAATAATAAAAATAACGTATATAGTTATATACTTGTATACATATATCTTAATACAGAAAGAAATAGAAATACATACAAATTTAAGATCAAAGATAAAGAAAGATGAGTAGTTTTTAGTATATGGCTGATTGTAGACCTCAATCCACATTCTCCGATAGAGCCATATAAGCTCTTCCATTCCAGTTGTTTTCGAGTTAGTCCTTTTTAGGGTTCCATACCTCAAAGTAAAAAAACGGAAACCTTATAGGATCACTTTGTTGTCCGTCTGTCTTCTGTCTGTCTGTCACGACCCTTTTGTTCGGGGCCCGTATGAGATATCAAGTTTAAACTGGTTCTTCCTACAGAAATCTACAAGCTACGATCCCATGGTACTCCAAAAAATTAGGTTTGTAACTCATCGCGAAAAAAAGTAACTGCACTTTACACAAGTAATCAATTTCATACAAATTTGCTCACCATGAAAACCTATAGGACACTTTCAGTTGACTTAGAAACTTAAAATTTCGTTTACAAGTAAGTTTTCTAACACACCGATAGATTTTTTTTTTTAAATAATATTGATAAACTTAAATAACATATAGATATTGATAATTTTTTTTTTATAAAGCTAACTTAAAATTAAATTAAATATAAAAAGAAAAACAAATACAAGTTTGAAATTGTATGTTTAATTAGTCATGGTCTTGTCGAAACAAAGTTGGAACAGGTTTTTAAGTTAGTTTTGAGAAGATCATGAATAATTGTGTATACAATTTAAAACTCTTCCTTTATAAACCTAAAAATTAAAACTGAACTGTTGACGTCAAATACCACAGACCAAAGTGCTTTTCAACTAAAAATTTCTAAACAAGAAAAAAAAGTTAAGTTATGCTCTTTGCGTTAAGCTACTGACGTTTTACCTTAAGGCAATACTTAAAAGTTTTAGCGTCCCTGTTACTCCATATGCGAAGAGCCCCCAGTGCGAGTGGGACGGATTCGTGGAAGAGTAGCAAAAAGTCAGTTTTTATTAACATAAAATGTACTTAGCTATTTTGTCAAAAAGATGTTCAAGGAGACTTTACAAATATGTAATAACCCCATTTTGAATGCAATTTTACAATGAAATTAGTTAGGATTTCAGAATAACAGTAAAAAAATAAAACAATTTAGAGGTATTTTATTTTTGGAATTAAATTCTATCCAGAAAATTTCATCCAATCGCGTTTTCCTTCAGTGAGAATCTTAATCAAATACTCAATAAACATTTACCCAAAATAAAAATACGTGGATGACGTTACAGTAAAGTAAATGGATTAGAAAAAACCAATTTTTTTTTGGTATCGCCTTATTTGCGTAATTTTCTTTCATTAAAATTAAAATTAATATTATAATCGATTACAAAAGGCGTCTATAAGCGGAAGTCAATCATCAACTTATGGATATATTAATAATTTGCAATATTCCGCTATAAACTTTGGCTTTGCTATTTAAAATGCAGACTGAACCCTTCCTTTTGCATTAAACGTGCACATGCAAGTAGTACGAGAATAAATATAAAGAAATCTTTAATAGCAAGCAAGAAAACTTATCGACACGTAGTTCGCCGCAAAACGAAGCATCCTCAGGATGCGTTGCTCACCGCACTCAGCATCAACTATAAATATATATTTTTTATAAAAATAGGTCTACAAACGACTGTATATCGTTTCTGACCCGTTGGTCGGTTGATTGGTCCGTGGGCAAAATTCATTTACCTCATCCTGTGAATAGTTACGTACTCGTTATAACAAAACAAATAAATAAATATTTAAGAAAAACTTGTTTTATTTTTATTTAGTTGATAAAACACATATTTATAAAAAAAAAATCGTTGTTTAATTTTTAATTATACAATTTTTATTCTTAAGTTCCACTGATGCCGAGAAGAAGTCGAAATATATCTGGAATTAATTATAATAAAGTGTCCTTATACGACTTTACCTTTAAAATAAATGAAACAGTATACTTTACATACAGAACAACTTTTATTTTGCGTGAAAAGTAAAAATACCACTTGATTGCTTTTGTCAATTTCGCTACGAAGCGTAGCAAAGTTAAGCAATTCTACGCCGTAGTTTGAGCTACGAACTGGCTGCTATGCTACGGTAATGCAGCCTGAGATTTGATGTTCTTAAGAGGGAACGATTCGTATCCTCTACGAAATGCACAACTTAAGATGGTTATTCTTATTTTTGAATCAGAGATATTAAATAAATTTGATATATGGCATTTCGCGAACATAGCTTAATGTCAGTTAGGCTTTTCTAATCTTTTTTTAATCTCTGTAATTAAAAAAAATAAAAACCATCTTCAGAATGGTTTCCTTTTAACCTAAAGTGTTAGTATTTGTATCCTGAGTTGTTGGTTTTATATGGTTATATGTAATATAATCATACTGATATGTTGACATTAATAAATTGAGGTACTTACTTACTTTGTGTTGGTGCGTGTGAACCTTGTTAAATACCTATGAAATGGTGCAGCTTAGCATGCTTACTTCATTGTTGTCCATATTTTTTTCAGTTTTGATCAAATTCATGAAACGATAACATGAAAAAAATGTTTGTCAAATATTTTGCAACTATAATCTTGGTCCTCGCAAAAAGTAGACTTGATTTAATATTAAACCAATTTAATAGAGAGTAATAAAATTTGATTTAGTAATAATTAATAATATTACAAACTAATTTATTATAAACTAGCGAACCGCCTCGGCTTCGCACGGGTGCAATGCTGATACTAAATATACTACAGTATTTAATGTACTAAATTGGATAAGGATTAATGCTGTATTGCTTAAAAATCGCTTCGTAAATAAGCCATTATTCCTCGTAAAAAGTAAAGGAAAAAATGGTTATTGTGGGTTATCCCTAATTACTATATTATGCATGTATTATACATATAAACCTTCCTCTTGAATCATTCTATTTATTGAAAAAAACGGCATCAAAATCCATTGCGTAGTTTTAAAGATCTAAGCATACATAGGGACAGACAGACAGTCGGAAGCGACTTTGTTTTATACTATGTATAAAAATAGAAAAAGCTTTATTGGTATCACACAACTAAAATACAATGTAATCAATAATAAACAAAACAGAAGTGACCCCCAAAAGGCCTCCACTCAGCATGTGTCACGGCACCATTCTGTACCACGACGCTGGTCTACCGTGGACACCTCACAGGGTAGCGTTATTTAGCATGCAACATAAGTAGCACCCTTGTAGCACCTAATATCTTAACCCTTAGATTTATTGAATTGAGATGACCATTTAATAAAATAAATTTGCGGTACGATCGTACCTTATATAAGCTGACGGGTTAATTACAAAAATATGAATCTATTGCACAAAAGAAAATATTACAAACAATTTGAGTTACCTAATTTTTTCTCTGTGAGTCTGTAAGGTATTTTTTATATCTCAACTTAAAACAATTTAATGTAGCTGGCTATGTTACGCATCGGTGGAGGTATATTATTCCAGCATTTTGTAGCGGAATAACGAAAACTGCCACAAAATGCAGCTGTACAATGTTTCGGACAGATCAGACGAGAAGCTAGTCTAATATGACGAGAAGAAAAGTTAAGTTTATGTACAGATATGAGGGAGCATATGATTTCATAATACCAAAGACAAGGCACGCAAAATTAAGTGAACGCCTAATTGCCATATTCATTAAATCATTTTTATTTAGGCAGGGAGTAATATGGGCTCGACGAGGAATATCAAAATAGAACCGTGCACAGGCTGTAGTGATTCATGCCGTATTATAATGAACGAGTATGTTAGCAATTATTAAAATTAATAATTACCAAAACGTAATATCGAATTATAATGCTCTTGGGTGTGACGAAGCTCCGCTCGGTGTCCCATGTTTTATTTTTGGCTATTAACTAGCAGATTAACACTGCAGTAGGCGCGCCCTAATTGACTCCTATAACGGTCGCGCGGGGTACATCTGTAGCCCATTTTGAATGCAAATATTGTGGGTCATATTTAAGAAGAATGAAAAAGATTTTAATTTTATGAATAAACATCTTTATTTTTATCGTTTAATAATAAAAAAATAAAAATCATACATTTTTTAGGTAGTTTTTAACGAAAAAACAGAAATTTTGGAAATATCAACATGAGACGCAGACGCCGCCATGATTTCCTAAAAAGATATTAATAATAAGTATATTTGTTATAAAACAGTATTTAAAATGCAAAAATTACACTGAAATAAAGTACCCTTAAAATATTAGTACATTCTTTGCATAAAGAATAGGGATTTATCACATTCCCTGAAAGGTCGCGCGGGCTACATACGCAGCCCATCCACTTTATTAGTCGTTCTGTCCTGAAGTCCGTGTGCTGAGGGTAGCGACATACTGCTGAGCGACGCGGGGGTCCATAGTCGAGGAATTCACGGAAAAACAGCGCAGTAGTGTGACGCGTTTGAGAAAGAGGTACAAATAACCCTGGTCTACACCTGTAGCCCAAGCGTCCACTCTAGTGTTAAATAAAACACCTCAGTTCAATCCATACAAAAAACGGTAGAACACTGCAATTTTAATCTTGGAATGTTGATTTAAACTTGCCAGTTTAGTAAGCGGGTAAGGTAGTTTTTATTTATGCAACTTTTTTGTTAAATGTAGTTCCGATAAGTGACACAACCAAGGTTTAGTGACACTATAGCGTGCATAAATTCAATTTGTTGTCCAAAAAACCTAATAGACCCAAAAGTAAACGGACAAAATTGGACAAAATGTACGGAAATGGGGTCTAAATGGACTTCCATATAGGTCGGAAATACTTATTCGCATAATTCGTTGACTGATCGATGTGACCCTTATTCGTTAATACCTTATTCGAGAATTTTCTATAATCGACTATTCGTTGTGGAAGACCGAAATAAGAAGAAGAACGAAGAAATAAAAGAAATAAAGAAAATACATTTATTTGGTAAATTGCAAAATATGGTAGGTACTTATAAAATAATCTTAACAACATGATAAATAAACTTGAGACTTATCTACTTAGCTTAACTTATTATAATAACTAACTAACTAATTATATTTAGATATCCACGAGCATTTGCAATGAGCGTTTTTCTAATGTCAAATTTAGTGTTAAATAAGATTCCTAGATCTGTCGTAATCTTTAGCAACAGAATCAAAGACAAAATTTGTACCGATATCAAACAAACGAAAAACTATTTTGACATTGATTGCTACCAAACACATTTTATCTATGGTGGCATGGACAGCGCCATCTGGAGGAAAGCTAAGAACTAAGAAATAAAAATAACGAGAAAAACGCTCATTAACTGTTAACTGGCAGAGAATTAGCATTAGCATTAGAGGTTAGCATTAAGTTCGCCATTGCGCATTGTACATTATTTTTGTGCAATAAAGTATTTACAGACATACATAACACTCCTGGTGCACTTTAGGATTGCTTGAAGTAAAGTAGTATTTCTTGTTATTACTTCCTAGCTTTCCTATGAATTTTAGCAACTTATGTTGCGGCAAGTTTTTGTAGAAAACTGATTGATTGCATGAATACATGTTTTGTTTTACAATTATCATCCATCAGCCCGTATTCGTCCACTGCTGGATATATGTCTCCCCAATATTACTCAATATCCTCAGTCATACTCATCCAGCCGCCACCCGCAACGTCCTTCAGATCGTCAGTCCAGCGGGCACGAGGGAGGCCTAGCGCTTTGCTGTACGTGGTCTCCATTCCAATGCCTTACGGCCCCAATGGTTATCACGTCGGCGACAAATATGGCCAATCCACTGCCACTTCAACTTACTGATTCGGCAGGCTATGTCGGTTACTTCGATCTCTGAAGGATATCTTCGTTTTGGCTTTTATCCATCAGAGATATCCTAAGCATAGCCCGCTCCATAGCTCGTTGAGCGACCTTAAATCAGTGGATCAAGCCTTTGGTAAGAGACCAAGTCTCAGCAGATTTAGCGGTTTACAATTATATCAGGTCTTTTAATTTAAATCGAAAGTAATTTAGGAGGTGATTCAGTATCGTTAATACATCACATTCCACAGCAAAGCACTATTTTTGCGTGACCTTTTTTTCACTTCTCAGTACAAAGTGGTCCGATCAGCTGACTCAGTTTGTATGGACAAGTAAAGAAAACTTTCGCGCAAAAAAAAGTACTTTGCAGTGGAATGTGATGTATTAACGATACTGAGTCACCTCCTAAATTACTTTCGATTTAAATTGAAAAACCTTATATAATTGATTAATAAATTTTAATAATAACTTATCTAATGCTCCATTTTTCAGCATTGAATCGGGGAGTTTAATCGAAAGGATCTGATTACGTGCACACGTTCACCCAATATATCGATACTCTAATAGGTATACTGACATAGTGATGGGAAACTAACCACTATTAATGGAAATTTTATTGCTATGCCCTAAATGGATTTCTCGTTATGCATAAACAGAATGGAAATAATAAGAACACATATAAAGTAAACAAACAACAACATATTGCTACGACACATATATCCAAGGGGGTGTCAAGGATGTTATAGGTGTTCTTTCATAAAATTATTCAAAACCCGTGCATCCTCCTAATTCAACGTTTAAGAGGCTATGCGAATTTTATTTTTGTCACTGTCACTCCAAGCGAAAATCGCACAGTGCGAGAGGGGCAGATTCAGGGCAAAAAGGAAAAAAGTTGGTTTTATATTTTTATTAAAAAAACTAAAATAGCTAGCAAAATTTCAAATATCAAATCTCTAGATATTGTTGAAACACACCAAATAAAATAGGTTTGAGTTCTGTATATGGTTTCTATTCATCAAACGAGGAGAAAAAGTGTGTTTGAAGACCTCATTTCAACAATTATTTCTATCGAGGAAAATTTATCCAAACATGTTTTCCAATTTCAAAACCCTAGATTATATAGTCAAAATGCATATACCAGAAATGTATTAAAATTTTCCGTGTATTTCATGAAATACACAGAAAAGAAACACCCGTATTTTTTTCGCATATCGCCTTAAGTTCTTAAGGCCCCGCTCCCACGTTTTTTGTTTAAATGTGCTGCGTCAACTACATACCTGATCAATATAAATTTTGGACACGTGTTTTTTTAGACCTTTATGTTTCTGTTGTCTGAAATTACTGCTATAACACGAAAACATGGTTTATTTTCTGTTGTCACGACAAAAAATTCCTACATCAAATACTTCTTCTGAATATGCAAAAAAACTTGAAATTCACTGATTATGCGTGCCCTCAGCGCACGAAGCCAGCATTCTAATGTAGGCTTTCGAACAGTTCAGGACTAGGACCAGGACCAGGCCTTAAAGTACATTTTTACGGTTCAGGAAAGTACAAAAGGCGCGCGTCATGTTAGCGTAGTATTCCTACGCGAACCCCTCCTTCCTCGTCAAAGCTCCGAGAATGCACAGGCGCAACTAGATCTGTAACTTCAGGCCCGCTTTCCTTGCTGGCGCAAACTGTGTCATGACTTAGGATGAAACTATAAAGGACGCTGGTTTCCAGCGCCTAGTAACCAGCGCTCACTCGCGCCGACAAGAGCCGAAAAGTTGCATACTAACAAATGTAAATAAATGTGATTATATTGACTGATGAATATAATGAATATAATAATAAAAACACAATAAATTAAATATAAGTGAGATATATTTCACGCCTTTTAGGGATAGGCCGAAATCGGTTGTGAATAAAACTAAACTTAGAGCAATTATTCTATGATACTTAATAAATTAATAACAGAAGACCAGCACCGTCCAGTGCCAACTATTGTACCAGCGTTCTTTATAATTCCACCTGTAGCCAAAGTTTTAGGACCTAGCCCCATCTAGATTCCTAAAAGTTTTTTAATTTTTGAAAATTTACGCCGGTTTCGATCATAGTTTTCATTGTTATGTCTATATAATTTTATCAGTACTTTTAATGATTTTTTAAAGAATTTTCAGATATGACGTCACTTGGGGCATTTTATGATTTTATGATTGCTGATTGTGATGTGTGATTGGTAATAAAAAAGTGGTCTGTCTCTGTCTTTCTACTCATCTGTCATCCATCTGTCAAATCAGTCGAAAGCAAATTATTATAAATTTATATTGATAGCAAAAGGGCACATTTCTAAACAGCCTTTTCTCAAGTGACGTCACACGAAGGCAAATGGAAGTAGCAGCTTTTTCGTAAAAATATTCATCATCATGAGGTTTTTTAAACCACAAGTTCTAAAATACGGCTTAATAAACCAAAATCTCGAAATGGTTTTCGAATTAACATACCTTAACATCATAATTTAATCCAAGCGAATTACGTATTTTCCTATTATACTGCGACATAATAGTAGTTTATGTTACAAGGGCGAAAAGGAATAAATTAGGTAACCGAGTAATTTATTGTTTTTACGCGCGTGTATCATACTACGTTTTTCAATGCATAGTGTGAGGAAATAAAACAAATATAATCTTATGAACTTTAAATTATGATTGGCTCAAAAGGAATGTATCCAGAGCCGTTAAACAGTGGAAAAAAAGTATAAAATTTATGATACACAGGAAAGGTTGCAGGTTAGCCAACCATTGTAAATAAATTAAAAAAAAATAATAATAATAAAGCCCTAGGGCAAAATAATCGACTTTGTGTTCGGTTTTGATGGATTAAAAGTGGACCTTTACGAGCACTTGCGTTGAAATATAAGTTAAAGTTAGGTACCTATACAAAGAGGGCCACAGTCCAGCACGTGCTTGTCACGTGGAAGTGTCACGTAGTTGCCAACAGATGGCCCACTCTAACGACCACGTACGTGGATGCTATATTTTGTCCCCTTTGTTTAAAATATGTGGAAATAAAGAAGGAATTAGGTTTTGCTGTGAGATACTTTTAGATTACTGCGTCGTTGGTAGCTTATATTATTTATTAATTTATTAAGTATTATGATCCCTAATGTGAGTGGTTACGCAAAAAGGGACCTGAAGGACCCGAAAGAATTTGGCAAATCAGAGCTTTCAGGAATTCGTTTTAAAATTCGTTTTTCTCTGGATAATTGTATCCCTTCAGCGGGTCTACCGCATAACTCTGATTTGTATCAACTTCAAGCAAATGCATGCGAAATTCAACGCGTGCAAAAGAGATGGCATGTTAGGCGGGCGTAGTCTCACGCACGACAAATTTCAATCTCAAGTTGATGTTGATGAAAATCAGAATTACGCGGTAGACCCGCAGGTCCCTTTTCACGTGACCACTAACAAATGAATAAATCAATATTTTAAAACTTATTTGTTTTATATCTTACATACAGAAGGTTTGGGGCATCGATGTAATTTTTTTCAGGGTTGATAAAGGAAGTGATTTGAAACATTTTTGACTGAATTTACTTTAGTACAAAGTTTAATAGTTTTCGAGATATAGATTTTTTTTTGTTTTGTCTACTTAAAAATAGGTAACTGCAATGAAATAATAATATTTAATATTTACATCGATGCCCCAAACATCCTGTATAGTGTTTAAAAATACTTTAAAATATTTTACAAATATATTTCTACTTTATCTAAGTCAGCATCAGTGGAATAGAAAAAATATTTTAACGTAAAGAGATATTTGATATTTAAATATGATGATGGAATGATGTAGATTATGGACAGACGGACAAATAAATATTTGTTATGTACGACTTTCATTATATAGAGTTTATGATCTATGGATGCTTATTAAACTTTTAAAACACATTTTATAAACTATTTAACTTGCTTTCTAAACTAGGAACTCATATCATTAACCAAAGCCTCAAAACACAATAAAATTTGAATTAATGGTTATGTTTTCTCCAAAAAGTAGGAATTTATCTTTTCATACAAAATATTACAAAAATCACTGATATTACAAATATGAGGTTTTCAAATACATTACATGGTGACCGATTAGTTTTGGCATAAAATTTGGGATCATCAGCAATTTTTTTATTATTTAAATATTTTTATTTTTAAATTAACGGAGATACAATTGTACGTATTTTGAACCAACATTTTCCTGCATGGTCTTAGACATTATAAGGGGTTTAAACTATGAAAAAATACAAGTTATTTGGTAGGTTTAACCTGCAATTTCCACATATTCCTGGATTTTTGTTTTGTATTGTAAACAAGCGGAGGAATTGGTCCTCAGTCATCCTCATCCAACCACGGCTGGTAATATTGGGAGGCCTATGTCCAGCAGTGGACGAATACGGGCTGATGGATGGATTATGTACGGAGGAATTGGATTCATTTACGTGTACAATTTATTCTGCAAACATTTTAACCCTCAATTCACTACCTACTAAAGTATAACACAATTCACTAGTATGGGTCCCATGGACCCACATTTTTGACAGGTAAAAAAAATTAAAACACGTGACATTTTTAATCAAATATTCTTTTATTTTAAAGTATTACTCTCTTAATCATTTAGTAACTGCCAAAACAAACTTAAAAAATAGCTATTTCCCCTAGTAAATGAGTAACATTTATATCTTATAATACTGAGCCCCTTTTGGAAGGCACGGCTTTAAAAAATCACATTTAAAATTATAAAGAATTAGGAACTTCTTTGAGGTATTTTTTCTTAAATCTATTACTTATACAACAAAAAAAAACAAAAAACCTATATATATTCTATACAAAAATTCAAAACGTGCAATGGTTGAACTTAGTCCCTTACAGAACAATGCTTGCATATTTTTCTAGCACATGCCAAGCATATAGGCTTCGAACAAGTACAACAAATATAAACAGTCTTGGTTCTCTTTTTATAGTGACAGGTATAACAATTTTTTCTCTCGTTTCTCGCAAGTTTTGCTGGCTGGTCAGTGTCAAAATTTTGTTGATAATGATTGTAATAAAGCTGATAACACTAACACAATTCACTAGTATGGGTCCATGGGACCCATATAAGCAAATTTACTCACCTTGCGAGCGGCGCGTACGCACGTTCTATCGCTGTCGCGTTCGGCGCGGCACTACAGGAAGGTACAGGACCGCGCATGAACTTGAGCGCAATAAGTATGAAATAGCAAGTGTTTTAAGATTTGGTATGGGTCCATTGGACCCAGGTAGTGAATTAAGAGTTAATGTTAAGACAGACGCAGAGACTCTACAAGGTTTCTGTTTAGAAACCAACCCAATAAATAAGTAACAAATAAGAAAAAAGTTCTTTTTCGTTTTGTTTATGTTTCGCCAAGAACGTGATGCGGACCGGGGTGAAGGCGAAAATGGTTCCGATGTTTATTTTATTGATACGTAAAGGAATGTTCCGAGTTTGTTGGAGGAAACTGGAACTAAGTGTGTTTGACTTGGAATCGTACCATGTAATAAATTACGGCAACACCAATAAGTATACTTTTGAACGTGAATAAATAAGTAATAAACTTTCGTTGGTGTAATGTGCCAATAAATAACGGCGGCCATTTTGTATTCATATTTACTCACACATTGAAACTTGTTTTTCTTAAATCTTTTATATTTTATTATTAAAGACTTGGTACAAAGAAAGAAAGAAAATGTTTATTTGCTGTGATAAGGGTAGGTATAAGTTATTATAAGTATACAAGAACACGCCTTAATCAGCTAGTGTTATAGCATTCAAATACTTAAGTTAATGATATTTATGATAATATTTACAATAAGCCAATCGATACATTGCTATGGCAGCATACACAATACATAGGTAAGGTTTTGTTGAGGAACTATTGAGCAAATTTTGAAATTAAGTAATCTGTTTCGATTAATTAGAAAATGGCGGGTTTTTCACAATCTGGCTGAGAAACCGCTCGTAAGCGGTGGTAGCTCAGGGGTAGAACGCTGGCCTCTCAATCTTGAGATCCAGGTTCGATCCCATCGGGCATGCACCAATGAGTTTTTCAGAATTTATATCCATAGTATTTTTGTTCTTATTTACCACTCGCTGAACGGTGAAGGAGAACATCTTAAAGAAACCTGCATGCCCTAAAAGCGTGTATTTGTGCCGGTGATAGGGCTCACAGCTCACCACGTTGGGACGTAATAATCGTCGATGAAACGCAGGTGACACTCTCTCGGGGATTTGTGTCGTGACGATATATATTCTACAAAAATATCTAAATTTCAGGTCAGTAACTTATTCGGTTTACCAGGTAGAGACCCGTGACGTATGGACGGACGGACAGACGGACAGCAAAGTGAAATTAATAGGGCTATGTTTTGCTCTTTTGGGACAGAACCCTAAAAACAATATATATGGAGATATTCAGTTTTCAAAACCAAATATAGTTTGCCTCAGTAGGTATGTTACTTTAAGGAAATTTTGCGGTTACATCAGTAGAGCATGTTGTAGTTTCATTTATAGTTGAGAATTTTTGCCCGCGCTGATGGAGTAAAAAACTTGAACACCTGTATCACACATTTACAATTCGAATTTACAAAAAAACCTCTTTTATATGGATGCCTACATTGTATAAGGAACTTACCTGCCAAATTTTAAGTTTGTACACTCTATAGTCTCAGAAATTTCGTGAAAACTGTGTCATTGGTATTTATTATACCATATATTTATACCATACTCCTATTACTCGTATATAGATTTACACATTTTCATAACGGTTCAAAATTGATGAAATACAAATTAATTCATGTTTGGTCAATGTTAATAACAATAAACATTTTATTGTATATACATTGTACAAAAAAACAAAGGCAAAAGGCGGAGTTATGTGAAATTTCTTCGTGTCAACTATTAAGCAATAATTGGGAATAGTTCGTTCATTCTCTTGAAAATTTATATTGTGCGAAAATAAACAGACATAAATACACAATAGCTTATATACACTAACATTTTGCTGAAAGAAATCCCTTTTTAGAGATAAGCACGCCAACGTTCACATCGTTTCAATGTAAATATAATCTGTATCCATGTTTCTGAGTGTGTGTAAAATAAAGAAAGAATAACAAAAAGCCACAGAGGAAAAAACTTACTCTTTGATACTGTTATTAAGAGCCGTTTAGCACGCGGATTGTGAAAAACCCGCCTTTTTCTAAATAATCGAAACAGAACACCTTTATTCAAAATTTACTAAATAGTTCCTCAACAAAACCTTATTACCTATGTATTGTTTAAACTGTCGTCGCAAATTTACAGAAACCTATGGACATTTTGCAATGACAATTTAAACAATACATAGGTAATAAGTTTTTGTTGAATAATTATTGAGCAAATTTTTAAATTGTGTTTTCAGTTTTGCTTATTGACAAAAAGGCGGGTTTTTGTACAATCGGCCCGCTAAACGGCTCTTAAGTCCATTGTACGCGTCAAGGTAATCTAAACCTATTTATTGTAAAAGTTTCATGTCCAATAAACCATATTTTATTCTATTCCATTCTTAATGATAAGATTTTAAATTTACACGGTCATTATAAATATTATTAGGAGTACGGGACTCACCGTGTTTGGTTTTTATATTTTCCCGAATTTTCGGCAGAGTTTCATCTGCCATGGTCGCGGGATGACTGGTCGGTGCAGCGATGACGACAGGCTAGGAAGCGTAGCGATCTACCCTCCCTCTCTGTCGTTTATTGTTACAAGTGCGCGCCAATCTTTTAGTCGCCTCTGAATGAGTTACGAGTGCAAGCTTGCGCAGGTACAGTCAAGGAAACAATAATATCAACGGTTGATTATAAAATGTTTACTATAAGTGGAAATGTGTACTTGTTGTACCCACCTATTTAATTATTTATTTATTATTTTAGTGTAATCTTAACTATATAAATAAAACGCATTAATATAAACACAATTTTCCTACATTGTCGCCTTAAAACGCTATAACGTCCGCGAGGCATAACAACAACAATAAACTTTAACAAACTAAATCAACAAAACAACAAATAAAGGCAACGAAAACGATAAACTATAACAAACAAATTCAACGATAAACTTAACGAATCATAGAATTTTTTCCTCGAAGATACTTTTCATGCAACGCGCGCATGTGTAGTGTACGGACGTAGCACTAACACTAACGCATAGTATTGACACCTGCTAAATGGCGAGCGGGAAGTTTGGTGCGGCACACAGGCGGATGTGCTCCGCGCCCTCGTTCCTGTAATGTCTCCCTGACACCGTAAAACGGCTACTGCGTTGCCTCTTGCGGCTATCTTCAGAGGTGACTAAAAGATTGGCGCGCACCACTAAATTAATCAAAGGCGCGCACTGTACTTGCGGCGACGACTGGAGTTTCTTCATCTACCGACCTAAAAACCAAACACGGTCAGTCCCGTACTCCTAATAATGTTCATGAAACTGAAATAAAATTACTATTGCCACTTGCTAAAGGAAAATATTAAATTCTAAAGCACACTTAAACCGAGTAATATGTTGTTATGTTATCTTCAAACTACTTACTACAAACGACCTTAGGCCTTCACTTATCTCCCTAACTACCTTCTAACCTTCATTAAAACCATAATAGTACAAAAGATAATCATAATTGTACCCATTTAGCAATGTGCCTGACATTTTGTTACCACATTAGGCAAACTATACAGTTTTATTCGAGTGCTTATTTAAAGTAGCAGCTATTTGTCCTTTCCTCCTTTTAATGGTATCATTCGTTCGTCGTTGGTGATAATATCGTTTTAGGGTTCCGTAATCGGGCGATTGCGAATATTTTCGTGTATTTACGAGCTAGAATTCCAGCCTTATAAAATACCTTACAAATACCTTATAAAGCCTTAAAAACAAACTTGCAAAAAAAAGCTACTGTACACCATCTTGTAGATTTATTTACAGATTACGAGTATGATGACATTACAACCAGCTGTAATATAAAGATAATGTTAGTAATATTATGTTTTGAGCAAAAGCTTTCACCTACCTACTCTACCTTTAAAACCAATTCTGTAGCCGTAGATAGTGTTGATAGACCTTTTAAAGTCTATCAACACTATCTACGGCTACAGAATCAGTCACCACACCTGTAATTCTCACTTTGTCCCCTGAGTCATCCTTTTCGTAACTACCGATATATCGGCGCGACTTTGCTACGTGCTCGGTTGTTGCGTTCATCTGCCGCAAGATGTCTCTACGCGACACTATATGACGTGGCTTCGATGAGAGCGAGCTCTGAGAACGAACTGTTGTAAAACTTGTCCTCAAGATGTCGCTACTCGCTGCTCAGTATTTTATGTACAGTGTAGGCTAAATTTAGGGTTCATTAATTCAATATTAATCTAGTAATGTTTCTTGTTGATTATCATTAAGTTTTGAGGCTTTCTATTGGTTGATTATTCACATCACAATGAATTAATCTAAATTCGATCTCCAAATCTTTTCTGTTCATCCGTTTTACGCCGTAGTATTCAATCGTTCCGTAATTTCTTTATTACTAGTAGACATAGATTAATTAAATAATAGTTTCTATTGTTTCTAATGACTGTTTAAAATAATGAATTGAATTGTCAGTAAATTGAATCATGATTATTGTAATTACCAAGATAATGATTTATAAAAAGACACAGTTTTGTTAGCGTTGAGCGTAGAGGCTAGTTCACGCGGTTTCATGACAAGAGCTCTGATTGGTCAACCCGAGTAGGCCAATCAAGTGGCTTTCTAAAAATAGTTTGCCTCTATTTTCAACGTGAAAAATGGCGCACTTTTTTCGGCGCTGCTGTACGAGAAACTCGAGTTCTTTGGTAACGTAATAAAATTAAGTATTTGGTCTCTCTAGCATTTGATAAATTCAAATCCCAGTAAATCTACAACACGGATAGGTCGAGATAGGAATATGGCAGATGGAGATGGTATCCGTGACACCGGCGATGCTGGTGTCGAGCCATTTGGTGATAACCCTGAAGCTTCTGTTTCGTTATCAGAAGTGGGATCGTTGCCCACTATTGACGGTCATTCTAGTAAGTCCTCTGTTCTTAACCCAGGCGTTGGGAATCTGCCGGTAGATTTCCTTACGAGAATTGTGGAAACAATGAACAAAATGTCTGAGCGGCTAGCCGCTCAACAGGGAGATAGCAAGGTAAGGGTTACCGATATTTTTTTTACCTTCATTCGATCCGGATTCAAACGTTGGGGTACGTGAATGGTGCCAACACGTCACAAAGGCGATAAAAATGTACTCCCTCAACGATTTTGAAGTGCGTATGAAGGTAGGAAGTTTGCTCAAAGGTCGAGCCAAGTTATGGGTGGACAATTGGCTCGTGACAACTTCTTCGTGGGAGGAGCTGAAGGACAACCTAATTACCACATTTGAGCCTGAAAACAGATACTCCCGGGACATTGTAAAGTTTCGTGAACATTCCTACGATGTGAGTAAGGATATTTCAGAGTTTTTAACCCAAGCGTGGGTGCTGTGGCGGCGTGTTACAAAAGACAAGCTAGTCAGCAATGACGCCGTAGAAGCAGTTATAGGTTGTGTGAATGACGAGCGTCTCCGCATAGAATTGCTGAATGCACGTGCCACATCAGTACCGGAGCTTATTTCAGTCGCTTCCTCTATCCGTACTAAGCGTGCACATGAACCAAATATAACACAACCACCAAGTAAGCGACCTAGACCTGAAAATAATCAACCGATACCCCATTGTAGATTTTGCAACAAAATTGGTCATCAATCTCGTGATTGCCGCTTTAAACCTACAGAAAATAACGTCCAGCAGCAAAACTATAATAGGAGCACGACTCAAATTAGACCCACGTGCACCTTTTGTAACAAAGAAGGGCATAGCTATGAAACTTGCTTCAAGCGTGATAAGGTTCTTACCTCAAAAGTGAATTGCATTGGACAAGTGGTGCCAACTCCAATGCAGGTAACTATTGGTGACTGTGCTTTGCAGGCAACGTTTGACAGTGGTGCGGAGTGTTCAGTGATACGAGAGTCCATTGCAGCTAAACTTCCGGGGCGGAGAACCCACGTGGTCAACTGCCTCAAAGGTATTGGTCAGTTTCCTGTTATTTCACTGACAACAATAAAGACTGTTTGTGTTATTGACCACTTGAACGTAGAGCTAGAATTTTTCATTGTGCCTGACGTAGAAATGTCGGGTGATATCCTGATCGGCATGGATTTGGTCAAAAACACAAATCTAAACGTGCTGGTTACTCCTAACGGAGCTGAACTAGTTCGTCAGCCAGTGGTCATGCATATGCGAGACCTGGATTGGGTAAAGGTGGAGCAGCGTAGAGATGCCACATTGTGCCCACTCATCGATACGTTCTTAGGCGGAGAACATGTCCAAGACCACCTACCAGAAGACGGTGTGCTCAAGCGAGTAAATCAAGATAGGTCTGAGCTGATGGGGCTACAAAAGATGATAGTGGTACTAAATGCTTTCCAATGGAGTCTCATCAACACTTACCATAGTGCTCTGAAACACACCGGGTGGGAGAAGACTTTGCAGAAGATTAAGGAGTCTTACTGGTTCAATGGCATAAGCTCTGTAGTACGTACATTTGTGGACAACTGCGTTATATGCAGAACGTCGAAAGGACGGTCAGGTGCAGTACAAGCTCAATTACATCCAATAAAAAAGCCCACAGCTGCATTTCAAGTAATTCACATGGACCTAACAGGCAAGCTTGGCACAACCAACGAGCATGAGTACGTGATAGTCACTATTGACGCCTTCTCCAAGTATGTACTATTGGATTACACCCACAATAAAAATCCCAGCTCCACCTTGGTCGCTTTAAAACGTGCTGTACATCTTTTTGGAACACCAGTCCAAGTGACAGTAGATGGAGGACGTGAGTTTCTCGGAGAGTTTAAAACCTACTGCGATGGGATTGGTATCAACATACATGCCATAGCGCCAGGAGTAAGCCGAGCAAATGGGCAAGTAGAAACGGTAATGGCAACACTGAAGAATGCCCTGGTCATGATCAAGAACTACGAAACCGAGCGCTGGCATAAAACGCTTGAAGGACTACAGCTGGCCATGAATTGCACAGCACACAGAGTTACAGGAGTAGCACCTTTAACACTGCTAACACGGCGGACACACTGTGTACCACCAGAGCTTCTAAACTTGGTAAATATGGACGATGAAACGATAGATTTGGATCGTTTGCAGCAGCATGTGGAGCAGCGAATGATCACCAACGCCGCGAAAGACAAGTTGCGGTTCGATGAAAGAAAGGCTAAAATTCGGCCTTTTCAAAGAGGTGATTACGTGCTAGTCAAGAATAATCCACGTAATCAAACGTCAATGGACACTAAGTATAGTGAACCGTATGAAATTTTTAGGGTTCTCGAAAACTATCGATATTTGGTTAAAAAAGTTGTCGGCAGGGGACGACCAAGGAAAGTGGCGCACGACCAGCAGCGTCGGGCTCCACAACCAGGCACGCAGGCAACCATATCGGCGGCTACACTTGATGACGACGGTTCACCTGCCCACGATGACACCAACCCGGCAACGGCGGAGCCTAACGAAGATCATGCTGCAGCCACACCACCATCTGTCTGCGAGCTCCTAGACCCGAGGCCTTCTACCTCAGCTGACCTGGATGGGATGAGTAAACAATAGACAAACATTTGGTAAGCTTTTGAACTTTTTACTCATTTATTCATTTTCAATGTCAAAATATCTGTTTATGCCAAACATTTCAAAAGTAAAGATAAGCCTTTATCGTAGTATGACAGCACCAAAATGTTTTCACCTTTAAATGGGTGACGCTCACACGTTTGGAATCAGTGCTTATCTGAACACAGTGATAGTTGGACGCCTTAATGAATTTTTACGAGAAAAGGGTCTGAATATGTCGTCGTGTGCATTTTTGAAGTGCACTAACATTTCAAGGAATACGAATAAAGCCCAAAGTGTGACATTTCACATTCAAAACACATTAAAAAACAATGCAATAGATTTAAGGTACCAGGGCTCATCTAAACTTTTGAAATCTTTGGTTCATGCACATATGCTGCAAATGACGTCATCATCATACATCATCGTTCCATACCATAATTGTGTAATTTCAGAGCCTCTGTGTACCACGGTCAATGACCCAGAGCACAGCAACAACCTTAACCTATTTCCTTTAGAGCCCCTGTGTACCACGGTCAAAGAGACCCAGAGCGCAGCATCATTCCTCTTATTTATTTCAGAGCCTCTGTGTACCACGGTCAATGACCCAGAGCACAGCAACAACCTTTACCTATTTCCTTTAGAGCCCCTGTGTACCACGGTCAAAGAGACCCAGAGCGCAGCATCATTCCTCTTATTTATTTCAGAGCCTCTGTGTACCACGGTCAATGACCCAGAGCACAGCAACAACCTTTACCTATTTCCTTTAGAGCCTCTGTGTACCACGGCGCACAAAACCGCCCAGAGCACAGCAACATTCCTACAAAATATTACTTCATTGGCGTATTTAGACGTACAGTGGTATTAACTGAATGAAACTATAAACTGATAATTCATCTCCTCTTATCTTTTAATAAATACTCATAGTAACAAGCAATGCTTGGAGTAATACAAAAATTAAATCTTCTTAATAATAAGTTATTTTTATTAATAACTTCCTTAGTTTCGCTACTTTCTTTATTAAAATTATATGGTTGTTAAAGCAACTTATAAACTTACTAGGTAACTATGTACAGATACCTAGTTCAAAATAACCCATTGTTTACAGAACAATTTGGCGGCTGGTGCAGAGCGCGCACTGCCTCCCAGTATGGCCGTATCGGCGCGACTTTGCTACGTGCTCGGTTGTTGCGTTCATCTGCCGCAAGATGTCTCTACGCGACACTATATGACGTGGCTTCGATGAGAGCGAGCTCTGAGAACGAACTGTTGTAAAACTTGTCCTCAAGATGTCGCTACTCGCTGCTCAGTATTTTATGTACAGTGTAGGCTAAATTTAGGGTTCATTAATTCAATATTAATCTAGTAATGTTTCTTGTTGATTATCATTAAGTTTTGAGGCTTTCTATTGGTTGATTATTCACATCACAATGAATTAATCTAAATTCGATCTCCAAATCTTTTCTGTTCATCCGTTTTACGCCGTAGTATTCAATCGTTCCGTAATTTCTTTATTACTAGTAGACATAGATTAATTAAATAATAGTTTCTATTGTTTCTAATGACTGTTTAAAATAATGAATTGAATTGTCAGTAAATTGAATCATGATTATTGTAATTACCAAGATAATGATTTATAAAAAGACACAGTTTTGTTAGCGTTGAGCGTAGAGGCTAGTTCACGCGGTTTCATGACAAGAGCTCTGATTGGTCAACCCGAGTAGGCCAATCAAGTGGCTTTCTAAAAATAGTTTGCCTCTATTTTCAACGTGAAAAATGGCGCACTTTTTTCGGCGCTGCTGTACGAGAAACTCGAGTTCTTTGGTAACGTAATAAAATTAAGTATTTGGTCTCTCTAGCATTTGATAAATTCAAATCCCAGTAAATCTACAACACGGATAGGTCGAGATAGGAATATGGCAGATGGAGATGGTATCCGTGACACCGGCGATGCTGGTGTCGAGCCATTTGGTGATAACCCTGAAGCTTCTGTTTCGTTAGATATATTGTTGTATATTTATTTATGTACAGTATATACACTCATATGTATATTATATGTACGAGTATGTATATTTTTGTATTTATATATGTTTATGTAGATATTATATGTTATATCGTTATGGAGATATTATTATAAAATTCCATCATTGATAGTTAGGCGTGAAATTGCTGATCAACTCTTCCTTTATAAGATTATCAATAATAAGCTTGATTGTAGTGAATTAACTCGATACATAAATTACTACGTCCCATCTAGACAACTAAGAGTTACTCGTACTTTTTCTTTACCAACTGCTAACTCTAACTATTTTCAGAATGGTTATCTTTATAGGGCATTAAGTCACTATAACTATAAATACCTACACTTGGACATTTTCAGTATTTCATTTTATTGTCTAAAGCATAAATTGTGCAACCTACTCATGTAAAATTATTATTCTTATTAAAATCAAATTTACACTTAAGTAAGTACTAATAAATATTTTTCCTTCAATAAAGACACAGTAACTTACTCATACGCTACCACAATTCATTAGCCACAAAATGATCGCTCGAGTTGTTTACAACTTCTACACCGAAACCTGTTCATGTGAATTGTGAAGCGTTAAAATAAAGATGTACTATTATGATATCATATTGACTGACCGATTTTCGGATTTGTCAGTTGGTATTTTTTGTTTTTGGAATAACTTGAATTTTTGTAAAATGAACATAGTGCAACCGACCCATGCTTTACTTCAAAATTTTCATTTTTCAAGATGTAATTATTTATTATTTTCTAGATTAGACTACTTTCAAATATTATTTGACAGTTAAAAACTTTTGTGAAACCCTATAATTGGTCTTTGTTTGTATACTTATAAGTTTACCACTATTATTTAAAATGACGATGTTTTTTTTAAATAAGCATATTGTAATTGACTGTTGGGTTTCCGAATAAAAATTATTAAAATTATTATTATTATTAAAAGTTAATATTTATAAATTAATTAATTAATTTACTTATTTGGCACTACCCTTGTAATCTCCACATCACCAAAGGTTAACTGGTAGAGAATACTAATTAGCATTAAGTTCGCCTTTGTGCATTGTAATCTTATTTTGTGCAATAAAGAATTTACATACATACATACATACTGTTCTAATTTAATTCTAGGACGCGCAGAAAATGTTATAACTCCGTAACAAAAACATTTTTGTTGTTTATATATATTATAATCCATAAAAAAAGCTAGCTAAAGATAGATTAAAGAATATATTTATTTAAATCGAAACAAAAAAACCATCCAAGTGCAAGTCGGACTTGCGCACGAAGGGTTCCGTACCGTTATCTATAAAAACGGCAAAAAATACATGTCTGTTGTATGAAAGCCCCCCTAAATATTTATTTAATTCTATTTTTTTGTATTTTTTGTTATAGCGCAAACAGAGATACATCATCTGTGAAAATTTCAACTGTCTAACTATCGCGGTTCATGAGATACAGCCTGGTGACAGATGGACAGACGGACAGACAGACGGTCAGCGGAGCCTTAGTAATAGGGTCCCGTTGGTTACCCTTTGGGAACGGAACCCTAAAAAAGCACCAAGACGGCTATTCTGGCACGTACAGAAAAATGCTAAGGCAGATTTCGGGTGATTTTAAAATGGAATTTCAACGGATTTTTGGACCGAAAACCTATAGTTAGCCTTATGTTCCATAGTTTTTAATTGATAAGGCTTGTCACGCCACTTTACATCGCATGGCATTTATCATGTAAACAAAAGTCATAGTCGTGACATTAAAAATGATGCCAGAATAACCGTCCCGAGCTTCCTGCTAAGGCGTAGCCAAACACAGAATCTGAAAATGACATTCGTGCGCCCTCAATAACGACTCCATCGAATCATATTTACACGTACCGCCGTTTACACAGCACAGCCACATCGTAAGCCGGCTGGATCTCCGCCTAATCTGTGATTAGCATCTGACTATCTGACGCGTGAAACCACGTCTTTGTACACAAGTTTGATTAAACCAACGAATCGTTGGCTGTTCAACTGGAAGCAAATTGTTTGGATATAAGATTCGGAAACTCTCTACAGCACCCGTAATTAGTGTAGGGGTTATATCCAGACTTCAAGAGACCGTATCAATAATCAATATGGCCTCATATTGATATAGACTCGTGAAGACTGATGCAAATTCGGAAAATGTATTTTTGAGCTGTTTTGGAGCAAAAAATTATCTGTCAATAGTTTTTTTTTTATTGATATTGAGAATGTGTAACTAAGTATAATAAAAACTAGTCATAGTCAATCAATATACTTATTATATTATTTTTATTGTAACGAAATAAAATAAAATAAATGTTATAAATAAAAAGACACATTCACTCAAATCCTGACTCACTCAGTCATTCACTGACTCATCAACGCCAAGCCCAAACCCTTAGACATAGAAAGCTGAAATTTTGCACAGAGGTTAGACAAAGATTAAAGGCGGATTTTTCGAAATTCCAACGGGATCGAGAGAAATGAGGTCAATTTAAGGATCTAGGTATTCTTACAGCTCCCAGTATCTACGTATTGGTTCTCCTAACAAACCTTGTTAAGAATCTTAATAAGTTTGAGACTGCGGTAGAACAGAAACGAAGACTAGACTATCGACGCAAAAACTTAAAAGTAGTTTTTCCACCTAAGTTAGAAATTGCTATTCATTCTGCAAGATCCCAATCAGTCCAGTTGTTCAACAAATTGCCAACAGAACCCAGCCAACTAACGCCTAAAAAAACCTAAAGCAGTTCTTATTAGATAAGTGCTTTTACTCTGTTGATGACTTGAAAAATTTCGAGATTTTGTTCGTTTCAGTATAGTTTATATTGTTACTTTTATTAAGAACTTGACATTTTTTTTATCTTAATATTTTTGATATTGTTTTTAATATTTTAATATTTTTATTCTGTGTCAGGCTTTAAGTTCATACTAAGTATATAAGGTTAAATAATATTAGTTGGCGAAACTCAAAACATATGTAGGACTAGTCTATATGAACAACTGTTTGTATGCGGGAGCTAAGCGAAATTCTTAAAATTTGTTTTCACCTTACCATACTGGACCAGTCAACTGATCGGGACAATTTGTGTGGGAGGAAGAGAAAAAAAGTTGCGAATTTCGCTTAGCTCCCATACAAACAGTTGTTCATATAGACTACCCATTACCCATACTCACCATTTGTAAACGTGTATGCTGGCATCAATACGCTTAGCCTAGGAACTCAACAACCTTGCATTCAAGGTTTCTAGTCAAATTTTTCCCCACAAAACTTGCGACTCCGCGAAAGAAATAAACGCAAGTTTCCCGTATAATAAATGAATGCCAATATTGGTACCACGTGACTTATCGCTCCAGCGCGGGTCTAACCAACTTCTCGCAAGTTAACTCGTTCCTTAGAAATTGGACTGCGTCGAAGACGTTGCATTTGGATTACGATGGAGGAGGTTATTGAAATTGCAGAATATCTATGTAAATAAGATTATTGTTATGTGGAGAAACTGGTGTGAGTTGGCGTGGGATAACATAAATGGCTGTTTTCACTTTACTGGCTGATGTAATAGACGATAGGGAACGGTTGGTCAGGGATGACATGTCATGCTAACAACACAATATACCTATCGTAACGACATTAAGAGGTTGTCAGAGGTGTTTTTACGTCTAGACCGTCACTTGAACAGTCAATATGTTTTTAAAACTATACAACACCAGACTTTCGAGGATTCCTTTGAAGAAATTCGGACTTTCCTTGTATTGGAAAAAATATATTTGATTTTTTTATTTTTTATCTAGGGATTTCACTTATAAACAATATATTAAGATTTATACTTTTGTAAAAAAAAATAATGTTCTCCATCATCTTTTTCTTGGTTTTCAAACGTTTGTTTCAAGAACACGGTTAAGAAATCAACTTGATTTTTTTTTTCATAAAATAGGTAGTAGAAATATGACATCTAATTTTTTTTTCTACAAAATATTTCAGTATTAGCTAAAAACATAACAACTTGTTGTTTCGCTGCGTGATCATTAGTATTAAGCGTCCAAGAAAAAGAGGCCAGTGAGCCAACATATAAACGCCTCAATTGAAAGCATATAAGGTCTTTGCCATTGGACTCATTGTGCTGGATGGGTAACAAAAAAAGTTGCTAGGGTAGGCCGTACTCTTAACGTCGCAATATGATAGGGGGCGACTCGTATTATCGTATCGCAATGGAAACATTTCTAAATTTTTCTTATCCCTTGGTTAAAGTAGTCTTTAGTAGTCTTTTGTTGTTTAGTATAAGTTTTATGTTAAAAAAAATGACATGATCTTGCTAAGTTTCTTGCACGTTCTTCTTAGCAAGACTAATCGAATGGGCGGAGGTAGGCATGTATTTATATATGTAACCTTATTAGTATGTAGTATATAGGATGGGATTTGGTCGGCCGCCTGGATTCGTGCTGGGGGCTTGGTTGGTGATCATTGAACCTTGTTCCTGGTCTCTGGCCGGGTCTCCGGTGTGGGTTCGGGCGGTTGATTGGATTTCACCTTGTATAATATATATTTTACCTATAATTTTAATCGTATATATATTGCTACATAAATTAAATAAACCTTTAATCTAGTTTTTTTTTTTTTTTTTTTTTATATTGTCAGTTTTTATTTATATATACTTTACAAGTGATAATTTATGTCTAAACTAAACACATTCAAAATTAAAATTAAGTACCTAACATAAAAATATTATATCGTAAAACTAAAGTTAAATATACTTAAAATATAAATATTACTAACAAATAAAAAAAAATAAAAAAATGTTCGGTACCTATTAAAAATCAAGTTAAATAAAATATGCTAGCCAGATCGCCGCCATCGTTAGGAAAAGTACCCAAGAGGCTGGCGGCGTTGCCTCGCTGGATCGCGAGGCTAATCCGTTGAGCAAAGTATGCTCCAGCCCTTGGGTTACCGGAGGTGTCGATCAGGCGCGATGAGACCTCCTTAAAGAATTTTCGCGCTTCTGGTCCCCATGGCCCGAGGGTCTCCACGCCGAAAGGTACAAATATGTAACCTTCCCCTAGGGCCACATATCTGCGCCTCTTGGAGCCCTCCGCCGATGCCGCGGCTGCGCCCGCCCTGACTGAGGTCGCTTGGAGATAGGACGCCGCCACCGTATCAACGCATGTAGCATCCCATACCAGCGACCTCCCATTCTTCCAGGGGATGAGCGTCAATCCGTCGGGCCTCTTGCCATCGTCGCGAATGAGGCCTTTTGGCTCTAATGTGGCCGGGACGTTGGCACTGACTAAGGCCCTACGGATGACGTCGTTAAGGGCGGCATGACGCGGCAGGCGACCAGCACTATGCTGGCACGCTAGGCCATGATGACCAAGCTGATCGACGACCTTACCACAACGGCAGCGATGTGGCTCATTTGTCCGGGCGCTAAGTTCATGTTCATTTATTATTTAATTACATACATATTTTATAAGATTAAATTTTGACTTGTGAAACGTGTATTTTATATACCTACTTTGCAAAATAAACTATTTGAATTTGAATTTGAATCTAATTTAAAGGTTAAAAAAACACGTTATTGTCCAGCTCGATGCAAAACTGAATCAGTACTAAAATATGTTGTGTCAATGTACAAAAATTATTACGGAACCAAAACTTGCGCGTATATAACACCGAAGATATTTAACTCAATACCGCTAGATATTGTCGTCACTTTAAATGGCAAAATAAGGAAAAATTAATTTAAAAATTGTTTTCTCAGCTTTTTATACAGTATATAAAACTTAAATTTTAAATAAAGCCTGGAAGATATTACTATTAGCAATAAGTGCCGCCCTTGTACACCATGTTTAATTGTTTCTTTTGTTTTTTAAGTTTTTTATTTCAAGAAACAAGTAAGAAACTTGAATCACATATAAATAATGATACATTTTCTGATAAAACTAACTTAAAATAAAATAAAATATAAAAATAAAAACAAATACCAACCTGTCTGTCCCACAGCGGGCTCTAGATCAGATAAAATATGTGAGCCAGATCACCGCCATCATCGGGGAGAGTACCCAATAGGCTGGCGGCGTTGCCTCGCTGTATTGCGAGGCTTATTCGCTGACAAAAATAGGTCCCAGCCCTATTAAGTTGTTTGTGTAAATGTGCAAAAAGTGTTATAAATAAAAATAATAAAAATAAGTTAAGATCAAAGAGCCTTTTTAAAAAAGACATGTAGAAATCGGGAGCTATATCTGCTGAGCAGTTTGACTTCAAATTTATAAAAAAAAAGTCGTTTGATAAAAATAAATGGCAAATTTAATGTGCAAAATAGTATTTTCGATGTGCAATTAAAAATATCCCAGTGTTTTACGGCAAATTTTTTTGTTTTTCTTTTTCATGTTGTCTTTTATTTTTTTTTATTTTTTATTTGATTACTAAACTAACATATGTTACAATAATAAGGTCTATCGGAATCTTGTAAGGGTTTTTACATACACCTATCAATATACCATTATATTAGTTGTAACAAATATAGTAGTAGCCTAACGCTATAACAAATTATTACAAAGAAACCATAAAAATATTATTATATCTTAATATTTCAAATGAGATTCCAACAAAACCTTATTTTCAAGGACTTAAATTTCCGATTCATTTAATCTCACGCTGAAGGCACAGGGTGTCCCAAAACCCAACCCTGGGGGGTGTCTCCGAATGACATTCTCAGCACGTACGGAACCCGCGACAAATCCAAACGGCCGACGTTTTAGAATTAAAATTCCATACGCACAGCTTTTACCTATTGTCTACGCAAAATGACCGTTAATTATGCTGGTACTTTTGCGCTGTTTGGACAGAGATTTCTTATCTTAGAAACGTAATGTTTCTATAATTTTGTGGGTCTAAAGGAGGAAACTGACGCAAATATAATAAAATGACAGACTTTGGTTGATTTTGTTGCAATAATCAAGATACTCATAGTTTGTTATCAAAAAATATTTCTGTTTTTCTTACGTTTATGAAGTAGTTTTGAACAAACCGCGTCAGTATTTTATTTATTTACTGTAATTAAATAAAATATTTTGTTACCGGCTAGTTTACTCTATATGAGATTTCCTACTGATTTTCTCTCAAGTATCGATTTCGGGAATAGTGATCAGAGATTTGAGAATTTGAAAAAAAAAACTGTTTTTATTTCACTGGTTAAATGTTTTTATTGATTGGTTAGAAGTAAAGTTTTTCAAAAGCCTGTGATACTTCGATTGTTGCAGCAGCCACGGCGTAGAGTGCGCTATTTTAAACAATAATTAAATTTTGAAATGTCAA
Source organism: Ypsolopha sequella (assembly GCA_934047225.1). Classification (NCBI taxonomy): domain Eukaryota; kingdom Metazoa; phylum Arthropoda; class Insecta; order Lepidoptera; family Ypsolophidae; genus Ypsolopha; species Ypsolopha sequella. The sequence continues at coordinate 21,012,661 of OW203991.1, forward strand.
ATGCATAAATCAAATTTTGGTATTGTTGGTTACACATTGTGTAATAGTCATTTAGACCACCAAAGACAAGGCTAAACGAACAATTTCCTTAAAAACATTTAAGATTCATTTTTTACGTGCCTTCCGAGGCGGGGATCAAGATGTGAATGCCATATTTAAATAAACCAATGCCGATAACCGATGCAAGAACTGATCATTGCTTAGCCGCGAATCGTTACAGATTGTGCGACTTTCCCCAACTACGCAGACACATTTATTTGTACTGGTCTTTATTATAGGGTCGTAATAAAAGCGCCGAAAACTAAATAAAAAATGAGGATGTTCAATTTATGAATGTTACTGCTTTAAATACTAATCAATCGAAAACTTCTGTGCTAATAAATATACGAAAACTACAGAAAACTACCGAACGAAATACTGAAAATTCCGTTTTTTTTTTGTATGTCATGAATTTTCTGTTAAAACTAGAGACCTCGCCTCGCTCCGCTTGGCTCCTTATTTTATCTTACATACAAACCTAACACGCTTCTCCTCGCTTTACTAGTCGTCGCACCTTTTTTTGACTTTTGGTTCATAGTTTTGTTTTTAACTGTTTTTTAAGTTATGTGTCAATTTGCAAATTGACTACTTAAAAAACTAATGTTTGTGTACTTAAATTTGATACGTTACAAACTTCTAACCAAATTTTTCTTTTTTTCTCATTGGTGACGTCTATACGCCTAAAACGCTAGTAATTTTTATTTGCTACGTAACTTCTAACAGTAAAAAAGTAAATTCCTAGAATCGATAAATGACGATAACTTTTTTTCCGTCGTTCTATTTTAATAAAATAAAACTTATATTCTGCTCCAAATTGAGTCCCGTCCATCTGCAAAAATTAAATCAAAATCTATTCAGTAGTTTCGGAGATGTGCGTGAACAAACAAACAAACAGACAAAAAGACACACAGACAGAAAAAAAAACAAAAAAATCATTGATTTGTGTTCTATTACTCTTATTTAGTCACCCCTTTCTATTTTATTACTTTTTCCCAATGTACAGACACAGCGGATTCTACTCTTTTATTATATGATTGTATTGATTAAACTGGTCAATAGGTACTGATAAATTCTTCTTTTTCTGAGACTTTTGTGACTGGTCGTAGAGATTTACGGCTACAAACTGTAGCAATACATTATCTCGTAGCATTCGTCGCAAGATGGCTACGAGACGTAGCAATTTCGTAGCACAAAGCAAAGTGAATCTGTTAAAAAGCTTCGTCGAAAAGACAGATAGAACCGACGCTACAAGTTCTTCGTTTATTGATGAAGACCTAAAATCCGAAGTATATAGGGTTTTGACATGAAATAACGTCTTATCAAACGGAGTGCCAATTGGGGCCCATATGACCACTTCTTATTGTAGTATTAGGCACCTTAAGTTACCATGAAATAATGGTTTACAAATTTTAAAAATTTCCCTAGAATCTTTTCATTCTTTCACAATAGGTAAACATGATTCTAGACGAATTAATAATTGTTAAAGTGATGTCAGTAAAAATATCTGAAAGGTATTAGTATATTACTAATATCTACTATACTATCAAAATTGTATACATATAATAATGAAAATATTCTTTAAAACTTTTATTATTTTTAAACATAATTATACTTTTACGAAAAATATTAACATATTCTAAGAAGATTAACGAGTTGCTACTTTGACCGAGTCAAAAGTCATACGGCCTAATGATGGCCAAATATACTCGTATTTTTAGTAAATCTTTTTTTACTGTTTTATTGTATATATATGTATATATATACAGATTTTTATGAATATTATGGTAGAAACTAAATAAAACAGAAAACTTTCGATATATATTTCGACCCACTTGTGGCCGTCGTCAGTCGAATATGGAATATTATCATAAATAAAATAGAGTTAACAATTAAAACAATTAAAAATTAGAGTCAAATTAAAAACATAACCTATTTTCTTAACCTATCTCATTTACCTTTTTGCTCTCATCTGGTGAAGGTAGAGAAGGGTGTGTCTGTCGGTCAATGTTGTCTGTTTAGTCCGGCTCCGTTGTGAGCACCAAGTGACCAAATGTAAAACGATTCCCAAGTTCTCAGTTCAATGTCAGTCAAAGGGGGTGAAAGTTAAATAAAAGCTCAAAAATTCGACTGACTACGGCCCCACGTGGGTCGAAATATATGTCGAAAGTTTTCTTTTTTATTTAATTTCTACCATAATATTCATAAAAATCTGTATATATATATATATATGTAATAAAACAGTAGTAAATCTTTTAGAATGTTGATGGTTGTGATTGTCGGCACTAGGTGAAAAATATTAAACATCTTTGTTGTAATAAAACACTAGAAAAGATCCCAAGACTGTTATACTGATTTATTTAACTTGGAACTTTTTTTGAACAGCAGGTAAATACTCGTAACTTCAAAAAGTGTGGATTTCGATGACATACCCCCTTAATAACGCATCTCTGCCGGTAGCAATCGCATTTATTATATATATAGGGTGCTGCGTGATCGCTAAAGTACATAAGAACAATACCGCTGCTGTATTTAAATGAAGGGGACGGTGAAAGGAAATTAATAGAACACCCTCTGTACTGTACACACGGTAACGAGTGCCTTTGTTGACTAACGCTTGTAGCATTTTTAACGGCTTTTGAAAAAGGAACAAAACAAATTTGGTTCTGTATCAATTGTTTTGTTTTTTTCGAGTTCAACTCGAAACAGAAACTTTTTTTTTTATTTGTCCATTTGCGGCATAACTCAAAATCGATTGAGCATAATTAAGGCACTACGGAAAAAAATAGACACATGTAGAACTTGCATATCTACTTCAGTAAATAATATATTAATTGAAATGAGGTCTTTATCGACACCAATTCTCCTGGTTTGACAATTTGGAATGACATATGGACTGCAACTATATTTTATTAGATGTCTTTTAACAGTATCTAGGACCTGGTTAAACGAAGTTTTGATAGCAACTTCAGTACATTTTATATTTAAAAAAAAAACGACTTTTAGCTACTTTTTCACGAATTCGTTCCTCTCGCACTGAGGGATTTTTCGCATATGCGATAACAGGGACGCTAAAACTTTTACATATGTGTAGGATAAATTTTAACCTGGTTTTTTTTCATAGTTGAAAAGAGTTTCATAGTCACTCAATCACTAGTCACTAAGAATAAATAAAGTTCAAATGTCTCTTTGCTCTTGTCAAGTTGCGAGTAATGTGTAAACAATATATTTTTACACAGTTTGAAAATTGTCCACACAAAAATAGAAAATGAAACATTTTGCAATTCTTTGTTCAGATCGTAAAAGTAAAAAAAAAATGCCGTGAAAAAATTTATTTTCATCATTAGCTTCGTTCCGGATTTGTTAACAAAGATTTATTAACAAAGGCTGTCGCTTGCAACCACCCTTAATACCTGCACGCGTTCCCAGGGTGTAGTCAAAAAAAGACAGGCATTTAAGGGGCTTAGTATTGCCAAATGGTTACTTCCTAAAGCCTACTCCTCGTTTATAACAAAACCAAAAATATTGTAAAAAATGTACATGAATTATCAACTCTAAGACAACATAATGCAATTTTTTTCTTTCTAGTACCTCCAAAACTACTATATGAAAAAGAAATTCAACGGAATGGTGTTTTTTGGTTTGAAATCCATACTGCTCCCAAGGGACTTGGTCGATTTAATTCATTTATCCTTTGATTATTAGATAGATTTGATAGCTATAAAAATAACAAAGGATTTTCAGTCGAACAATCACGTCCATGTGAAAAGTATTATTTTCTCCTAATTCATCCTATCAAGGACGCAGCGAGCGTCGTAACACCCACTGTGCAATACACGCTGATGTGAATGTTATTTCAATGTCGTTTCCGTCGATATCCGTACCGGCACACCTCGAGCTGTTAATTTGGTGACACTAATCGCCTTAAGATCTTTATTTATCAGTATATTTATATCCTTTAAAAAAAAAAAAAAACTTAAGATCTTTGGAGTCCTATCAGTATAATACATACGTTAAATAATAAATTCAAAAATGCCTACTTATATCAATGTAAATTATAATATATGTTTTAAAGTGACTTGCATCGCTTTGGATACCTACTCTAAGTACTATAAGAGTGTTACAAACTAGAAAATGTCAATTTGAAACAAATTTCAAGTAACACCGGCGCCGCCACGCCTCCACCGCGCCGCCGCCGCCGCCCGCGCCGACATGCAACATGCCAGTGCATTAGGGATGTAACATCGTCCTTGAAATCATCGATGTTTACACGGCAAACATCGATTGTTAAAAACATCGGTAATTTAGAACGATGTATCGATGTTTTTCCGATGTTTTGTTTTTTTTATCACATTAGTTAAAGTGTCGCTTGAAAATAAATTCAGAATGAATTCGAAACCTGTCGCTTATAGTGAAATAATTTAATTCGTGTTAGTCCATCCGTTTTTTAATAATAAATTATGAATTGAACTTACAGTAGTTACAAATCTGAAATTTCAGGTAAACAAATATTTTGAAAAATAATCTCGGGCCTTAATTCGAACCTGCGACCTTTTTTTTTCTTTCACGACAAGTGTTCTACCGACTGTGACTACTATACAGGATGGAAAAATTTAAGGGCCCTGGAGCGGAACAACCTTAAATCCTTTGGTTAGCTCATTTTGCTGAAAGGAAACATTCCTTTATTTTTTGAAAGAAACAAAACTGCATTCAAAGATATTCTGAAATTCGCTTGTCTCACCCGGGAATCGAACCATCTAAAAATTAAAAAAATAAACCTTCGCTATTTTATTTTACGAATCGGTAGGATGATTGTTCAGGATTAAATTTGTCTAATAAACATTTGGTCTTACACTCATCCGTTGTACGAGATACCCATGAAATTGAATATTTATTACAAGTTCTTTATTAACAATACCTAGTACTGTTCACTTGTAAAGTTATACTGATACGCCATTATTACACAATGACAGCACAGAATGAAAGGAAAACAAAACAAAATTTGAAATTCGAACGAATAATTTTATCGATTTTAAAAATGTTGAAAGTTATCGTTCGAACCTCCGCGTTGCAAAAAAAATACGTTCCCTTTTTAAACTTGAGTGTAAGACTAAATGTTTATTAGACAATATGTATCCTGAACAATAATCCTACCGATTCGTATAATAAAATAGCAAGGGTTTATTTTTTTAATTTTTAGTTGGTTCAGTTCCCTGGTGAGACAAGCAAATTTTAGAAGATCTTTGAATGCAGTATTGTTTCTTTTAAAAAATAAAGGAATGTTTCTTTTCAGTAAAATGAGCTAACTAAAGGATTTAAGGTAGTTCCCCTCCAGGGCCCTTGAATTTTTTCCACCCTGTATATTATTGTATATGTCATGAGCAGATCGTAAAGTATTTCAATTTCCTTATTGACAATACCAACAGCATACATATAACATACATATAAAAACATAATTATTACTTTACACAAAGCCAATTATAAGTTTTGCTAAATTATACAAAAGAAAGTTTATATTTTAAAAGGCAATTCTGCCTGTAAGTTAAACGAGAATATTTAGTCTTAAAGTAATTGTGTATAATTTAGTAAGTAGAAACTCTGCCATTAAATTAAATAAAGATATTCTGTTTCTTTAAAATGTTATACGTAAAAATAAACAAATCAATTACATAAAGTGACCTTGGCCGACACACCCAAACCCACGCTGGAGAGTCGATAACGGACCAAGACTCGGTGACCACCTCCGCAAAAGACGAAAAAATATAATTTGTGCTCCTCTGCCAAGTCGATTATTATAGTAAGCCCAAATTCTATACTAAGATCCCCACATATAGGGCCACCAAAAGCCGCCATCGATTACTCATAAAGCCTCCAGTAAATCGAAAATCTTTCATCAAAAGTCAAAAATAGGTGCGACAACGAGCGGAGCGAGGTAAAGCGTGTAAGATTTACATGTAAATAAATTTTATATACACCCAATTCTACGATGACTGTTCTGACTACATAAATACAGAAAATATTTCAATTGCTGTATAGTATTTAGTATATCCAGCAAAAGCTGTCAAACTAAACTTACGCGCGATTATACCTGTCACTACGATACATTATTATAAATGTCGTGGGCAGATCTTAGAGTTCCACAGGTTTTTTTTTTTTTCACAGATTTTACGCCATTTTAGGATATAGTTTTCATTATTTTGGTATATAAATTATCCATTATATTTTATGATTTTGTAAAGAATTGTCTGATGACCTTGTCACTTGAGAATTTAAGACATTATACTGATTGTGATGTGTGATTGATTGCTTATAAAAAAGTGGTCTGTCTCTGTCTGTCTACTCATTTCAACAATTATTTCTATCGAGGAAAATTTATCCAAACATGTTTTCCAATTTCAAAACCCTAGATTATATACTTAGTCAAAATGCATATACTAGAAATTTATTAAAATTTTCCGTGTATTTCATGAAATACACAAAAAACCCCCCTCTATTTTTTATGGTTTTTAAAATGGTTTTCGAATCAACACACAACTTAACACTTAGAATCTCTAAGTGTTAAGGCGATATGCGAAAAAAATATGGGTGTTTCTTTTCTGTGTATTTCATGAAATACTCGGAAAATTATAATCAGTGTCTGGTATATGCATCTTGACTATATAATCTAGGGATTTCAAATTAGAAAACATGTTTGGATAAATTTTCCTCGATAGAAATAATTGTTGAAATGAGGTCTTCAACCACACTTTTTCTCCTCGTTTGACGAATAGGAACCATATACAGAACTCAAACATATTTTATTAGGTGTGTTTCAACAATATCTAGAGATTTCATATTTGAAATTTTGCTAGCTATTTTAGTTTTTTTATAAAAATTATAAAACTAACATTTTTCGCTTTCGCCCTGAATCCGCCCCTCTCGCACTGCACGATTTTTTGCTTGGAGTGACAGTGACAAAAATAAAATTCGCATAGCCTCTTAATGCTTGACCGCCGTAAAGTTGGCCTTTCCTAGGTTCGCGGGACGTAGGAGGGGGAACAAGCTGGGTGCTTCCAATCTCGATCCACGACTTTCAACCCTCGAAAATCTTGTGGCGTGTTCATTTTATTGCCTAACATTATTGGGTTATTTATCCAGGCTGCAATATTGGTTACAGATACCTGTATGTATTCTTGAATTTTTTTGTGATTCCCATACTAAGTTTAATAAGAAAACACAAAAATAAATAATTAATAAATATTTTTAGTTTTTTTTTTTTGCTATCATTACTATCTCAATCAGCCGAAAGTGTAGAGATCGGAACGAATTTAGTCGAAGTTAGAAACGGAATAATTATTTTTGGTTGTGAGTACTTATGAGTCACGGGTTGAACATTTTGTTACGAGTTCGGAAGTACCCAGCGCAAACGCACGCGCATGTGCGCACGGATACACAAGGCATTGCAGTATCCGTCTCGTTGCTAAGCAACGCTTTGTTTTTAAATAAAGCTATGTGCCTGCCACACATTTTGTAAACGTGGATTTACCAACTCTGCGTAGTAAAAAGTTAAACCATCAAGCAAAAATAATGTTATTAAATGTAGCAAACTATTTTAAAAAGAAAAAAAAGGAGGAGATGGCAAGTAATAATTTGTGGGACATGGGCAAAAAATAGTAATTAAATTAAATTAAAATCGTTTATTTCAGAACTGGGTTCCATAAAAATAAAAATAAAAAACACAACATCATATTAGACAGAAAAGAAAAATACAAAATGTCACAAACAGCATGTCAATAAAATAAAACAAAATGTCAATAAAATTTAAATTAAAATTAAAACTCGTAGAAAATTAGTATTAAACAATTTTGATCATTAAACATTATTTAAACATTATTTAACGTGTAGTGTCGTCCAGTGATGGCTGATAAGACACCCGCACCTACCTCCCACTACCTTCAGAATAGTATTGCGGCTGCCGCACACTCTGTGCATAAGAGAGGCAACTTTTTTGCGCATAATTGCGTAAAAATCTATAGTTCGCGCCTCAGCAAACATGCCGGACACGCTGCAGCGCCACGGCAGCCCCAAAAGCATCCTTGTAATTTTATTTGTGAGACCTTTTTTAGTGTTCCGTACCCAAAGGGTAATCAATGGGACCCTATTACTAAGACTCTGCTGTCCGTCTGTCTGTCCGTCTGTCCGTCTGTCACCAGGTTGTATCTTATGAAACGTGATAGTTAGACAGTTGAAATTTTCACAGATGATGTATTTCTGTTGTTGCTATAACAAATACTAAAAAACACAATAAAATAAATATTTAAGGGGGCTCCCATACAACAGACATGTTTTTTTAACGTTTTTATAGATAATCGTACGAAACCCTTCGTGCGCGAGTCCGACTTGCACTTGGCCGATCTTTTTTATTTTTTACCTCCTTGGAAGATGATTTTCTGAAACAAATCATTCTTAATGTCAAAAGGTTCAATACCAATTTCCATTGTTCTTTTTATCGTGTATATTTAAAAATATAATGGGTATATATTGTGTTTCAGTGTATGTATACGTTTACTATTTATTATCAAACTCTCACACCGTAGTCATATTTCTTAAATTGGTCTTTAGACACATCATGACGTGGAAATACCGTGTGTACCCGCGCGCACCCGCGCGCACCCCTTCCCCTTGCATCCCGCAAAACTAGGAAAGGCCAACTTTAGAACGGTCAAGCTTTAACATAATTTAATCTATGCCAATTGGGTAGCTCGAAAACTATGAAATCAAAAATCTTTCACCAAAAGTCAAAAATAGGTGCGACGATGTGCGAATCAAAGCGGAGCGAAGAGTAGCGTGTTAGGTTTGCATGTAAATAAATTTAAACAGAAATATTATATTTCCAGGCAGATTATGAATTGCTCAATTTTACGATGATTGTGGCGACGATATATACAGAAAATATTTCAATTCCTTAGAATAGTCAGCAAAAGCTGTCAAATTGACGCGCGATAATACCTGTCACTTCCTAAATTTTTTAGAAGTTTTATTATAATAGATAATAAATTGTCCATTTTAATTTTTTTGGATATTATGTCAGATAACTTTTGTTAGCTAAATTCATTTTGGTATTTTATGACGCATTGAGACATTATGATAACAATGGACAAACCACATGAAAACCCATGAAAAGAAACTAAAACATTCGCCCTGAATAAATATCTGTACTAAAATATTTCATGCTAAGTAGGTTGCCAAGACTCACAAGCTCATAACGCTTTGACTTAAAACGTTATCAGATCTCATGTAGAGCCAAGTCCTAACTATTCATGGACTAACTCTACAAGCCTTAACTCTACAAACCCTACGTCTTGATCAAAAAGTATGATTTGGCCATTTCATGAAACTGGAAAGGAACATTTATGATACAAATTTCATGTTTCTATCTTCAGCGGTTTAGTCTGTGTTTTATCGGTCAGTCAGCCATAGAACTGTTTTATATACCTATATATAGAAGATATATGTACATAATATGAATTATCAAATTATGTAAGTAGGTATTCTAGGCATTGAGATATTAACAAGATTTCTTCAGCCCCTTATCGCGACAACGCACTCAACTCACAGCGAGGCAAGCGAAACCGAATGAAATAACACAAGGAAAATCAACAAAGCACAAAATTAGTTTTATCCGAAATGGAAGGCAAAAAGTTCTGCCAAGTAAGCGTTGTACCTAATGTTCTGGTTCCGTCAGGATGTGATATTTCTTGCATTAGGTCTTTTTGATTAGTTTGTTCAAGTGGAATAATGCTTTTATACCGAGGTTAAGGGACCCAACCTTGCACTTGCAACCTGCTGGGGTGAAACTTGGCACGATTCAATCAAGTACATATATAGGTACTCGTATATATCTGTAGGTAACTTTTAAGAAGTGGTGCTCCACGGCAGGTAATGCAGGAGGGGATAGAAAAAAAAAAACAGAAATTAGGGGCGGGGTAGAAAAAAAATTTTTGTTCTCGATAGAATTCTTCCATAGGCGGATACTTGAAATAATTAAATAATTATGCGCAGCTATGAATGGTCGTAATACATATATGTATATATATATATATATATATATATGTACTTCAAATCGTGCTTATTTCCATTCCAGCAGGATAATGTGCAAGCGTGCATAGAACTTTACCCTCCGTACTATTATGATCTAGGCCAGGGATGGGGAAACTACGGCCCGAGGGCCATCTCCGGCCTGCGAAGCGTTGAAATCCTGCCCACGACAATCAAACAAAATCAAGTGATGTTTTCGTATTGTTAGAAATTTTTCAGCTAACTTGAAAGTTAAATTTAATTGCAATTTGCAATTTCTTCCTTATTTCCTTCCTTAAATTAGTATTTTATAAAAAATACTAATATGTTTATTTCAGCAAATAATATAGCCAAAAATGCAACAACTTGGCCCGCCATACATTTCGTTACTAAATATTGGCACGTGAAGGAAAAAGATTCCCCATCCCTGATCTAGGCTCACTGATATATTATGATATCTATGTCTAGGCTTCGTTCCATAAAGATAGAGCTCTCACCCTCGATCACACCCCCACCTAGACACCACTGAGAGCCGCCAGCGCTTCCGTTTCACTCACAATAGATGACAGGTGGCGCTTTATAATTTCCGCATGAAATTTTGTAGAGGAAGTGAATTCCTTTTAGATTCGATTCAATAGGCCTTGAAAAGTGTGATTGGTAGAAAAAGTGACAAAGTTCAAAGACACACCTTGTAAAGATCTGCCACAGATATGATATAATGCGCAATCTGTTGCCAACCAACCAGACACGAACTAACTGTCATGGATTTTATAGAAAGCACAAGGAAATACAACCTTTGCATATTCTTAGGCGCATTATTTCAATGGTACTACTGTATGTGAAATAGCTCGATGTTATTTGCTTTAAATGCGATTTTTTTGTTTGGCCTGGCTCCCTTCCAGTATAATTTTTGTACATCCATGCCAAATTATCAGCCCAATCAGTACAGCCATTTTAGAACAACTCTGTGGATTTACAGACGAAGCCAATGCTTTGTTAAAAGGGTTCTAGTTCCACGATGGAACCATGAAAACTTACGAAGCGAAATGCGACAGAATAGGAGTTTTGGGTGAAGTTGTGTTATGATATTTCATAAATGGGTTAAGGGAAAAAGCTAAGGTACCGTTATATTAAAGACAAGAAAAAGGATCTTGTAAGAAATGGCATAACAATATTTTTGCTGTTCAAGTATTATGTAGCATTGACCTCTAAACAAAAACTTTTTAAGAAAGAGGAAGAAGAGCGAGGATTCGGTGGCCGTGCAAAGATCACAGTAAGCCGTAAAAAGTCGAATAATTCGAGAAAATATGATAAAAATATACTTATCACATGTAAAAACTAATTAAAAAATAAATTAAAGCCTTACGTTTGCATGAGATCTTTTTTTGCGTTAAGGTAAACTTAAGAGGCCCCTTTACATCCGGATTTTTCTCAAGATTCATACAAAAGGTAAAAACTGATTGTGAAGTCAACAGCTTATTTTCTTCATTTTTTTTTTTCGTAAGTATCATCTAGCGACATCTTACTAAGTCTCTATACAGCCCAAAAAGTAAAATTTCATAAAACGTCATCATAATAGCTGTCAGGATATCGTGTATATTGCCTCGTTTAGCAAATGTATAATTTTCATCTATACTACAAATAAAAAAGAGAAATACAGACGTCGTTCATAGAAAAAAGACTAAAGCTTATACATTATATAGTAAATAAACAGTTACCGTTTCATGATAAAACTGTTTTTAACTGAAACCATTTCACAAATTTGGTGCTTTTTAATTATCACGCCATCTTGCATCTCTCGATGGGAGATAGGTCGGAGTGTAGTGTGGGGGAGAATAAAAATATATATGAAGATGTGTGCAAAGTTTCATTGAGATCAAAACCATCAGGACGTCACAAACACCTTAAGCATTTACATGGCAGCTGCGCGGGATGGCCCACCCTAAGAGGCTATGCAAATTTTATTTTTGTCACTGTCACTCCAAGCAAAAAATCTAGCAGTGCGAGAGGGGCGGATTCAGGGCAAAAGGGAAAAAAAATTGTTTTATATTTTTATTAAAAAAACTAAACTAGCTAGGAAAATTTATAAAATATGTTTGAGTTCTGTACATGGCTGCTACTTTATGTGCTTTGTGGCTACTACTCGTTAAACGAGGAGAAAAAGTGCGTTAGAAGACCTCATTTCAACAATTATTTCTATCGAGTAAAGCTTATCCAAAAAAGTTTTCCAAAATCAAATCCCTGGATTATATAGTCAAAATGCATATACCAGAAACTAATTATAATTTTCCGTGTACTTCGTATTTCATGAAATACACAGAAAAGAAACACCCGTATTTTTTTCACATATCGCCTTAATGAGATCTTTTATTTTTTTTTTGTTTGAATGAATAATTTCAACACATATTCCGTCATCGAGTAAAATTTGTTTACAGAATGAAATAAGGTAGTTACAATATATTTTCTTTGAGTAAAAATATAAAATATTTAAACTTTTAAATACTTACAGCCCTTAAGATCGGTTTCGCAGCCGGATTGTGAAAAACCCGCCTTTTTCTAATTAATCGAAACAGAACACTTAAATTTAAAATTCACTTAATAGTTATTCAACAAAAGTTTATGTATTGTGTATATTGCCACCGCAAAGTTTTCATTGGGTCAGAAATCCAAAATTTTTAATTCAATCAATTTTGAAAGCCTAATTTACATGTACCATTGGAAACTTTGCAATGGCAGCATACCAGTGGCGTGCACAGAACTTTTCTCCGGAAAAGCAATCAAAAGTTCAAGATTGACAATAAAAAAAATATGAAAAAATTTAAAAAACACTTTGAAAAAAGAAAGTTTGTATGACGCCAGGGTAGGCACTGCCTACCCTAAAGTAGATATTTTCATACAAACTTTTTTTTTTCAAAGTGATATTTACGTTTTTTCATATTTTTTTTATTGTCGTACTTGACCTTTTGATTGCTTTTCCGGAAAAAAGTTCTGTGCACGCCACTGCAGCATACACAGAACATAGGTATTGCCAAACGCGGATCGCGTATATTTACCTCAATTTATGACCCAAAATAGCCACCAGAAAATTCCGGGAAGAATATACGAGTAAAGTACTAATTAATTACACAGAAAAATAGCTTAAACACATAATAAATTAAAATTTTATTTATTAGAAGGTATGTACATAGGCGAGCTTATCTCCAAAAAGGGATTTTTCCAACAAACCTTAGCGCGAAAGAGAAATTTTATTAAAATAAGTATTCATATATATGTGTACTACAAACAAATTGTTTACCTATGTATAAATTTAAACAAAAATCTACAGAATAAATATATTACAAGATATAAATAAGGTATTTTCACTTTAGTCATACTTTTTGAACAAGATGTTGGGTTTATAGATTTAGGTCTTGTAGAGTTAGGGGCTTGACTCTACATGAGATCTGATAACTTTTGAACAGTGAAAGGTTTTTGAGTCTTGGCAACCTACTTTATATGAAATTTCTTTGGTGATTTTTTTTTTCTATTCTAGTCACAAATTTTTTTTAGGTTTTGTTTTAATCGAGTTATTAGTGTTTTATCAATGCTACTGATACTCGTATAATATGATTATACCATTTTATCAGTACATAGTGTACAATACAAAAAATTGTATAAAATATACTTAAAAAAAAAAACTAACAGGTTAAAAACAAAATGACTGCAAACTATTCAGTAAATATTAACCGGAATGTTTAATGAAATGTACAGAAACTCGCTTCAAACAGTTTCAGTAATTAAAGCCTTCAAAACTGCCCGATTGGACTTTTTATCGGTACCGATAAATAATAAGAGCAAAATCAATTATACAGTTTCCTGTTTCCATTTACAGGGACGGACTTAGGAAAAGATTCCTGAAGTATTTTATTCGAAAATATTTAATTTTCGCGACTGTCTAACTATCGGTTCCTTTAAGAAAAAGCTTAAAGAACACTACCTCTCAAAATCTGAATAGATAGATATTATATATATTTATGTATATAGGTATGTAGTTTATTACACACTTTGTATATTTATAATATTTTATACATTGTATTTATAGTAAGTATTGATTTAAATTTTTATTTTGTTATTAAACTTGTACAATTCTTTGTATGTTCTTCTTCTCTGTGGACACGTGTGTGATTACTTCGTTTATGTTACTTTTTCCTATTGTGCTGGTTTTGCTGTCAGAAATCTCTGTTTAGAGATAAGCTCGCCAATGTGGATCTTTTTTCACTGTAATTTTGTTTATGTTTATAATATATCCGTGTGTGTACAATAAAGAATAAAGAATTGTTTTGCTAGCCTAATCACAAATACAGTACCTTTGTCGGACTTTTACACCTCTCAGCGAATTCGCAGAGGAACTCAAATAGTAATTATCATAACATGTAAATATTATATTGTAAGTGATTTATAAGAATATAAACCAAGTTTGTTATTAAGCTGGTTCTTGGACGATTTCGTCCAACAGCTGGTTCCTACAATGCGTAAAAAATTGCATTTCAGCGGGGCATGTTTAGTCGCTAAGTCAGTATTTCTGTCTCCATGTTATATCACCATAACGTTCAGTTTATTTTTCGTTAGTTCTTGTTCTTGTTTGAACAAGTTCTTGTATGTTAGTTAAATATGATAAAAAAATTTCCGTATCTTTTGTTTATGTGTATCTTTTGTTTTTATTTTTTGGTAACTCATTTTTAAAGTAGGGCCACTGAGTGATGGCACTTATGACAGCTGCATTTAGTGATGAGGTACATTTCAAATTTCGGTTAAAAATAAAAATCAAGTGTGAGCTTACTCAACACTAGACACGTCATTCAACATTCAACATAATGATAAAAAAGGAAAATGTGCCAAAACCAGTGGCGTAGCTATCGGAGGGCTATGCGGTGTAGTGCCCCGGGCCCCCAAGAGATGTTTAAATATCTAAATCGAAAAAAGTGTTTTACTATCATTTATTTTCGTTTAGTTTAACTTCGTCATTGTTTTGTTTTTAATTAAATATTATTGCGTAACTTGGCGACTTCAAACACGAACTTAAAAAATGAGAAACTTTTTTATATTCTATACGAATTCTATTGCATAATAAAGCAACATTTAAATCGAAAAATAATAACCGAAACAAATAGTACATCACTATCAACAATGTAGTATTACATTTTTTAATTCACACTTGCTTATAGATAATTACGATACTTTGTAGGCATTTAAACGTCATAGGCGCCATCACTCGGTGGCTCTACTTGTACGTAGGTTATTTAGTATTAAAGTAAGTCACAGATCACAGGAACTTTAGTTTTTTTTTGCGAAGCCTTTTTTATTACCCATTAAAAATACTGTTTGTTGTATTAGCGTATTTTAAAATTCTTTATATGCCGAACTGGCTACGTCTCTGTACATCAGTCCTCTAATTGGCAGACGGAGGAATCACAGAAATTTTCAATTGAAACTCAGTGTCCATAAGCTATTTTATCTTTTTATACCGGTTTTTTCTTTGCACTTTTTGAAAAAACAGTTGGTTTTGTGATGTATGGGCACCGTTTTTTTTTCGAATAAACTAGTACTAACTTTATTACTAAGTTATTATTTTACGTAATATGCATCTTATCGGGGATGTTGGCGCAGAAACATGGAAACTGAGGGTAGGACTAGCCCACAAAGGGTAGGACTAGCCCACAAAGGGTGGGACTAGCCCACAAAGGTCACTCAGCGTTCTATGGAAAGAGCTATGCTCGGTATTACTTTGATGCAGACCAAATAGCAGAGGGCTGGTCATATCTGCCGAAGAACTAACCTTGGCGTAGACGAGTTTTTGAGGGAGACTACGTCTAGGACGACGTAGTGTCTAGTACCTTAATCCAGGTGGATCAATATCGTAGCCTAGGCTAACCTCGTGCCCGCTGGACCGAAGACCTGAAGGACGTTGTGGCTAGCGGCTGGATCCTCATCCAGACGGAGGACCGCCAAGAGTGGAAAAATATTGGAAAGGCCTATGTCCAGCAGCGGACGAAGACAGGCTGATGGAAGGAAATATTATTTAATAAAACAAATACCGACAACATTTAACGCGCTCTGATTTGCTAAGCCAGCACCACGTGGTGAGAGAGAGTGGGCAGTGGTAGAAGGTAGTGTCAGAAAATACTAGCAGAAAATATGAAAACTCAAAAATCAATAGCACACTCGTATGCACGCAGCTGCTCGGGAGCAACGTCGAGTTTTACGACATCTTGCAGGTAAAACGTAGACTGGTTTAAGACTGACAAGACTTTGTTATTGATCCCTCCGTTGTAAATAATGTACTGATATTTACGCCTCATGCTAGAACATCAACAACGCCGCACATACGGGTATTTAAAGCTTAAAGCTGGCCAGAAGTCGAATCTACTAAATAAAGTATTTACTGTTATTTTTGAATTTACACAACAGTCAAGGGACCGGGCCAACTACCTGCATATATTGTTTTCGATTTCTCGTACAAAAGAACGGTATACGTCTTTCGCAACTTGACTGTCGCTTATGCTGCACGTTAACTTTGTCGATATTGAAAAAAACCGTTTGAAGTGTTTTCTAACTACTTGTGACCTGAAGTGTTTTTGTGGAAATCATAGTGATGGATCCTGATGTTAAAGGTATGCAGAGTATTTTTTCATAAACTGCATTTTTTTATGTATTGTGTAGTAATTTTTATCGTTCTGCCAAGGCAACTATTATTTTAAATGGCATTTATTTCATATTTTTATAAACACGAGTGTATAAGTTATATTCTCGAGCATTCTCCGGGGTAGGTATCTGAGTAGCAAAATAAGTTCAGTCTTTCTTCTATATGAATCCATAAAAAAATTTGACCAAGATTGACCAATTGATTTTATTCTTAATTTTTTATCTTTATACTAATAATAAAGTAGTAAAAAAGTCATGTTTGTACAGCCAATATTTTTTCGAAATTTTGAATGAAATGTGTTATTAATTAGTTAATGAAAAATTTATTAGTTCATTATTATTAAATAGTTAATAATTAGAGGCAAAAACATAAATTTTCAGAATTGTTGTTTGTCTGTATGTATGTTCCTCGAGAACCACTCAACGGATTTGAATGCGTTTTGTTTTGTTATCATCGTAGTGACCCCTAGAAGATAAGGGATATTGATAAACTAACCGTCAAACCAAAAACGGGAATAAATAGAATATATAGGAATAAAAGCGAACCGAGCCGCGGGCGAAAGGCTAGTAATAGAGCACTTTGATGATTTTATCGGTCACATCATTTGCAAAATTAAATTCATCTGTTTTGTCCACAGACTCCAACGATAATTGCAACAATATGAAGAGGCAAACCTTGTGGGACATTCTCAAGACATTTGAACACAGAAAAATTCAGGAAAAGTTTGAAAATCTTGAAACCCCGTGTTTTAGACATGACTTTAAGGAGTGATGACGCCATAGAACATCAACCAGACAATTTTGAAGAAGAATGGAGCTGCTCATCAGAAAAATAATATAAAATTTTACAATAAAAATAAAACATAAAAAAAATATTGTTTTATTGTATGAAAATAATATCACAAAATAAGTAAAACCGAAAAGACCGATTTTAGAATTTTGGCCAAGTTTTTGCATCAAATACCCCTATGTGCGCCGTTGAAAGAAACTAGGTGTCTCCTTATACTGAAAAAAAAAACACAATTGTTTCGTTAGTCTTTTATTAATTCAATCTACTTATAAGCAAATTCAATAGTTTATTTTGCAAAGTAGGTGTATATAATACTTGTTTCACAAGTCAAAATTAATGTTATAAAAATATATGTAATCAAATAATAAATGTACATGAACTAGATTAAACGTTTATTTAATTTTTGTAGCAATATTATACGATTAAAATTATAGATAAAATATATATAATACAAGGTGAAATCCAATCAGCCGCCCGAACCCACACCGGAGACCCGGCCAGGGACCAGGAACAAGGTTCAATGATCACCAACCGAATGTTTTGTCAATGTCATAACAACTAAGTTTTTTTAGCTTTTAAACGTTTCGCAAAAGAAAGCGGTTAAGGTATCGACTTGATTTTTTTTCTTAAAATAGATAATAGAAATATGAAGTCAATCTACTTATCGACCGGGCGTCCCCACGGCCCGTTGGCAAAAGTAGGCATATTACGCTACGCACTCATTCGCACTTTGAATTCGAATGCAAGATATAAGTCTTCTATGTTTTTTTCATTCACTGGTATTTATGGGTTTATCTCTAAAGGCCTTCCTAGAACGTGGCCAGAGAATGTACAATTCGGGACATCACCGCCATGTGACGCCCTATGCTTTTAAACGTGCCCGATTTAAATTTTAATCGAAACAATTCGATTTCGATTAGCGACACTCGGAATACCAAGTGGTACTGAAGAAGGACATTCTTTTTCACGGGACCTTAGGGTTCAGTATGGAAACATATTTAAAGAAAATCTTTATCGTGAGATTCGTGCGTTTATCCGCTTGCAAACTATTGGAAATTATAGGACATTTCTAGCGAGTCTAAATAGACGTGTATCTTTAAACATAACTACATATTTTACTTATCATACCTTACAATTTTCTTGAAGAAAACCAAGCGCGCAACAGGAATAAAAATTGGACAGACCATAGAAAAATCACATAATGATTTCAAATTAGTAAAGGAACGTGAAAATATTTTATTATTTGTTGTGTAAGCGACTACTTTTTTTACAATTATGGCGTTTGTCAGATTATTTCATTAGGTTAGGAAGTAGAGATGTACCGACTAGTCGGGAAAGCGACTAGTCGGCGATTAGTCGGCAAAAGCGTCAGCCCATTGCTTAATTCATATGTCTATGCTTAAAAGAGGGTGATTGAAATGAATTCGTAAGCTTTATTGCTAATTATTAAAATTTTAGTTAGAATTAGCTTTACAGACCAGTGTGTAAAATAATTTACGAATAGGAACTCTTCCTTCGGTAAAAAATTTGACAATACAATACAGTACAATACAACTTTATTTGTACACCATAAAAAAAAGGAACAGAAATATAAATACTTAATTTTTAACTAACTTATAATGTGGCACAAACAGGCGGCCTTATTGCTTAAAGCGATCTTTTCCAGACAACCTTTGGTTGGATGAAACTGTTTAGAATGATTGCTGAAATGGTGGTGTACTATTTTTAATAATAGACATATTTTAATATCAATAGATAAATGTATTAATATGTAATGATAAATACATACTAATAAAATATATAAAAATAATATATATGTGTGTGTATGTCATGAAATAAATTGTAAACTGGAAAAATAAATAATACTGATAATGAATATTTCGGTAATCAGAGTGAAAGATAGTGTCCTTTAACTAGTCTCTTGAAGATAGGCAGGGAAGGGGCTCTTCTTATATGTAAAGGAAGATTATTCCACAAACATTCAAAAAGACATTAATTTAATTAAAAGAAAATCTGAACCCTAATTTCTACAACACTGAATATAAAACATACGTCACATATTTTGTTATATATCCGAATTATTTTATATACCAGAACTCCACCGAAAGCAATGATCGGCTTAGCCTGCCTTTTTTCAACCGACTAGTCGGCCAATCGGCTAGTCGGCCAAAGTCATAGTTGTCCCATCTCTATTAGGAATTGTCAGTGTTGAGTTTATAGTTAAGGCGATTACCATCGTCAAATTAGCAGCTCGATATTTGTCAGTACGAATATCAACGGAAAGGATATTGAAATAACGTTCATATCAGCGCGCAATGCATAGTGGTTGTTACGACGCTCGCTGCGTCCTTGAAAGGACGAAATAGGAGAAAATTATACTTTTCACTTGAACGTAATTGATCGATTGAATAATATTATGTTATGTTTATAGCTATTAAGTTTATCTAGTTATCAAAGCATAAATGAATTCAATCGGCCAAGCCACTTATGTAGGAGCAGAAGGAAATTCAGCCAAAAACACCATTTAGTTAATACATTTTTTCATGTAGAAGTTTTGGTGTTATGAAATAGAAAAATGTTGCATATGTTCTCTAAGAGCTGATTATTCATAATACATTTTTTCATTTTTTTTGGTTTGGCCGTAAACGAGGAGTAGGCTTTAGATAGTACCCATTTGGCAATAGTAAGGCCCTTAAGTATAGTTTTATTTTGTTTCTTTGAAACTTCACCAGCTTTTTGCTATATAGATTCAATTGCGTGACTTTTTTTTAAAGAGCCGTGTTACTACAAAACGGTGTTTAACTTTAGACAGTGTTTAAATCTGTTGTTGTCGCCTTTTCTTTCATATTGTAAAAGAATGACAGCAACAGATTTAAACACTGTCTAAAGTTAAACGCCGTTTTGTAGTTACACCGTAGTTATTTAAATTAATATTCAGTTTATACTATATATTTCTATAAAAACACTTTATTATAGTAATCATTTCCAGATATATTTTGACTTGTAAAGTCGGCGTCAGTGGAATTAATTAATTTTAACATATTATAGTAATTTTACCAAATTCCACTGACGCCGACTTTACAAGTCGAAATATATCTGGAAATGATTATTATAATAAAGTGTTTTATAGAAATATATGGTATAAACAGAATCAATAAAAAAAAAACAAATAAGTTCTCTTTAATTTAATAATAATAAATAATAAAATTCTTCATTGCACAGAATACAATTATTGTAAAAAGGCGAGAATATTACTAATTATACGTAGTATATTCTACCAACTAACCTTTTATTATATATTATTTATTATTTTTATTAATTTCCATATTGTTTTACTTCTGTTTCTTTCCATATTATAAAAAACATGTACCTAAAAATGATTGACACGGCAAGTACAGCCTCGAACCCGTGAACTTATTGAAAAATATTTGTCGGTTTTGGGTGTATGCTCGCTGATCAGATGAAAACTACTAAACGGATTTGAATGAGGTTTTCATTGTTGTATAGCTTACATCGCCGCTCATATAACTAACTGTTATATTTAATTTTTCTTTCATTTTTCGGGTGATTTGAGTTAGAACCAAAGAATGCAAATAACTAAGTAAATTATTTTAGATTTAGATAGGTTTCATTGAATTTTTATTTTATATCAATAGATGTCGGCGGTTTTCTTACTTCAAATACCTATAAATATATGTCATATAATATTTTTTCCTATTCGCCTGATAACGGCCCCACTGAGGGGTCGAAATTTAGTTTTTTAACCGACTTCAAAGAAGGAGGAGGTTCTCAATTCGGGTGTATTTTTTTTTGGGCATTGTTACTCCATAACTCTGTTATTTATAAACCGATTTGAATAATTCTTTTTTTGTTTTGAAGAATGTACTTCCAGGTAGGTCCCATTTTGAGACCGGTCATGATCTGATGAAGTTCTTCAGAGATAGACAGTGGAACTCCTCAGAAAATGACAGCATACCTCTCGAAATTCAGGTAATCGCTTTGTACCTGGATGCTGGTTATAAAGTATTACTTAAAAATCGAAATTCTTCCACCTTACCTTCGATCCTGGCTTCATCACCATATTCACCATAGAACTCCTCAACGGACCAGAGCACATAACTCGAGATTGCGGCAATCACTGCGTTAGGGTGCTAATTCAAGGGTATTACTTGGAGATTATCAGAATACCCACCTGACCTTCGATCCTGGCTTCATCACCATAGAACTCCTCAACGGATGATAGCACATAACTTTGGATTGCGGCAACCAGTTTGTGTTAGGGTGCTCATTGCAGGGCATTGCTGAAAATAGCTAGTGTACCCACCTGACCTTCGATCTTGGCTTCATCATTGAGAACTCTTCAACGGATGACAGCACATAACTCGAGATTGCAGTAATAATGTTGTGTTAGGGTGCTGATAGCAGAAAGCTACTCAAACATAGCTACTTATACTCACTTGAACTTCGTTTCATATATACATATAACACCACGTTTGCAAGAACTACCCATACCTCACAATTTAACCCAGCAACACTAGAAAAATGTCAAATAAAATAAACTTTTAACAAAAAAAATAGTAACCGACTTCAATAGTAACAGCAGTCATGCACTAAAAAGTTAATAATGATTCTATAAAGACCCATGGTACCGAAGCAACACTTTTGCCGACTTCTTTCTTCCTGAAACATTATGTTATCTAGAAGTCGGCGTATTTCCTACGATATAGCAATATAAAAACCAATTTAAGATCGCCGACTTCTAGATAACATAACGTTTCAGGAAGAAAGAAGTCGGCAAAAGTGTTGCTTCGGTACCGTCGGTCTTTATAGAATTATTATTAACTTTTTAGTGAATGACTGCTGTTACTATTGAAGTTGGTTACTATTTTTTTGTTAAAAGTTTATTTTATTAGCTTTTTTTTCATTTTCCTTAATTTAAATATTTAAGCAGGTACTTATTTAATGTTAATTTAATTTTCAATACATTGGAATAAAAAAGAAAAAAAAAAACGTAAAAAGAAAGAACTAAGTAAATATAACGTGTGAAAGAAAAGTAAAACGCTTGTTCTGAAAAACCCAGTTTATTGAATTAGGACAGCTGTTAGTTATGCGAGCATCGATATGTCCTGGGAATATTCAATGAAATATTGTTTAAAAAGTAAAAAACACGCTTTTGTCACTAAAAAGTATAAAGTAATGTTATTTATATCTTGTCATTTCTGAGTGTTCAATAGCTTTTCTAAAAAGCTTTTAGCTTTTAGCTTTTTTTCCTTAGCTTTTTGTTACATTTAAGGAAGCATCTACCTACTTTTAAATAACTTCGACGAAGAACCCCACGCTTTTTGGCATAGTCATTGACTTAGATAACCATACATACGACGGAGTGAACACCTATCCTTACTCTTTACTATAGTATTAAAAGAAACTGGCTGATAGCATAAATAAACAAAGAAAAAATCACCCTACATGTCAAGGTATTGCCAATTGCCATCAAATCCTCATTTGTCATTTAAGGTAATATTTGGTTATATTTATTTCAAATGCGCGAAAATTCAAATAAAAATAAAAAGTATTTTGATGATAAAAATAAGTGCTTACGATTTGCATCCGTTTTTCAGACACTTTGTCAGACTATGGTATATTACTGAGACCTTAGCTGATTGGGTAACCTACGCTCTGGCTGCCGTTTTCTGTTGCCAGTGGCAGTGCGGTGACGATAAAATGTCTTTCAACTGCAACAGTGATGAAGAAGATGAAACTAGCAGTGACTTTTCAATGGAACAAATTAAAGTAGAGACCATGACTGGAGATGCCGGAGCGTCTGGTGATCCTGGCTCCCAAGAAATAGTGCTAGATTTTACTCCTGGTCCAGAAGACACGGCTGCAGCGCAGCAAAGGTGTGTGGAATTCTGGGACAATATCAAGAAGCAGCCAGAATTCAGCGATGATTTCTCACCAGAATCACAAGCGTCAATTGAAGCTTTACCTTCGGCTTCTACTTTTTCTAGAAAAAATGTGACTGAGTCTGAATGTGATTGCGAGTTTCCAGCAATTCATACAACCGGAAAGAATCCTGAAGCAGCCAAGACTCCTGTCCAACCACGTAAACCACAACATAACTAAATGTAGAATGAATATTCATGATTAGTACTAATTTATCAAAGAGTGATTCGTAATATATTTTCCTTTTCCTTCTGCGTAATTTTTTTTTGTTTCCTACGCGTTTTTACTAATTTTATTCTTTTTGGCTAAAAATAAACCTATCATATAATTTAAAGTAGATACCTTTGTCCCATAGCACATAAAACTACTGAATCGTTTGATAGATTTGTTCTCTGGAACGATTACAAAAGCACCTGCCTAAGTAAAGTTACATCTCCAGTTTTCTGTACACAGGATCATCACTACAAAATTTTCCCGACCTATAAATAAAACATATCGATATCTAGGGGCATCTACACTAGAGCAAATAACGTTTCATCTAGAGGGAGAATAAATCGAGTTTTCCTCGAATTTTCCACGAATTCCGTTCGATTCTGTGAGTAAAAACTGTTTCAAGAAACTGTGTTGGAGCAGCGTAATCGCTGAATAGCAATATACATAATAGTATATGTATGTGGAAGCCGGATTGTATAACACGCTATATTACAAGCAGGTGCGCCGGATTGAAAAACGTCGCTGTATTGTGATGCGGCTGATGACGTTCAGCCAAAATGTTGAAATGATACAGATGATATAAAAAAATAGGGCTTAAGATTGGCCACCGTTTTGGAGAATGTATCATTTCGACATTTTGGCTGAACGTCATCAGCTGCATCACAAAACAGCGACGTTTTTCAATCCAGCGCGCCTGCTTGCCACATATACTTATATACTGGGTGTTAAAATGAAGTTGCGGAAGCCAGGAAGCGGTGATAGACCTGTATATACCTATATGGTCATTACATGACTCCTGAAAGGGTAGTCAGAGGTGTTAAGGAGACTGTGAAGTGCAATTCCATCCCTGTACACCCACATACCACTGGTTATTGCGTCCGAATGTGATCGGCGATAAGCCCTATTGCTGTATTTCGCGCACAAATTATATGGACCCATAATTTAAAGTGCCTTCCAAAGCACGCAGATCGAACTTAATTTGTGTCTGCGATTTCTGAATAAGTGGTCAAAACGTACGGACCACTGGACCACAAAGTGGTCAAAATCAGAATAAATCAGCTGTACGTCAGTCAGAGGTACAGATATTATACCGAGTATTAATGGACAGCTATTTTTAAATGAAACAGCAAAATCTATCGACCGTACAAAACAAATGTGGAAATGAAAAAAAAAACACATTTTATTAATTTTGAAAACAAATTTTTTTATTACACTTTTTGTACCTTCTCAAACATAATTTACAACACATTTTCACATAAAAGACAGACATTGTGTAGGTACAAAGGCGGCACTTATTGCTAATAGCAATATCTTCCAGGCAACCTTTGGGTGGAATGAAAAAGATGTAAACGATAAAAAGGGTAGCGTTAATGCTAACAAAAAAGCAACGTGCTAATTTTAACCAAAATGTAATATCATTAACATAATAATCAAATATATATTTTATATTTAAGATTAAAAAATACATACACATACATAAATTCAAATAATTTGATCTTAAATGAGTTAACATTTTTCAAATTTTGGATAGAAAGGGGCAAACGGTTTCAGAGTCGTGCAGCATGAAAAGTATGTAAACGAATCATTGTAAAAACCTGTTTTCGCTTCAGGAAGTGCCAATGTTTTCATATTACACAGCCGCATCTCTCTACCGTGATCGGAGAGAAAACGAAATCTTTCTCGCAAGTAACAGGGAGCAGATTGATTGTCAAGGACATCATGAAGAAGAGAAATAATGTGAGCATTTCTGCGAAGATGAATGGGGAGCCAGTTTAACTGCGAACGGAATTCAGATACATGGTCATATTTGCGAAGAGAGAAAATAAAACGAATACAAAGATTCTGGAGACGTTCGAGTTTATTAAGAAGTTCCTCAATACTTATTGTGAATTTTGTACGGCCAGGTTAAATTTTTCTTCAATTTACTGGTTTATAGATATGCATTTAACCAGACCAGCTAGCCTCAAGAAATACAGTAACTCAAGTGCCAACGCCATATTTGGAAAAATACTATTCTTGTACAATTCCATCGGATGGCATTTGGCCCTTTGTTATTTGTGTTTCCACCACATGTTTGCATAGCATCATGAAGATCAGATAGTCTGATCGTGTGCGAAATACCAAAGTTCTGCGACGAGCCAGTGTTGGTGGCATTGAGTCCTACCTGATGCTTCGGCAGTGACACGTTTCGGGGATGTCAGACAGAGGAGTGAGCGGCGAAGCGCATCTTTTATTCTGAACTGAAGGAAAGCAAGCAAAAACAGGGCCTCCAACTCCTCAGGTACAGTGATGCTCAGAAGTGACATATTAAAAGGAGCTCTCTGAATGGGAAGGATAAGCAGGTGCCCTGAATGGCGCGGGCTTGTACAGAAGCAAATACGCCATTTTGAGGACAGTGCAAAACTGGAATCGACGCCAAACGCAAAGAGTTAAAAGCCCGACCATCCGCGGCCATTCACTTCAATTATGTGGATGGTATACTCACGTGCGCTCAGTGTGCACGGTAGTTAACTAGAAAGATTGGCTACATTAGCCATCTTCGGGCTCATCTGCATCGTACCGACTAGGAGTCGCGGTGGTTGCCATGATGGAACACGGTCGGAGTGGATCATTTGTGTTTCGTTTTTGGTGTCTCATTGTTATAAGTTAGGCCACTGAATGATTGATCAGCCTCGAAGAGATTTCAAAGCTAAATACAACCATGTTGAAGGATCTGTGTGGATTTGCCAGACACTTTCCGTTTAACTTACAGTTTCTATCACCAGAATAGTTCACCTGACTGACTGATCTAGTGCACTCGAAACACATCACTTCGCCGAGTATATTTGCTGGGCTTTTCTGTCGCCATGTTGTATTGTATTTCAGTACATAGCATTGGAATTGACATGGGAGCTACATTTGAACGATATGCTGATTTTAAAAAGAGAAAAAGGAAAGGTACCTACGTAGAGTATTTTTATGTTGAAAAGATATCACTATCTTAAAGCTAAGTCGAATGGTAACATTATGCGAAGTGAATTTGTGACCATCGTCCAAATTAATATTGGAGCCTTGGTAAGTGATCGATATCGTGGACCAATAACAATTTGTGTGAAATTTAATTTATGGTATTTATAACAAAAAAAATTCCAATGATACTGATCACTTACCAAGCATCCAGTATGAATTTCGACGATGTTCACAAATTCACCTTGCATATTTTATAATTATTTAGACAATAGGCAAGTTAAGAGGTACGTATGTAGTCGTAATGGAACATGTACAGA
This sequence comes from Ypsolopha sequella, assembly GCA_934047225.1. Lineage (NCBI taxonomy): Eukaryota > Metazoa > Arthropoda > Insecta > Lepidoptera > Ypsolophidae > Ypsolopha > Ypsolopha sequella. The sequence continues at coordinate 21,039,646 of OW203991.1, forward strand.
TCGTATGATGTCTTCATCGTAGATTTAAGAGCGATGCTCTTGCCGGTGCAGAATTTGTCATTGAGTTCTGTTTAATGATAATGAGCACTTGCGGTATGATATATTCGGCTTCTAGTAAGTAGGAATCGGGTAATACCTGTTGTGTTGGAACCGGGTGCATGCTCTATTTGGAACCAGGGTGCATGCTCTATTTGGAACCAGGGTGCATGCTCTATTTGGAACCGGGGTGCATGCTCTATTTGGAACCAGGGTGCATGCTCTATTTGGAACCAGGGTGCATGCTCTATTTGGAACCGGGGTGCATGCTCTATTTGGAACCGGGGTGCATGCTCTATTTGGAACCAGGGTGCATGCTCTATTTGGAACCAGGGTGCATGCTCTATTTGGAACCGGGGTACATGCTCTATTTGGAACCGGGGTGCATGCTCTATTTGGAACCAAGGTGCATGCTCTATTTGGAACCGGGGTGCATGCTCTATTTGGAACCGGGGTGCATGCTCTATTTGGAACCAGGGTGAATGCTCTATTTAGAACCGGGGTGCATGCTCTATTTGGAACCGGGGTGCATGCTCTATTTGGAACAGGGGTACATGCTCTATTTGGAACCGGAGTACATGCTCTATTTGGAACCAAGGTGTATATGCTCCGGAGTGCATGGTCTATTTGGAACCGGGGTACATGCTCTATTTGGAACCGGAGTGCATGCTCTATTTGGAACCGGGGTGCATGCTCTATTTGGAATCAGGGTGCATGCTCTATTTAGAACCGGGGTGCATGCTCTATTTGTAACCGGGGTGCATGCTCTATTTGGAACCGGGGTGCATGCTCTTTTTGAACCGGGGTGCATGCTCTTTTTGGAACCGGAGTGCATGGTCTATTTGGAACCGGGGTACATGCTCTATTGGGAACCGGAGTGCATGCTCTATTTGGAACCGGGGTGCATGCTTTATTTGGAATCAGGGTGCATGCTCTATTTAGAACCAGGGTGCATGCTCTTTTTGGAACCGGAGTGCATGGTCTATTTGGAACCGGGGTACATGCTCTATTTGGAACCGGCGTGCATGCTCTATTTGGAACCGGGGTGCATGCTCTATTTGGAATCAGGGTGCATGCTCTATTTAGAACCGGGGTGCATGCTCTATTTGTAACCGGGGTGCATGCTCTATTTGGAACCGGGGTGCATGCTCTACGTGGCACAAACTGTTATAAAAAATAATTTGAGCAAGTCCGAGTTGGCGATAGTACTCGGCCATACGAAATCTTTCCGTGAAAAAAAATCGAGAAATCTAGAAAAAGAAATCTCTTGTCTCATACATTACATTCTGAATGTTTTTTCGCGATTCGTTGGTTGGCTCCGTAATAAAAGTTGTTCTCTCTGCATTATGCTGAGTTGAAGACCTTTTCCACTACCACAGCACTTACATTATTTGTTTTAGTTGTTTTTTTTTTCTTTGTTAATTGTTTAATTGTAAAATGTGTATTTTTTGTTTTCTTTGTTGTGTAATGCTGTGGAAATGGAATAAAGAAGTTCTATCTATCTATCTTCTTAAGGACGAGCACTATTGCCAATTTCCGGAATCCGCAACTTCATCTTAACACTCAGTTTAATAGACAGTCACGGTGAATACGAATAGAGATTCTATAAAAAAGGACAAAATTATTGTAAACGAGACCTACTCTAGCAAATTCTCACATGTGGCTTGCTACATTCATTCTTTATTTATCTTTTCGACCCACTTTTCACGCATCATAATATTTCTTCCTTGATTATCTTCCTTATTCTCGTTTTCCTACATCTTATTCATAGGGTTTGCGGTTTGCTGAAAAGGGTCCGATTTCGAACGCATCCGGTCCCAAAGATGATACATTTTATGGCACGGTCAAACAAAATTTTACTATCCTAACATTTATTACGGCTATGTTCCGGAACCTGTGCAAAAAGAGAATAAAACATAATAAAATCTGTTTCAAAAATATCTGGTTTCAAAACATTGAAACCTCGGATAAATAAACTCTTTGATATCATCATCATTTATTGAAAATTGACATTGGTATCAAGTTAAGCGTGATTTGTAGGCCTATTGCATTGATGTTAACTTTACGCAATGGCCTATTGTATTTTATTCCTCAATGTAGACGATATTGATGTAACCCATACATTTTGTGGGAAGTACCTATTTGACCAAACAAGATTTTCATACAAGTATGCTTAGAAAACAGCTCTCTTCACATAGCTTGTGTACCTCGTCAACATATTCAACTAAATATACATCGATATTCTCCCGTGTAAAGTAATGCTCTTGAAGAAAATAATTTATGATCGTCAAATTTATTTCAAATTCAAATTTAAATAGTTCATTTCGCAAAATAGGTACACATACTACACAATATACTTTTTATAAGTCAAATTTAATCTTATAAAAATATATTTAGTTAAATAATAAACTATCATGTCATCAATGACAGGCTACCTATTGGCAGTTACTTTTACTGTGTTACCACGAATAGGGAGCTTGTATTGCAGGCGTCTGTACACTTTTTGGTGCCTGATGTGTCCGAAGTACGAATATTTAAAAAGTAATAGTTTTTGTGGTTTCCAGCTTATTTCATAGGCGAGCTTACAACGAACAGTTCGGTTGTTACTTAAATATGCTATAAACTACTATGTAAGTGAGAACGAAGTTGTTATTGTCCGAACGAAGTTGTTATTGTCCGAACGAAGTTGTTATTGTCCGAACGAAGTTGTTATTGTCCGAACGAAGTTGTTATTGTCCGAACGAAGTTGTTATTGTCCGAACGAAGTTGTTATTGTCCGAACGAAGTTGTTATTGTCCGTTATCAAATAACTGCGTTATGTAGTTTACTTCAAACATTATTGCAATGAATAATAATTTCTTTGGTCAACTTTTTTTTATAAGTTTGAATTCATCGAAAATTTGCTATCAATTTAATATTACCTGTGTTTATTTTGATTTTCGATTGACCAATCATGGCCTTGCATTTTATTAAAAGATTTTTTATTTCAGAATCTCTTTACCGTTTCAGGTGATTTGCGAAAATAATACGGGTGTTTCTTTTCTGTGTATTTCATGAAATACCCGGAAAATTTTAATAAATTTCTGGTATATGCATTTTGACTATATAATCTAGGGTTCTAAAATTGGAAAACATGTTTGGATACATTTTCCTTGATAGAAATAATTGTTGAAATGAGGTCTTCAAACACACTTTTTCTCCTCGTTTGACGAATAGGAACCATCTATAGAACTCAAACATATTTTATTAGCCGTGTTTCAACAATATCTCAAGATTTGTTATTTGAAATTTTGCTAGCTATTTTAGTTTTTTTAATAAAAATATAAAACCAACTTTTTTCCCTTTTGTCCTGAATCCGCCCCTCTCGCACTGTGCGATTTTTCGCTTGGAGTGACAGTGACAAAAGTAAAATTCGCATTGCCTCTTAACTGTTGAAAGACTACAGGTATGTGTCTCCTAAAATCCTGTCACAACTCTCTCGCTTCTTACTCTAGCACTGACGAAATTTTTACAAGAATTAGAACGCACCCTAGGAAGAGACCCACGGACCCAATTCAAATCTGTGTACCGTGAGCACATTGTCTTTTTACATGGAAATTGTCTTATAAGTAAGAGAGGTCGACTTTATGGCTTTGTGCCTGAATCCACGAATAAGGCCTTCATTTTAATTCTTATATTGTCGTTTCGGTTTTATCGTAACCTTCTTCATTAAGTTTATGTTTTTGTGGTCGGTCGAATTTAATTTTCTTTTTTCTAACTTTTTTATTTTGCTCCACTTTGGGGACTCGCGACTTTGCATTGGTACTGCTTTTGTGATAGAAGGACTGTGATTGTGTTTAAATAAAAATTAAAATAATTTTGTTGTTTGATTTTTCACAAGAAACCTGACAATGATGTCGATTCAGCGCAACACAACTTAACTTATTTGACAGAACTAATCTTATTTTGAGCGTCCTGTCTTTGTCTTTTTGATACAGAAAGAAAGAGACAGAACGCTTAAATTAAGTTTAGTCCTGTCAGTTAAGTTAAAACGTGTTACACCGAATCGGTGTTATTAACAGTTTTAATTAAAAAATGGGGGCCTCTATTATAGCCCAAGATCCCACCGTAAAATTTTGCACCTATCTGTTTTTTAATCGGAATATGTTTTAAATGAACGATGGAGTCAAATAATGCCACAGGGTTGCCATGCAAAATATTGGCGTGCTTCGTGAAATTAATGGAGTTTAATCTTTTACCTAGGGATCCGTATCGGGGATGAAAATTTTAATTTTGTTATTTTGTTTTCATGAATTTCTCAACCGCTTTACTTTTTTTGTAATCTTTACGTAAGCACATAATTGCATGATTTTTTACCTATTTTTCGGTCTACCAGTTTTGGAGATAATAGGAAGCGGACATCCATTTTTGTGTGGTTTTTCAAAAATTTCTCGAAATCAGTGCCAGTATTTATAAATTAAGTATGTATATTTTTACAATTAGCTTTTTAATATCTTCAATTTGATACCCATGTTGTGTTTTTACGGTTTTTATTTATTTTTTCTCTTTTTTATTGGAGATATTTTTAACAATTTCAAATTTTTCAGTTATATTTTATAACCGTCTTATATGGGTAAATTAACGCTATTTTTGTTCCAAATTTCAAGTTTTTATCTTCAACGGTGCTGAGGTTATGAGGCTGTGACATACGGATGGACGCACGCACTAGGAAGTTTCACCATTAAGGTTCCTTTTTTACCTTTTAGGTACAACCCTAAAAAACTGAGGATTTTTGTTTTTTATTTTACTGTATTAGAAACGGCCTGTGGATGCGCTAATCACCTTTTTCACGCGAGAAACTTGGCACGCGCTCCTATACAAGCCACACCTTTGCATTATAAATGCAATTCTTGTGCCCACAATAATGCAATTAAGTCTTTTTGTAATTTAGTGCCGCTGTGGGCACCAAATGGGCAACAATTTGAGTCCGAGTGGCCTCCTAATGGGACATCCTGTATGTAAACTGGTGCAATGAGTTAATCTCTACTAAATATTGGCCATGATTCAAGTGCGCTGCACTAGTGCACGGCTTACTCCGTTCAAATGAGGAAAAAGCACCTTCTTGCCTATATGTACCTTAAATAATAACTCTAGACATAGGTTAATAAGAAATAACACTACTTCAACGTGATCAGTAGATTATAATATGGTCATATAATAGCATTTCATTTTCACTTGGTACGTAAAATCAATAATTATTCGTGCATCTGATTCGTCCTGTTATTACGTACGGCGCTGAGACGTGGTCTCTTAGAAACGAAAATTCACCGATTTAAGGCTAGGTTCTTCCAATTGTGTTTCTTTTCAAACTCATTTTAGTCCGTGAAATTGTGATAATAAAATTTTGAAAAAGTGCAGGATAGGCAAGTGTTAAATGAACGCGTTGGAGCAGGACTGATTTCTCCGGATACAAAGACCGCTCCATAGCTCTTTGATTGTTTAGGATATCTCAAATGGATAAAATCTGAAACTGACCGAAAGATCAAAAGTGACCGATATAACCTGCTGAATCAGTAAGTTGAAGTGACAGTAGGCAGGTCATATTTGTTGCCGACATGGTGAATGTTGGGGCAGCTGGATGAGGAGGACGGAGGACGACCAAGAGTGGCGAAATCTTAGAAAGACCTATAGCCAGCAGTGGACGAACCCAGAGTGATGGATGGATATGGATGACGTAAAAAACTCGTATTGGTAGGTCAGTTCTCGGAAGTCACAAGGAACATGTCGTAAAACCGTAAATTATGTTCGACATAAATGTCAATATGTTTTTTTTTAATCAAATACATGTTTCTTCATAAAAAACAAACTGTCAAGGGAAAATGTTAAACAAAGTGTGCAGGGGTATATTCATCTACCACTTAGGTCACTCGCTTCGTTCCGAAAAACGTAAAAATTGCATTGTATGGTATATTACCACCGCACGCTATGCTCATGTAAATAAGGTTTAATATTAAAACAAAACTTCATGAGATATCGACCTTATTGTGAGTGGTATATTATTATACCACTTTAAACTACGTGCTCGATAAATGGATAAACCTAGGACGGTGGATATAAAAGGCCGGACCTGACCGGCACGCACCATTATGTTTTGTAATTTTGTGCTGAAATTATTAAATCACGAGTTACTTTTATTTTATGCAAAGACCTGCACACCATCAGCCGCCTCAAGTTATCACTTGGTATCCAAAATGCGTACCGGGTTAACAAACGAACTTCAGTTGGTACAAATCATTTGCCCCTTACAGATTTATAAAAGGGGAATATACATGAAATTTTGTGAATTTTACATTTACTGGCCTTTTTTACTACCTGCATTCTCGTAAATATGCAAATAATGACAGGATCATTATTTTGAAAGATTATAGGGTTCTATAGAAATTCAAAAATGTAAGCATGTAAAATGTAGACCATGGTCAGAAAGATAAACGCATTGACAGACAGACAGCAAATCAAGCGTTTATTTTCTGTATAGGACGCGTAAAACTAGAGCACCAGAAAATGTAACACTAAATAAATAAATTCGAACTCAAATATCCATTATATAAGTTTTGTATGTTTTTGTAATTCTTCCATCATACTTGTCCACTGTTATTTTTGCTTCTGCCTGATATACCAGCTTGTACTGCACATATAGAACGCTCACGAGGGAGTTATGTGATTTCGCGCCTTGCTGTCGTCGCTACAATATTGTTGCTTCAGACAGTTAAGAAATTCATAGTTTATTTTGCGAAATCCATCGCATCCATCTCTTGCTATGAATACTACTTCCTATTCTTGTCTTTGGGTTTGTTTCTGATTGATCTTTTCTAGTTTGTATTGCACTCTAATAATATTTAGAGTATTCATAGCGATGGATTTTGCAAAATAAACATAATCTTTTGTACGTTTATTTATTTTATATATAGGTGTATATTTTAAAGGTATTCATTTATTTCAAATATATTCATGTATTTTATGTCTTAGATAAGTATATTTAGGTATATATTTTTATCTTGATCTCCTAATTATTTTTCAATTAGTATTTGCACCTTTCTTATGTTATCTGGCTCCTGAATCTCAGTTTCAACGTTTTGGGACCCAGTTACTTTAAAGTTATTTTGATCATCTTTCTGTTTGCTTCCAAAGATTGCCGGGAATATATTGCTATGAGCAATAAGTGCCGCTTTTGTACACCATATTTAATTATTTCTTTTGTATGTCTTTATCATTTGTGTAAATAGGCTAACGTGTTAGAAATAAAATAACATAAACAATATTAATGCTAGAAACAATTCTTTCACAAAGAGCATTTTAAAACACAAAACTAAACAAAAATACCCACAATACCTTTAACTTACCCTCTTCTAGGTTACGAGACTATAAAACTACTTGTAAAGCAACCACCCTCTCGCTCTTCTATTTATGCTTACGACCCTTTACTGCACTGCAAGACGGTTACTAGAGGAAAAACTTTCAACCAACTTCCGAAAATAAGTGTACAGGAAGAAAATTTCCCCGGTTTGAACTAAAAGTTCATTTGGAACAGTTAATTCAAAAAGTTTGGCCGCCATGCTCAGCGGAAAATGACGCTAGTTCCCGACAAACTATGGAACAAAATGCAATTTGGAGGAAACAAAGAAAATTGGGGACGATTTAAATGCATACGTCTGAAACTGAAACGGGCTAGTTAGTGTAGTACTTTTCTGGGTCGTCGAAACGAGAGGGGTTTTCATGAGACGAGGAGATTATATCACTGAATATAAAGCTAGATTATTTTATGTTGAAATTCTTTTAATAATTGGTAGCTCGTTCCTCAAGCGACCTAAATTTGGTACCTAAATCACAAAGATATACAAGGTGAAACTTGATCAACCGCCCGAATTCCTACTGGAGATTCGATAAGTAATCAAGAACAAGGTTCAATTACAAGGAACGAAATCATAAAAACAATGTATACTAAACCAGTCCAGACTGGTTTAAATATAATTCCTAAACTAATATAGGGCTGCAACGAAGATTTTTTTTTCCAATTTTACCTGAAGGGTCATTAAACATTGTTCCTGATCACTAACCGAGTCTCCAGTATGAATTCGGGTGGTTGATTAAATTTCACCTTATAAACAATTTATAATTGTGATTGTCGAAACTTGAAACACATCTTGAGTTAAAAGCACTTGTGCGTTATAGTTTCACTTTGTTTATGTTTTCTCCCAACCGGTTTCAGATTTTACTCCATTTTCAAGGGAAGATTAAAACATAAAATATTATTTCATTGATTCCAGGCACTAGCTCTGAGCAACGTATCATTGTTTACGTCAAAATAATATTTTGTATTTTAATTTTCCCTTGAAAATGGCGTCAAATCTGAAACCGGTTGGGAGAAAACATAAATAAAGTGAAACTATAACGTACAAGTGCTTTTAACTCAAGATATAGTTATAACGCAAATAAGTAGCAGTAGGTTAGTTGATTGACCACCGGACTGACAATCTAAAGACCTGCCGGAAGAATATGCTACAATGAGTTTTTGTTCCATTATACCATTTGCCATACGGTGGACATGCTATAAATAGCGTATTTTGTGCCTGGAGTACAGTGTTAAAGGCCCCTGGCTGAGCCAGTCACAGTACTAGTGGCAAGGTTCATTGGGAGCGGATTGCTTTGATGAATTTACGTTCACCGGATTGCTTATTTGGCGGTTGGCTTTTGGATTGTTGCGAGTTCATCAAAATGAACGTTAAAACCGTTGTTGAAATAAGGATTTCCAGTAACAGTCCACTCTTGGAAAAACCTCTTTACCCCTTGAGGATATAATTGTGTCATGACGATACGATGAAAGAAACAAACCATTACAATATGGTTTGGTGGCATTTTTGGTCTACATGTGGGTGGGTAGACACAGGGCTCCGGCAGTGGGGAGTGGACTTTTGTATTTATTTATTATTGTATTAATGTTTTCATTCTGTTATGTATTTATATGTTTTTAATTTTGAAACGAGTAATTATAGGGCTCTTCCTGAAATACATATTTTTTTATTTCATTTGATTTCATTAAAACAGTTGTTGTCACATAGTTTGTGATAAAGACACCACCAGAAGGAAAACTGGGTACTTATTGTATTTCTTCTTCCATCATTAAACTTGCAGATATATTTTACAAGATAAGAGGAGAAATACTGAACCTTGCAATTAGTCCGCTAATCCTACATCTAACAGTAACATTATCAGATAATTATCTTCTTGGATTAACGTTATTATTGAAACAAGACATAATGAGTACGTGACGAACATACAGCCCTGTAATTCTGTATAATTAAACGGTTGTTACCTAAAATTCAGAATCATTCGGTTGCCTTCATTTGTACGCGTAACGAAGTAGGTTTTGTGGATGATGGTGCAAGGTACCAGCTCCCGTTTAAAAATACAGTATAATCCGGATATAACGACGGTCAAGGGACCGCCAATATTACGTCATGCTAACCGGAAGACGCACAAAACTAACTGACATCCCTTCATAGTAAGTTGTACAATAACCTAACTTGAGGTTGCACCTACGTCGTTGAAAACGGTTTACTAAACGGATTTCACTGTATATATATTTCGGTATAGAAAACATTTTTATCTACTCCCATACTGCAATAAGGTAATTGCAACATCAAAATCAGTTTTACAAGTAACTAGATTGTTTATCCGATGTTATAATATTACATTACAAAACCGCGCTTCTGTGCTGCAATTTGCCCAATTTATTATAAAACCGCTGCCAATCAACAACAGAGACGAGAAATAAGTCCTAATCTTATTTCTTAAGCTACGCCCTCTATATCCTGATTGGTCTTCAAGGCAGCATTACCGACGACGTACCCAAGGTTCATGACCGAGTGTTCTTCTCCTCATTTTTCGTGATATTGTTAGTTGAAAATATGATAAATAAAAACGGTATTTTTTAAGAAAGTATTGTGTGCAATTATTAGACATTGGGACACTTGTGTAAACCTATTATGAAACTCACTTCATTCGTTTCGTAAACAAGCATTCGTGTCCCAGTTTCTCAATTTATATAACAGTACAGGCACAAAATAGTATTGTGAAAAGGGTTCGAATCCAGGTTCAGAGCTCTTCACATCTAGATTTAATTTCATCCACTTTTTTCATACCAATTATCTCATTGAGATGGAAAAATCAACAACTGTGGAAAATATGCATAATATGTATTTCTGTCATAGTTTATGGAACTATGCGACAATCATAAGGTTTGCAACTGAAAATTGCGAAAAGCTTTTAATAGAATATGTCAGAGAGATTTTAAGGGACCCGAATCCTGAAAGTATCAGGCAGATTCTTTCAACAGATTCAACTTATGTACATAATTAATTTAGATCGTTATGTTCCAGCACCGCGCTCACCAACCCGCCTGCTCAGCATGTGTGAGTATGGGCAATTCTTCCAAGATGACCGCCGGGAGTGGCAAAGTCCTGGAAAGGCTTATGTCCAGCAGTAGACGAACTAGGCTGATGGATGGTTGGATAAATATTATGCCATCTGCAACTTTTATTGATATGTTCTGTGACTGCAACCAATATAGATATCACCCACTGAGCGCCTTCAGTTCAAGTATTTGCGGGCCAGGGACGCGTACTGTTGGTAAACATACAAATGAGTAATAAAGTTGTTATCTTTAGAGCTGTACCTAGTTTTTGCACTGGAGAACCAATATTTAGCGCTAGTAATATAAATTAACATTATATCATTGCAGTATAGAAACGCAGAAAGAAAAGTAAATCTGGATGTGAGGAGCTCTGAACCGGGATTCGAACTCGGCGATGGATAAATCGCCAAGTGTTCAAACATAGAAATTTATTTCTGTCATAGTTTCTAGTAATATTAAATCGCCTTCGCTGCTAACTTGGATCAGTCAGTTCAATATTCATCTCACGTGCCCTCATAAAGGGCGGGCAGACAGAGGTATAAAACCTGCAATTTGAAGGACCCTCATATTAGGGTACCACCACTAATCGCAACCCGATTTTTCTCACCTGCGAAATTCTAGTAATGGACACACAGTTACCCAAGCGCAATAAAAATAAAGTACGTAAGATGTTCGGCTGCTTTGCTAGGATAATAAAATAAACAAATGTTATGTTGTCGGTGTTGCATATTGATTTGATTACGAATACCCTTTCTCTTTATTCTTCGAGGTTCACAGATATCACAGACCTTGGTCGGTAGTAGATATAATAATATGAATTGTTATATTTTAATACTTGTATTATAATTTAATTATAACGACTTACGTCAAAAGCGCCCGTAAAAGAGCTTGCATTGCTCAATTCATAAAACTGTGAAAGAAGCGAAGATCTGTTGAGATCGTGGCAGATAGAAATGTGTTGTTCCTTTTTATCCTTCTGTTATATAAGTTGATGAATAACATAACAAAATAAAATTATACGAAGCAGTATAACGCCTGAAATTAATGTTTTAGCAATTTTTTATGGGGAGTTTTGCTAACCACTTCGTTGCAGTCAGTTACTTTTACTGAGCGGTTTATATATATATACTTGTATTGTATCAGTTATTTTGTTATTAGTCAGTCTTTATTTAAAAACTTTTTCAATATTTCAAAGAGATAGGATAAAACCTATTATTTTTTAGTAACATTAATTTAGTCATTCTTCGTCTTCGAGAGCTAAGAGAAGGAATTTAAAAATTCCAATAGATGGATACTCAGACCAAATTGATTTGTCTGAGGATGGATACGATTCGGAAACGCAGGGTAGGGCATAAATCATACGAGTAACTGGAATAGGCTCTCAAATTCAGTGTTCCATTACAGTTCAACTTGATTTGTGACGTCACAGCATCGTCAGATACAGCCACAGATAAATGAAAAAGCAATTTTTTAAAATATCTATATCTTAAGATGTTATTGAGAATAGAAATGTTCATGGTGTCCCCCTTAAATACATATTGCTAATGAGATTGGGTTGGTGACTTGGTGTGGATATCTGCCAGTGTGTGTGGACGAAAATAATAGATAGTAACTATGTATTTCATTATCATTTCTTGGTACTGTACTATAGAGAACATATGTCATAGTAGTTCAAAATTATTTTCATCTAAACGATACTTTGCGTAAGAGATAAGAGCGCCAAAAAAAGGCCTTTTTCTAATACCTTGTATCATTTTCGTATGTCAAGCTTTAATTAAGTTGAAAGCAGAGGAAATGAGCTTATACTTATATGTAAGGAAGTTGTATAAGAAAATAGGAAAAAAAAAGTAAATAAATAAAAATATATGCAAATCTACATTTATAGAATTAATTTCTATTTATTTATATCTAAACGGCTCACCTCAATACGTGTTATGATCGGGAAAGCCGACCAGTTTCAGCAGATTTAGACTGCCTTCATCTGGGCGAGTGAAGACGTTTACGCAACGACGTTACGCCTCATACTGAAGGCCCAGATGAAGGCAGTCTAAATCTGCTGAAACTGGTCGGCTTTCCCGATCATAACACGTATTGAGGTGAGCCGTTTTTATATAAATCAAATCTAATTTTTTTCAAATAAATAAATAACGTTATTTTTGATGGCATATATAGCTAGAGGTTACCTCAACTTTGTAGAAAGACAAATCAAAAACGTGAACAGAGAGATTCTTAGGCGGAACGCTGAAAAAAAGTTCTGAATGCAGTTCATCAGCCCAGTGCTAAAGCAAAGAAAAACCTTCAACCAGTTTGAATACCTATTGTGCGAACTCGCAAAATCTTCTATTGTCAGATTCGTGATGTGAATGTCTGAGGCTAATGGCCCGAGCAGAAATTATATTTCCACTTTGGCTTATTTCGTCGTGAATTTTGATTTTTGGACAAAATAACGGTCTAAAAAAGAGGGAATGGTGATGGTCTTTGGAATGACTTTGCTTAAATTTTATTTACCGGGTTCCGCATAAGGCCTGTTCTATAACAATGGTAAAGTGCGAGTACGACTCGCACCCAGAGGGTTATATACTATATGTTATGAATAAAATGTATATTTTTAGAACGCATCTGTGGAGTGTTCGGTCAACGTTTTGTTTTTTGTGTATGGTAACACTGCTCTCTCTTTCCTGGTCGCCATTCCGATGATCGGAAGTGCTTTCTCCCAATATTTGTTAAATTAATTATAACTATTTAAAAATCAGATGCGGACATCTTAAAAAACATTAGTTACTCAAGATATAACGTTATTTTGGTGTGAAGACCATTTTAAGTGTATTCTCTTTGTGTTTGTGACATAACCTGTGTCCACGCGGCTTCCGACAAGCGGACTTGTCATTTACCATTTTTTCTGGGTTTTGGATGCATCCCGGGGTAGGAGGTTTGTGTGTAGGTTCATCGGGGAGGTGAAACAACGTGCCACAGCACCGGAACATCTTGGAGGCCACGTGCAAAGGGTCTTCGTGCGAGGATCAGCAGATGACGTCATCTTACAACTGTCTGGTAGGAAGTTTTGCACATATTTTTTATAGAATATAAGATATTTTTAGAGTATAGATCTGGGACAGTTTATGGGCCCCTGTTCCAGCTGCAAGTATCGCCCTTTATCAAACATTTTCTGGTAGCATCGAGCGTGGTTGTAGCCCACCTTTGGATTATATTCATTTAAACAGTGGAACTGGGCGGCCCCAGTGTCATTGAACTTTAACATAGCTAGGCTTTTACATGGTTGTAATGTACATGTGATATGTAACAATAATATTGGATTTGTTTAGTGCTTTGAGTAGATAATTGATTCGAAGGGTTCGGTAATATCAATATAAATTGTTAATTTAGTACATACATTTTTGATTGGGAAATCAACTTGTTAGTTAACACATTGTTATGTTGGCATGAATTTGTGTACTTTCAAGTTGTATACAAGTGCATAGTGGAATTTGTATTCAGGTTTGTGTGTATTGTATACACCAAGTATAATTTAAATTTAGTATTGTTGTAATAAGTAGGTAACCTAATTGTAACTTGTATTGTAGATGCACTACATAGTATTGTAATTGGGAATTACATTGCTATTTAAATTTTATTAATAGGTAGGGTATCTATTTGAGCAGTGCTTCTGTATTTTGTGCCGTGTCAGGGTGTTTGCTAAATAGTTTTTATTTATACATTTCCCGGTTCGTTGCGGCAAGATGTCCAAGTCTCACAAGGCTGCGTTGGCGAAAGAGCTCCGCTGGTTTACAACCGTCCAGGGATTGCTATCTCGATCGGATCGTGACACTGCAATCCTAGAGAGAGCCGAGCGGATGAGTCAGCGGCTGGCTGACGCAGAGGCGGCTGTGGCAGCACTGGAGGAAATGGATGAGCCTATGGACGGGTATGTTACCGATTTAGCCCAGATAATGGGAATTTACGATGATATTACGGAGGCGGCCTCCATGATCAGGAAGCGACAATCGGGCGGCCCGGTTGTTAGCACACCTCGACCGGCAGATGGAGTGACGGGTAGGTTGCCGACTCTTCAACTCACACATTTTAATGGGAGAATGGAAGAGTGGGTTTCTTTCAAAAATATGTTTACGTCATTAGTTGATTCTAGGGTAGACTTAACAAAGGGGCAAAAAATGGCATATTTGATGTCAACTTTGGAGGGAGAGGCCAGGTCGCTCATCCAGCACCTCAGGGTGGAGGATGATCATTATGACATAGCGTGGGGCCTATTAAATGATAGGTATCAGAATATACGTTTGCTGGCGGATGCGCACGCGTCTCAATTGTTGACGTTGCCAAGAATCATCAACCGGGCACAGCTGAGGCAGCATTTACTGACTCCGGTTACCGTTGCATGTAATGCCTTAAAGACATTGGGATTACCAGTGGACGAGTGGTCTTTTCTTCTCGTTCACATTATTTTAGGTAAGTTGCCTTTGGACATCCGGTCTCGTTTTGAACGGGAGTCTGCGGAACGAGATGGTGATAACTTACCAAAGTTCACGGACCTGATGAAGTTTTTGGAGTACGAAGCCAGGGTGGTGGAGTCTTCACAGCCGGATCCAGGGCCATCTGGGGCACAGGTAGGGAAACCTGCTGGTTTCACAGGGCGTAGGGAACCACAAGGACCGCAGTCATCACGAGGACGTGGTATGGCACGGCTTGCTGCAACAGTCGTTGTTCCTGGACAACCGGCTTGTCTGCAGTGTGGTCAGATGGGACATAGCTTGTTGCGCTGCATGGAGTGGCTACGTCTACATGTTACGGATAGACGGCGGCTGGTTAAGCGTAACGGATTGTGTTTCGGCTGTCTGGGAAACCATTTTGAGCGAGATTGCCCCAGGCCTCAGAGATGTAATATGTGTGGCGGGCCACATCATGTAATTTTATGTGCCAATGTTTCAGGAGCGGCTTCACCGGTGCCGCAGCATCGGCGCCCCACGGGCGGGGGTGCTTCAGGGAGAACTCCCCCCCCCTTGGACAACCGGAGAGGTGCTTCAGGGAGAACTCCTCCTCCCATAGTCCAGGGGAATCATCCTGCCGGACGAAACTCCCCTCCGTCGGAACGGAGGAATGCGGCGCGAGGCGCGCCCCCTCATCAGGAGGTGAGTCATTTACCTGTGCGTGGACCCGTAGAGGGCTTGCCTACGGGCTATCATGCATCTGGCCCTGTGGTGAATTGGGCCCCTACGGGCGGGGGTCAACTGGAGTTGTCAAGGGCTAGGCCCCCCCTCCCCGCGCCAGTTTCGGTACCTGCTGGCGTGGAACAGCGTGCTCAAACGGATTTCCGGGGTTATTCACCGCCGTGTCATGAGTACCCGCGTTTGGAATACCACCCGCCGTACTTCGGGAGAGCCTCAGGCTACGCTCCCCCCAGGATGGGGTTATGCACGCGCCAGCCGTACAACGCGCAATGGATTAATCCTGCAGTCCAAAGGCGGGATAATTCGTAACTAGCTTGCACAGCTACGAGTACGGAACCGCGGACGGTTCTGTTGCCCACCGTGATGGCTCACGTCTGGGGCCCTAAGGGGGATCGGGTTAGGGTCCGGGCCCTCCTCGACTCGGGTAGTCAAGGATGCTTATTGAGCACACGAGTAGCGCAACAATTGGGATTAAACTTGGAAGTTTCGTCGGTGCCGCTCCTAGGTATTGGTGGACTGGAGGTGAAACAGTCGTTAGGGCAAACACATTTCACCTTTTCATCGGTACGTTCCTCCACCATGAGAATTTCGACTGCAGCCATGGTTATGGACGAAATTGTCGGCTGGCAGCCTTCTTCGGACCTTCCACCGTCAATAATCTCGTGCACGTCAGGTTTGGATCTGGCAGACCCACGTTTTTATCATCCGTCCCCAGTCGATGTTCTCCTGGGTTCGGATGTGTTAGGATGGATCCTATTAGGTACTCAGAAGACTCTGGATCCCTCACCATTAGTGGCGGTTTCCACAATATTTGGGTTTTCTATAATGGGACCAGTCTTTGATGACTATGCTCCGGACGAGTTGAAAATCATAGCATCAGCATCTCTTGCGAAGACGATGCAACAGTTTTGGGAAATTGAGGAACCTCCCATGGTCTCTAGGGTGGACCCGGACCATGTAGAGTGCGAGGCATTTTTTCAAGCCAACACGACGAGGTTGAATTCCGGTCGTTTCATAACTAGGTTACCATTTACTGTATCTTCTCCTGTTCTAGGTCAATCAAGGTCACTGGCAGAGAAAAGATTGTTGTCCATGGAGCGGCGCATGCAGCGCGACCCTGTGCTTCGCGATAAATATATAGAATTTATGCGCGAATATGAAGCATTAGGTCACATGTCTCCGGCTCGAGTAGACTGGACGTCCACTGAGCATTACTGTCTGCCTCACCATGCAGTGTTGAAGGCTTCTTCGGGCAAACTGAGAACTGTGTTCGATGGTTCGGCCCCCACTTCTACTGGAGTCAATTTGAACCAATGTTTACATTCCGGTCCCAAGTTACACCGGGATGTTATTGACGTTATTTTAAATTTCAGGAGACACCAGGTGGTATTTGGAGCAGACATCAGGATGATGTTCCGGCAGACGGTTATCCACCCAGATGACAGGCGGTTTCAGCTGATTCTCTGGCGCGAACACCCGGATGATCCGGTAACCGTCTACGAGCTCAACACCAACACATATGGTTTGAAATCCAGTCCATACATTGCTATTAGGTGCTTGTTGGAGTTGGCGGAGCAGGAACGAGCCCGCTTTCCCCGTGCGGCGGCCGCATTGGCACGAGATATCTATGTTGATGATGTGTGCACCGGGGCTCAAAATATTGAGGAGGCTCTCATATTACGGGACGAGTTAATTGCAATTCTTGCCACGGGAGGTTATGAACTTAGGAAATGGCTTTCAAATGACCCTAAACTGTTGGAAGGTATTCCGGATGATCACCAACAGAATCCAAACTTATTTGCGGATGTCGAGGATCCTAACATGATAGCAGTATTAGGAATGAAATACCAACCTGTCAATGATATTTTCACGTTTCAGGTGGAATTGGAGTCACAGAGGGTCTGGACTAAGAGGACGGTGCTGTCCACGGTAGCTCGCATGTTTGATCCAAACGGTTGGATTTGTCCAGTCATCTTCTTGGCCAAGTGTCTTCTGCAGCAGCTCTGGACTCTGGGAGTTTCGTGGGACGAGCCGCTCATCGGGCCTCCGTTGGACACCTGGCTGGATTTGATCACCTCGATGGAGGAAGTCAATCAGGTGGCTTTGCCTCGTAAAATTTTACCGCCAGGCAAGTGTCAGGTGAGTCTTCATGGGTTTTGCGATGCATCTGAGCGGGGGTACGCTGCAGCAGTGTATTTACGGACGGTTGATACCGGAGGCCGGGTCAACGTCGTATTAATTTTAGCGAAAAGCAAGGTTGCACCCATTCGCACCCGTCTGACTATTCCAAAATTGGAGCTAAGCGGAGCCCATTTGTTATCCAGGCTGTTAAGCCATGTCTCTCGTGAGTTGGCCCCTAATGTTGACATTCAGAATGTCTTTGCTTGGTCAGATAGTCAAGTGGCGCTGGCATGGCTGCGTGCTGCTCCACATACTTTGGAAATTTTTGTAGGAAACCGGGTTTCTCAAATTCAAAATGTAGGAATTAACATTATTTGGCGTCATGTTCCAGGTGATTGCAACCCAGCGGACTGTGCGTCTCGGGGTTGCACTGCTCCAGAACTGGTGTCTCATCCACTTTGGTGGAAACCAGAGTGGCTGGAAGGAGAGGAATCTTCGTGGCCTGTCCAGCAGGTGGACAGAACAGCCCAGATTTTGCCAGGGTTACGTGTTCACGCTCTGATCGTGGAACCGGCCTTGGATCCTGATTGGCTGCCTGGTCGATACAGCAGTCTGGATAAATTACTGGTAATTACTAGCTGGATGAAGCGTTTCATCCATAACTGTCGACATCCACAAAATAAACTTTTGTCCCCAGCCGTGAGTGCAGAGGAGCGTCGGAACGCGATGATACACTGGGTTCGTGTACTTCAAGCGGACCGCTTCAAGTCGGAACTTCAAATATTGCGTGAGGGTCGCGCCAAGCTGAAAGGAGCGGTCGCTAAATTGAATCCTTTCACAGACTCTGAAGGACTTTTGCGTGTTGGAGGCCGTCTTCGACAAGCCGACCTGCCATACGGAAGTCGTCATCCCTTGCTTTTACCTAAAGGTGGACCTTTGGTGAAGCTCTTGGTGTACGACCGGCACATTCGCAATGCACACGCGGGCTGTACTGCCCTGATGGCGATACTACAGCGAGAGTACTGGATTTTGTCTGCTCGCCGAGTAATTCGTAATGTGCTTTTTAGTTGTTTTCCTTGTTACAGGATTAAGGCTTCTCTCATGCAGCCGCAAATGGGTGACCTGCCTGCAGACCGGGTCAACCCTTCCAGGCCTTTTGACGGAGTTGGTACCGACATGGCGGGACCATTCTCGGTCAAAACATCCACCGTTCGCAACGCTCGGGTTGTCAAAGCATACCTATGTGTATTTGTGTGCTTGGCCACCAAGGCTGTCCACTTGGAAGTGGTTTCAGCTTTGTCTACTGAGGCCTTCGTCGCCGCGTTGGACCGTTTCGTGTCGCGTAGAGGTCTACCTTCACTTGTTCGCTCCGACAATGGCACAAACTACAAAGGTACTGCTAACTATCTAAAAGATATTGATAATTTTTTTGTAAATAACTATGCTAGTTTAAGTCAAGTCTTCGCCCGGAAAGGGGTAACTTGGCGGTTCAGTCCTCCAAATTGCCCTCACTGGGGGGGGATTTTTGAAGCTGCCGTCAAGTCGGCGAAGACCCACCTCCGCCGCGTTATTGGGGAAACAGTTTTAACTTTTGAGGAGCTTGCCACTGTATTTTGTAAAGTGGAAGCGGTCCTAAATTCTCGTCCTCTCTGTCCCCTGTCTTCTGATCCAAACGACCTCGAGGTCCTCACTCCTGGCCATTTTTTGATTGGGCAGCCGCTCACTGCCTTGCCGGAATACCCCTGGAAGGGAGAACATATGACACGGTTGTCTCGTTTTCAAATGTTGCAACAAATGGGCCAGAACTTCTGGAATCGATGGTCGGTTGAGTACCTGCATCTGTTGCAGCAAAGGGTGAAGTGGACAGACAGGACTGAGCCTCCTAGGGAAGGAGATTTAGTTCTTTTAAAGGATATGAATTTGCCATCCTTGTTCTGGCACCGGGGCCGTATATTAAAGTTGATTTTTGGCGGAGACGGAACTCCACGCGTCGCAGAGGTGTTGGTCGAAGGTTCGATTTTGCGACGAGCCATGACAACTCTCTCCCGTCTCCCGGTTGTATGAGCTAGCGGTCTGATTACTCCGCCCGGAGCGGGGGAATGTTATGAATAAAATGTATATTTTTAGAACGCATCTGTGGAGTGTTCGGTCAACGTTTTGTTTTTTGTGTATGGTAACACTGCTCTCTCTTTCCTGGTCGCCATTCCGATGATCGGAAGTGCTTTCTCCCAATATTTGTTAAATTAATTATAACTATTCAAAAATCAGATGCGGACATCTTAAAAAACATTAGTTACTCAAGATATAACGTTATTTTGGTGTGAAGACCATTTTAAGTGTATTCTCTTTGTGTTTGTGACATAACCTGTGTCCACGCGGCTTCCGACAAGCGGACTTGTCATTTACCATTTTTTCTGGGTTTTGGATGCATCCCGGGGTAGAAGGTTTGTGTGTAGGTTCATCGGGGAGGTGAAACAACGTGCCACAGCACCGGAACATCTTGGAGGCCACGTGCAAAGGGTCTTCGTGCGAGGATCAGCAGATGACGTCATCTTACAACTGTCTGGTAGGAAGTTTTGCACATATTTTTTATAGAATTTTTAGAGTATAGATCTGGGACAGTTTATGGGCCCCTGTTCCAGCTGCAAGTATCGCCCTTTATCAAACACTATAAATATAAATAAATAGACTTAAATGATTTGAACGAAAATTAAACCCAAAAACGGATACGGAACCCTAAAGCTACTTTATGATTCGTAACTTTTAGTTTTTTTTTTTTTAAGTATACGTGGTATTAAGATGAAGTTGCGGAAGCCGAAAACTGGCGATAGTACTCGTTCATACAAACAACATTTCGAAAAAAAAAATTTAAAGTTAAGAGAAAAAGCTGTTGTTTCATACATTTAGGTCGAGTAGCTAAGTAACATTTTTATGGAACAGCTGTTTTTTTTTTCGTGATTCAATAGTTGTCTCCGTAGTTAGAAGTTGTTTGTATGGACGAGTACTATCGCCAAGTTTCCGGCTTCCGCAACTTCATCTTAAGGCCCTTAATATCGCCAAATGGGTACTTTCTAAAGCCTACTCCTCTTTTATGGCCAAACCAAAAATATTGAAAAAATGTATTATTGATTATCAACTCTAGGACAACATATGCAACATTTTTCTTTTTCGTACCACCAAAACTTCTATATGAAAAATTGTTTCAACTGAATGGTGTTTTTTGGCTTGAATTTCCTACTGCTCCTAAGCGGCTTAGGTTATTTAATTCATTTATGCTTTGATAAATAGGTAAACTTGATAGCTATAAATATAACATACAATTATTCAATGGAACAATGACACCCATGTGAAAAGTATTATTTTCTCCTATTTTGCCCTTTCAAGGACGCAGCGAGCGTCGTAACAGCCACCACGCGTTGTGCACTGATTTGAACGTTATTTCAATGTCGTTTCCGTCGATATTCATATAGACAAACATCGAGCTGCTAATTTGGCGACGGTAATCGCCTTAAGGCGATATGCGAAAAAAATACGGGTGTTTCTTTTCTCTGTATTTCATGAAATACACGGAAAATTTTAATACATTTCTGGTATATGCATTTTGACCATATAATCTAGGGTTTTGAAATTGGAAAACATGTTTGGATAAATTTTCCTCAATAGAAATAATTGTTCAAATGAGGTCTTCAAACACACTTTTTCTCCTCGTTTGACGAAACCATATATACAGAACTCAAATATATTTTATTAGGTGTGTTTCAACAATATCTACAGATTTGATATTTGAAATTTAGCAAGCTATTTTAGTTTTTTTTTATAAAAATATAAAAACAACTTTTGTCCCTTTTGCCCTGAATCCGCCCCTCTCGCACTGCGCGATTTTTCGCTCGGAGTGACAGTGACAAAAATAAAATGCGCATAGCCTCTTAACACCCAGTATAGTACATAATATACAGAAAACCCAAATTCCTAACTTGTTTAGACCCCGTAAAAAAAGGATAATATTAAAATGCACATCAAAAATACAATTTTGCACACTAAATATTGCCATCAGAAATCCTTCAGCGCCGGTAGGTAACCTTCGTGGTAATTTCTTTTTATGACAACCCAAGAAATCTTATAAGGGCACAGTTAGTATTTTTTTAATGTGAAATTAGTATTTTTGATAGAACTGTAGAAGCATTTTTAGTATTTTTTGTAGTACGTTTAAATACAACCCTAACAAAAATTGTCTAAAACTGACAACTTTTAAAGCCGTCTTTTCTTTATTTTTGAAGATTAAAAAAAAAGTTTTTTGTTCTCTACTCAATGAGCTCTAGGCAATAAATACACAAAAAAAAAATACAGCTGCATGCGGTCAACCCTGAAGTCAATATATCTCATTCCGTCTGCGAGCTAGAGACCTGTGACATATACGAACGGACAGACAGTAGGGTTCCGTTTTGCCTTTTGGATACGGGACCTATTCCGTGATCAGGATCATCTCAGATGGAAATATGTTGTCTCTGCCTACCCCTATGGGATACAGGTGTATTCAGTCTGTTGAAATAGTAGGCAAAAAATATATAAGCCCAAAACTTTGTTTTAACAATTTTTTTTAGAAACAGTTTGAAAAATAGATGGAATGAAGAAAAATTTGTATATGCAATTTTGTTTATGTATAATTTATGTATAGATATGTTCAAGTATTATATGTACAATTATATTTTTTGCGTTTATTATATACTTATTGAAAAAACTTTATCTATTTACTCTGTACTATACACATTTTTTTTCTTTTAAGAGTTCCTCCATCTAAAGGTTTTCTGGAAGAGATCGCTTTTTAGTGATAAGACCGCCAATTGGACCCTACCTTTTCTATTGTCTGTTTATTTTGTTTTTGGTGTGCAATAAAGAATATTGTATTGTATTGTATGCATGTAAAATGGAATCAATGGCGTGGGTAGGGTAGTGAAACCGGTTGGGTGAAACAAGTACAAGTGAGTTTTATAGAATGTGCGAAAACAAAATTAGTCTATTGGCTAGTTTTTTGCTTGCGGCTCCGCCTTCGTTGTATAGAAGCATTCCTACCTGGTTTCACTAAAATAGTAACAGGTCAGTTTCTCTTTAGTTAAAGCGTAATTATACCTTACTGTAAAACTTTCTCTAGAAAATCTACCAAAACCTGCATCAGAATCCATTCAATGGTTTTCAAGTTACAAAATAATCTACTAACATACACACAGAAGTTCATTTTATATGTATAGAGAAGGAGAGTGTTAAACTATTATGTTGGTATTCGTGTTATAAGTTTACAACAGCCAAAAATATGAGGGTAGGTTAATTTTACACGCACACGCTATTTACTACTCTACAGCTCTACGTTTTATCATCACCATAACAATATTCACCCCTCAGTGGTTTTTGGCGTGATGGCTCTAATAACGTAAAATTATAGTGTGCTGCCTCGCAGCTGACCAATCAAAGAAATTACTTTATTTTTGAGCTATTTGTAGGCGTTCCCTTTAGGGAATCATAGACAATGGAGCCAGTGGAACTAGCTAGGCAGTTACGCCAGATGTGAAAAATAAACCTCATATCTTGTGTCCATTTTTTTCCACAATGTTGTTATTTGGCACTTCTAAAACTGGTTTTATTTCCTGTCGGTGATTATGCTATGCATGCATCTACATGCAATTCATACTCGTGATTACATAATACATACATACATAGGTACATGTACTCACGCCTGTCTCCCAGAGAGATAGGCAGAGACTACAGACTTCCATTTGCTACGATCCAGACAACTCTTTAGCTTCTTCCACATCCATCAACGTACAAGCTGTTGTATTCCGGATACTTTTGACATTACCCTTCTTCAGTATGTCACAAATTTGGTCAGCATACGTCTTTCTAGGGCGGCCTGGTCGAGCTATACCTTCTACTTGCTTACCATAAATTTCTTTCGTCACTCTCGTTCATCCTCTCTCCATGTCCAAACCACCGAAGTAATCCTTTTTCTATTCTAGTCACTACATCTTCTTTAAGACCATAAAATAGTAGTTTATGCTACAAGGGCGCAAAGGAATAAATTACGAGGACGCCCGTGTATCATACTACGTTTTTTAATGCATAGTGTGAGGAAATGAAAACAAATATAATCTTGTGAACTTTAAATTATAATTGGCTCAAAAAGACTGTATCCAGAGCCGTTAAACAGTGTAAAAAAAAGTATAACATCTATGGTACACAGGAAAGTCTGCAGGTTAGCCAACCATTGTAAATAAATAAAAAAAAACAATAATAATAAAGCCCTAGGGCAAAATAATCGACTTTTTGTTCGGTTTTGATGCATAAAAAGTGGGCCTTTACGAGCACATGCATTGAAAAATATATAATATGCCTCTAATAGCTTTTTATTTAGAACTACACATATATAACTTTAAATATATATAATAAATAAAATAAAATTTAAAACTTGAAATAAATTTCGGCCCTTAGTGGGCTTGACTGATGACGGCCCACTAAGGGCCGAAATATATTTCAAGTTTTAAATTTTCTTTTATTTATTATAATATTTAAAGTTATATAAGTATGTGTACTTCTTTAAGACCGCAATTACTAATGTGATTAACATAATGTAACTACAAATAAGCTCAGCAATCAAGCAATGCAAATATAACACATCTTTCCACTTCAGCTGGTCATGGCTTGGCACCATCACCCTCATGAAGAACGAAACTATGCAACCACCACTTGTCGTTCCTAAAAAACCATACCAGGAGAATGCTACAGGCAGTTGCATAGAAGGTATCACTCGTCTTCTATCGACTAATGTAGATTTTGTGGAAGTTACTAGACAGGCTTTTACTCTCTCATTTTCTTGGCGAATGCATTTCTTCTCATTGACACTCTCTGTTCCTTTTCTAATCAATAAAAAAAAAAAACATCATACCAAGAATGGTAAACAACGAGCAACATATATTCGGGTCTACTCTCAAATAACATGTACTCCATAAACCGTATTTTAGCCCAGAATGTTGCGGTTGGTTCAGCGCGTCACCAGTAATTACTTACAAATGGGTAATTACACCAATACTGCCAGTTTCAATTGTGAGGACCCCGCGTATTCCAATGTTTGTGGTTTGCGACGAGATATGGGCCGAATAAATTTGAATATGTGCGGCTTCTGGTTTCGAGTAACGGTAACGCCACCTAATTTAAGGTGATATATATCGTCAGTGCAAAGGTCCCCGTTACTCCAGGTGGAAAGACCCGCAGTGCGAGAAGGACGGAATCGGGGAAAATTGTCAAAAATTCGGTTTTAAATTAATAAAAAATTAACCGAAATAGCTATGAAATTTTCCATAATTTCCCACCTAAATAAATATTTTTAAAGTCTTTATGCTATCCCAATTCATCAGATAATAAAAAATATGTATTTAAATAATTAATTCTATTAAGTGAAATTCCTCAAATCGCGTTTCTGTTATACCAATTTATTTAACTTGGGACTTCTTTTGAACAGCAGATAAATAACTTCAACCATAACTTGACGATATGACCCCTTAATTTTAGTGAAAAAATCAATTGCTTATTGTTTAATAGTTTTTAGGGGTCCGTACTCAAAGGGTGGTTACCCTAGGGTGGGACCCTATTACTAAGACTCCGCTGTCCGTCTGTCTGTCTGTCCGTCTGTCACCAGGCTGTATCTCATGTACCGTGATAGTTAGACAGTTGAAATTTTCACAGATGATGTATTTTTGTTTCTGCTATAACAAAAAATACAAAAAAATTACAATAAAATAAATATTTAAGGGGGCTCCCATACAACAGACATGTTTTTTTGCTGTTTTTGTAGATAATGGTACGGAACCCTTCGTGCGCGAGTCCGACTCGCACTTGGCCGGTTTTTATTTGTTTTTTACAACACGGCTGTAAGGACTAGAATAAAAGGGGTGCTTGCCTAGATTGTTATACATCGACCTAAGTTTTATTCATGTAACCTAAGTCGCTACTCAATCAAAACAGAAAACAAAAAAAAATGCGTTCATATTTCAAACAAAATCCTATTTTAAGTTGTTATAAAACTCAAATTTATTAAAATGACAGTTGAACTATAAAGCGGAGACTATAAGACTTCCCTTATATGACTGTTATAAAGCAAGCAGCAAATGATCTACAAAGTCCTCTTGAACATCATTGCAACAGACAAATAGTTGCTAATTTATACCAAACGTGTGTTGATTTAAAGACAAACATAAATATAAAAGATTTAATTGAGTTATGATTATAGCTCTTATAATCTCCACTTGCAGTTATGGGCTTGTCACCAGAAGATCTAGAGCTTATAATAAAGCATATCGATTTATCGATGTCGATAAAATCACAAAAGGATTTTTATTCACAATGTTATTACCTTCTTGGTTCAAATTAATTTCTATGTTATATTCCAGAAATAAGCAATACCTGGCAAGATACACTAATAGTCTCAAATTACGCCTGCATCCAAGAAGGATAGATAGAAAATAACAAACCGCGCCGTCTGCTACGAAGCCCACACAACATTAATAATTACAAAATTCTTGTGAAAGTATATTTAATATATTTGTCACTTTAAAAATTTGTCTTCGATTTTGAATGTCTCATTGAAATTTATTTTTCTTAGTATTTATTCAGTATAGACCCGAGCCACGATCTAGATTGCAATCTATTATTTTAGTGATAACAAGAAGTTAAAATACATACGTTTTCTTCATAAAATAATGTGTGAATTTATGAATCTTTAGATGAGATAATAGATTGTCTATTCTTTAAAATTATGACCTGAATATCGCATATCCTTAACTGAACAATTATTTTTCCTGTTCTTGTATCTGATAACATTGACCCTCCTCACCCACAAGACGAGGTGGGTCCCTCACCAACAAACTACTTGACGACCACGACCACTCTGTCAAGAGTGTACCGACTCAGAAGAAGAAGAATGTGCTAACAAAATTCGATATTCGATATTCGCTCCTCTACCCCAACACTATATTACAGAAGTATTTTTGTCCCACGAGCAGTCGCAGACGCAGCTGTCACAATTTGTCCGGCGCCCGCTACACGTCGCGTTGCTGGAAGTCCTAGTTAGCGGGAACTGTCCCAGTACGTGTTAACAACTTTGTTTTGACATGACGAACTGTTTTGAGAATAGTCCTACGTTCTGCGTTATTGGGTAACGTGTTTTTTGGTGGGAAACTATTTTCTTTTTACAGATTTTTACGATGTTTGGACATTCTTTTTAGAATGTTTTGAATAAGAGAAAAGCTTTTGCATTAATTGTTATGGAGGATACAGTTTAATTATTGGTTACATTTTTATTTATAAGACTTAAAAAAGCCATTGAGTAAATTGTAGGATACCACTCATGGAGACGCGTGTGTTAAATTAGGAAGGAGCCCATAGACAAGACACATCCAGCATACATTAGCAAATTTCCTATATTAAGCGAGGAGTTTGCCGCGGGTTGCTCCATACAAACGGAGTTTCAACGGACACACATATTAGTGATGGTATTTTACTTCTAATTTATATTTATATTATTTTACGTTTTTATTAAATGTGTCAACTTCTCTATTGCATTTCAAATGGTCTGTGATATCTCAGGCCTGACAGAATAACAGCGCGTTGTGGTTTTTTATCGCAATGCCTTTGCTGAGTCAGACCTTTTCGCTGCTTCAATAAACGAAACTGTATTGCAAATGTCTTATATTAATAGGACATTTGTATTTCTAATAATATGTATTATTATTATTATTTTCTTTTTAATTGCCTTTTTCTTGTTGTATGTGTTTGCTTATTGTTTTATTTGTTTGCAGCGAATAAATAGCATCTTATTCTTTTTCTTATTCGACCATATTAGATAATAACCAATCAAACTGAATAATATTTTGTAGACAGGATATACATATCTAGGATTGTATTTAGTCAGTTTTCTGCCAAATAATTTAATTTCAAAATGACACATAACTCAAACACTCGAATTTTCCACACTCGACTTCAGCAAATTTTTCAAGATAATCCAATAATTGTTGCACAAATACTAGTGATTGAAATAATAATAAATGTTCTTTATAAAAAAATACTATAATAGTTACTGAAGTAGTAAATAGTCTTGATAGTAGATAGTAAATAGTCGTGACAAAGTACGACTCTTAGTACTGAATTCATTCTACCGTTTTCTGGGGGAGGGGAGGTAAACACGCACAGCACACATTAACTTACTTACGCACACACTTGCGAAAAATGTAAATGTTACACTAATCGCAAGCCGTAATACAAACACAAAACGCGCAAACAAGCAACCTTACTCGAAAAAATTGTTCATGTACTTGGACAGAGGGGAATGCGTGTGCTTGCCGTGTCCCATGTTATAATGGTCTAAGGTTCACGCGGCCTAGTCTTTTAAATATGAGTTGACTTTGCATGATGTAGCCAACCTTCTCTAGGCGACTCTGTGAGTGGTCAAGACTAAGGTTTCATGACCATTTCTTTGAAAAACGCAAAATGAAATTTAGGTTTCCTATATACCTACTAATTGACTCGGGATTTTTCTTAAGCTAGTAGTAAAATTTATTGAAAAAGACGTTACTTTGCGGAAGTCCATCAAAAATTTGTGCCTTTTTGTGCCTGTCGAGCGGACTACACAACGCGAGGATGCCTTGTTTAGAGGCGAAACACGTGTCGATAAGTTTACTTGCTTGTTATTTAAAATTGCTTTATTTTGTGCTCGTACTGCTTGCTTTGCTTGTGCATGTTTTATGCGGGAGGGCGGGCGGTGCTTGAGTCTGCATTTTGAATAGCATGGTAAGAGTGTTTAGCGGAATATTGCAAATTATTAATATATCCACAAATATTAAACTAGTAGTGGCAAAAATACAAATTTTCGTATTTCGAAAAAGGGTAATTGAACTTTGGTCCTGACCTTACCGAGCCTCCAGTATGAATTTGTCCATATCATGCAAAGTCACCTCATTTCCTTACATTGTGAAGCTTCAAAAGGGCAAAAGTTTTTACCTATCTGCATTTTATTAGTTGGGGTATGTATGTATTTAGTATGTTTTATTTAGGTCCTTTTATGCTTTTAATTATTTTAAAAAACAGATTTTAAATATAAATGAAAAAGTATTAACTATTATCGATATATATTTCGACCAACTTGTGGTCGTCGGTCGAATTATAAGAATAGATATTTAACATCATAATATTTAAATTATTATGTATAAATTATATAATGTATATAATATAATGTATGTATATAATGTTTATATAATATATAAATTATTATGTCAAATATCTATTCTTATAATTTGGTCGAAATATATATCGATAATAGTTAATACTTTTTCATTTATATTTAAAATCTATTTTTTTAAATAATTAAAAGCAAAAAATGTGTTTTATTAATATTATATTACAAAATAATGTTATTTTACGTACGTTTATTGTGAGTAATTAAGTATTGTTTATTTATTGGATATAATTATATATGTAAAAGTATATGTATATGTGCATGTATCATTGCTTATACATTAAATTTATTTTTTTCTATTAAGTTTTCTGTTTTTAAAGTTGTGCACAATTATTTGCCCACCATTCTCACAAATTTTTCACCACATTGAAAGTTGGCTCTAAGAAATTTCCTTAGAAATAAGCTGGCCCTTGTATAAACTTATATTCATGTGTATTTTATATTTCTTAAGCTTTTTGTGCAATAAAGAATAAATAATAAAGAAAGTAGAATTTAAGGGAAAGTTTCCACGTTCTGATAAAGACGTATGAAAATTGTCTCCACCAGACGAGCCTTTTGATCAAATTATCTCTAAGAGCCATAATTTAGAGGTAACGAGCTTTACTTCTATTTCATGAAACTGAATGTAAGGCATTATATTTCAATTCAACATCAAGGTAGAATTTGTATTTCCTTGTATAATAGGTATAAACTTCTTTAATTTTGGTTATAAAATTCTATAAAAAAGAAGATTATAATATTTATATATATTTAGGTTTTATATATATTTATTATTATTTACACATTTATATTTATATATATTTAAAAAAACATTTAGAGAGATATATTTCGAACTATTGTTCGACATCAGTCTTGTAAATAATTATGTATAAGAAAATTAAAAAAAATTTAAAAAAATTAAGAAAAAAAAATAAAAAGGAAGAGAGACTTGTAAAATGTTGAGATATGATCTATACTTATTCGTCTAAATCAAAGGCATAACACGGAAAAGACTTCGAATAATAATTTTCAATGCAAGTGCTCGTAAAGGCCCACTGTTTATGCATCAAAACCGAACAGAAAGTCGATTGTTTTGCCCTAGGGCTTTATTATTATAATTTATTTAGAATGGTTGGCTAACCTGCAGCCTTTCTTATGTACCATAAATGTTATACTTTTTTTTCCACTGTTTAACGGCTCTGGATACAGTCCTTTTGAGCCTATCATAATTTAAAGTTTACAAGATTATATTTCTTTTATTTCCTCACACTATGCATTGAAAAACGTAGTATGATACACGGGCGTAAGAGCAATAAATTACTCGGTTACGTTTAAAACACTCGCTACGCTCGTGTTTTAAATCGTCCTCGTAATTTATTTCTTTTCGCCCTTGTAGCATAAACTACTATTAACTTCTAAAATTTGAATTTGAATTTGACTTCTACACTCAATGATATTAAAAGAAAGTGTAGATAGGTTACCTACACAAGATTCAAACTTCTAAAACGGCACACAACATAAATGACTTCAGTCAATTACGTAGTATTGCAATGTCACATTGACACGTGGAAGTCATAATTATCGCGAGCGAAAAAGAGAAAAGATCTTAATTTCAAAATCAAATACGTAGCCTTCATCAATTATAATGTGAGCGGAAGCCTCTCCAGGGTCTACAGCTGTAGACCGTACATTTGGTCTTCCTTTTCTCACTTGGTTAACAACATCATTTAAATTATGGAAATTTCCGTGAAATCTGATTCTGTGTAAGTTTTACCAGCATTTGTAAGGAAAATCGGATACAAAAATTAATTAATTTGCTTTATACGTTTTGCAAGTCACAATTTTTACCGAACAAACAAGTCGCCCGCATGCGAGTGATAAAGTCGCTAGAAGTCACTAAATGTTTTTTCCCCTGAATCAAAAATTTTGCCCGCTAAACATTCATAAAATCTCCTGGATCTAGCGACAAAGTCACTATAATGGCAACACTGTTCAGGTTTACAAATTAGCTAAGTTTTAACGTGCTACTCGCGGAGCGCCTATAACCTATCTACACTTTATTTATCGTATTTATCGTAAGAGGGTACAAGATGAAGGATATGTACATCTTTATGCTTAGTCTATAACAATGTGGTACCATAACAAAGGTGTTGCTGTTTCCTAGCTAGGTTTTTAGGCCTGTAAGTAAGGAGTAACAGCGCCTTTCTCCTTGGGTTGGGAGCAGTTAGATTATAAAGTTGAAGTAACTTGAAAATTAAAATAAATTTAAACAAAAACGAAAGAAGTGAGTGTCTTCTAATATTATTATCTACACTAATATTATAAATAGGTATGACAGTGGGCAAACTTGTATGGGAGTTGGTGCAAGCACCGCCGCGCGCCGCCACCAAGATTAAGATGCGTGTTAAATAAAAAGACATAATGTTATCCTCAAGCAAGCAGAACCCCACCAAAATAAAAAATAAAAAATATATTCCTTAAGATTTTTACATTTACAAAAACTTTCGTCGGGGCCCCGTGTAAATTACAAGAACTGGGGATCTAAAAAGGCCGACTTAGGTGAATCATAAAATGATTTGAAACAAGGATAGAGTCAGAGTATTTTCACGTGTGCAAAAGAGATGGCATTAGAACAGAATCATAATGTGATTAATTTAAAACGGCCTTTTTGGAGGAGCTGAAGTACGGGAGGTTGTAAATAGTAGTTTATGCTACAAGGGCGAAAAGGAATAAATTACGAGGACGTTTTAAAACACGAACGTAGCGAGTGTCTTAAACGTAACCGAGTAATTTATTGCTCTGACGCCCGTGTATCATACTACGAGTACGTTTTTCAATGCATAGTGTGAGGAAATAAAACAAATATAATCTTGTGAACATTAAATTATGATTGGCTCAAAAGGACTTTATCCAGCGCCGTTAAACAGTGGAAAAAAAGTATGAAATTTATGGTACACAGGAAAGGCTGCAGGTAAGCCAACCATTGTAAGTAAACAATAATAAAAAAAAAAGCCCTAGGGCAAAATAATCGACTTTCAGTTCGGTATTGATGCATAAAAAGTAGGCCTTTACGAGCACTTGCATTGAAAACATAATTAGTGATATCTCGAAATCTCTCAGATAGATTTTGGGGTTCTGCTTGCTTGAGGACTACATTATGTCCTTTCATTTAAAATATGTCTTGATCTTGGCGGCGCGGCGCTTGGACCGAATTTGCGCACTGTCATTTGTTTGTGTGTTTGTTTGTATGTAGGGGGTAATCTCTTGAACTATAAAACCGATTTAATAAATTATTTCACTGTTGTAACGGTTCGACTCTCCACTTGAATGAAGGCTAATAGTTGTTTCCCTGGGGATACGCAGTTTCCTAGGGACATAGTCATTAATCGCACAGGCAAAAGGCTAGTCTTCTATAAGAATAGAGATAATGATATCGATTGGGCATAACACTTCTTAACTTATTTTGACAGGACTAACCTTATTTTAAGCGTCCCTGTCTTTTTCTTTCTTTATCGAAAAGACAGGGACAGAACGCTTAAATTTAGTTTAGTCCTGTCAAATAAGTTAAAATGTGGTTCACCGAATCAGTACCAATATACAAGTTTATGTAGTGTGGTTTTAGGAAAACTTTAAGTAGTAAGGAACCTTGTAATTGTGATGGATGAATTCTAATTTGCGCGTTTAGGGTTCCGTACTCGAAAGATGCCAAATGGGACCTTATTGGTAAACCTCCGCTGTCTGCCTGTCTGTTCGTACATCCGTTCATCTGTCGTAGGGGTCTACAGCTTCAGCCGTTATAGGTAGCCAGTTGAAATTTTCAAAGAATACGTGTTATATTTCATATTTCACGGCAAATAATAAAAGTAAAAAGAACTAAAAAAAGTAGCTATCATGTCCCCCCCTTATCTCAAAAACGAGAGGACTGAAAAATATGAAAAAAATCATGGCAATAGGTGATTATGTAAACATTACAGGAAAAATATAGCGGTTAAGATATTAGAATTTTAATACTCAGTGGGAGCTGCGAATTGTTAGCCAGGCGCTTCCATGTTAGCGGCTTGTTTTTGTCGCCTCATTGCATCTGTACACATAATCATAAATCATAAATCATTTATTTGCTTTGAAAAGGGCAATACATATGATGGAAAAAAAGTTATGCACAGAAATCGCCTTATGCAGCTAATAAAAGTTAGCATGCAAATATTAAAAAAAAAAGTCAATAAAATTTACATGTCACATACTTAGTTATTCAAAATTTTAATACAAAATTCATTTTTTTGCATTATAATCATAATTTTATAAACAAAATACATAGTCAGAAGAGAGATGATACATGCAAAATCACAAGCAAACACGAAATATTACGAGTACTAGCAATCTAAAAATTTTTTGACCGAATAGAAGGTATTTTCTAAAAACCATTTTCGTAATCTATTTTTAAACATGTTCAAGGACGGGAGATCGAGGATATTTTGTGGCAGTTGGTTGTAAATGGTAATACACATGACGTAACAATTATTTTTATAAAGTTCAGTATTAGTTTTGTGGTCGATAACCAATCTATTTGGATTTCGTTGTTGTTGTTATTTACCATAAAGTTTTTTAGGGTTCTGTACCCGTATTGTGTGGTGGTACGGAACCCTTTGTGAGTGAGTCCGACTAGAACTTGCCCAATTTTTTTTTATTCCTTTACAATTTCTCCGTGTATATGTACGGACGCCAGAATGACAGGCGACCACAAGGTAGTTCTTATTCTGGCGTCATAGCTGTTAAAATCGTTGACACACGGAGAAAAAATATTTTTACAATACTACCAGATCGTTTTGTAAAAAAACCTTGTAAACAAAAACAGAATTATGTAATATTTACTTGAATTATTGTCTACATTAGATTGTTCAAGTAAACTGAACAATAAATAAGTAAACTGTACAATAAATATAAACGTCACATATAGTACAATGTTTTCTGTTTAAATGAGCTATATTCAGGTTAAGGGAACCAGAATTTTTTCTCAGTGCAACGAGCTTGAACTGCTGGCGACTGTACACTCGCTTGTAGTTAATTAAAGCTATCTACCAGTCTAGTGTCCTCACACGATTTAAACCTATAGACAGTGAAATACGTACTGCCATTGGGTAGGTTGACATTCAGACGACCGCATACATGATATGTACGAGTATCTATCTGTTACCATGTTGTACAGTCTAACCAAAGACACAAAGCGCTGACGGTGGCAACGGTTAATTAAGAGATTGTCGGCAACTAAACTGTAATCAGAGCTATATCTACTCAATACTATTCATATATGTTAAGATATGTACGGTATACAGGGTGTGCTGTGCAGATAGCTGGTGTTTACTGAGATCAAATTCTACTTAGCACACTGAACAGTTTTCTCGCAAAAACAAGATACCTGGAATGAAAACATAATCACAAATAAGATTCATTCATCGTCCACTGCTGAACTTTACTTATCTTGAAATAACAATTGCATATTGCATTATCTAGCTGTTTGTATCCAGTTTTTTTGGTAAAGATAAGTTAGCTTTTATTTTTTTAATGCCAAGTGGTTAATTATAGCCATACTGATCGAAAGCCTATTCGCACAAGTTCATTTTTTTATTTTTGGAGCTTTTGAGCCACGCAATATGTTTTGCGAAAAAATGAGGAGGATAGTTTTGCGCTGGGTGCCGCAAAACCTCACCGATGCTCAGAAGCAGGCCCACGTGAAATGGTGCAGTGACATGATTGCTAAATTTGAAGCAGGCTCGTTTCAGCGTGTTTACAACATTATTGCAGGTGACGAATCTTGTATTTATCAATACGATCTAGAAACGAAGCTCCAGTCAACAGTTTGGCTGTTTGAAAACGAAACAATGCCTACCAAAGCGAAGCGATCGAGAAGGGCAGGGAACATTTTGATCGCTAGTTTGTAGAATTTGACAGGGTATTTGTTGTCAATTCCTTTACGAAATCAAAGTAACATCAATGCCAAATGGTATACTACCAAATGCTTGTTTTACGAAGTTTTCACTGCTGTATGCAACAAGCGACGCACTCAGCGCTCAAAACAAGGGACTTACTGGACAGCAGACTGGTTAAACTTTTGGATTACCCTCCTTACGGCCCTGATTTAGCACCGTTTGTCTTCTTTTTATTCTCTAAAATAAAAAAATAACTCAAAGGGATACAGTTTTCTTCGCTGGAACACTAACAGCGTTCGAGAAGACCGTAGAAGAGGTGTCTGAAGCGGACTGGAAAAAGTGTTTCGAAAATTGGCTTAGACGCATAAAACTTTGTATAAAAGCTAGTGGAGAGTTCTTTGAAAAGATTTAATAACAAAACTATACACCGTAAAACATTTATATTACTTTCGCAAAATTTTCCGAGTATCCCCCGTATTGTTCACTTTGATCAATATAATTTGAATAGTTGTTTCATTCAATTTCAGCAATGTTTTGTATTTGTAGGTAGGCATAGTAAATAACATAGTTAATATAGTTTTAAAACAAACAGAAATCTTGCCATCAGTGATAATTGTATGATTAACTGTTTTTTAATTTGTGTTTTTCTCGGCAAGGTGTTCAATAAATATGACAACTCCATAAACATCCCATATATACTCAACTCATAGTAGGGTGGTGTGTGTTCTCATTCCATATATATTGATAGAGAGAGCTATAGACTTGTTCACCCAGTGGTATGTCCAATTGAACTGAACAATGACTAAGCCAGATAAGCATTCTATGGAAGAGTCATTTCTAGTAGCATCCTAGTTAAATATTATGATTTCCATTTTTTTTGTTAGATTTAGAACAACATATCGTCATGACATGAATCCCTGAGGGAGTGCCAGTGTTGTTCCCAAGGTTTGAACTGTGAAATGCAACACAATCCACATTTGGAACACCCGCTTTTTACCAATGATTGTTACGTAAATAAAAATTAAAGATTCTCGTACTAATTGACTCAGGATTGTTCTGAAACAAGTATAGGAGCACAAATAATATTTTTTGTATTAAAAAAAAAGTCTCTTTGGACCCTGGTCCTGAGTACTTGCCGAGTATCCAGTGTGAATTTGGCTATATCAATAAAAGTAAGCAAAGACTTACGCTAGGGCCACAGTTTCAGGCTTCTGGCGGCGCTTTTTGCTGCGCTTCCAGGCGGTTTTTGCGACGGGCTTTGCCCTGCCACGACACCCGTCGGCGCCTTCATGTATAGCGCGCTCGCTCGACGCTAGTTTGTCCTATGCGCTCGATCACTGTTTCAACTGCCCGCTTCCCCGCACACCGCCGTCCCGAGAGCGCGCGAGCGGCGACCCATGGCCGGCTCTATACAACTTCATACATTTGTTCTCTCCGCCGGCGCCGTCGCAAGAAGAACCGCTTGGCGCGCTTCTCGAAGCCTGAAGCTGTGGCCGACCGGTTAGTGTCCGCTGGACCAACGACAACCTGAAGGACGTCACGGGTAGCGGCTGGATGAGGATGACGGAGCACTGCCAAGAGTGGCGAAATATTGGAGAGGCCTATGTCCAGTAATGGACAAACACAGGCTGATAGAAGGATGGGATGAGAATAAAAAGTCACCTTATATATGTAATAGGGCATGATTAAGAAATGTGAAAGAATAGAAAGTAGTGTGTCAGGATCGTAGAAGATCGATAGTCTCTCCCGTTTTTTTTTTAGAAATTCGTGCGTAATGTTTATACCTACCAATTTAATTCGCCATGTGATGATTTCTCCTATTCAAATATAAATTATAGTAAATTGTCGTGAGTGTGTCGTATTGAGAAATTTTAGAAAATGCGTAGAAACAAAGTGAAATACCATTTCAAGATCAAGAACTAGTCTTCACAATGGGCATATCAAAGTAAAACGGACAAGTAACGCCAACGATACGCCCACTTTGTCTTTAGGTTACCGTAAAAGTCTACTTATTACCGTATACATCCATGGCTAGTTTTACCCAGAAATAAAAACACAATCATAATAATAAAGAATAAACAATACTTAGCTCAACATGTGATTCAAAAATGGTGTCAAGTGATTTTGGACGCTTTTATTATTTGATTTTTATGGTTCACTTTTTTAAGACTCGGAATAGTCTTAAAAAAGTGAACCATAAATGTAAATGGACCATTAAATGATCGGAGTCACATGCTTAATTAGGTTCTTATATAACTATAGCTTCTGCCCGCGGCTTCGCCCGCGTGGCCTACATGAAACAAACGACGTATATTTTTTAGAAACAAACATTATAAGCGCTCTCACTCCCTCTCAGTTGAATATACAAACGACAATATCCTAAAAAAGCTAGCGAGGCCGAAAAATGCATGCGAGGATGGAGAACGTGCCCAGCTCGGCCTTCGGCCTCGCTAGATACTCCCGGCTTCTGCGACGCTGCGAAGACCTTCATAAACTAAAGTTGCATAATTACTTACTGAACGAATATATGCAGATGTTACTGTGTAAAGTATTAAATTAAGTATGTGCCTTGCTCGCGACCCCAGTCAAGTTTATTCAACTCTGCTCAATTTCGGCTTGGGCGTTAGTAAGTTTCCTAAGACGCATCTGGTTCTACTAATTTATTATATGTATTGATTTACATCATTGCCTATTCCACAATGCCTTAGTTTTTTCAATTAAAAAACAAATCCTATGGT
This sequence comes from Ypsolopha sequella, assembly GCA_934047225.1. Lineage (NCBI taxonomy): Eukaryota > Metazoa > Arthropoda > Insecta > Lepidoptera > Ypsolophidae > Ypsolopha > Ypsolopha sequella. The sequence continues at coordinate 21,077,349 of OW203991.1, forward strand.
ACAAAAATAAAATGGGAATACTTATCAATTAACACGCGACAAATTTTTCAAACGAACATCGAAAATGGGTGTCTTTTTCCACAGAGCGTCACATGAGTAGAAATATAAATAGAATAATTGAGTTAAGAGACATTTTAGTTATACTATCTTATATCATTCTCGGGGACCTATTTCACAGTTCATGTCGTAGTTTTACCGCAACACACATAACAAAACCACCTGGTACACTACCAACCATAATAGAGTTTCTGCCATAAAATTGTCTAAAAATATAATATCAAAGGGCTATTCACTCTATTCAGTAGCGGAGTGCCACGATGTGATATATTTGTTTTGTCTGTTTGTTTGTTTTTGACAAAAGGAAGGTGACATTGCTCGTAAACGGTTCAGCTAAAATAAGATCTTTGAATTTCAAAACATCTTAATTCTGAATAGAATAAAATTTGAAATAAACATGGGTATTTTAAATTAACATAGGTATTTTAAATAAACATAGGTATTTTAAATAAAAATTGTTTTTTATTTTCTTAATGGTATCTTTATATTTTTATGAAATTATCACGATTTTATCAATATTTATTAACTATCAAGAAAAACTAAATTTTTACGGCAACAAAGTATACGTTTTCATTCTAGATATTAATTAATACGTGCAATTTCCGAAACCTACTTCTTCCGTCCTCAAAAAGTAAAATTATTTGATTTCACGAAGACGAGAGAACAATTTTTTTTTTTTTACATTACAGGATAGAAAAATATTGTTTACAAATAAAATTATCTAGTACAACATAGTTCAGAAAAGTCTAGATCTTGGTGGATAAACTAGATTAGTCGCGGCCCGCGATACGACTACAGGTTTGACAACTTTAGACTATTTAAAATGCCCCATCTGAGTTTTTTTATGAGACTCCGTAGTCCGTTCGTATGTCACAGCCTCATAACTTTAGCACTGTTAAAGATAAAGACTGGAAATTTGGCACAAAAATGGCATTTATTTGTCCACATAACACGGTTTAAAAAAAAGAAAATTTGTAATTGTTCAAAATATTTCCAATACAAAAGAAAGAAAAAAAATACCAAAAATACAATATGGATATCAAATTGTAGATATTAAAGGCACTGATTTTGAGAAATCTTTGAAAAACCACAAAAACATGCATGTTCCTCCCCTTATCATGGAAACTGGTAGACCGAAAATATGAAAAAAATTAAAATTATTGTTCATAACTGGCCAATTACAGGAAAACTATAACGATTTAAAAAAAGTTCAACACAAATGAAAAATATAAAAAAAAGTAAAATAAATATTTTCAAAAATATAAAATGGGTAGCTAGGTATTAAAACGTTGATTGTAAAAATATAAAGTCTGGCTATATTTGCTTGCATCTATTTCGAGAAATCTTCGAAAAACCACTGGTGGACCGAAAAATGAGAAAAAAACATGGTAAATCATGGTAATGTGCTTACGTAAAGATTACAGGAAAAATGTAGCGGTTGAGAAATTCACGAAAAAAAATGACAAAATAAAAAAAAAATTACACGATAGGTACGTGAATCTGACTCGCATTTGAACGGTTTATTTCTAAGAGCATCTCATTGATTTTTATGTTTTGTAATTCATTCTAATAATACGAGTACTTATCCCGAGCAATGGAATTCACTATATGTTATAATTAAAGATCCAACACAGTACATATGAAAGCAATAAACGATTGAATATGAATATGAATATGAATAATTATGATCCCTAAGTTGGTCGAAATAAATGTCATTCTATTATATTCTATTCTATATACATTTTTTTATTTTTTTATTTAGATTGTAGTCATGAACAACTAGCTTAACAAATATAAATTTATTTTTCAATGCAAGTGCTCGTAAAGGCCCACTTTTTATGCATCAAAACCGAACAGAAAGTCGATTATTTTGCCCAATAGGGCAAAAATAATAATAATAAAGCCTGATATAATAATATCAGGCTTTATTATTATTATTTTTTAATTTATTTACGAGAAGTCGGCTAACCTGCAACCTTTCCTATGTTACCATAAACGTTATACTTTTTTTTTCCACTGTTTAACGGCTCTGGATACAGTCCTTGTGAGCCAATCATAATTTAAAGTTCACAAGATTATATTTGTTTTATTTCCTCACACTGTGCATTGAAAAACGTAGTATGATACACGGGCGTAAGAGCAATAAATTACTCGGTTACGTTTAAAACACTTGCTACGCTCCTGTTTTAAATCGTCCTCGTAATTTGTTCCTTTTCGCCCTTGTAGCATAAACTACTATTATTTAGATTGTAGTCATGAGCTTTTGTATTTTAATCTTCTGTAGGGATGACCGCATAGGTGATATTATTTTGCAAGAAATATTAGATTTTGTTTTATTTTTCTTAAGGAATAAAATCAAATAAAAGGACAACATGGTCAATTGGTCACACGCATCTTCATGAAATTCACAAACAATATCCTGTCTATTTATATCATCTACTCAAAGATCATCACGGACAACTTCTGCTAGAGCTACCGCCACACTCTTGTCAAATCACATATTGTAATTATTCTTAGGCAAATGTAGCATTCTACACTCCAATAGAGCAGATATACGGGATGGTTATGTTATTCGCTTCGATTAAATTAGCTTAAGTTAAGGTGTGTTAATTCGAAAACCATTTCGAGATTTAGGTGTAATAAGAACTTGTGGTCTAAAAAGCTTCATGATGATGGATATTTTTACAAAAAAGTTGCAAGTTCCATTTGCCTTCGTGTGACGTCACTTGAGAAATGGCTGTTTAGAAGTATGTCCTTTGCCGTCAAGCTGGATGACAGATGAGCAGACAGACAGAGACAGACCACTTTTTTCTATAAACAATCACACATCACAATCAGTGTAATGTCTAAAATTCTCAAATGACGTCATATCGGACAATTCTTTAAAAATCATGAAAATAAGGTTAATTTATACAAAAATAATGAAAACTGTATCCTAAAATGAATTAAATTCTCTGAAAAAAAATTTAAAAAAATCTTTTGAAAATTAAGCCCTGGCCCTGAATTATGCGCAAACTTTTACTACAAGGAAGCTTAGCAAGTCAAGGCAAGCGTCCTATCCAAAGTCTGGCTTTTTCGAACGCTTGTCTACACTTGGCCAGAGTCTGGCGCTAGCTTAAGATTTTGAGACGCCTCTTATAAATGGCATTCCCGCGGTTCACTGTCGCGATGTTCCAAGACTTATAGCCTCACGTCTGCCTTGATGAATTCCGACTAGCTATATCCTCTAATACACCAACCACAAACAAAAATAACCTCTACGACACCGTAATAGAGACTACAGTGCCAGTAAACATAAGTTTGCGGGCGGATACTGTTGGCGTGTAGAACCAAATCGGAGAGACCTCTCAAGTCTTTATAAATCGCTTAAATCTGAAAGTAAAGTAACGAATATCAGGGATCTAAGTAAAGTGGTTGTGAGTGTTTTGATGAAGCTTAATAAGAATGACAAAGCAAATGTTAAGGGAAAGTATTGCTTATTGTATGGTAAGAAGGTTGTTTTCTAAGTGTTTAAGGTAAACGGTAGCTGATACACGTGTTTTATAAACGCGTATTGATGTCGCGAACTATTTTATAGCACAAATAACATATATATTATAAGTACTTTTTATTGAGGATTTATGAATTGATAAATAATTTATTTTGTTACTGGAATTTTACCTCAATTCTTAGAAACAGGGGAATTTATCAAATACAAATTCTTACGTCGTAAAATAGGAGTAAGATTTTTTTTGATACGTAGATATTTTATCTCAAATTCCTATCACTATACTTATACCTATAAAGCTGTAAGAAAAACTCTTCTGTCGAGATTTTTCTCAGGCTCTTCTTGCAGAGCAGTAGATACAGACCACCGATGTCCTTTTCCTACGATCCTAATACACCTCTTTCACCTTTTGCACATCCATCAGTCTTACAAGCTCATATTCCGGGTGTTCTTCTTCAATATGTCCTTCCTTCCTTCTACGGTAGTCCGGTCAAGCTTTACATTCCATTTGCACACCATAATATACATATTTCTTTCGTCACTCTTCTTGCACAAGTTACCCAATAATTTCTTTTATTCTCTAATGTTACGAGTATTTTGTTCAGAACGCAATGGTGAATATTCCCTAAAGCTATTCCCACTTACACTCCCCTCCAAATGAATAGTAAAACATGAATAGTCATAAATAGTGGCGTGCCTGAAACTTTTTGCTGGAAAAAAAAAAGAAAAACCCAAAACAGGTACTCAGATCAATTTAACCGTCAATTTATACGACTTCAAAAAAAAAAGTACATAGAGCATGGTAGCATAATATCCAGAGCAGATAGATATATAAATGTTTTTCTCAAAACTATACTATTTTATTTTTGCTTATTTCATACAATCGTTTGCATATTCATATCGTTTATTGCATTCATGTGCATTGACTTAGCATTTTATTCGTCGCGTCCATACATAAAATTCATAGTAAAATATTTAATATCGTAATGAATTTTTCAATTTCAGTTGAATTTTTTGTTTGGTATGCTTAGTGTTGTAAATATTTTTAGTACATTTTCGTAGTAATATTCTTTTAACACCATTTAATCCCTATTTTCTAAAATATCATTGTGATTGGCGAATGAAAAAGACATAGAAGACTCATTTCTAATAAAGTGTCATTCGAAAATGGCACTAGAGAATGAAAACGGCAAAATTAAGACTCATGATTGGTTCGTACTGTTGTCTAGCGACACTAGGTCAACCGTGATTGGCCGACTCAAAGACACAATGAACGCTATTGGAGCCGTCGCCATACAAAATTTTGCTCACCACAATTTATCGTGTGGTAATTTTGCCGCTCTAATCAGACTTCTATGTTTTTTTCGTTCACTGTTTATGATACATACATAAGTACAAATTTACACTAAAAGAGCATGTTTTCAGTTTTCCTTTTAATTAATTGGGCATTGCATTTCCAATTTAAATTGAAGCTGGTAATTTCAATTCTATATTTTCTATGAATATTTAATGAGCAGATTAATGTTTAACGAGATATTTTGAATACGATTCAATTGATTTTATTCGTTTATTAATAAATAATGCATTCCCACATTTAACTGACCCAATTTAATTCAACAGTTTGTAGTTGCCACGTCGCGTACCTTACCAAAGTTGTTAATCATTTGTATTTCTCATTTGATACGACAACAGTTTGTCAATATTGCAATCAGGTTTAAAATCATGTCGGTTTACCATATTAAAAAAATGAATAGACATGCTCTTGCAATTTTTTTGAAATTGAAGAGTGTTTTGTAAAAACAACCAATATCACTTTTCTGACATTAACATCAATCAGCCCACATCTACCAACTGTTGGGCAACGTACGTAAATAATAACTCATAAAATTAGTTACATGGAAAAATCCCTATTTATGTCTTTTTGTTAAACTTGGATATGTGAAAATACTCAATTGTATAAATAAAAAGTTATAAAATATTCGTTAATTTATTGGCTATTCTTTATAGAAATGTTACTGACGTTGGTGGTTTTTCCGTAAGCACTGTTTTTGTAGCTACAAAGGATTTTAGTTGCTTTTGCTGATTCTAATATAACCTGATTATTTGTATGCAAAATAGAGAATCCATAGAGTGAAAAAAAAACAAATTCTAAAAAATTGGACTTTGGTTGGTTTTCCTAAACACTCTTCAATTATTTCCAGTAAGACTGATCGGAGTGGAGAGTTAGACACATATACAGGATGTTAAAATGAAGTTGCAAAAACTGGCGATAGTACTCGTCCACATGAAAAACTTTTCGTGAGACAAATCAAGAAATCGAGAAAAAAAGAATCTGTTGTTTCATACATTTTGGTCGGGTAGATATAATGTAATTTTTCTTTGAAACAGCTTTGTTTGCTTGATTGTTTTTCACGTTTCGGTGGTTGGGTCCATAGTGAAAGTTGTTCGTATGGACAAGTACTATCCCCTCCAGCCACAGCTTCAGGCTTCGAGAGGCGCGCCAAGCGGTTCTTCTTACGACGGCGCCAGCGGAGATCAAATGTATGAAGTTGTATAGAGCCGGCCATGGTTCCCCATTCGCACGTCTGTGTGCGGGGAGGGCGGGCGGTTGAAACAGTAATCGAGCGCACAGGACGAACCTAGTGTCGAGCGCTTTTGAGCTTGTATATCCAATGCGTTGGAAGGCGCCGATGGGTGTCGTGGCAGGGCAAAGCTCATCGCAAAAACCGCCTGGAAGCGCAGCAAGAAGCGCCGCCAGAAGCTTGAAGCTGTGGCCCTGGCGTATCCCCAGTTTTCGGCTTCCGCAACTTCGTTTAACACCCTGTATATGTAATCTATTAGTTTGTTATTATATTTTATGAGTAACTATAATCTGTATCGTATATACATTATTGTAGACATCAATGAAAAGTTATAAGGAACAACAATCCTACTATTATCAAACAGTTTATATTAAAACTTACTGCGTTCGCTACTGGCAATTTCATTCAGTAAATTTTTGAGTTTTTCTGGATATTTCAAAAGAGTATTTGGTATAGGTATTTTTCAGCTTTACATAGGAAAACTAACTATTTATGTTTTCTTCATTATAGCAGTTATTACAGACATAAAACTCGCTTAGATAAAAAACGTAATTTATCACTAATAAATAAGCGTCATGTACAAAATTAAAATCTATGTAGGTAAAAGCATGCCGTCGCGTATATTGATCAGTCCCCCTATTCTGTATCTTTGGTTGACAACTGAACTGGGTGCCTATCATCAAAAACATGGATAAAAACTGAAATTTCAAAATTGTCTTTAGTGGGTAATGGACTATCAACAATCTGTGTCGTCACTTCAAATGCCAACATATCCTTAGACAATCGGAATTCGATAGTATATCTATGTTTTTGATGATAGGCACCCAGTCCAGTTGGCAACTAGAGATACCTAGTATAGAGGCCCGTAGTATAGTGATTAATAGCGCGCGACGCCAATAGTTGAAATACAAGTGCAAGGAGCGTGACGTATTGTTTCATCGCAAAAACATCTTGTCACACTCCTCGCACTTATGATTCAACTACGTCGCATCGCGTGCTATTAAACATTATTCTACGGGCCCTGCTGATTAAATATAAGTAAGCACAAAATTAAATTGAATTTATTTGCTGGCTGTCTGTATTTGCCCATTTATTAAACTGACATGTAATATGTATGATGTATTAATGTATAAGGCTTGTGTAAATAAATTATTCATTAATTCAATTTAAAAAAGAATCAATTGATAAGGTAAACTTATAACATCTTCAAAAGATCTTCTCATTTAAATAGTCACATTAGCCTACCACTAGATATTTTTGGAGACATCAGGTACACCACACAGAGAAGTTGCGTCCTGTGGTCAATGTAATCTAACGGCTTGGCTTGGATCTTTACAGACAGAGACGCGTCTGTACTAAAATGCAACGAACTTAAATATCATGGAAGCATAAACTCGCTTTCAAATTGACGCCACCATTTATGTGCCCAGGTAGGCAAGGCTTATATTTATGTGTATTACGTTGATCAGTCTTGCGCTGTGCGGTGCGCCGTCCGCACTAGTGAGCACAACAAAATTACAACAAAATGCCGGGTTGCACCGTGAAATGGTGCATAAGGAACTCGAGCAAATACTGAAAAAGTCATGGCATCAGTTTTATGCGTTAGTATTCGAAATTTTCATAAATTTAAAAACAAAAATGAAAATAATCTTATAAACAATTAACACATTACCACGTATAGTGCTTTTTACATTTTCGTCTTTAATATGATAACATAAAGACTACGACTAGGTCCATTCTTTTCGGTCCGTCAAGTATAAAAATGTTTCTGGATCCGCCACTGGTAACACCCTGTCGTTCAGGAATACGTTCATATCGTTCAACTGTAGTAGAATAATATTCAGGGAACTATTTCGGAGAAAATGTCGAAGCGAGATTTATCAAACTCGCATAAAAATTCGAGTTGGACAGATATAACGGGTTTTTACGGTCGAAAAGGCTAATTTTACAGACTAAGAATTGCCCTTCTGGTGCGGTGCCAGCGAGGAGTTAGCCGCCTATCAGCTAGGTTAATGACAACAATGTGATTTTTGGTAAAACATTGAGATCGACCCAACATAGGGATAGGTTGGTGCTGTGAACTGGATAACAAAAAAAAAACTGTTATTTTTATCTGTCGAACTCCATACATTTTTAGCTCGAGTTTTATAAGTCTCGCATCGACTTTTTATCCAGAATAGCCCCCCAGTAGGGAGTGAAAACTAGCTATCGATGATGATGATGATATACTTTTATGGACGAAATCACTTAGGTAATATGTTTCAGCCAAAACAAAAACATAATGCCTGCCTGTTTAACCAAGAAAAAACCAACCCGCCAAGTGCGAGTCGGACTCGCACAAAAAGGATTCCGTACCACCACACAAAACGGTTACGGAACCCTAAAAATATGGTAAATAATTCCACCAACAGTTATTATTGACAAACTTAACTTGAGACTTACGATCTAATCTCGTATTAATTTCTGTAAATCTGAGGAGTCTAATTAATTTGGTAAAAAGAAACTTCGTAATTAATTAAATATTTGTAAGTTTTAGATTTTTTCCTATGTTTGTGGTACAAGACCTACCTGCAAACAAAATTTCAAGTTTCTAATTTAACTGGAAGTGCCCTATATTGGTTTTGATTCCCTTGCCATTGTCAAAAATTTGTACGAAGTTGATTATGTAAAGTGAAATTACATTTTTTCGCGTTGAGTTAGAAGCCCAATTTTTCTACAGCACTATGGAGCCGTAAACTTCTGTAAACTTCATACCTCCGTATTAGTTTCAACTTGATATCTCATATGGGGCCCGAGCAAAAGGGTATTGACAGACAGATAGACGGACGGACCGACAGACAGACAGACGGACGACAAAGTGATCCTATGACGGTTCCGTTTTTTCATTTCAGGGTACGGAACCCTAAAAACTCGTGCTCTAAGTGTTCGTACAATAAGTTAGTAGACTCAGTGGCGTTCATATATGAAAAATACTAGCGACCCGCCCCGGCTTTGCATGGGCATGTATTATACATACACAACTTCCTCTTGAATCACCCTATCTATTAAAAAAAACGCATCAAAATCCGTTGTGAAGTTTTAAAGATCTAAGCATACATAGGGACAGACAGACAGCGGGAAACGACTTTGTTTTATACTATGTAGAGTGAAGTGATGATATGAAAAAAAAATTATAAAACACGAATAATTCAGTTTTTGAAAATGTTCACTCTAGTATAGACAGTGTCTAAGTTGGCCTTCTCATTGCTTTTCCAGCAAAAAGTTCTCAAAAAATAAAATCTTGTCAAAACTGTAAAAAATATCCTAGAAGGGTTCCGTTTTCCATGCAAACGTACGGAACCCTAACAAATTTTCATTTAGTTATTTTCGTGCTTATGCATCTAGTTACGAAAACTGCGTGGATTGCATTAGTCTAGTTTCTAGTCTAGCTGCTTTGGTCGTAAGTTTAAATTGAATGGATCTATCTCCATTTTCATTTGACGCAATGAGAGATATTCAGAGCACAATTTTAGTGCTGAAAAGAATCGCTGCAAGAGAGTAAACGTTGAATTTTTTAACGTCTTGATTTTAGAGTTCCGTTAGTCTTTTCGCAGTTTTTCTCGAAAACGGATGATTGTGAGCCAAAATTTGACAATAGTTGGCATATAATATGTTTGTATAAGGCATGTTTGTATAAGTATGTATTATTGCGTCACAGCACCATGCTGAGTTACGGCCAATTTGGTGACGTTGAATGCATGGGATAGCTTCAGGGGGTATATCGTCAAAATTGACACTTTTTGATGTTATTTATCTGCTGTTCAAACCAAATCCTAAGTTAAATAAATTAGTATAACAATTTTGGGACCTTTTTCTAGATTCTGGTCTATCAGAAACGCGATTGGAGAAATTTCACTCGATAGAAATAATTAATGAAATGAGGTCTAAATTTACACTTTTTTTAATATTCTGACATCTCGGGATAGCATACAGATTTCAAAAAAAAATATTTTGTGGCTTTTAAAAATAACTAAATTACTGGTTATGGAAATTCCCATAGCTATTTTAGTTAAGTTTGTATTAATTTAAAACCGACTATTTGTCAATTTTCCCCGATTCCGTCCCTCTCGCACTGCGGATCTTTCCGCTTGGAGTAACGGTGACCTTTGCACGGACGATATATCATCTTCATCCTAATCTTTGACTATTGTGATTAATATGTTAATTATAAGTACTAGTTTTAAGTTAATTGTTATCATGTACCTATATGTTGCTTTTCCATGTATTCCCCAAATTAATTTCTTTCTTAATAAATGTTAGACTTTGACAAAAATACAGAAACCCTTCACATATTGAAACTTTATTGAAAATTCACCTAGGGGGTACAGGGAACACAGTTTTAAAAACTATGCTCTTGAAGTAATTATTTCACTTTGGTGTAGCCCTTATGTACAGTGGAGACCACATCAAGCTATACACTTGCAGTACGACATTAGCCCCTACAGAGAATTTAAGATAGGTACAAAGTCCAATGTGTCTTACTTGATGCGGTCTCTACTGTACAAAGGAATTACCTATCAGATTACTTTGAACAAGTAGCTGTTTTTAGCTAATATTGAAATGTTTATTTATACAACAATTAACTAAAATTACATTAAAATTAAAATAAAAAGGACAAAAATAAATACATCTAAACTAAATTAAAAATATCCTTAAAAATTTACTAAAACACAAGTAACTTAACAAATTTAAATTTATTTTACTATTCATTAGGTAGTTGTGAAATCATTATTATCTAGCAAAAAGTTTTAAAAAGTAATAATGAAACACGGATATACCAAATTATGTACAAACGTCATCCATATATACTGGGTGTTAATATAAAGTTGCGGAAGCCGGAAACTGGTGTTAGTACTCGTCCATACGAACGACTTTTACTATGGAGCCAACCTGGATTCACGAAAAGAAAATCTGCTGTTCCAAAGAAAAGTTACACAGCTATCCGACCAAAATGTATGAGTTTTTTTTCTCGATTTCTCAATTGTTTTTCACGAAGAGGAGATCGTATGGACGAGTTCTATCGCCAGTTTTCGGCTTCTGGAAAGTACCCGTTCATACGAAAAACTTATCGTGACAAATAATTAAGAAACGGAGAAAAAGAACAGTTGTCTCAAACATTTTGGTTGGGTAGCTAACAGTGGCGTGCATAGAACATTTTTTCGGAAAAGCAATCAGAAAGTCAAGTTTGACAATAAAAAAAAAATGAAAAAATTTAAATAACACTTTGAAAAAAAAAGTTTGTATGACGCCAGGGTAGACAGTGTCTACCCTAGAGTGAACATTTTCATATCAACTTTTTTTTTTCAAAGTATTATTTAAATTTTTTCATATTTTTTTTATTGTCAAACTTGACCTTCTGATTGCTTTTCCGTAAAAAAGTTCTATGCACGCCACTGGTAGCTAAGTAACTTTCAGGCTGGCCCCTAACTAGGCACGGGGAAGCTTAGTAGGGGCCAGCCTAACACGAAATTGTTTTTGTTCAAATTTATGGTTTATTAAAATGGAATTTCCATAGGAATCGAAAATCAGTTAACACATAAGATAATATGAACATTCATTTAATCACATGTTCATTATAAGTCAGTCACACTTATGCTTTCTTGATTGTTATTAAATATATTTAATCGATTTTTCTGAGGGGTGCAAAGAGTTTTTTTTTTGGGGGGTGGCGTGCCCACCCCCGCCCGTACCTGGCTACGCCTATGTTGAAAGTGGAAGAGTGAAAGCAGGCAAGGCATTATTCAGTTTGTCCGAGACTTCACAAAATCTACGGAATACGGTAACGGACAAATGACTGATACAGCTATGCAACTTTTTTTATATTTTTCTTCTGTTCCTACTTTCACCCGATTTGAATTTTTCAGTGACCTTGATTTTTTTAATACTATGGAACTGCCACTCAATTTAGTTAATAAATATTCACAATATGATCTGTTTTATTTTACTTTTGCTTTCAGCAGATTTCCAGATTACAGATTACAGAGATATTAATAAGCCGCCGAAGGGAGTGATGATTTACGCAAAAGTACTTTGCACGAACAAATATATCTAACGGGTGTTTGCCATTTTAACTTCAAAATTTAACGACAAATTAGCATATTTTCTACTATGTACCATTTGACAGTAACAGTAACAAATCAAATAATGATTATATATATTTGACGGCGCTTTAATATTTCTCTTGTTGATTACATAAGAAAGACATTTCAGTCTTTAATGTAACACCGAAAACTAGAGTGTGGCAACACTAGGAATAAAAAAAGGGAGAGAGGGTCTATGACGAGCAGCTGTCAGAGAGTCGATGACGAGCAGCGGTCAGAGGGTTTTTGGTGGCTTTTTCAAGTAAATGGAAAAAGACGAGGTTTTGGAGGAAGAACGATTGAATACGGGTGTAGCACGCGCTAAGTTTTCGGTGGAACATTATTATAATTTGTGGCCATAAGTTGGAATACGTAATTAGTTCGAACTTTGTGATTTAAAGCGTTTTCAAGTGATTATTTGTAAAGTCCAACTAGCAAGACTGATTGAAAGGAAACCTTTCTTTTATTCTCCTCACCCGACTACTCACGCCACATTGTAGTTCCGTAGTAATGAGAGACGACGAGGATCCGACTATTACTCGAAAACCCACATCAGAAGATGGGACGGAAGGGCAACCAAAACCTGAGGAGAATGGTCGTAGGCAAGAAGCTACAGCGATGATTTTATTGAATAATATGTATGTCTTGTTATCGTTCTTCCTATTAGCTGCTTCCAAGCCCCCACCAACAAGTAATGTGACTACGCAGTTAGTGCGGTTTGACCCAGATGAAACCGAAGCGGATGTGGAAGGCTGGTGCAATATTACTGAGATAATAGTCGAAAGTAAGAAGCTACAAGGTGCGGAATTGTTATTGGCTCTAACTCATGCACTCAAAGGCCGAGCTGCTACTTGTCTCACTAAACTGCAGTCATCTCAATTGACGTGGCCAAAAATTAAGGAAATTTTGCTGGCAAAGTTTTTGAAGCCTATGTTGCCACAAGATTATTTTGATGTGATTCTCCAGTTTCACATTTTACCCAAAGAAACAGCAAGCGAAGTAGCCATGCGTCTCTGGGGGCTGATAGAACGCCTTCCAAATGTACAAATGAGAGAAGACATGATGACTGGATTGGTGGTATCCGTACTATGCCAGAAAGACAACTCTCCGCGCCGCGACCTGAATTGACACACAGTGGTGAATAAATCACAACTTTTCCGTATTTTGAATTGCTTATCTCTAAAGAGACGTCGTGAGAATTCAGAAAATAATGAAACTGAAGTTAAGAGGGTCCGCTATAATGAACCAAGATTCCAAGGAAACCGTTACAAATGTGGTTTGCAAGGTCACAAGTCGGTTGATTGTCGCAAGCGTCGTGAAGACACTGATATAATCCTGAGGGCAAAAGAACCTGTGCAGCGTTCCCCGATGAGGGTTCAATCAGCAGTATGCTATGTGTGTAAGAAACCACGGCACATTGCTCCTACGTGTCCAGAACGAAGAGATACTAAGGCAGAACCTGCAGCGGTTAAGGAGGTGCATGTGTGCGAAAAAAAAGTTCAACGTGAGGTAGCTTGAACACATCATCTGGTGAGACCGTTTCTTTCTTATTTGATAGTAGTTCCGATTGCTCTTTAGTAAAGAGTGGCATTGCTGAAAGTTTCTGGGTACAGTTCACAATGATTTAGTTTACCTAACTGGCATCGGAAGGAACAATGTAGAATGTTCATCACAGATTCTCAGTCCTGTCATTATCCAAGGCATCCCTTTGTCACTCTAGTGATGTGAAACAAGGCTTAGAACGTTTAGATGCCACTTTTAAGGCTCTCTCTGAAGCAGGGTGTTAACGCCTTGCATGTGTGCGTACATGACCTACACACATGCACACGGCGAGATAACGGGTTCCCAGCTCGGCGGCGACGCTGCCGCCATTGCCGGCTGTCACTTCGTTCACTTCACCTTCGCATACGGTACCTGGTGCACACGCACGACACAATCCTTTGTAATATCATTTTGTAATATCAATAAATTAGTAAACATCGAAGGAGTTCTTCTTTACCACCGCATTCCACGACCGAGTCTCCACATCATAAACGCCCAGTTCTTAACATTGGTCCTTCGAGTCGAACATTGGCCTCCAGAGCTGGCGAAACAAGAACAAAGGAAACGCGACGTGGTGACATCGAGCCGCCATTACGTGGAACATTGCCGAGAAGATTATTTTCTACGAATTTGTGTTCAAACATTAAACACCGTACATAGTGAAGCAACTTGAAGAAATCATTACTTCATAACATTATAAAGGATTGCAGTGAGCTATTGGAGAATCACACATATTTCAAAGGGTATTCTACTAGAAGACCTGGAGGGTATCGTTATTGTGAGTTCGTTCCAATTTTACCTTTATTACCTATCATTTATTCATTACTCATCCATGAGTAAAAATCAGCAATAATCTGATTACCTATACATTGCCATTATCTTTGTGGTTAAAACATACATAAGTCGCACTTTATAAGCGAAATACAAACATTATTGCTAATTCTTGTAACCTACTTGCAAGTTACAATAAAAAACATTAAAACCCATTTATTTCATTATAGGCTTATTGCCTTAGAATTGCCAAATTACCGTTAAGCTAAATTCATTATAGCTACATACCTACTCGGGTATTTATCTTCAAAATCTATAATTTCAGAGATTCTTGGGTGATAGTTTCAGCGGTCTGTGTGTGAACTGTGTTTATGTTGTGTTAATCGTAGCAATTGTTTTACATAAATTCCAGCTAACTGCTTTGTTACTGCGTGTCGCGGCGCCCGCAGGCCACGCAGCCGCTGCTTGCCGCCGCGACCATCTACCTCAAACCGGTTTTGCATACACGGCTTGCGGAACGCTTTTGAATGCGCACGGCTTTTATCGACATTACTGCACGCTCACTTCGCTTCATTGTTTAAAATTTAAGTATCTTTCTTATTTTTCTTCTTAAAAGTTTTTATTTCTGTATAATCGTGTCATTCTATTACATAGCAGTTTACACTACAGTAACACGCCGCGCAATAAGTGAGTACCTATTGTTACTGGCTGTACTAACATAATGGACATAAAAACATTGATTAAAAAGCGAGCTTCCTTTAAAAGTAAAGTAACTCAATTCAGAAGTTACTTAGAACCAATAGAATCATGTCAAAGGTTAAACGGACTTCAAATCAACGAACTTACTATTCGGTTATCTAAAATCGATGAACTTTACACCGATTATGATACGGTACAGTCTGAAATAGAAAATCTGTGTGAAATTCCAGATGAGCAGTTCGCAGAGCGCGAAACGTTCGAGACCCTGTACTTCAAGGCCGTCGCCGTCGCCCGAGAGTTGTTGGCGCGGCACGAGCAATCCGTTGCCAGCGACGACGGCTCCGGATCGGTCACAGGTTCTTGTACTGCACATGGAGGTACCAAAAATATTAAACTTCCTACCATACACTTGCCTTCCTTTTCGGGCAAATATCATGACTGGTTAGAATTCCGTGACACATTTAACTCGCTCATACACTTAGACACGTCTATACCTAAAATCAATAAATTTCATTACTTGCGTGCTGCTTTGAAAGATAGTGCAGCTTTGATCATACGCTCGCTTGACTTTTCAGCTGAAAATTACGATGTAGCTTGGGAACTTCTTTGCGACCGCTACAATAATAAAAGGCTACTCGTTAACAATCATGTTCATGCGATTTTTAACATTGAAATAATAGCTAAAGAATGTTCTACTGCATTAAGAAATATTATCGATACTTTAAATCGAAATCTTAGAGCTTTAAAGACGCTTAAATTACCCACGGAGCACTGGGATGTACTTATTATACATATCATTTCAACGAAGCTAGATTCCGTTACAAGTCGTGAGTGGGAAACTTACCGTAATACCCTGAAAGACCTACCTACACTTGACAACCTTATCGAATTCTTAAAGAACCGGTCTGATTTGTTGGAAACCATTGAGGAAGCCCACGTGAAACGTAGACACAGTGACGTCACATATAATCGTCACAAGTCGTTAGTCGTAAGCTCTGCCTCCCAATCACATTCTAAATCTTCTGCCGCAGACAAATCATTTGTTTGCCCATTATGTAAAAATAACCATGCGATATATCGTTGTTCAAAATTCAAAGCGTTTACCTTAGAAACTAAAATTCAAAAGGCTAAAATCCTTAAATTATGCTTAAACTGTCTGCGCCAAGGACATACAGCTAGTAACTGCAGAATAGGGCCGTGCCGGTTATGCAATAAATACATGAATAGTTTGTTACATAATCATGACTCACCTTTACCCATACTTACCACGCAGCCTGCCAACAATGTAGTCCTGTGTGCTGCATCACCGCCGCCGCCGTCGTCGCTGCAGATGTTGTCACCACAGATACAATCTGAAACTCAAACCACTCAAACTGTTAGTAACGCTTCAAATAATAATATAGCTTTATCAGCTATACATAAAAGCTGTGTTCTGTTATCTACAGCTTTAATACAAGTCAAGGACCTTGAGGGTAAAAATCATACAATACGTACCCTCCTAGATAATGGGTCGACTTCCAGCTTCATTTCAGAGAGCTTATGTGCAAAGCTCAAACTGCCAACCTCTTCAACATCATCATTAGTTGAAGGATTGAATTCCCAAACCTCTCGTTTGTCTAAAAACTGTGATGTCATGATATCATCACTTCTTAATTCATACAAAGAAAATGTTCAATGCTTTGTTGTTCCTCGTATCACACAGATGTTGCCTACCGTGCAAGTGGATTATGAGTCATTAAACATACCAAAACACGTAACTTTAGCTGATCCAACTTTTTACTGCCCATCTGAAGTAGATATGCTTCTCGGAGCTGACATTTTCTGGAGCGTACTTAGCTCTAGAAATATTTCATTAGGCAAAAACAAACCAGTTTTGAGTAAAACCAAATTTGGTTGGTTGATTTCCGGTATTGCACAGACACAACAAGCTTCTAATACAGTCCATTGCAATCATGCTTTATTATCACATGATGATCATATTGACGGTCAACTTGACAAGTTTTTTGAATTTGAGTCTGTTCCTTCATATCAACAACAATCTAAAGAAGAGCAAATGTGTGAAAAACACTTTACAGATCATGTAATACGTGAGTCAGATGGTCGTTACGATTCTGTTAAAGGAATCTCCTGTAATACTTGGTGATTCTTATCAGCAAGCCTTATCTAGGTTTCTCTCCTTAGAACGTAGGTTCACCAAAGATCCAATATTTAAAGCGCAATATGGCGAATTCATAAGAGAATACATTACCTTAGGTCATATGACCGAGAATAAAACTCCTGAAAATGATACATATTCTTACTTATTACCGCATCATGGGGTTCTCCGTGAAACAAGCAGGTTATCCAACTTTTTTTATGACTATGATGCAAAACATCCTGTCCTGCTCCACTCGTCACATCACATTGCTACATTGATTTTTCGACATTATCATACATTGCTGATGCATTCTGGTCCACAACTGTTATTAGCAACCATCCGACATACGAGTAAGTTTTGGATTGTTGGTGGTAGAAATCTGGCCAGAAAAATAGTACATGCGTGCGTAAAATGATGTCGTTTTTCAGGTAAGGCTAGACAGCCGATAATGGGCAATCTCCCTGAACAACGTTTGCATGCTGATTTCCCATTCTCAAATACAACGGTAGATTATGGCGGACCAGTCATGATTTTGAACCGAAAGGGTAGAGGTAGTAAATTAATTATTTGTATGCTTAGCAACAAAGGCAGTACACATTGAGCTTGTTACCGATCTGAGTAGTGAGACCTATTTAGCGGCCTTAAATAGATTCATAGCTCGCAGAGGCAAGCCCGCTAACATCTTCTCGGACAACAGGACGGCTTTTGTGGGCGCTTGCAATGAATTATCAAAATTTTTAAAACTTAATTCAGATAATATAACCGGGAAAGCATCAAACATAGCCATTAACTTTAGGTTCTCGCCCGTGTATAGTCCGCATTTCAATGGATTAATTGAGAGTGCAGTAAAGTCCGTGAAACATCACTTAAAGCGAATAGTTTCTCTAGCGAATTTAACGTATGAGGAAATGAATACAGTTCTAACACAAATCGAGGCCATTTTGAACTCAAGACCTCTCACTCCTATGTCATCTGATCCTTCAGATCTTATAGCTCTCACCCCATCCCACTTCTTAATTGGACGAACGTTAACGTTACTACCGTCACCACAAGTCGAAGATACTGTCGCCATGCATACTCTCTCACGTTATATGAGAATGCAACAATTAAAGGCCCATTTCTGGAATAGATTTTATAAGGAATACGTTGGAGAGTTACAGAAAAGACAGAAATGGCAAAAGCAAGGAGAACAGCTTAAGCTTGGTGAAATGGTGCTGATAAAAGACGACCGGCTGCCTCCAAATCAGTGGCTCCTGGGGCGAGTGACCGCCATACATCCCGGTTCAGATGGTGTGGCCCGTGTGGCCGATGTGATGACCACTTCAGGAACCCTGCGACGAGCTTTCAACCGACTGTGTCCGCTGCCAGTGACAGAACAGAACTTCGTTCCTGGGGCGGCAACTTGTTAACGCCTTGCATGTGTGCGTACATGACCTACACACATGCACACGGCGAGATAACGGGTTCCCAGCTCGGCGGCGACGCTGCCGCCATTGCCGGCTGTCACTTCGTTCACTTCACCTTCGCATACGGTACCTGGTGCACACGCACGACACAATCCTTTGTAATATCATTTTGTAATATCAATAAATTAGTAAACATCGAAGGAGTTCTTCTTTACCACCGCATTCCACGACCGAGTCTCCACATCATAAACGCCCAGTTCTTAACACAGGGTTTTCTTTCAACATGCGCAAATGCCATTTCATGAAAAGGGAAATTGAGTATCTCGGTTTTGTCATTAAAGTGGGTAAAGTGACGCCCAATCCTAAAAAGATTCAAGCTCTAGTAGATGCTTCGACTCCAAAAACGGCGTCGCAAGTCAGACAATTTCTAGGTCTTACTTCATATTTCAGGCAATTTATACCCAATTACACCCGGTTGGTAGGCCCCTTGTACCCACTCACGAAACTTAAAAGTCAGATTAAATGGACTCAGACGCATGGTGAAATTCACAAACAGATCGTTAAGATACTTACCTCAGAACCAGTATTGACGATTTTTGATCAGGACTTACCTGTGGAGCTCTATACAGGTGCGAGTGCCGAAGGGTATGGAGCCATACTGATACAAAGAAAAGATAATATGCCCCATGTGGTCTCATATTTCAGCCACCGTACGACTGATCCGGAATCTCGGTATCATTCATATGAACTAGAAACGTTAGCACTCGTTCGGGCGGTAGAAAACTTCAGGCACTATTTTATATGGTGTCTTTACCGTCTTCACTGACTGTAACTCCTTGAAGTCATCTAAATCTAAAACCGATCTTACCCCACACGTACATCGTTGGTGGGCATTTCTACAGGCTTATGATTTCGAAATAATATACAAGCAGGGTAGTAGCATGGAGCACGCTGATTACTTATCGCGGAACCCATTACCTAAACCTGAATCGGATCAGTCAGAAACTAAATTCAGTGAGGAGCCCGAATCGAATAAATTCATACATTTTGTAGAACTCCACCAAGGTTGGCTTGCTGTAGAACAGAAACGGTATCACGAGATTGAAGATCTTGTTAACAAACATAAAAATAACGAATTTCCCAAACTGCTGGCTCATACTTATGATGTCAGAGATGGAATTATTTATAGGAAGATCCAGCACAATGGGGATAGTTCTTGGCTTCCCATTGTGCCGCGTTCGCTTACGTGGACTTTGATCAATCATATACACATTGAAATTAAGCATCTGGGTATCGATAAAACGTTAGACAAAATATATGAACAATATTGGTTACCAAATATGGCCAAACAGGTACGACAGTTCATAGAATCATGCATCGTATGTCGGGCGTCCAAGAGAAGCTCCGGAGCTCAACAAATCCAACTTCACTCTATCCCAAAGGTTGCAACACCCTGGCATACCATACATGTTGATGTCTCAGGGAAACTCAGCAGAAAAAGTGATCGCAAAATATTGCTCAGTCATAATATACGGTTTTACAAAGTATGTTCTTTCAGAGTACACGCCCTTGCTTGATTCAACCAGTGGTATTAAAGCTCTTAAGAATTCAGTCTCTCTCTTTAGGGCTCCCAAGAGGATAATATCTGACCAAGGACGTTGCTATGTAAGCTCTGATTTCAAAAATTCTGCGCTAACCATGGAATAGAACTTCATATAATAGCCACGACAGTAAGTAGGGCCAATGGTCAAGTAGAACGGGTGTTGCGGACCCTGAAGAGCTTACTTGCCATTGTAGAGAATGATCCTAACAAAACATGGCGTGATGAACTACCTGATGTCCAACTTGCGCTTAACAGCACTCGTTCAAGGGTAACTGACTTCATACCTACAGAACTGATGCTTGGTGTTCGTGCATAATCATTAGGATTAGCAGCAATATCAACCTCTGAATCAGAACCACGCTTAGATGTTGAAATGATTCGTAAAAAGGCATCTGAAAATATCAAAAAGTTTGCACAACAAGACGCTGAACGCTTCAATCGAGGCAAGGCCACAATTAAACCGTTTGCTGTAGGTGACTGTGTCTTTATTAAAAATAGTGAACGTAATGAAACAAAGTTAAACCGAAAATTCAAGGGACCATTCGTTATTACCCGTGTCTTGGAAAATGATAGGTACGAGCTTAAAAATCTTGAAACCTCAAATAGAGTGTATAAGTATGCACACGAAAGTCTCCGCGCTGTACCCAGAGGCTATGAAGGCTACGTTGACATTGCCATGAATATTAATTATGAGGAGGCCGCGACGGCGAGTCATGATCATGAAAATGAGGGGGTACGACTCAATGATGATAAGGATACAGAATCGATGACTTGTTCGCAAAGCACCTCGACCAACAATTATGATACTTTAGTTGCTACAGGTAAGCAAGGAACACCCACATTTTCATAATGAGTTGTTTTGTAACTATTTCTTTTAGTTGAGCTATGCGTATAAAAATTGCTAGAAGTGTTAGATTACTAAGGATTTTTGTTAATTATAGTCCTACATGAGCATGACATTTGACATTTATTGACCATGGTAACCATTGATGTGTGGAGTAATTGACGGGCTTGGCTATATAGAGTTTTTTGTGACGCTGAGGTGCGTCGGAACAATTGAAAGTTCGATTCACTGGTTGAGAGGACGCTGGCAAGTTGTCCGGTTCAAGTCATACCACAGGACCGGTGTTGATCTTGATCGAAGGGACGCTTCGTCTGGTAGTCCGGGCCAGTTCACTGGTCGGAAGGGCTGGAAAGTAGTCCGAATCGTGTCACACCACAAGGTGCTGAGCTCGATTGAAGGGACGCTTTGCCAGGCTATCTTCCGGGCCAGTTAGATCACTGATCGTAGGGATACTCACAGGTAGTCCGAGTCGTGTCACACCGTCTGGTGCTGAGCTCGGTTGAAGGGACGCCTCGTGGAGCCATCCGGTTCAGTGGGGGTTGGGCGAAAATGGGGACTATGAGGTGACTATGTTGAATGAGTGCGACTTTTATGACGAGTACTAGCATGTCAGGACGGACGAGTGGTGTTCTGCTTACTGATTTGAAGGACAGCACAACAATTAAGAAGAGTAAGGAACGCACGAGGACGTGCGTAATGTCAGCATGGCCGTGACGGCGCTTTAATATTTCTCTTGTTGATTACATAAGAAAGACATTTCAGTCTTTAATGTAACACCGAAAACTAGAGTGTGGCAACACTAGGAATAAAAAAAGGGAGAGAGGGTCTATGACGAGCAGCTGTCAGAGAGTCGATGACGAGCAGCGGTCAGAGGGTTTTTGGTGGCTTTTTCAAGTAAATGGAAAAAGACGAGGTTTTGGAGGAAGAACGATTGAATACGGGTGTAGCACGCGCTAAGTTTTCGGTGGAACATTATTATAATTTGTGGCCATAAGTTGGAATACGTAATTAGTTCGAACTTTGTGATTTAAAGCGTTTTCAAGTGATTATTTGTAAAGTCCAACTAGCAAGACTGATTGAAAGGAAACCTTTCTTTTATTCTCCTCACCCGACTACTCACGCCACATTGTAGTTCCGTAGTAATGAGAGACGACGAGGATCCGACTATTACTCGAAAACCCACATATTTATTGATATAATGAAGAAAAAGTTTTTAATGATTATTATAAATTTATTTTTCAAAAATGTTGTTTTATTATAACTGCAGATTTTATTTATTTATCGTATGGCATTATACACTGGTTTTTAACTTTTTACTTAGTTTAAGGACTATATTAAAATGTACAAATATTAAGATATTCAATAGCCTCGCTGGAAAGTTTTAGGAAATCTTCGACTGGTCCATCATATTTCGTAATGAAGCACTGGAAGACAATGTGGGTTATTGTTTGTTGTGGATGTCCACAGATAAAGAAACAAAACAATATGAAAGTCAGCAAAGCTATCCAGGTTAATAATATAAGCCAGAAAAATTGCAAAGGGAGATTTTAGATGAATTCAAAAGTATTTTCCTACTAATATTTTAAGCATTCCTTAAATTTCAGCTCTCTTTTTATGACGCTGAATCACTCAAATTTACATGCGTTTAGCTTTAAGGGTAAAAAATAACACCAATTTACGATGGCTATAAATATTTTTCACACGACTTCTGTTTATCGCGTGACAAATACTATTTGAATTTCGTTCGAGTGACTATAGATAAAATACATGTAAAATGTGTTATGAATAGGTGTAAAAAGTACGATGTAAAGCTCGTCCGGGCTACGTAGGAGGTATACAGATTAAATTAGCTACATACAGAAAAACTCGTATGACAAAAATAATGGATGTGGTAGAAGCGAAAAAGCAATGTCACGATAACAGAACGATAAGGAACACGTTCGTAGCAGTCTCTGCCTACGACTCCTCTAGGAGCTAAGCGTGATGGGCGTGAGTATGTGTATGTATGAATAGGTGAAAAAAGGTTTAATTCGAAAAACTTCGTACTTATCCGTAGGAAATTCTATAAAATTACACCTTTTCTGCCTTCGCTCTTTATTTACTTATTGTTTGTTAAGTCGCAAATATGTCAGCGGCCCGTTTGGAGCGTACAGACAAACAAACAACCAAATATGAAATATTTTCATCAGCCACATCGTGCGCTGGATGACGGTTAGAAATATCGTGTCGTTATGTTGACCAGTGACGTATTAGGGAGGGAGTATAGCCCGAGCATAACTTAAAAACTTTTAGGTAGACTTAATTTGGGATACAACATATACCTTTATCTTTACTTGTACCATACTAGAAAAAGTGAAAAAAGAAAAAAAAAACATCTCAATACGTCATAATTTTTTGTATGGAGTTTATTAATTTTTTTTCCGATTCCTATCTTGTGGCGTATCAAACGAAAGGGCTTTTATAAGCTTATTGTTAAAATATACTAGACTACATCATTACATTTCAGCCACTTGTTTTCTGAAAATAAAAAAAACATTTTCAAAACACACCAAAATTAACTCAAAAACCGGCCAAGGGCGAGTCAGACTCGCGTACCTAGGGTTCCGTATTGTGGATGATAAATTTAATTTTGTAATTTTTTTTCGTGAATTTCTCGACCGCTTTATTTTTCCTGTAATTTTTACGTAAACACATATTACCTTGATTTTTTCATATTTTTTGGTCCACCAATTTTGGAGATAAGGGGGGGGACATACATATTTTTGGGGTTTTTTAAAGATTTCTCGAAACCAGTTTCAGTAAATATATTAAAAGTATATATTTTTAGAATCAACTTTTTAATACCTACAATTTGTTACCCATATTGTATTTATATAAAATATTTTTTAAATTTATTTTACTTCTTTTTTGTATTTCTCATTAGTGATGATTTTTTTTTAATATCTATAGTTTTCCTGTAATTGGCCAGTTATGATCTATAATTGATATTTTTCCGTTAACCAGTTTCGGAGATAAGGGGGGGGACATACATATTTTTGGGGTTTTTTAAAGATTTCTCGAAACCAGTGTCAGTAAATGTATTAAAATTGTATATTTTTACAATCAGCTTCTTATTACCTACAATTTGATATCAATATCGTATTTTTAGGCTAATATTTTTTATTTTTCTCACTTTTGTTTTGGAAATATTTTGAACAATTTAAAATTTTTCATATTTTTTTTTACACCCTAGAGAGCAAAATTGAGGGAAAAAAAGGCAGAGGAAAACCAAGGACATTCTAATTCCGTTCCATGTCTTATCATATTCAAAGGAACAAAGGACTCAAGAGACACAGAACTGGCACAGAATATGAATGTATTTAGCTTAAAGATCCATAGCCGACATCCATAGCATATGGCGGCGGAAGCAGAAGAATGTTTGAAGTTGAATAGGTGCTGTGGCAAGTTGAATAGGTGCTGTGGCAATTTTTTCGGAGCTGCCAGTTACTTTTAAGGCGATATGGGAAATAAATACGGGTGTTTCTTTTCTGTGTATTTCCTGAAATACACGGGAAATTATAATCAGTTTTTGGTTTATACATTTTGACTATATAATCTAGGGTTTTGAAATTGGAAAACATCTTTGAATAAATTTTCCTCGATAGAAATAATTGTTGAAATGAGGCCTTCAAACACACTTTTTCTCCTCGTTTGACAAATAGGAACCATATACAGAACTCAAACATATTTTATTAGGTGTGTTTTAACAATATCTAGAGATTTGATATTTGAAATTTTGCTAGCTATTATAGTTTTTTTTTAATAAAAATATAAAACCAACTTTTTTCCCTTTTGCCCTGAATCCGCCCCTCTCGCACTGTGCGATTTTTTGCTTCGAGTGACAGTGACAAAAATAAAATTCGCATAGCGGCTTAAAATGAAAAAACTCAATCTCTTCTTTTAAGGGGCTGCACAATGCTAAAATTCAGTTCTACTCTAACGCTTCTGCATTTAAACCGTCTATCCTGCTCTAATCAGATGCCGCACACGCAAAACTTCAGTTATTTTGAAATCGCGTCTACATTAGGTTATTATCTATAATTTCTTTATGTAATTAATATGGTTTTTTCTAATAAGTATCTGCGTGTGTTGCTTTCGTTTCAATCGGTTTGGAAATATGGAAACTGAATCGTTTTTTTCGTGAAATTCATGCTTTTTAAAAGTATTATAATTAAAAGAAGACTGAAAGTATGTTTATTTATAAAGCGTAATTAATAATTGTATTGGGTCAAAAAACACGCCATATTTTTTTCAAATTTTTAGCGTCTACATTGACGGAACTGAATCCAATTCAAAACTGATGCTTAGCATTGTGGAGCCCCTTAACACATAGAAGGATAGAGATTGCCTTCATACAAGTTGTGTTGTGACACGTGGTAGTAGAGAGGAAGGCAAAATGGGAAACGGACATTTTGGCCCATTGGACTGACAGTAGATCTCGTTTGAATGTTCACTTTCTGACACAATAAACAACACTTGTACTGGTTTGTAGAGAAATCTTGACGTTCCTAGCCGTTCTGGCACAATTCTACAGGGAATCGATGACGCCATACGGCGTCGTGTTCAAATAATTGGTGTATCTAATAGTACGCTGTAGGACGCTATCCAGCGTCTCTATCCTTTAAACGTGTTAATAGCCAGACTTTAAGGCGATATGTAAAAGTTTTAGCGTCCCTGGTACTCCATATGCGAAAAAACCCTCAGTGCGAGAGGGACGGATTCGTGGAAAAGTAGCAAAAAGTCGGTTTTTTATTAATATAAAATGTATTAAAGTTGCTACTCGTATCAAAATTTCGTTTAACCAGGTCCTAGATACTGTTACAATCCATCTAATAAAATATAATTGCAGTGCATATGTCATTTTAAATTTTCAAACCAGGAGAATTGGTGTCGAAAAAGACCTCATTTCAATAAATATTTCTATAGAGCCGAATTTCTCCAATCGCGTTTCTGATTTAACAGCTCCCTAGAAAAATATTTCAAAAATAATATTATATTTTATCAAAATAATACATTATTTACTGAAGTAGATATGCACGTTCTTCAAGTGTTGATTTTCTTTCCGTAGCGCCTTAACAGATCAAATATTAGATCTGAACATTTTTTGTATCTTTTTAAGATAGGTTAACCGTGTAGGTTATATTTTAAATACTATCACTGATAATAGAATAACGATATTTATGTGTCTGAAAAGAAATCTTTTATTGCAACGTTAGAACCCTGAATACATACCTGGCGATGATTGTGTTATTATTTATGGAGTTTAATGTCGATTTGTTTGTTTGTGTACAACTGTTTACAGAGACGTGGCTAAGATAATATTTGTTCTGATCCCTTTGAAGATTTGAGCTTTAATAATGTTTGCGAGTATTAGATATTGTTACGTTGCTAGACTTGCTAGATGTAAGCTTAATAAATACTGATATAATTTTTACATACAAGTATATGATATATGACATGAATACCCGAAAGGCTTCATAGGTGTACAGCGTAATGAAAGACACGAAAATCTATAAAATCCGGTCAAGTGCGAGTTAGACTCCCGCAAATAAGGTTCCGTATTTCGTCAGTTTCGCGGAAAGTCAGGAAAATGAAAAAAATTAATGTATGTTTTGGTGACAGCTTACAAACTGCATCTTGAATCGTAGTTTTTAGTATTTATTATCTTATTACAGAATATTATGATACTTAATACACCGAAATTTTAAATTCCTAACTTATTTAATTTTTGAGATAGACTCTGTAACAAAAATGGTCTAAAACTGACTTTGACGGCCCCGCATTTCTCTATTTTTGGAGATAAAAAATATATTTTGTACTCTGCTCAATAAGCTCTAGACAATGATATCCCACATGCCAGGTAAAAATCATAGGTTTCAAAACATTGACAGATTCGTTAGGACAACAAAAAAACTAAACACCGGCGAAGCCGCGGGCCAAAGTTATCAAAAAATAATTTCGTTCGGAAACGCTCCTTCCATTATCCTCCTATATCGGCTCCATTTTCATTTACGGGACCATCCTGTAAAATCAATTAATTGAATTTTTAATTCAATATTCGATTTTGGGCCAACATTCTACACAAAATATCAAAATTTCACGTCTGTTACGGACAGACAGCGAGTGAGATCAGTTTTGCCCTTTGGGTACGGAACTCTAAAAAGCAGCAATAGCTCAGTCGGAGACCCGGGTTTGAATCTGACCAAATGAGTATATAGGGTGGAAAATATTTAAGGGCCCTGGAAGGGAAGTACCTTAAATCCTTTAGTTAGCTCATTTTACTGAAATGAAACACTCCTTTATTTTTTAAAAGAAACAAAACTGCATTCAAAGATCTTCTAAAATTTGCTTGTCTCACCCGGGAACTGAACCAGCTAAAAATTGAAAAAATAAACCCTCGCTATTTTGTTATACAAATCGGTAGGATTATTGTTCGGGATGAAATTTGTCTAATAAATATTTAGTCTTACACTCATCTGTTGTACGAGATACCCATGAAATTGAATATTTATTACAACTTCTTTATTAAAAATACCGCGTAATTCTGATTTGTATCAGCTCCAAGCAAATGCATGCGAAATTCAACGCGTGCAAAAGAGATGGCATGTTTGGCGGGCGTCGTCGCATGCTCGACAAATTTCAATCTCAAGTTGATGTTGATAAAAATCAGAATTACGCGGTAGACCCGCTGTTCACTTGTAAAGTAAATAATACGCCATTTTTACACAATGACAGCACGGAATGAAAGCAAAACAAAACAAAATTTGAAATTCGAACATGGTACTTAAGATAAATAACATTAGCAAACTTGTACTTCATAGGATGTCTTTGGATGTAAGAGAGATAAGAAAATTATAACGTGTCATTTACTTGTTACAAGTGAATAGTACTAGGTATTGTTAATAAAGAACTTGTAATAAATATTTAATTTCATGGGTATCTCGTACAACAGATAAGTGTAAGACCAAATGTTTATTAGACAAATTTTATCCTGAACAATAATCCTACCGATTCGTATAATAAAATAGCGAGGGCTTATTTTTTTAATTTTTAGATGGTTCGATTTCCAGGTAAGATAGGCAAATTTCAGAATATCTTTGAAGGCAGTTTTGTTTCTTTTAAAAAATAAAGGAATGTTTCCTTTCAGTAAAATGAGCTAACTAAAGGATTTAAGGTAGTTCCCCTCCAGGGCCCTTACATTTTTTCCATCCTGTATACGAATGGGTTTTCCGAAATCAATATGCATAGTATTTGCACAAAATATATACTACCAGAAGGTCCACTCGATGACGGAGCGAAAACAGCACATGCATGATGATCTCGGCAGAATTTCGTATTGGCATTCGACCAACTTCATCCGAGATCGTCATACGTATGCGTTTATGTGTGCGTGTGCCTGTTTTTGCTAGTTATGCGGAGTAAACTTTCTGTAAGTGGTTATTTTGTGGTACTTGGGTGTCACTTCTGTCACAAAATAAATACTACCGGAAGGCCGACTTGACGACGGAGTAAAACAGACGCACACATGCATAGACGCGTACGTATGATGATCTGAGCAGAATTTCGTATTGGTATTCACCAGATTATCTTCGAGATCGTCGTACGTACGCGTCTATCTGTGCGTGCGCCTGTTTTCGCTAGTTATGCGGAGTAAACGTTCTGTAAGGCACACATACTTTCAAGAATTTTCATGTCCACTATATTAAATATCAAAATCGATGGCATTTTCGTAATTAACGTCCAAAAAAACCATAAAAATGACACCCATATTGATATTTACACATTTTAACATTTCAACCCCATCGAACCCCAACAGGGGATGATGGTATTTCGCGTCCACTACGTTGGATTTAGAAATCGTTGTTGTTTTCGTAATCAGCGACCCGATAAACCATACAAACGATACCCATGTTGATGTTCAGACTTTGTCACCCCATTTCCCCCTTTTAGGGGTTGAATTCTGAAAAAAACCTGAAACACGTGTTTACTCATTTATGGATAGGAGTACTCCTGTGAAGTCTCAAATAAAATAGTCTAACTAATCTTGTTTCCCCATACAAACTTTGGACCCCCGTTTCACCCCTTTAGAGGTAGAATTTCGAAAAATCCTTTCTTATTCCTTGTTTACATTATAAAGAAAAGTTTTGTGCAAAATTTCAGCTTTCTAAGCCCAAGGGTTTGGGCTGTGTGTTGATGAGTCAGTGAATGAGTGAGTCAGTCAGGACTTCTCTTTTTATATATATGATTGATTATATATATATTATATATATTGTATTTTAGTTGTGTGACACCAATAAAGCAATAATTCTATTCTATTCTATTGTGTAGTAACCATTTGCTGAACGGTGGACAAAAACACAGACGAAAATCTACCTAAAAAGCTTGTAATTGTGCCCAAAGTCTCATCCCCTTAGGTGAAACGTCAAAATCGTCGGTGAAATGATAGTGTTTTGAGTGTTGACTGTTCTAGTGATAATCTACACTTGGAATCACCTCTGATACCCCCTCAGAAATGTATACCGTGATGATATATATACACGGTCCTCCTCGCTCCAGTCGTCGTCCCACCTATTTTTGACATGTGGTAGACGATTTTCGATTTCATACTTTACGGTCTGCCCAATTCTACGACTTTCCCACGACATACACGCATGACGAACGGCAACAAGGTGTAAAATCAATGCTCTATTATCTTATTAGATAAATACTTGATTATTTCCGATGGCGTGTATTGTTTATGTATTTCATACAATACTTGCATTTAAGGCTGCGTATAAACCTGGACAAATTAGTGATTTTGCCCCCGCATCCCCGCACCTCAACTGTTTGCGCGACCGGCCGTCACCGGCCGCGAGCGCTATTTCTTAGCTCCCACGAGCGGTGTGGATCCGCGGTCATTAACCCGTGCACGTGCTAGTTTTCAATAATAAGTATAATGCATCTACGATGTATAAAATTCAACCCAGTTGACAAAACGGTTTGTTCGCAATGGCATTTTTTTGCGTAATTGTGTTTGCATCTAATTTTTATATTTCCAAATTTTATTTTTCGAAAGTCATACTTGCAAAGATAATGATAACGATGACGATACAACGATACGTCGATACGACGATACGTCGATACAACGATACGTCGATACAACGATACGTCGATACGCCGATACGTCGATACGCCGATACGTCGATACGACGATACGTCGATACAACGATACGTCGATACAACGATACGTCGATACGCCGATACGTCGATACGCCGATACGTCGATACGACGATACGTCGATACGACGATACGTCGATACGGGGATACGTCGATACAACGATACGTCAATACACCGATACGTCGATACGTCGATACGTCGATACGGGGATACGTCGATACAACGATACGTCAATACACCGATACGTCGATACGTCGATACGGGGATACGTCGATACAACGATACGTCGATACGACGATACGTCGATACGGGGATACGTCGATACAACGATACGTCGATACGCCGATACGTCGATACGCCGATACGTCGATACGACGATACGTCGATACGTCGATACGGGGATACGTCGATACAACGATACGTCGATACGACGATACGTCGATACGGGGATACGTCGATACAACGATACGTCGATACGCCGATACGTCGATACGTCGATACGACGATACGTCGATACGTCGATACGGGGACACGTCGATACAACGATACGTCGATACGACGATACGTCGATACGGGGATACGTCGATACAACGATACGTCGATACGCCGATACGTCGATACGCCGATACGTCGATACGACGATACGTCGATACGTCGATACGGGGATACGTCGATACAACGATACGTCGATACGACGATACGTCGATACGGGGATACGGGGATACGTCGATACAACGATACGTCGATACGCCGATACGTCGATACGTCGATACATCGATACGACGATACGTCGATACAACGATACGTCGATACGCCAATACGTCGATACGCCGATACGTCGATACGACGATACGTCGATACGGGGATACGACGATACAACGATACGTCGATACAACGATACGTCGATACGCCGATACGTCGATACGCCGATACGTCGATACGCCGATACGTCGATACGACGATACAACGATACGTCGATACAACGATACGTCGATACGCCCATACGTCGATACGACGATACGTCGATACAACGATACGTCAATACGCCGATACGTCGATACGGGGATACGGGGATACGTCGATACAACGATACGTCGATACGCCGATACGTCGATACGTCGATACATCGATACGACGATACGTCGATACAACGATACGTCGATACGCCGATACGTCGATACGCCGATACGTCGATACGACGATACGTCGATACGGGGATACGACGATACGACGATACGGCAATACGTCGATACGACGATACGTTGATACGAGGATACGTCGATACGCCGATACGTCGATACGACGATACGTCGATACGACGATACGAGGATACGACGATACAACGATACGTCGATACAACGATACGTCGATACAACGATACGTCAATACGCCGATACGTCGATACGCCGATACGTCGATACAACGATACGTCGATACGGGGATACGTCGATACAACGATACGTCAATACGCCGATACGTCGATACGGGGATACGACGATACAACGATACGTCGATACGCCGATACGTCGATACGGGGATACAACGATACGTCGATACGCCGATACGTCGATACGCCGATACGTCGATACGCCGATACGTCGATACGCCGATACGTCGATACGACGATACAACGATACGTCGATACAACGATACGTCGATACGCCGATACGTCGATACGACGATACGTCGATACGGGGATACGTCGATACAACGATACGCCAATACGCCGATACGTCGATACGGGGATACGTTGATACAACGATACGCCGATACGCCGATACGTCGATACGTCGATACGACGATACATCGATACGGGGATACGACGATACGGCAATACGTCGATACGACGATACGTCGATACGAGGATACGTCGATACGCCGATACGTCGATACGACGATACGTCGATACGAGGAAACGATATACGTCGATACGACGATACGTCGATACGACGATACGTTGATACGGGGATACGTCGATACAACGATACGTCAATACGCCGATACGTCGATACGGGGATACGTTGTTACAACGATACGTCGATACGACGATACGTCGATACGGGGATACAACGATACGTCGATACGCCGATACGTCGATACGCCGATACGTCGATACGCCGATACGTCGATACGACGATACAACGATACGTCGATACAACGATACGTCGATACGCCGATACGTCTATACGACGATACGTCGATACGGGGATACGTCGATACAACGATACGTCAATACGCCGATACGTCGATACGGGGATACGTTGATACAACGATACGCCGATACGCCGATACGTCGATACGTCGATACGACGATACGTCGATACGGGGATACGACGATACGGCAATACGTCGATACGACGATACGTCGATACGAGGATACGTCGATACGCCGATACGTCGATACGACGATACGTCGATACGAGGAAACGATATACGTCGATACGACGATACGTCGATACGAGGATACGTCGATACGGGGATACAACGATACGCCGATACGCCTTTAGTTCAACATCTTTAATAAAACATGACCTTTCTACTTATTTTGTTAAGTAATGGCGTACCTTTGCATTACTTTCATCCACTGCTTTATTTTCACTCGTAAAACATTTTTGTTCCATTTTTTACATTGGTTGCATTTATTTCCCATGTTTCAAATTACGAGATTTATTTAAATTACGAAACCGGGACGTCGAGAGCGCAACAACGTAGCCCTCCCGTCTCAACGGAGCGATCACAACTGACCGACGGGTGAGTGACGAAACAAAGCATGGAACAAAAAGCGCGTGCGACCGAGATATCTTGTCGCCACCTTGTCTCAGAATAAATCGACGTAAGCGCCAATTCTTAGATGTTAAATTAATTGAAAACGAAACAGAATTATTCAAAATCCCCGTGCAATTATACGGGGTCATTTGTTTTCTTATTTTTAATACAAATTTCAAGGCAAACTGTTTTAAGAAAGGTCCTTTAACACTCGAAAAACATGAAATATAGAGGTAACTTCGTAGTTTTTTTCTATCGAGCGAACTTAAAGCTTTTGCGTTTTTGCTTCTGCACGAATATCAGC
Source organism: Ypsolopha sequella (assembly GCA_934047225.1). Taxonomy (NCBI): domain Eukaryota; kingdom Metazoa; phylum Arthropoda; class Insecta; order Lepidoptera; family Ypsolophidae; genus Ypsolopha; species Ypsolopha sequella. The sequence continues at coordinate 21,110,863 of OW203991.1, forward strand.
CCTATAGTCTATTATCTACATTATTTTTATTAAACCGATTGACCAAGTTACACAATGTTTTATGCTCATTTGAAATTGTGCATCTGACGTTATACCGACCCTTAAGAGTCGCAGTTCCGATATTGGGCAAAACAGGGTTCGGGGTTATGGCTTTTTAAAATAGTAAAATATTAATTTCTGAACAAAATAAATACCACTTGTTACCTTACAAGATAAAGTACAGGTTCATTAAAAAAAAATTTGGCACTAATGTATAGTAACTTAGGAAAAAAAAACAGGATTTTCAAGTTTAGGTTACACCCGTAGCGCTGCAATGCTCTTCAAGAGATTTTCTTGAAATTCCTGTTTTTTTTCTGAAGTTACTATAGATTATTGTCCAAGTTATTTTTTTTAATGAACCTGCACTTCATCTTAAAAGGTAACAAGTGGTATTTATTTTTCAAAAATTTGAATTTTTACCGTCTTAAAAAGCCATAACCCCGAACCCCGAATCTCGGAACACCTACCCTTAAAGAAGTTCTTATTTTTATCAACGGTGACCTACTTTAATTTAAAGAAGTTCTTATTTTAATACAACTGAGGGCTACTAGTATTTAAGGAAGTTATTATTTTAACTCGTGTTCGGTTTACAGGAAATTCGGAAAAGGCAACAAAATATTTTCTTAGAAATGTATTTATTTTTCATTTTATTGTGCTTCTCAATATTTATAGACCGGATGGCGAGTCCAAGAATTTTAATTACAATAGTGACGCAATTTTCATAATTATACATACTGAACATTTTCATAAAATAAATATCACTCAAATAAAAACAACTTTTAAGATAACTGTACTTCTTTTACAATTTCTTCCGATAACTATTAAAGATTAACTTGTATGTAAATAAGTAACGCAAAAATAAGAAGCGGGCACACGTGAAAGCAATATTGGGTGAGAAGTACTTTAATTGCATACATACTTTAATTGTATTCATGACAAGATTGTGATCTAAGTTTTATAAAAAAAACTTATCTTATATTTAATAGGCCTACTAAATCAGTACCCTAACTGTTGACCAAAATTCACTAGTAGAAAATACTATATTGCTATTAAGTTTGAATGTTTAGCACCAGTGAAAATATTAAACAAAAATAAATAAGAAAGAAAGAAGTAGGAAACATATTTTACAATGTTTTGATTGGTTAATTGTGATATGATTATAAAATTTAACATAGTACTTTCTTACATAAATTTTTAACTATTTTTTTTGTACAATATCTACAGTAGCAAATTTATTTTTATTTTGTTTACATACATTTTTATACACAAAATTATGTTTTGTTTAATTTAGTAAGTGAAAGTATTTCGATATTGTGATATTTTAGGACTAGCTTTGAACAACTAACTATAGGACAACTTTTAATCTGATTCTGATAACTAGATAAATATAGTCAGGCGAAATATTTATTTACAAAACGTCATAGTCATCTTAACAAAGAAACTATTCTGGATATTAATACCAATATTATTTTGACATGCCCATTTTTGTTTAAATAAGAGCAAAATTGTCATTTTAAAGTTACTAAATCAGAAATGAATCATTCAATCAGGCTGATAAGGATTGCAAGCGTATACAAGAAATAAAGAAGGTGTCTACATAAATAAAATTACTAAATGCAATTATATCTAAACGTCCTGTTTTACTTGGTATTGTTCACAATGAAATCACTAACTTGATCGCATTTCACTTCAAATTATAATGTATGGCACAAATGACCATGTACTCTTCTTCTTTTCCCACAAATCCCATTCACATGTCCTTTATGCTCATGACATGGGAATTTCCGCTGACAGTCGATGTCTCGAAGAAGCTCTAGTGCCACAGGTTCCACAAGTATTATTACTGTATCCAGAATCAGAACCAAACGAGGAATCTCCACTGGGAGGTTTCGGAGAAGCTCTAGGTCCTCTCCAACAGCCAATACCAGGTAATTCTCCGCCAGGCCACGCGCCTCCACCAATCGGCATTTGACCTTGAGGCCTCGCTCCAACCGTCCCAACTTGAGGGTACAACCTTAGTAGAGCATCTAACAGTACTCCCTCATGAAACTCGGAAGGGTCGGGTGGGTGAACGTGTCGAGGCATCCGATGTTGGGCTGCTCGTCTTCGTTCTAAGGACCTTGGTCTTCTGTCGAGGCGCTGTTGTCGAGGACGGTGCGGCAAGGAGTGCGGGGCGGGCTGTCTTGAGCAGGTCCTGCAAGGGGCAGCTTCACCGACAAGACTTAGTTCATCCTCAGCGAAGTGATCGTCACTGTGTACAGAGTCGTCGGACCTGTGGGGCAGTTCCTCATATAGGGGTGCTCCACAGGTATCTCCTCCACAAGTAGAGCCACCTCGCCAGGTGCCACTGCCAGCACCGCAAACGAAGACACGGCCTTGGCAGCCTGGCCTCTTTGTTTCTACCATCTGTGAAAAAAAAGAAAAACATAAATATTAGAATTTTCAATAAACTATAAGGTGAAATTTAGTCAACCGCCCGAATTCATACTGGAGGTCATACGAGTGATCAGGAACAAAGGCGAAATTCGAAAAAAAAAAATTAATACTAGGAACTGCATTTTATCTAGTCCAGTTCGTAAGGGATTTTTTTAATGGTTTTCGAAAAAAGTATCATTGAACTTTGTTCCTTTTCTTTTTCTTTTTTAATGGTGTTGGCAGAATAACAGCGTCTCTAATGCCTTTGGTATAGGAACATATTATGCTGAGTCACCGTCCTTTTCAACAGTGCCGTACAACTTTACGTTTAAGAACATTGATACTACTTTGTATATAATGCTGTGTTAAATAAATGTCTTTTTATTATATTTTACTTTATTTTATCACTAACCGAGTCACCAGTAAAGCGTTGATTAGACCTAGGATAAAGCGCGCTTGCTCAGAAAGGAGGAGAGTTAAAACAGCAACATTCCGCAAAATCTACGGCAGCCGGTTACGAACGAAAATCTGATACTACTCAACTGCTCTCCTTACTGTAAAATCACAAATATATTTATTTAAGTCTCTACTAGATGAATTAACTCATGTATTCATATGTATTTATTTGCTCTAAATATTATTAGAGTGCATTAAAAACTAGAAAAGATCAATCAGAAACAAATCCAAAGACAAGAATTTGAAAAAATTCCCCGGGCCAGGATTCGAACCTGCGAACTCTTGTTATCAAGACAAGCGCACTCCCAATTGCGCCACCAAGGTTCCTACTTAGACCGGTGAATTTTTCCATCATACTTATCCACTGTTATTTTTGCATCTGCCTGATATACCAGCTTGTACTGCACATATAGAACGCTCACCAGGGCGTTATTGTTATTATATTATTTATTTGTTATTATATTTATTTGCTACTCTTTCTTAGCCTATAACTAACATAGAGACAAAATCGAAATGTTTCGATGAAAAAAAAAACTCACTTCTAACTGCGGTTCCAACTCAGGCCGATGGGGTAAAGTTGGTCTCCTCGGCAGGTCTTGGAGGTCTTCGTAGAGGGGTGCAGGAGGGGGTGCCCGCCTCGTTGACCCAGAATTCGGGGCTGGCGCTGACGACTTTGAAGGCAAGAGATTGGTGACTTTCCGTTTGTGTCTGTTAAAGAAAGCTAAAGGTGAGTGTGTGATTGATAAATTCGTTAAAAATAATGTTTGGGTACTTTCAATTTTAATTTTATTATAAAATTCAACAATGAAATTTAAGAATATGTCTATTATACAAAGTGTAACAGAAGTGTAACCATATTTGAAGACCTTATTCAGTCAATGGTATAGAACAACTTTTACTATAGAGCCAACCGTGAAATCTCGAAAAAAAAAATCTGCCGTTCCATAAACAGTTAATTTTTTTTCCAGATACAGGCTTTGTTCCATGGTAAAAGTTGTTCTATACCATCGACTGAATAAGCTCTTCAAATATGGTTACACCTAGCTTTCTGTTACACGTCGTATAAGAATAAAAGAAACCGTTTTTATTTTATTTTATTAGATTTGACATCAACACAATTTTTTTCTTAATTTAGTTAGGTATAATTTTATCTTTTAATGTTGTTTAAGTTTTATATTGTTAAAAATAAATATTTCACCTATAAATTGAGTTCCATTCAGGACCATAATTAAATTTCAAGCATTACAGATCAAATACAATCTAGCCATCTTGAATGAAAACCCTTGTACTTCATTCCACAGACAGGATTTATTTACTTTAATTTAAGATTTCAGATTTAAATTTATTAGATTATATTTCTGTAGATACAGCTGTAAGATTTGTGAAAAATAAATTTAAATGTCAACCTAGGTACATTACTACGTCTTACACTAAATTCTAGATCTTGAATTAAAAACACTTGTACTTATAGTTTCACTTTATTTACATGTTAACTCCCAACCGGTTTCGGATTTTACTCCCTCCATTTTCAAGGGAGTAAAATCGGAAAACGGTTGGGAGTTAACATGTAAATAAAGTGAAACTATAAGTACAAGTGTTTTTAATTCAAGATGTGTTTCAAGTTTCACCAAGTGCCGACAATCGCAAGTATAAATTTTTACTAAATTCTAGATTCAATTCTTTCAGTCCCAAAATAATCAAAGTTTAATGAAACTTTGAACGAATACAGCATGTAGTACTATGCGGCCCAAGTAACAGTGAATGTTGAAAGTAGCAACTCATTAGATACTTTAAATAATTTCGCCAAGTTTGTTCCAGAAAGGAATTACTCAAGTTTTCGGAAGCGAATCCTTTGTAGAGGAACGGACTTACTCGAGCATGTACACAATATGTAATTTGGGAAATAGCTTACGAAACACTTAACTTCAACCATTATCTTCAAATCAAGCTCATGTTATCTATCACGCATCTTATCTTATCTAGTTTAATTTTAATAAACTTGTAATTTAATAGAGATTTTAGTTTGTTTAAGTTTTTATGTTTTATAGGATTATTTAGTTTTAAACTTAAGTTACTTTTTTGATATTTAAATTGTGTTTTAGTTTAGTTATTTTTAAATTATTTGTTTTTGGTTACCAGTCTGTACAAAATGACATTAATTTTGCTAAATCTAACTAAGTTATTTTAATTTTAATAATCGTATTAAATAAAATTAAACTATAATTTATTTTAAATTTAACCAAATAAAAATAATTAATTGAATTTATTTAAGTTAAGTACATTTTTGTATTTTGTACCTTTAACGTTTACTATGTAAGCAATGATGTACAAGATAAATAACAAATGACAAGACATTGCTAATTTAGTACATATATCTTTATTAAACTTTTCGTAGAAGTTTCAACACTTAATTTATTTTTTTTTAATTATATTTTGTTTATATATTTTAGTTAATTGTGTTAGTTAATTGTGTTGTTAAAGCTAACAATATATGACTAATTATTTTAAATAAATATATCTGAAAATAAAAAAAAACAAATAATCAAACAGTATGGACATGGATATTTTATGAATTCAGTCAAGCTCAAAAGTATTTAAAATATTAATAAATCATATAATCGCGCATAAAATTTATTGATTTACTGAACCGGATTTGAACTGGTTGAATTTGTCATTCACGATTATGATATTAAAAATCCTTTACGATTTTTCTATTGTTGGGCAAAAAACTATTTGTTCGATGGGCTAAACTAGCGTCGTACAAAAAAAAATTGATGATATCATAAAACATATTTTATTTGTAAAGCAATCTTTTTCTTGATTGAATAAAATAATATTTAGCGGTATGAGTAACGAACCGCAATTTTTTGGTTAACTGTGGTAAGAATAAATAATATGGATAGGGGTTTTTGAAAAGAATACATATATTTAGAATGTATGTGCATATCGGTGATGAATACGATGATGCGTTGCGCCATTTTGCTCAAGTTATACCTAGATTGACCTGTTTTTGCATAATGTCTTGTTTATTTCGAATATAAAAAACATATATCTCAAGTGATAATAAAGTTTTATTACTTCAACAAATATAAAGTAAAAACCATCCTTTTTATTATTGTTTTTGTGTTTCAAATGAAAGTAATTCGCAAATAGCACATCAATGAAATAATTAATAAACCATTCAGAAGTGAAACAAGAAAATATTTATGGAAAAAAATGTATTTTCAAAAATATACTTCTTTTTAAGAACGAATATCAAAATATTACAGGATTTCATTTCAAAACATGATGTTTTCTACGAAAAACGAAAAAAAAAACAGAATAGATTTTACCTACACATGACATATCCATACTTATCTTTCTATAACTAACAGCATACTCGTATTATAGTATCTAATAAAAATCTGATGGCCCTCTCGCCCATTTTCAACAGCAGTAGGAGCAACGAAAAGTGCGTCAGCCGTAATTTCTTTGATGGTACATTACTAACATCTGCAGTACATATTAGGGATCCCTTTCAATTACGTCAAAAAGAAATGGTGTTATTATAAAACGATTAGTGACGCTAATTTCACAAGATACCTCAATTATATCGTTACAATTTGTCAAACAATTATGTTCCTTATGCCAACTTCTTTGAGGTACAAAATGAAATCTGCGGGCTTTATTGCAATATCAGGTAGTAAATTTTGAATGAGGATCAAATAATTTGTGGTTATTTCTTTGACAGATGCGATTCTATTAAGATATTAATTTTTAGTTTTGAGAAAAAAACGCCAATCCTTACAAAGCTGTAGACACTCGTTAAGAGCGCACCGAGCTTTTTACACACACAAACACGTTTTTATAACCCTTGTTTGAAGTAGTAAACAGTTAAATTAAAATGTAGGGAAATATATTGGTACTATTGGGGATATACTAGACTGTATACACGATGGAAACACGATTTGATAAAGTTGGCTCGATATAATAAATTCGCAAAGTTACCTCTTTTAAAGTATTTTTTTTCACTGTTTCCCTTCTTTTTTATATAAATAAGTTATTTGATATGATGATTCATTCACTTAAATAAAGTTCGTTGATAACTGAAGCGTTTATACACGATAGTTTTTATTTAAGAACAATATTATGAAAATAACAACGAAAAACGCGGAAAAAGTGCAAAAGTTTGGTTATTTTCTTTACTCTTTAGACACAAAGAAAAAGATAGAGACAAAAGCAAACGCTCGGTACGCCCTTAACACGACTCGATAAAAAATATCTGCAAACTGTGCGTAACGGCGTACACAGTAAAATTTATAACGTTCTCTAAGATGGCGGCAGAACGCTAGCCTCTCAATCTTGAAACCCAGGTTCGATCCCCGGTCGGGCATGCACCAATGAGTTATTCGCAATTTATGTGCATAGAGTAGAATCCGGATATAATGACGGTCAAGGGACCGGCGATATTACGTCGTACTAACAGGACGACGCACAAAACGAACTGATATTCCTTCATAGTAAATTGTTCAATAACCTAACTTAAGGTTGCGTCTACGTCGTTGAAAAACTAAACGAATTTCACAGTAGTATCACTACATAGTATAAAACAAAGTCGCTTCCCGCTGTCTGTCTGTCCCTATGTATGCTTAGATCTTTAAAACTACGCAACGGATTTTGATGCATTTTTTAAATAGATACACGGAGAAAACAATACTACCAGATAGTTTTGTAAAAAATACCGGGTTAACAAAAACAGTATTATGTTATGTTAACTTGAATTATTGTAAACATTAGATTGTTCAAGTAAACTGAACATTGTTCAAGTAAACTGAACAATAAATATAGACGTCACATGTAGTACAGTGTTTTCTGTTTAAATGAACTTTATTCAGTTTAACGGAACCAGAATATTTTCTCGGTGTAGAGTGTTTCAAGAGGAAGGTTTATATGTATAATACATGCCCGTGCAAAGCCGGGGCGGGTCGCTATGCCATAAAAAGCGTGTATTTGTCGTGCCGGAAGAACGGCGATAGGGCTCACCCACCACCCATCACGTTAAGATGTAACAATTGTCGGTGAAACGCGAGTGTACCGCGAGTGTATTGTGACTTGCATTTCATAGTTCACGCTTGAAAACACCTCTGACACCCCCTCGGGGATTTATGTCGTGATATGTATTATTTAAATATTTATTTATTACTTAAAATATTACAACATTTGTTACAATATTCCCTTAAATCTAGTAGACTTGGAATTTTTAGAAAAGCTTCATCTAGTTTTTTATTTACAATGGAATTACACTTAGCCACTTTAGCGCCTGATGAAAAGCGTTATCGAGACCTAGGATGAAGAACACTCATCTAGAAAGTGAGAGAGTGAAAGCAAAATCTACGTAAGTCGGTGCCTATATCCACTCTTCCGTTATCCGTAATCAATCCGAGCCAGTGAATAGACACAGAGACTTCGATAATTCTCTAGTTTAAATAATTTAGATAAACTTAAAATTAAACAAAATTGTAAAATATATTATTTGTAATGTAAATTAATATGTATTTTGTTAACATTTAGTTTATAAGGCGAGATAAATTAATCATTTGCATGCTGTGATTTCTTTAATAAGTTAGAAGTTAAGCATTTAATTAAGTTTGAATTGTGTTTGTATTTAAGGCTTGCTAACTACTAGAAATCCTAATAAAGAAAATCTAAAATCATATAAAGGTTTCCAATTTAAAAAGACCCCTAAAATACATTATATTTTATACAGGCTTAAACGTTTATTAAACTATTAAAAAGTTATGAACTGAATCTCGGATTCTGCTAATAAAATCCATTATTATTGCGAAATAAACCTAAAATACCGACGTTAACTCAATCTAAGATAATGGCTGTGGTTTTAAGGGAGTTCATAAAATCTTAATTATAATGGGTGACTATTACATAATTATTAGTCTCTAATGGTTATTAATCAATAGTGATAATTCTGAATAAATCATAGAAACAAAGTAGATGCTAGTGATTGTTGGCACTTGGTGGAATTTATAAAACATTGTTTAAAAAACACTTGTACTTATCCACATATACAGTAAACTTTATTATGCCCGACCGGTTTCGCTGTAAAGCTTTTTCTAGGGCCTTTTGCAAATCCTAAGTAACAAAGAAAATAATTTTATACTACAACCATATCTAATTTGCACGTCATTTATTATGTGGTTTTATTCAATTTCAGCTCTATATAATACCCAGACCCGAATTGAAAATTTTAAATTTGTTTGAAGTTCGAAAACTTCTAATACAAACTCGCCTTGAAATATTTTGTACAACTTATAATTGAAAAAGGCCTTACACGTATGAAATCCCATCCTAACTTTTCCATCATCGTCCGAATTTATACTGGAGGCTTGGTAAGTGATCAGCATCATGAATCGATAACAATTTCTGTGAAATTCGTATAATGAAATTTCGACTTCCCATAGTAATTCACTCCCAGTCCTGAGTGAATCACTATGGGGAGTCAAAATTAAATTTTATGAATTTTACAAAAATCGTTATTGGTTCATGATGCTGATCAAGGCTCAAGTATGAATTAGGACGATGTTGACAAATTCACCTTGTATATCCTATATCCTATGTATATGTGAGGGCCTATTACTTTATTAACACCCAGTTAAACTAGGTCATTATTATTATGAAATAATGCCGCACAAAGACTATTAAAAGCGTAACTTTTATGATCATTAAAAGTTTATTGAGTTTGTTAGCAGTGAATTGCAAAATAAATGTCATAATCTTTCACAGAGATAGTAAAGTTTTCGTGATTATTAATGCTTCCCATGTGGTAACATGCTGTAATTATAATCGATTTAATAATGAAAATGGCCCTGGGAACAAAATATCTGACCATTTCGTGCGAGGTTGATTTGGACTACAGATGTTTTATTCTCCGAAGTGTACTTACCTATAATTGTATACCTATAGAATGCACACGCACTTTTTCTAGTGTGCGTAACCTCGGGAGCGCTTACAAAACGCGCAACACACACAAAACACGCGTATCTGTACACGTCACTACCACAACCATAGCAAAGTAGACTTCGTAGGCAATGATTATCATTGTTCGTAGGAACCAACGTCTTTACCAAATTCATACAGAAGATTATAGAATTAAGAGGTTATGCGAATTTTATTTTTGTCACTGTCACTCCAAGCGAAAAATCGCACAGTGCGAGGGGGGTGGATTCAGGGTAAAATGAAAAAAGTTAGTTTTATATTTTTATTAAAAAAACTAAAACAGCTAGCAAAATTTCAAATATCAAATCTCTAGATATTGTTGAAACACACGTAATAAAATATGTTTGAGTTCTGTGTATGGTTCCTATTCGTCAAACGAGGAGAAAAAGTGTGTTTGAAGACCTCATTTCAACAATTATTTCTATCGAGGAAAATTTATCCAAACATGTTTTCCAATTTCAATACCCTAGATTATATAGTCAAAAGGCATATACCAGAAATTTATTGAAATTTTTCGTGTATTTCATGAAATACACAGAAAAGAAACACCCGTATTTTTTTCGCATATCGCCTTAAATGAGACTTGAGGATAATTCATGATTTATATAAAACGCAGTGTGAAGCGTAACGTCGTCGCGTAAACGTCTTTACTCGCCCAGATGAAGGCAGTCTAAATCTGCTGAAACTGGTCGGCTTTCCCGATCATAACACGTATTGAGGTGAGCCGTTTTTATATAAATCATACAGAAGAGTTGGTTATTACGTATTCGTAAAAAATCGGCCAAGTGCGAGTCGGACTCGCACACAAAAGATTTCGTACCACCACACAATACGGATACGGAACCCTAAAAACATTTTAAATAATTCCACTTGCAGTAAAGAACTACCTGTAAACGAAGTTTCAAGTTTCTAAGATAACCGGAAGTGGTTTTGATTCCCTTGCGAGTGTCAAAAATTTGTATCTAATATAAAGCGAAAAAACTTTTTTCGTCGGTTTAGAAGTCTGATTTTTTTACAGCATCAAGGAGCCGTAGACTTCTGTAGGAGGTATCAGTTTCAACAGACGGACAACAAAATTATCCTATTAAGGTTCCGTTTTTTTTTAAGTTGAAATCCTAAAAAACAAGTGTTCATAAAACTATTTGTTACTAATAATCAGACACAGAGGAAATCAATAAATCTATGTCAGACAAAATTTCGTTTAATATTACTTTCGCTTTGCATACTTATGAACTCAGGGTTAGGCCTGACAGAATGGGGTCCAAACATAGTATTCATATTCCATGTTACTTAGTACCATCAGTCTTCAGTTACAACTGCCTGTCAACGACATTCTATACCAATGTCGTTGCTGCCTGTAGATGTTCTTAAAAGGATGAAACTAGTTGGAACAAAGTGGAGCTGTTTATGTATCTACAATTTTTATTTTACTAAAAGCCTAATAATAAGAGACTTCTAAGGATGGACCTGACCCTAGAACATGAACAACGCCAGACTTTCGAGGGTTTTCTGGAAGAAATAAGGATCTTTTGATATTTAATTAAGTCAACGTAATTATAAGCAATGTCATAAGATACATACTTTTGTCTAAAAAAAGTACCTTTCCTACCAATTTTTTTGGTTTTTAAACGTTCCGCAGATGAACGCTGTTAAAGGATCGGCTTGGATTTTTTTTTCATAAAATAGGTAATAGAAATATAAAGTCAATCTACTTACTTAAATAAAATATTTTTTTGCCTACAAAATATTTCAGTATTAGCTAAAAAACCCACCAATTTGTTTTTTCGCTGCGTGATTATTAATATTACCCGTTGAAGACAAAAAGGCCAAAGCTAATAAAGTCTTTGCCATTGCTTTTTGTGCTGGATGGGTAATAAAAAAATTGCTAGAGGAGGCCATACTGTAAAGGGCATAAAAAAAAAAAATTCAATTATTTCTAATTATTTTATGAATGTTTAAGTTTTGCAAAAGGCCATACAGGTTGATACTTCTACTTTGGCCCCCTAACGGGAATTGATCATACTACCAGTAATCCTGTATTGGAATAGTAGTTTCAAATCGTCCTCGTAATTTATTCCTTTTCGCCCTTGTAGCATACTACGTTTTTTAATGCATAGTGTGAGGAAATAAAACAAATATAGCCTTGTGAACTTTAAATTATGATTGGCTCAAAAGGACTGTATCCAGAGCCGTTAAACAGTGGAAAAAAAGTATAACATTTATGGTACACAAGAAAGGCGGCAGGTTAGCCAACCATTGTAAATAAATGAAAAAAAAATAATAATAAAGCCGTAGGGCAAAATAATCGCCTTTCTATTCGGTTTGGATGCATAAAAAGTGGGCCTTTCCGAGCACTTGCATTGAAAAATATTTTATTCTATTGTGACTCTAGAGAGCAGCAGTTTCTCACCGAATGGCACAGCCAAAATACCGCTTTACTAATTAGCGTCAAAGCACTTTTCTAAAGACACAAAAAATATGTCTTGATTATCATAAATGACTTAATTTCGCACTCCCGGATGTCAACCAACCGCTACTTATTTTATCACGACAAATCTAAAGAATTATTCAGATTATCCAAAACCGACCAGTTTATTTTGATTTATCTATCTAATAAAGGTTATCTGGGGACACAGAAGCGTGGAGCAATCGACCGTGATAATAATGTACCTATTTGTGTGGAAAAAAGATGATTCTTCAATGGCAGTTGGTCAAGGAATCGTGGTACTTTAGTACAGTGGATGCAATGGATGTGTTGTAACTGGCCACCCACGGGCGTTGGTCGCCGCGTGGTTGACGGATGTGGACTATAAGTGCGGTATTGTGAATTGGCTGTTTTTAAATTGTACAATTGCAACGTTTTTCTGAGCTTATATCTTGTGAAGCATAGATTTTATTACGGATTTTCACTTGCTAAGAAGATTTTTTTAAATTACTTCTTGTTCGTTGACTATGAGGGGCTAAGCAAATGCCATTTAATAAATTGGTGAAAAGAGACGGAGAGAGAAGGCTTTTTTCTCAATTGCTGGTAAAGTCACACACACAGGCAAATGCCAAGAATGTGTGGTATTAAAATTTATTTTTAAAATAGTTTTCTATGGTAAATAAATATTTAAGGAAGTCATTACGAACTTAAAAACTTGTTTTAGTAGTTAGGAGAGCACTAGATTCTGTTAGGATCAACCAATTTTAATTGCTCCGACTATAGTAAGACTCTGTTTCTTATCTTCTATCTAATTTTTAGAGATAAAACGATTCGCTTTGTATTTTATGAGTAATTCAAAACTTCTTTCCATAACTGTTTTTATTTCTTTCACAACTGAGTCGATTTTCCTCTGTTTTTATTTACTTGACTAAAGACTATTTGAATTGTGTTTTTGTTGATATTTCGGGTTGGACGTCGATAAAACTAATGTTTTAAATCAGTTATGCATACCCACGTCGTTTTCAACTTTCTATATAAATAGTATTTTAATATAAATAGTATAATACATATCGATTTGGAATTGACTTGAATGTCAGATAAAACAGACGACTAACGATGAAGATAAAAAAACATGACCTGCCTTTAGGATGTCGGGTAAAAAATTATTAAAAAGTTTTACAATATTTAGAATCAATATAATTTATTATGTTTATTGTTATTGTATTTATTGTGTCTAATTGTATGCATAGTAACCCAAGTAAGCAAAAACCTTTTCTTATTTGGAAGCTTGATTTATTTTTCAGTCACGCACCAAATAAAAATATTCTTTTTACAGCTGCTTTCATGAAAAATTTGTCAAGTAAGTATTCATTCTACGCAATGTAAGGAGCGGTTTTGCAGCTGGATTGCAAAAAACGTGCCTTTTTCTAATTAATAGAAACAGAAAACATGAATTGCAATTTCTTTTTTAAATTCTAATTTACAGAAACCAATTCATACTTTGCGATGGCAATATACACAATACATGCTACATATATATATATCTACAATAATAAGGTTTTGTTGAATAACTACTGAGTGAATTGTGTTCTGTTTCGATTCGAACTAGAAAAAGGTGGATTTTTCACAAACCGGCAGCGAAACCGCTCTTAAGGCGATTACCGTCGCCAAATTAGCAGCTCGATGTTTGTCTGTATGAATATCAACGGAAACGACATTGAAATAACGTTCAAATCAGTGCATAATGCGTGGTGGCTGTTACGATGCTCGCTGCGTCCTTGAAAGGGCAAAATAGGAGAAAATAACACTTTTCACATGGGCGTCATTGTTCGATTGAATAATTCTATGTTATATTTATAGCTATCAAGTTTATCTATTTATCAAAGCATAAATGAATTAAATCACCTAAGCCGCTTAGGAGCAGTAGGAAATTCAAGCCAAAAAACACCATTCAGTTGAAACAATTTTTCATATAGAAGTTTTGGTGGTACGAAAAAGAAAAATGTTGCATATGTTGTCCTATAGTTGATAATCCATAATACATTTTTTCAATATTTTTGGTTTGGCCATAAAAGAGGAGTAGGCTTTAGAAAGTACCCATTTGGCGATATTAAGAGCGTTAAGAGAAGCCAAAAAAAATATAGTGCCGTAAGTATGCTTGCAAGTGTTTTAATACCAGAGAAAAAAAACATACGTGTTTTAAAACAATTTGTATTAAACTTGTTCAAAACACGCACATATAAATTCATCTTTTTCTTTTACCGGATGTATCGTGACTATTCCACTTTGATTCAGTGTGACCACTTTTAATAGATATCTACTTTTTCTATGTTTTATTCTTAAAAAAAACTGTTTTTAGTACCTTACCGATACCTTAGTGGTAAGACACAGTAAAAATTGTTATGTAGATTTAGATTTTAGATTTTTATTTATTAGGAACACCAACATCTAGTACATAAGTAAATATATTGTAAAATTAAATGTATATTTTAAGTTATATGCCTAGACAATTAAAGGTGAACACAGCATGCAATACAAGCAGGATACATAGTAAAATTTGCGTTGAAAATTATTGGTTGAATTCATCGAAGTAATGCTTGAATTTACAAGAAAATATTAATTATGTTTACATCACATTAATCAAAATTTATGAAACAAAATAATTTACATTCATAATATTTAAGATTATTTTGCGAAATCCATCGCTATGAATACTTTAAATTATTAGAGTGCATTACAAACTAGAAAAGTTCAATCAGAAACAAATCCAAAGACAAGAATTTGAAAAAATTCCTTGGACCAGGATTTGAACCTGCGACCTCTTGTTATCAAGACAAGAGCCCTACTAATTGCGTCACCGAGGTTCCTACCTAGACCGGTGAATTCTTCTATCATACTTGACCACTGTTATATTTTTCATCCGCTTGATATACTAGCTTGTACCGCACATACAGAACGCCCACGAGGGCGTTATGTGATTTCACGCCTTGTTCTTAAGAAACAGATGGCGCTGTCGTCGGTACAATATTGTTGCTTCTGACAGTTAAGAAATTCACAGTTCTCATTAACTAAGATTATGTTTATTTTGCGAAATCCATCGCTATGAATTTCTTTGGATTTATTTCTGATTGATATTTTCTAGTTTGTAATTCACTGTAATAATTAATAATATTTATTTAAATTAACAGAAACTTATACTAACAATTGAAGTAAAATAATTTACAATAGTTATTTACACTAGATATTTACAAAGTGAAGGTCATTAAAAAGAAAGGAAAACTGCGTTTCCAAAATACGGGAAATACGTTATCGGACGTAAACCAATTCGTCGTATCGCAATATTAGCGAAAATAGCGAAACCTTCTACTCTCCTAAATCCCGCACACGGCCATTATAGAGAAAATCCCGACGACACACGCAACAACGGTATTGAGAAAAAAACAGGGAAAGTGCAAGTGGGGCTTGGAGAACGAGTTCCGTACCTGATTTATTTTTTCTTGTAAGCGAAGCCATATTAAATCTATGGTTACAACGAAATTCATACCGGAGACTGCGTACGTCATCGTCGTAACAGGGTTTAATGACCCAATTTGCAAAATATAAATATTTTATTTTATATAATGGTTCAGGGTTTAGACTTAATTTCACATTGATCAATGAACACTGCACTCGTTTCAAAGTTTATAAGCTTATTAATTTAACCTGACCGGTTTCGGTTTAACACCATCATCAAGGGTTTAGTTAGACTGATATATATCATTTATTGCACGGAATAACATCCAATTAGTCTAACTAAACCCTTGATGATGGTGTAAAACCGAAACCGGTCGGGTTAAATAAGCTTATAAACTTTGAAACCAGTGCAAGTGTATTTATTCATCATGTTGTTATCCAAGTTTCACCAAGTGCCGACAATCGCAAGTATTAATCATACTTACTGAGTCTCCACTATAGGAATCTTGGCTCTGTCAATAAAATTTATCTTATACAGGATGTTATGATGATGTTGCGAAAGCTGGAAAATGGCGATAGTTCATACAACACGAACGACTTTTCATAAAAAAAAAATCTGTTGTGTGTAACACATTTTGGTCGAGAAGGTATGTAACTTTTCTATGGAATAGCTGATGGGTTGGTTCCATATTAAAAGTTGTTTGTATGGAAGTATACTAACACCAGTTTCCAGTTTCCGTAACATCATCTTACATCTATCTAGTATAACAAGCTCAAACCATGCTAAGTACCACATCCCAGCTATACGGATGATAAATAACTGGGTAAATATTTAATATAAAACTTATTTTCAATGCAAGTGCTCGTAAAGGCCCACTTTTTATGCATCAAAACCGAACAGAAAGTCGATTATTTTGCCCTAGAGCCTTATATTATTATTATTTTTATTTATTTACTATGGTTGGCTAACCTGCAGCCTTTCCTGTGTACCATAAATGTTATACTTTTTTTTCCATTGTTTAACGGGTCTGGACATAGTCCTTTTGAGCCAATCATAATTTAAAGTTCACGAGATTATATTTGTTTTATTTCCTCACACTATGCATTGAAAAACGTAGTATGATACACGGGCGTAAGAGCAATAAATTACTCGGTTATATTTATATAAATAAATAATTTGATATGATGGTTCATTTACTAAAATAAAGTTCATAGATTACTGGAGTGTTTATACACGATAGTTTTTTATTTAAGAACAATACGATGAAAATAACAACGAAAAACATAAAAAACGTCCAACAGTATGGTTATTTTATTTACTCTTTACAAATAAAGAAAAATAAGGAGACAAAGGCAAACGCTCGGTGCGCCCTTAAGCCACGGGTTTTTTGCCATATTTGTGTCTAAATTACGGCGACAGGGCTTACCAACCCAGAACCCAACACGATGGGATGAAATAATTATTGGTAAAACGTAGGTGTACGAGTGGGAACTGTGACTTGCATCACAGTCAATACTTGGGGACACCTCCGAAAGCCGTTCACAAATTAACAATTTCTTCAGCTTCCAACACTGAAAGCAGGATAGCGTATACAATTTTCAACAAGAGCGACAGAGATGGGACTACGACAAAGAAATGATCTTGCTAAGTTTCTTGCCCTTCTTCTTAGCAAGACTAATTTGAATTCGAATTGAATTTGAAGCCGTATCGCGACCCCTAGTTTAAGAACGCAGGCCGATCCATGTTGTGACAATATACTCATATATGTTACACGGATCCCTAAAAAACTACATACATCGGCGATTAGCCCGAAGTTTGGAAAAGGGGTGCTGACTCATATATCTTATGCTAAGCTTATGTGGAAATAATAGGGCACCAGAAAATAAGGCAAAAACGTTTCCACTGAAATTTGGAAAGCGTTTTTTACGATAAGGTAAATTTTTGGGCTCCAAACAAATACAGATTCGTTAGCTTTACACTTGGCCACAAAGATAGTTACACTCACAAAGAAAAATGTTTAAGAACCAAACATAAATATGATGTAACTATAATAATTATAAAGTAGTAAAAGTCATGTCTGTTCACTGAATATTTTGGAGAAATTTTAAATATAATCGGTTATTGGTTATTCTACTGAGTTCAAAACTACAATTTTTAGAATTTTTGTCTGTCTGTTTGTCTGTATGATCCGTTTTAACTCGAGAACCACCCACCGGATTTAGATCCGTTTTTTTTTATTATCATCGTGGTGTGGTGACCTTGGTCAACAAATAGACTATAAGGCTTAAAGTATTAAATGTAGGCATGTACCTCTATACTGTAAGCTTTAAGGGATTTTGATAAAATAACGGCCAAGCCGAAAACGGGGCGAAGATGCAATAAACGCGAGCGGAGCCGCGGGCGAAAGGATGGTATTATACAGCTACTGTATTCAAGATACGAACACAATAATCAAGATTTAAAGAAATATTATTTTTGGGTCAATTGTTTGCTTCACATTAATCACATTACAACTCCACCAAGCCAAGTAGGCACCTGGCAAATGTGACGTCACCCGGAATGCGGCGCACATAGTTCGGGTATGGATGGCAAAAAATTAAAATGAAAATGGGTGCAGCAAAAGTCCGTCAACATTGAAATTTAAATTCAAGTTATATATATTGCAATATCAGAATTAATTCGCATTCCATTCCACCCAGGTGCCTACTTGGCTTGGCGGACTAGTACAATGTTTTGTATGAAGCAAATATTTATTGCAGCACTTAGACTATTGTATTTGTGCGGCTTAGAGTACACATGTAAAATATACTCTAAGTTATAAGTCAATAAGGCTCATCACATCACGCCTGGGACAAAATAATCGTTGGTGAAACGTGGCTATGTACGGGTGAGGACTGTGACTTGCACTTCAACCTCTCAATCACTCTATCCAATAGCGACTTTTTTTTTAATTATTATAATAGGTGTTTACCTATGAAATTGCCGAAATTTTCTTACAGATTCATGTGTACATAGTTCCTATATTTCAATAGCTATTTCCATTATTCGTTTTTTGTTTGAAAGAAATTTCGTTTTTACTGTCAGATAACCAAAATTAAAATTTCAAAAACAGTTCGTCCTAAATGCCATTTCCACGATAAGATTTGTAATAATTTTTTACAGCTGACACTTTTCAAAATTTAAATTAATGTTGCTGTTAGCTTAATGTTGTCTTATTCATACACAAAAGAAATTACATAATTTGGATTTGTCATTCCTAAAAAAAATACAAAAATGTTAGTACTGAAAATTGTTTCCTTTAAATTTTCTATAAAAAACGGCAATTTCATATGTAAAGACCTAGTATTTTGATATTTTTTTGTCTAGAAGCTTGCTGATTAGCCTAGGAATAGATATATTAGTACTAAAGTAATTTATTTTAAAGTTATATACACGGAGCTGATAAAATGTAGTTACAATGATACCGAGATTTTATAGTTCAATCTGTCTTGTTGTCGCAACAAATTGAGTTCACGCTTCTCAAATTTTAAAACTACTTGTGTTTTTAAGGCTCCATACTAAGCTAAATGCACAATTTTATTAACATACTATTGCCAGTTCATTATCTTATTTAAAATACGATTTTTTTCAACAAAAGTGGACATATTTAAGAGCGTTTTCGCAGCTAGCTGGATTGTGAAAAACCCGCCTTTTTCTAATTAGTCAAACAAAACACTTAAATTCACTCAATAGCAGTGGTGTGCATAGAACTTTTTTTCAACCAGAAGGTCAAGTTTGACAATAAAAAAAATATGAAAAAATTTAAATAACACTTTGAAAAAAAAAAGTTTATATGAAAATGTTCATAGACGTCATGGCGTCATAAAATTTTTTTTTTCAAAGTGTTATTTGAATTTTTCATATTTTTTTATTGTCAAACTTGACCTTCTGATTGCTTTTCCGGAAAAAAGTTCTATGCACGCCACTGCTCAATAGTTATTCAACAAAACCTTATAAACTATGTAAAATGTATGTTGCCATCGCAAAGTTTTCATTGGTTTGTGTAAATTAGTTTTTTTTTTAATTCTAACTTACACAAACTAATGGAAACTTTGCTATGGCAGCATACACCAACACATAGGTAATAAGGTTTTGTTGAATAACTATCGAGTGAGTTCTGAGTTCCGTTTATGCCTTGTATGTACTCATACTATGGAACCCTCAAAATGACATTCGCGGTGTTGGTTCTTTTACGACGATATGCAAGCTCTAAAAGAGGTAGATTATTTTTCCGTAGCGCCTTAAATAAAAAAGCTTGCCAAACGCTACATTTTGTCATGCGGTGTGGCCGTTGTATTCAGGGTCCGGTTACACTTTATTTGATCACTGATCAGCGGTCCGTGATTAATGATTAACGACGGATTATGAGATTGATTGGCGTTTTAAGCAATTGATGCGACGTTTTGTGGAGATAATGAGCGGCTGTGGTGTAGCTAGCTTGGCGAAGAGGTGTGATCGATGCATACTTTTTTACGATTCTTGTTTTTTGATAGAAATATTGTGGAATTTCTGATAAGAATATCTTTTTATCTGAGATATTAGATATGATGAGATATGTGCTACACTTTTTACAATTATTTCGTGGGTTTTATTTTTATTTACATAGAAAATTAATAAAACTAAACTTGATTATACTAAACAAACACTGTGTACTAGGCGGCACTTGATGCTAATAGCAATAACTTCTAGGCAACCAGGTAATTAATATTGATAAAATAATGAGTGCTACATCTTCATCTATAAAATGATATTAAATACGCCTAGGCATCTATATGCATCAGGTATCTACTAGGGTACTCTCTGTCCCCCTCTTATTAAGGCAAATTTGTAAAGGCAAACAATAATATAAAGTCATTCATAAATATATACATATATTTCAACAAAGACAGATAAACTTAGTAAAAACACGTAAAACATACTTATATGAAAATAAATAGTAAAAACATACAAAACTATATAAATAGAGTTACATAAATGATGAACATTGTATTATGATTATATTATATAGATAGATTGAATTTTAAATGAAGTAGATAAGTTTTGTTCCAAATAAATAAAATTAAATATTCACTTAAATTTGACAAAGATACATTGATAATTGATGTCGTATGGTAGATCCGAGAATATATCGACTGCGATACATTGTTTTAGCGTTATAAATGTTTGTGTGTATTTGACGCCAGTGTAGAATTTGAAGATAAGAAGATTGTGTCAGAATAAGTTATTGAACACGAAGATGTTTTTTTTTTAATTTTTACATCATAGGTGTGGTCTAATTAGTACCGCATCATGTCACAAACGGTCCACTGGTCCGACGATGCATTGCGATGGTGGCGCCACCTTGAGGCGTTAGGCTTAACCGGATGGGTGTTAACCCGACGCGATGAACTGGCTACAAACAGCGTACACAAAGAGGTATCAAATTCCTCGCCTCGCGTGATTCACATATGTTGATGTATCGAAAATTTCATTATTGGGGATTAGGTTTATTTACCGAAGGTTTATTGAAGGTAACTATATCTAATCGAGTACCGGAATGACACAGTTACTGTGAGAAGAAGGAAAAAAGTTTCTTCTAAAAAACCAGCAAAGTGCGTGTCGGGTCATGCACAATGTAGGGTTCCGTAGTTGCCCTGCACAATATGCGGACTTCTTCTCCAAGTAAGTACGCTCGGAAGTTGCTCTTCCCAAGAATGGCCCATACATTTTGTTCTTACTGATGCGAATCGCCCCGTGTTTAGAGGGGACTAAACGTTTGGCGCGATCTTTACTCGTTCATTTGTAAAGCCTACTTAGCTGTGATAGTTTTCCTTTTAATTTCGTTATGTATACTACTGCCGTGATTTTTTTCACGTCTCCAAATACAACCGTTTCGCCGGCAGTGGGGGAGACACTTGACTCTAACAAAAATTAACACTTTTAAGCTTAATATTTCGCAAACAGTATCCTAGATCGAAAAATGGTCTTCTCACACCCCCAATACTTTTAAATTACCTATCCAACAACAGCCCACACTAGGGGTTAGACGAGAAATAAATCATCCCCACTTTACGTGTAGGGGGAGGTAGATACCCTAAAAAAAACTTTTTTAAAATTTTACTGTACCACTTTATCGGCGTGATAAATATGTATACCCATATTATCCATGCCAAATTACAGCTTTCTAATACTAATAATCTCTACCGTGGACAGACAGACAGAGAGATAGACGTACATGGCGAAACTATAAGGGTTCCTTGTTGTTGTTCCTTGTTAAATGTTTAGACGGGGTTATTGGTCACTTACTTTTAATATATATTTCAAGGATGTAAAATTTAAGGAAAGCCTCGAAAAACGTGAAATTTAGAGGTAACTTCGTAGTTTTTTTCTATCGATTTTTCTAAAATGTTTGGATCAGCCGTATAGTGTACTAACTATATTAGTTTTAATGAAGCGATTGACAAATTCACAATGTGAAATGGTCATTTGAAGGTGTGTATCTGACCTTAAATGGACCTTTAAGTCTCAGGTTACTAAAATAATTTCCAAAACATCAACACAGGTGAATCACGACAGGCGAGGAATTTGATATGTACATGTTTTTATCACGGCTGATGTATCTTATTTAAGTAAATATAACTATTTTGATTGATGCGATAACGACAATAATAATTTGAGACGTTTTTATGGTTCCGTACCCGAAGGGTAACCAACGGGACCCTATTCAGTGGCGTGCATAGAACTTTTTTCCGGAAAAGCAATCAGAAGGTCAAGTTTGACAATAAAAAAATATGAAGAAATTTAAATAACACATTGAAAAAAAAAAGTTTGTGTGAAAATGTTCTTTCTAGGAGTGCCTACCCTGGCGTCATACAAACTTTCTTTTTTCAAAGTGTTATTTAAAATTTTTCATATTTTTTTATTGTCAAACTTGACCTTCTGATTACTTTTTCGGAAAAAAGTACTATGCACGCTATTGTCCCCATTACTAAGACTCCGCTATCCGTCTGTCTACCCGTCTGTCCGTCTGTCACCAGGCTGTATCTCATGAACCGTGATAGTTAGACAGTTGAAATTTTCACAGATGATGTATTTATTTTGCCGCTATAACAACAAATACCAAAAACCAGAATAGAATAAATATTTAAGGGTGCTCTCATACAACATACATGTTTTTTTGCCGTTTTTATAGATAATGAAGTTTGTATGAAAATGTTCACTCTAGGGTAGGCAGTGCCTACCCTGGCGTAATACAATTTTTTTTTCAAACAGTTTTTTTTTTTTTATTGTCAATCTTGACCTTTTGATTGTTTTTCCGGAAAAAAGTTTTGTGCACGCCACTGCACACCGGGTAATATTTTATTATATGTATTATTAAAACTCGCGTCAGCTGACATACTAAATTATTATTACATACGGCTTGAACACTCACGTGTAATTGTTGTTGACTATATGTCAACCGTCTCACCGATACAATTTCGGCATTCGGTGTTGCTCAAGCAATGCGTGCAGCTCGCCGATCGGCGGCTGCCAGTGCCCGTTTGACAATGACGGTGAACGCCGCGTCGTCGTCCTAAGAACGACACTCGCCTTGATAATACCGAAATTGTGTCGGTGAAACGGTTGGCATATAGTCAACAACAATCACACGCGAGTGTTCAAGCCGTATGTAATAATAATTAATTATATGTATTGATTTTTTTACTAAAACATAAACATATATTTATTCATAAACCAAGAAATTGTTGTATGGTGCTAAGTTCAAAATCCCCTCGGATGTAGTTCAAGCATTATTACTATAAAAATATATTTGCAGTTCCGTTAGTAATTATTATTGTATTCATAGACTTTATTAAACGCTACAGACAATCCTTTGATGCTGCGGGCTGAAAAGCACTTTATACTTTCAGTCAGTCTGAAAACTTCTCTTCAATATTTAAATTTTAATATCCACTTGAGTTGAACGGTTTTTGTTTTGTCTGGAAACTATGGTAGAAATATTAGCTACAAGTTAGTTAAACGCAAACAGGGGGGTGTTACAAACTATTAAAATTAGAATTTAGTGGTTAGTCTATCACAGGTGGTAGAGCTTGGAGACCCCCTAGAAGTAATTCGGGGGAGAGTAAGAGGACAGCTCACAGGCAAAAAACCAGGAGGCCCACCATGCCTTTGACCGATGGATGGC
This sequence comes from Ypsolopha sequella, assembly GCA_934047225.1. Lineage (NCBI taxonomy): Eukaryota > Metazoa > Arthropoda > Insecta > Lepidoptera > Ypsolophidae > Ypsolopha > Ypsolopha sequella. The sequence continues at coordinate 21,134,845 of OW203991.1, forward strand.
GGTTAGTCCATCCCTAATAGCCGGGCCTTATATGGAACAGACTGGTGATGGGCAGCGGCGTCACTGGTGCGAGGGTTCCGGCACCGCGCTCACCAACCCGCCTGCCCAGCGTGTGTGAGTATGGGCAATTCTTCCAGGATGACCGCCGGGAGTGGCAAAGTCCTGGAAAGGCTTATGTCCAGCAGTGGACGAACTAGGCTGATGGATGGACACTCTTATTGTGAAATCCTGATTATGTACTCAAAAATAGTGCAAAATGACAATTTACTTTTACGAATGTCTCTAATATATACATAAAAAACTATTAAATAAATGTGCAGTTTTTTAATGTATTTATATAACTTGTTTTGCTATGAAAGTACAATTACATGAAGTAGGAAGGCAAAGGGAACTTAGCCCTTACAGTCATGTCTGAGGTAATGGTTAAAATGATGGTCATACTTGTGACCAAACCCTTGCGCGGTGGACTACGGTTGATTTTAATGATGGTAGAACTTGTGACCGGACCCTTGTGAATGTTGTGCCTTATTTGTTAATTTAATATTTACTGCTTTTTTGTTTGTTAAAAGTTTTATTCTGGGCAAAAATGTCTGACTTAGTAATTCTAAGCAAGAAAAATGACGAACAATTAAAAGCTTATACGACAAATGTTACCAAGAACTTATGGATTGGAAAGTAGGTGTCCATTTTTGCATGAGTCTGATAAAGTAGATAGTGTATGAAACTGCACATAACTAGGTACCTATTAAAACACTCGTATATACAATTAAAAAACTAGCCTTGTATTTTAATGACCTCTTTTTGAGCCAGTTTCATAAATTACTATAATATAACTGCAATCTGTTTGTTAGTGAATTAAACTAATTATAAATCATAACATTGGAGTTTCACTCACACAGAAGGAAGGAAAAAGAAGAAGGAGAAAGGAGGCGAAAGAAGTGTGTCAAGACCGTAGGAGCTGGAAATCTGTAGTCTTTGCCTACCCTTCTCGGAGACAGGCGTGAGTATATGTATGTATTTATAGGTAAAGTAAATAAGACACAGCTTAGGGTTGCTTTCAAGTGTTTGGCTGAATACATTTCAGTCGAAAGTAATGTTATATTAAGAAGCAATGTTTGAATTTCTTTAACATTGCTTCATGAGGCTCCAATTAATTAGACAATCACTGATGCGAAAAGTCGAAATATTTTTAAAATTTGACGTTGTTTGTTTGTAGAAAATTCAAGTTGTAGTGTAATTTTGCAACACTATTTTAGATTATATTGGTATCGACTCGGCATAACACGGCTTAACTTATTCGACAGGACTAACCTTATTTTAAGCGTCCTGTCTTTTTCTTTCTTTATCGAAAATACAAGGACAGAATGCTTAAATTAAGTTAGTCCTGTCAAATAAGTTAAGATGTGCTACACCGAATCGGTACCATCAGTTATATTATTCTTTATTAGAACAAACGGTAGCTCAGGGGTAGCTGGCCTCTCAATCTTGTGATCCAGGTTCGATCCCTGCTCTGGCATGCACCAATAAGTTTTTGCGGAATTTATGTGCATAGTATTTGTTCCTACTTACCACTTGCTGAACGGTGAAGGAAAACATCGTAAGGAAACTTGAATGTCTTAAAAAGCATGTATTTGTGCCCGAAGAACGGTGACAGGGCTCACCACTCATAACGTTGGGACTTAATAATCATCGGAGAAACGTGGGTGAACTGAGTGTGGACTGTGACTTGCATTTCACAGTTCATACTTGAACAACCAGTGACATCCCCTTAATATATTTATTTTTTCAATGCAAGTGCTCGTAAAGGCCCACTTTTTATGCATCAAAACCGAACAGAAAGTCGATTATTTTGCCCTAGGGCTTTATTATTATTATTTTTTTAATTTATTTACAATGGTTGGCTAACCTGCAGCTTTTCCTGTGTACCATAAATTTTGTAATTTTTTTTCCACTCTTTAACGGCACTGGATACAGTCCTTTTGAGCCAGTCATAATTTAAAGTTTAAAGATTATATTTGTTTTATTTCCTCACACTATGCATTGAAAAACGTAGTATGATACACGGGCGTAAGAGCAATAAATTACACACTCGCTACGCTCGTGTTTAAAATCGTCCCCGTAATTTATTCCTTTTCGCCCTCGTAGCATAAACTACTATCAAACATTTTTATTTTAAATGTCAGTTACATAATTTTTGCTGTGTATAGACAGACAGTATGGGCTTACTAAAAGAGCTTCCATTTATTTCGATGGATCCCTTAAAAGTAAATCCGTTATTGTATATAATAAAGCTCTATCCTATAACCACAGCTATTAAAATATATTTGATATTTATTTCAGTCTCCTCGGAGTAAAAATGCTCGCCAGAGATAAAATTCAAATGAAGCATCATTAAAAACACATTCATACAATTTAATGAACTGGCATTCCATACTTTGGATATCAAAGAAATCGGTAGAACTTAATCAAAAAGCCCATACAGTATCATAAATAATGTAAACAATGCGCGATTCAAACCTCTAAAACGCTATACCATGCGTGAAATTCATACACTCGATGCAGAGGTAGTTTTAGAAACTTTAATCAACATTCAATTTTCGGTTTTAGGACCTCTACATTGAGTATATAATGGGGTAAAAGAGACTCACGATTCTGCAATAGAATAGAGTTGTAAAATGAATCAAATTTTCAAGTCATTAAATGCTACAGTTGAAACCACATACATAATTGTTACATTGTATCGTTCGTTAATTTCGTTATAGTTATTCAAAGCAGCTCAGAGGAAATAAGAAGGGATTGAGATATTATGCTAATTTGTGATTGTATGGAGATCGCCAATAATAACTTGCGTACTATCAACCACACGAGAAACAACAAACGAAACCTGCAACCCAAAAACTGTCTTAAAACCGTTTCATAGCTTGCAGAATTGCATGTATAATTTTCTCAAGAAATATACGTCGTCATGTTAGCAAGTGTATTCTGCAAGCAAATCAGGTCGGTTCGATTCGTTTGCCATAATGAGAACGAGACAATAGGGTCTTAATAAAGATGTTGGGCCATAAATAGTGTGGCTTGATCTAGAGATAGCATTAGGCTTACACGGGTCCCTGGTTTTGTAATGCAAATGGTGTAATAGGTTGTTAGGGTTATATTTTATTGATGCAATTACTGTGGTGTAACAGCGGTAACCATGTTGGGTCTGGTTTGACTCCTACCACCTCATGCATGCACCAATAAGATTTTAGGTATATTTAAAGCAACAGTTGAAAAGCAATTGTGTGTGGAAAAGTTTTATTGGTCACAGAAAATCTCAGTTAAAGGGTTGTATTTGTGTCCTAGTTATTATTGTGTATATTATTTGATTATGAAATGTGTTTTGTACAAGTAATATTCTATTTAGCTTTTGTTCCTTTTTTAAAGTTGTGTTATTCTCCCTTATCTTTGATCCCTGAAAAGGTTCCACTTTGCATTCCAACTCAACATTTGCTAACGTCTCAAGACCAACGAACTTTAGCACTCCGAAAATTCTGACACTTTTTTGCGAAAGAAATCAAAAGCACCGGAAGTTAAAACGGTGCTTGAAAAAAGAATTCCTGAATAAAAGCCCCGCAATAACCTGTTGTGAATTTCTTAGCACTAGAGGGCGTTCTATGCAGTAGGGTTTCGTTTTAACACAATGGACTATTTGCAGACTCGCTTTGTCTTAAGACCGAAGAGGCCACGAGAACTCCTTTATTGAAGTGCTTCGCCCCAGGTGAGGCCGGACGAAGTGGGGCATGGCTTGTACAACGAAAGTACACTTGCTTTTACGTCTTGGACTTTTATTTCATTTCTCCACTTTGAAAAAGGAATCGCTAACCGCCATTTTATTAAAATTTTATGAGGTCTCCGCCTGATGAATAACAATTATGGCACCTGGTTAACGAACTAAGGAATAATGCCTTGCAAAAAATAGAGCTTTCTTATTAGCAATTCTATCGAGGGAACTGAATATTTATACTTTGGAATCCGTTGCGGGAACTGAGCAAATACTAGGATGTGTACATGCGCATGAGTTGATCCGCCTCCCGCGTTGATTGGCCAGCCGTTTTCGAATTGGCCAATCAGATCGCGTCGGGAATCGTACAGTATAATTTTGGCATAATTAGTCACGCAGTAACGTAATAAGAAGATGCGGGAAACAAAAAGTGTACGTGGGCTATTCGAAAATTGTTTTGCTACGTGTAAACTTCGGACACGTTTTTGAACAAATTGACTTTGATTACTTCATTACTTCTAATCACATATAGTAAGTAAGATTGTGGCTAAAAAAAAAATACGCGATGTATTGTATTTTTCAACTACGTAAGTACCTATTATTAAAATTATGATGTGCTTCTAGTACCACCAAAAGTATCTAAGGAGGTATTTGAGAACCCATTATTTAAAAAAAGTAAGATAAGATAAGATAAGATAAGAGATAGATAAGAGCTTTTCAAGAGCGATTTCATTGTTGCTTGAAAAAAGCACAAAAATTAGTACAATAGTATTTATTTAAGTAGTATTTTAGTCACCACTAAATTACTTTCAATAATATTCCATCTCAGTGTTTGTCTTCTATCTAATTCAGACACTCCAAAAGCCTATTTCCAAATACATATTCACAACGACTGCTTATCTTAGCTTGTTCTGAAACCACAAGATTATTCCAAACTTCCCAACTGTTTGAAATCCGGATACACTGTTTATGTATTAACACCGAAATGATTTATTCACAACAAACTTAGGCGTATTGTGTTGTTTGTACGGAAGGAATATTTGTGTGTTTGTTTTATTTAGGTGATGTATTATATGGATGAATACTTAAGTTTAATTATTCAGGTTGTATATTTGCATAATATACAAGTTTTTTTACACTTTATTGATTTTTGCTTAGTTATCTGAACTTTATATAGTTATAATCTATCCCCCTTTTACTTTTCGTATGTAATTTATTCACCACCAAAAGGTCGTCTCGAAGACATCGCTTCTAGCGATTAGTCCGCCTTGGTACTAAATCATATTTTCCAAACTCTGTTATTCTTTTAAATGTGCCTTTTGTGTACAACAAAGTGTCGATGCATTAATTCACTAATTTACTCACATAATTATGAGTAAAATGATCTTGAACAAAATAACTATAAATACTGATCAATATTTGAAAAGTTTTCAATTGCGTTTTTCCGGGATTAAGTAACAAAATGGATGATATTTTTTTGCCAAACTCATATACAAGGTAAATTTGGTAACATCGTCCAAATTCATACTTGAGCCTTGGTAAGTGATCAGCATCATGAACCAATAACGATTTTTGTAAAATTAGTAAAATGAAATTTCGACTCCCCATAGTGATTCACTCAGGACTGGGAGTGAATTACTATGGGGAGTCGATTCATGATGCTGATCACTTACCAAGCCTCCAGTGTGAATTTGGACGATGATCAAAAAGTCACCTTGTACTCGTATATGTATTCTTTGCCACATACCTCATTGAGTCATGCGTGTGGCAATTTCTTCGAGACGACAACTGGCTGAGTTGCTAACGACAAGAAAATGTCAAACCACTTTTCAAACTGATAGGCTACGCCGCGGCGTACCGTGGGCAACCCTATGTATAGAGTAACAAGATGTTACCAAATCGGAGATGTGTAGAAAACAAAACTGCATCAAACTAAACAGGGTTGGCTGGGCGCAGCCTGGTGCATATTGTACAGTCAGCAAAAAAAAAATATTTTGTTTCCTGATAAAAAAAATCACCTGTGTTACTACAAAACGGTGTTTAACTTTAGACAGTGTTTAATTCTGCTGTTGTCGCCTTTTCTTTCATATCGTAAAAAAAGTGACAGCAACAGATTTAACTTTAACTGTCTAAAGTTAAACACCGTTTTGTAGTAACACCACACGTCTTAAAGTAACAAGTAGGTTCTACAATGCTCGATAGCGTATCAAAAGATGCTTAAAAAATAAGGTTTGCGCGTCCTACGTTGTAACTGAGAGATATTATACTAACGTGAGTCAGTCTGATTTTATCGAAAATCATAAAAAATAAATAATAGGTTCGGTATCGTTTTCAGCAAGATATGACCAGTTTGTAGTTGTGTAGAAACAAAAACTACATCAAAATAAACGAGGTTGGATGCGCGCAACCTAAAGCATTTTGTAAAGTCAGCAAAAAAAAATCTCCAGGTTGTGCTCAGCCAACCCTATTTACTTTAATGTCATTTTCTTTTCTTTACAACTACAAATTGGTCACATCTTGTTACTCGATACATAGGGTTACCCACTGTACGCTCCTAGTATGACTAAAGAGTACGGAATGTAGCATATTTGCCTTGATGACTGACGCCAATATGCGGTATATTAACTAAGAGATATTAGACTGCTTCACAGCAAAACATATAACTCAAACGAAGTGGATTGTTGAAATTGTCGGCACTTGGTTGTACTTATCATACACTAGCTTTTGCCCGCGTCTCTGCTGCGGTGATTTCGTTTGCATTTTTCCGGGATGAAAAGTAGCTTTTGTCACTCTTGGGCCCGTAAACTATCTCCATCAAAAAATCACGTCGATTCGTTTCTGCGTGAAAGAAGGACAAACCAACAAACACACTTTCGCATTTATAATAGGGGTACGGATTGTTGTGATGAAAACACTTGTACTTTTCCACAAATTAGATTTACTATTTACTCTGCCCAACCGGTTTCGCTATATAGCATTATCAATAATATGTCATTATGTCATGTGCTCTTCTATCATATATTATATTATGTCAATGTCTATTTATTTTTATTAAAACTCAACTCATGCCGGGTCCAGGTCGGACCCGAAATATATCTTGAGATTACGTTATATTTGTATTATCATATTTACGAGTATCAGTATATTTACATTTTTAAAAAAACAAAAAACATTATCAATAATAATAACAATAAAAAAAACTTTATTGCACAAGTAAAATTTTTATAGACATGCGAGCTTAAAACTATTTAGTATTTTCTACCAGCCAACCTTTGGCAATGGAGAAGTTTTAAATAAAATACTTATTATTTAAAGTCCTCGATAATGCTTTTATAGTGAAACCGGCTGGGCAGGCAGAGTAAATAGTAAATGTAGGTATAATTTGGTGGGAAAACACAGGTGTTTCCATCACAGAAATATACTAAAACGTTAAAATGAAACAGTGTAGAAACATAACAAATCGAAATTATATATCATAAAAAATAAATATTTACCATGTAATTATTATTAGAGTGCATTACAAACTTGCATTCAATCAAAAACAAATTTAAAAGCACGAATAATTTGAAATAATTCTTCAGGCCAGTATTTGAACCTGCGACCTCCTACTTACTTGACAGGCGCGCTACCGACTGCGCTACCGAGGTTCGTATCTGGAATGACGAATTTTTCCACCATAATCTGTACACCGAATTTTTTTGTAACTACTTGATATACCAGCTTGTAATGCACATAATGAACGCTTACCGTAATTTATAATTCATACAGCAGCCAATGGGGATCCACAGGCAAAGTTAATTACAGATAGCGGTAGCATACGTCCGGCCAATATTGTCTTAAACTAATTAATTATGTTAGTTAAATGTTTTATTATTTTTCAATGCATGTGCTCGTAAAGGCCCACTTTTTATGCATCAAAACCGAACAAAACGTCGATTATTTTGCCCTAGGGCTTTATTATAATTTTTTTTTAATTTATTTACAATGGTTGGCTAACCTGCAGCCTTTCCTGTGTACCATAGATGTTATACTTTTTTTTCCACTGTTTAACGGCTCTGGATACAGTCTTTTTGAGCCAATTATAATTTAAAGTTCACAAGATTATATTTATTTTCATTTCCTCACACTATGCATTGAAAAACGTAGTATGATACACGGGCGTAAAAGCAATAAATTACTCGGTTACGTGTAAAACACTCGCTACGCTCGTGTTTTAAATCGTCCTCGTAATTTATTGCTTTTCGCCCTAGTAGCATAAACTACTATACTTGTATTTTTTGTTATGTACTGTACCACTAAGAAGTGGCTCAGAAATCACATTTAAACCCACTAAGGGTTTACGTGATTTTTTTATAAGACAAAAATATGTACAATACATGATAATTAGATAATTAAAAAAAAAAAAAATACTACAGTCCGGCTATGTTAAACTTTGTTGTTGTGTGTGTCCCGGCTTACCAACTGTTTTTCTCCAGTATCTCGCGTTTTTGTTACTTCCTCTTGTCATTTCTATTTCAATATTTTATGTATTTTTAAATATGTAGTTTGTCGGGAATAAATTAACACCATTATCAAAGCAACCTGGTATGGCACACAAAGGCATAATTCCAAGAAATTAATCGAATATCGCAAAAAACTACGCCAAAACCATAACAATGTACTGAAATGACAGATTTTATGGCCGGATCGACGATGCCACAGTATAACCTTATATTGTGAAGATGCGCCATCTACAGGGATCATTTGGAAGCATGGATCCCCATTTGCGAGCACGCTTTTACTACGAGTGTTTTTTCTAGAACCTTCTGGCCAGATACCAAAAAAATATGGTGGAGTAATCAAAGTGTTTAATAATAACATAATAAAATGTGCAATGGCTTGTAATGTATCAGACAGAAGAGTAGAATTTCATTCAAAAACCAGTTACCTTGACTTAGTAAACTCTAATAATCTAATTCGTTACTCAAGAGTTGACATCTGAAATCGACGCTGTCAATTAAATGTCAAATGGTCCGTGTCAATGACAAGAATATTTTGACAGGTCTAATTACGTTTACTGTGCCAGACAGAGATTAAATTTGGAAGCTAGTGACAGTTATTCTGATCAACTGTTCGAACCATTGCTTTCCTGTGATGATGTGTCGACGGCTTAAATAGCGATTAAACTGTCAGAACTCACATCCAGAGGATGCAAACTTGGGCACGGGTTTTACTTTATCTTGTGCAGTTGGCATAAGGTTTAATTTACTTGGGATTTTCAAGAAATTGTTTTTTTTTTAATTAATTTGGATTTAAGGTGTCCTCTTATAGTAAGCATTAACTTTGGATGAAATTTGAAATGGTTAATTAACTGAAACTGTTTACAAGATGTTGATGACATTGTGGAATGTTTTACTATAAAAAATGCTACGTAATTATATACATTACTAGTTTTTGCCCACGGCTTCGCCCGCGCTAATTTCGTTTGCGTATGTCAAAATAGCCTATGTCAGTCTCCAGCCCATGTACTGTATGCAAAAAATCACGCGAAAGAAGGACAAACCAACAAACACACTTTCGCATTTATAATAGGGGTACCGATACCAGATACATAGCTGTAGTATAGATACATTGTAGTGTAAATACAATAATGAGGAACAAAATTGGCTTTGTATCATTTGTAAATTAATTCAATTTAATGTTTAACGTACTATTTATATTATTAAATTTGAATAATTTGTCGCAACATTGCACTGCCAAAAGCCATTGTATTATGAACATGAAATTATTTTGGAGATAATAAATATATAATACTTTAAATTTTCATCTATATATATGTTTTTCATTTAATTATTTCATAGACAAATCACACCATTCTTGAATAATGAAAAATACTGATAATGAACGGTAGGTATTGCACCCTGCTACTTTGGTTCATAAAATAGTTTGCAGATCAATTTACCTATATGATAAGTTCACATGGACCCAATATACTCTCTTACGTGCTATTGCACTATGGATAAAATGGTCATAAAGAAGCACACAACTAGTTACACAGAAGGCTTCAAATACGCAGCCGCAAAGATTTGGAATGACCTATCACCACCTTTGGGTAAATTCATGTGTTCTGTCACCTTTAAAAACACCTCACACTTTATATTCTCATTCTCAGTTAAAAATAATATAATAATTATTTAATTACTAATTAGGCTGCTGTATCAAATTATTTTGCTCTATGTTGTTATTTTATTTGATCAGACTGTAAATACATAATGTGTAAACTTTTACTTTATTAATTACATTTTTCAACATATTTTCTTTTTTTTTGTGTGTTACATTCATTATTTTGATCAATTTATCATTATTTGTTAAATTGATTATTTTTAGTTATATTTAAATTATTATCAATTATTTAATTATTTATCGACTCTTGGTCAATAGTATAATGTGGGTACAATTCTTAATTTTCTACCCCTACCTGCCATTGTATGTTTTTATTATATGTTTTAAAATGGGGCAATCAAAAAATCAGCGCTGCAAGTTGCTTCAACTTTTTTGCCATTTTGAATTATGTTGTACTATTTCTTCTTTTTCCACATATGTTTCGTGGCAAATAAATTTTAGATTTGTAATTGTTGTAAATTGAATTCATAATTAAGTATAAGGACGGATCGACTTACATGAATTTATTTCGCGATATGCGACATGTTTCGAATTCCTTCCGAATTCGTTATCAAGCGAGCGAGGGTGTGTCGTTAGCGGACGAACTCCCTGCACTGACTTCGTGACTTCGTGCAGTGCAGTGCAGTGCAGGGACTTCGTCCGCTAACGACAGACCCTCGCACGCTTGATAACGAATTCGGAAGGAATTCGAAACATGTCGCGTATCGCGAAATAAATTCATGTAAGTCGATCCGTCATTATACTTAATTATTGCAAATAAATTTATTTCACTTTCACTTTCAGGTAAAATACAAATATGTATATAAACATACACCATTTCAACTGAAAGTATACGGTTGTATCCGAGCAACACAAACAAAGACCTTATAAGAGTGCTGGATAGAAAAAAAATTAAGTCCTTGGACCCTCAGGTGCTGCAGCTGATAGAAGAGGAGCATTACACACATACGCACTATTTTATAAGACAGCTATGGAATCGGTAATAAAAATATAAGAAAAATTAAATACATCGACAAGACACGTTCTCCGAGGGAGTGTCAGGGGTGTTTCGAAGTATGGACTGTGAAATGCAAGTCAGAGTTCACACTAACTTGTTCACCGACGTTTCACTTACGATTAACGTCCCAACGTGATGAACGGTGATCCTTATCAGACACAAGTATAGACCCTTAGCCTAATGGACCCAACACAAATGTGCTCCAACAGGATTAAAACCCGAGACCTCCGGATTAGTGGTCGGGTACTGGGATCACCAGACTAACAAAAGAGTAAAAATAACTTACTTCCAAACCAGGATAGCACCGATGAGGATGCCGAGGACTAGCACAATGGAGCAGAGGCCGATGACTGCAGACGTCTGGAGAGAAGGACTGCTGTGGTTGTAGGCGTCTATCTTCTGTAAATAGGAAAACATTGTGTGATGAAACATGGCAATTCGGGCAGGGTATGAAATGAAACATATAAGAGAAGGTCTCTTTAAGTGTGCACTGTTACTAGAACAGTCAAAACTCGTCTTTTCACCAACGATTTTAACGTTCCAGTTTTACCGGATGATTCTTATCTTCGTATTTCACGAACGTTTTTTTGGGATTTTTTAGTATTTTAAGGTTTATTTAATAGATTTTTCCTTTATCGTCAGAATGTGAGTACTCACGCCTGTCTCCCAGAGGTAGGCACCGACCATAGATTTTCATCTGCTACGATCCTGACACAGGACTTTTGCTTCTTTCGGATCCAACAAACTAGTCATATAAGCTTTTCTCCTCGCTCTTGAGTTTACCCTACTTTACTATACGTCCTTTTATGGCAGCCCGGTCTCTCGGTTCATGTTCTCTATATGCACATCAGTTCCAAAACCCTCATCCGGTTTCAAACCCGGATCTAAAGATTGAGGGATCGGTGTCTTACCGACTGAGCAACTGCTGCGGTGTTTATTTATATGAAATAATATCTGTGCAATGTCCGTTTCGGAAAATATACGAATTCATCGTAATAAGTAGATAAAATGACAATTCATCCATATATATCCTACTATTACTGAAGAGAAATTTTTAAAGAATAGTATTACAAAACCAACCGTTGTAGATAGTGCATAGGAAATAAAATACGAAGGATTATCACAAAGATTCCATTTACGATCCAGAAGTAAATGAAACAGTACTCAATAAATGCTTTAAATGAGATATGCAAGGTTAACTAAAACATTAATCAATGTAAGTGAAACAATAAGAAGAGTAGCACAAGCATCGAATGCCTGGACTGTTTCCAATTTGTTTCGACAGATAGAATTGGGCTATGTTTGTCTCTTTGATAAAAAAGGATTTTCCCTGCCAAATCTACAAGATTCAACGGTACTTAGCTTTTTACAGATCATTAGTTAGGAATTCACAAAACAATTGCAGTAACTATTTTTGTGGTTGCCGTTTATTTATCACTTCAATAAATTTGGTTTTGATTTATTTTTGTTGCATCCAAAAAATGTTAAAACTTAAAACACAGCAAATGCTGCAAAAAGTATGATTGAGACTTACAGAGAGAGTTTAGTATGTGCTAAAATAAACTACACTAAGGGCATAAAACTCTTATAATTCTTCTAAACTAATCTCTCTGTCGCCACCCTTACCTAAAACTCCTTTATAAATTGGCTAATATCCTCTTGCTTCTAATTTTGAACAAAATTCAAACTGCTTTTCCCAAGTTACGTTCAGCTAATGCCGCTTTTATTTCCCCGACATTTTACACATGCGCCATATTGCCATAATTACAGGGCAATAAGTTTTTGTTAGAGGGTGCAAGGTGCGTGTTTTCGGGGGGCACGACGTGTTTATATATTAATATTTTTGGCCAGAAGGCGTCACGCAACTGATATATAGTCTAAAAAAGGTCATTTTGATACAAAAAAAACTTTTTGTTCTCTTCCCCTTTGGCCGCCACCCAGAACCTTTCCAAATGGCTGCATTATTTTTATTTTTTACGTTAACAAAGTGAAGTGGAGGGTGCGAGAATCACGTATGACTATTAGGAAGCTTTCTTTCTTTCAAAATATTAACGATATAGACGTGACAAAAAGAATGTGAGGACTGTGGTATCATGATGTACTGTCTTTTGCGTTACGCTCATATCATTGCAGAAGTTTTTCTTCTGTCTAGCCGTCTATTCTGACAGAGTATACTTATTCCATACATATACAGTCATGAAATATATCCCCGAAAAGGGGTGTCAGAGCTGTTTCGAAGTGTTGTGTGAATGTTCGAGGCACAGTCAATATACAGTCCACTTGCTTTTTACAATCTTTTTTTTCATTCCGATGCGATAGGCTTGACCTTTTTGTTGACATGCCGTACTTCAGGCATGGTTTAGGCAATGCAATTCAGGTTAAATAAATTGTTTTTTTTCTTGTTTACCAAGTGGTATCTATCTAAATACTACGCATAAAATTCCATTACATTAATGCGTGCTCAGCAAGAATCAAACCGGAATCACAAAGTTGACGTGTCCAGCTAACTGAATTTTGTTAGTCAAATCTATCGCCATAGCAAGGCAAGAGTATTAATAAAAAAAACTCTAGACCATTGCTGACGTCAAAGCAAACGTCATCACGAGTTTATGAACAAATACTGAATATTCTTATCACGTGCTCCATTTTAATCAACGTTTTGGCTAAATTTAGAGAGAATTTTTCCCGGAAGCAATCTACCCACGCGAATCCCCCAAATTAAAATCACGTAGCAGAACCATATTGTTTGTAGCATCAGATAACTTTAACATAGCTTACCCTGTTATACCGTACCAGTTTACTAAGAGCTTTGATACCGCATATAAGTAATCATATACCAGAAGGCTTAAAGGGTCAAATATAATTGGTCATATATGTACTCCGGATCATAGGGGGAGGAAATGTTGTCCACTATTAAAATACAAAATAAGCAATTATCGGGCTTGATGAAAGGAAAAAATATAGCTCTTATTTTGAATAATTGGATAGATTTTATCAATTCGGGCGGGGCGTGTTGAGTTATGATGGAAATCTAAAAACAGTGCTAGGTACAAAGCCGTTGGAGTAATTATGTTATTGGTAATTACAGTTGTTCATTAATTTCAACAACCATTTGAATATCTTATTATTTGTGAAGTCAATTTAAAATTTAATATGACAGTTAGAAGTTATAATAGTTGATTTTCGTTGCTTAATTTTATTTGAATGTCTTATTTTTAATTTGTCATTTTAATAATATTTGACTATTGATTTAGTGTATCTTCTAAGTGACTAATGTTTTCTGTATCAAAGAACTTAAACAACGAAAACACCCTCACACATCCTGCGCCAAACAAAGCACCATTAGTTTCTCGAAATGTTTAGCAGATAACACAACGTCATTACATTAATAAATCGGAAAAAAAAACAGCTCCTAGAACTTAAACAATGGGTCCTAGTTATGTATTTGTTTATTTAATTGTTCAGAATGAGGTTGCAGGTTTGTTACTGATCAAAATGCGCATCTTTAGTAGACCGAGCATGTCAATTCTAAAATATTTTTTGTCGTAGGTCGATATTATGTAAATTTCCTTGAGATATGCGAGGTAATGGATGTCAGATATACGGATTGATGATATTTTTGTATTGAACGAAAAGTTAATAAAATGTTTTAAAAGAAATTTATATATGTAGAAAGTTATTGCTTAATGAACTCTGCTCTGCTGCAAAAAACGTAAAGAATTCTATCTATTCCAATTACTAATAGCATATTCAGAGCTTTGAGAATGCAAAATGAAATTTAAAACTAATTAAATGGAGATAAAATTACAATATATATAAAACAAATCACACTTAACCGGTAAAATATAAACTAAAGAACACCGCAGAAATATGTACATAATTGTTTGGCACATAATGAAGGAACAGGAAAAATAATAAAGCACTTTATCAAGACAAAGCAATTGCCTTGGCAATGTGAATTTCCTAACAAATCTAATAGCAACTTCGCTAAAGTTTTAAAGTCACACAGCAGAGAAAAATAATCAAGAGAAACCTAATAAATTCTGTTCCGGGTTACGTTATGAACAGGGCTTTTTTATAATAATTTCAAAAAACCTTTCCTGCCATCGTTGCAAAGTTTTAAAGGAAGCGATAATCATAATTTACTGAAAAGTTCACTGAGAACCGACCCAAATTAATTAAGGTTTTATTCAATTTTTAAAAGGAGGAATTTTTATTAATTAAAGAAGGGCATTGACAAATCGGCTACCGTCTTAAGATGGACAGGTCGATAAGCAGGAGCGTCGTCCGTTTCGAATATTGTAGTTTAAAGATTTTTTTCGATATTGTCGCTGGAGATTCTGTGAGATATGCCCCGATAAATTGTCTGGGGACCGATGACGGATTTCTGTTCTGATAGTGCCATGCTTTGACAAATTGACGTCCCTTTTTCAGACTTAATGCACTTGGGGACCATGCGCTTAGATGTTATCTTGATCTTTATAAAAAGCGCGGCGGTCACTGACCTATATGCGCATTTAGTAAATAAATTAGTCAGAACTCAAAAGCTTTATAACGAATCATCAAACTTCAATAAAATCTCAATCGATTGCGGTTAACCTATTTTATCGTTTTCGATAATGTTCTACAACCAGTTTTGATAATTTTCTCTGAAGTGTGACTAATCAACAAGTCTGCAAATAATCACGACGGAACACCTACGGAGACTGGTTATATTTTTAAAAATAAAAATGGCGGCGTCTTTATGGTCTCAATTAATATGAACGCGTCTGATGTCTTAATCTTGGAGCTAAGTGGGGAGTAAGTCGTTATCCTGACCGCAAGAATTTGCACGCGGTAGGTTCTCTTCTTAATAGTCAATCAATAAATCAATAAATTGGTGCTAAACCTGGTATAAACAAATTAATCTTTCCTCTATAAGGTTAAAAGTATCTGCGGTTCGAGGTTCTCATGTTTAGAGATGACAAAACCTGCAAAGCATTTTTAAACACCTGTCAAACTTTTTGATTACTCAAGGGTCTTTAGCAATAGAGTAAAGATAAATAAAGAGTAGAAAACTCTCATAACAGTAACTCCTAATGCTAACACAGTAGAGTTACGAAAATCCACGTTTTATACTGTCAACATCCCGTTGGTAAATCCCAGTACTTCAACTCAAACAGAAACAGATCCAAAGTACGAAAAACAAATACAAGAATGTGCTTGAAAGCGAATGAACTTGTAGACCGTAAAAAGTTGGGAGATAGAAAGATAAATTTCAAACGTGCATTGTCGCTAGCATGGTTTCATTAGAGCCCGCATGCGTCAAATATTTACAAAGATAAGCAAGCGAGCCGGCCTGTTTATTCATTACCTCTTTCGTTCAAAATATGTTGAAACGCAAAGTTTCCGTAGATAAGATAATTTCAGCTGATTCATCATTCTGGTGAGAAGTTTAGTGCGTTTTTGACAAAGCGTGACGGAATGCTAGGAGTTATGTTTAATGAGAAATTAAATGGGACTTAATTGCTTTAATCTATCCAAAGTTTGTGTACTTGCTTAAGTGTCTAATGGTAACAAGAGATTATTTGTTGTTGATTTCCGTTCACCTGTGCTTGAGGATAATAAGACCGGTCACGCACTATTCGAGTTTATTCGCTCTATTAATAAAAATATACAACCGTATTAAATGTATAGAAAAGAGACAACTTACTGGTTCCGTATCGCAGGTCTCCAAATCAGGGATAGGATCATCCCCACAGTAGTATTCCGATTGCAGAAACGGTGGTCTTGGCGGTGGCGGCAGCATAAACTCAGGCGGTGGCCCCAAACAGTCACATTCCGTCAAATCCGTGGGCTCTATCTCCCACATGTCTCCGTAATCTAACTTAACACTATTCACAACCTTTTCACTGATATCACTATCACTTAAATATGCACTAGTATCACGTTTATCAATGTTATGCACATTATTTGAACTCCTTAATTTGATTATTTCTGCTATGTAAAGTTCGTCATCGACATCACTCCAAACATTCTTCCTGATGGCTTCATCTTCATAACTTTCGTCAATCACATCTCCAGTAGGCTGATTTTCTTTTGCTATAAAACCAGACACTGTGTTTTTGATATCATCGTTTTCATTTGATTGCGAGAGTCTTTCTCCTTTTTGTTGAACATTTTGTTTTTCACTTTCTATTTCATTATTTGAAGCATTTATTTCAGTGTTTTGGTGCTGATGCTTCCTCTCCCCGTGACTGACGTTATTAAACCAAACATTGTGAAAGTTTGTCCTAAAAGCGAACCACGCCTTTTTCGGACTTTTCTTGAATCTTTCGGCCATACGCAGTCTTCTTTTTGATTAACTGTAACAAACGAAATAATATCATTAGTATACGAAATGACATGATAAAGGCGTGTCGAAATAAAAATTGTCCAATTATTAAGAAAATAAGGTACGAAACCCAATTTTATAGCTGACATAGAGCGTATCGATTCTTCTACATTAGCATCAAACTACTTATTATTTAATAGAAGAGCTAACACCTCATTTTGTATAACAAAGACGCCGCAATTATAGACTACCACATCTCAAAGCACAATGGGTGCCGGGTACGTCGTGATATCATCAGTACCTTCCTTTCGTAGCTCGATGCTTATTTTAATTTATTTTTTATCGTTCAAATTGGACAGACGGGTTTCTAACCATGCATACGGTATTTCATTAGGTTGGTTTTACATTCCACTAGTCGATAGTCTCGGTACATTTGTTTCGTCCAGTTTAAAAGGGTCGGTAAATGTAGAAATGTCTTTACAATCAAGATGGTTCACTTGTCAGTCAAATAAGTTTTAAGAGTTTAAAGTTCACTGTTTTATCGCTTTTTAATTTGGGTGATGAATTTTAACTTTCATTTGAGTATGTACCGCTACAGAATTAGGTATCGTGATTTGAATAGATGATAGCGCGCGAAATTTAATATTTGCGAAAGGAAAGATATTTTTGATTCGGACGTGTTTGGTTTACTAAGAAATTGTGCATGCGAGGTGCGTACGTAAGAAGGTGAAGAGATTGCCAGGTCGCGGGGTCAACCGGCGTTAGATAGCTCTTATGGATACCCGTTCCGGATAATATATAACCGTTACAACAAAAATATTACTCCGACATTCGATTCCTAAACCATCTTTACTGTCGATCTAAACTCTAACATTTACTTATCCTTTTAACGATCGTACAATGCATACAAAAAGTCAAAGAATCGATTAATCACTTTGGCCATCCGAAATAACTTTTGACGTTGTCCGTTAATTTATTATCACTATTATTTATCCTCGTCAGAATACTAATTAACACGTCAAAAAACAGGTATGAAAAGGCATAAATTACAACAAGTACAGCTCAATAGTATTGGTTATTATTGATCAGTGAGGTCGGCACCTCATTAATATTTGGCGGGGTCTCATCGTCCACTCGACTGTCATCCAAAGCCTGACATCAGCATAAAGCTTGACACCAAGGGCTCTTAAAGCTCTTAACGAAGCTATTCTGTTAGAGTTCTCACGTGAAATAACGGATTGCAATATGCAATCTTAATCCGACGCTGACCTCCTTCGAAACTCGTATCGCGATTAATGTTTCAATTCAATAGTAATATCTTCCTTTTCAAAGGTCTCGACATTGTCTTGTTGTGGAGTTGAGTACCGCTCTATGACTCCCAAGTATGACTGGTATTTTATTGATAGTATCTCCAGAGATGTCGAGAATGAAATAATTCCGGTCTCAGGAAGGTTATAATACAGTTGCTTTGAGTAAATTGTAGAGCTGACATTTCTATGAAAGAGTCGGTAGAGAGGCGACGCCCTGTTCGCTATTCATGTGCCTATCTGCTTTGCTCCGTCTTTTTGTTTAATTTGATTTACCTACAACAGTTAAATATAGAGGAAGTGGTTTCTAAGGAGAATTTCTTACAAATCTGATTTTGTATACATCATTGTGATCGATGGATCAAAATTTTCTTTATTTACTACACATGATGTAGATTTACACAAAAGTGCAACAGAGGATATTAAAAAATACATTTTGTAAAAAAGCGGCACTTATTGCTAATAAATAATGGCTAATCTTCCAGGTAACTTTAGGGTATAAGAGAAGATGAGAAAGAAAAATATATAGAGAGGGAACATGTAAATGTAAAATAAAATAGAGTAAATTACAAAGAGTTAATTATGAGTAACTCCTGACGCTACATATACATACATAAATTTCATGAAAAAAATTCAAAAATATAAAGAATAGTATAAATAAATACTCATATTATCTCACTTTTGAATTTTATTAGTTTTGAAATGAAATTAGATTAAAAGAAAGTAAATTTATTATATCATATCATTATTTATTATTACGCAAAAATTTTGTATGGAATTTAGAAAAAAAATAAAAATGAAATTGATTTACCAAAAAGATTCTTTAGTTTTGAAAGTATCAGTGAGGTATTTGTGCAATTTGCAGCTTTTGAACAATATTTTGTTTGATAACAATAAACTTTTGCGAAAAGGCCGAAGTTCTAGCGGTGTTTATGAGTTAGCCGGGACTCTTTCAGACACAGGGTGTTGTGAGTTTCGAAGAGGGATTCTGCAATCTTTCGATGTTTGTATCTAAACAATAATTTATATTTGTTACAAGTTTATAAGTTTCTGTATTTTAAGAATACAACTTTTGTTCTTCTTTGAGTTGCAATAGGTATCAATATAACCCAAGTAACAATTCATTCGGGCCTAGGTTGTGAAAACATCCTTTAGTTTGTATTTGGGTCGCAAAAAGGTTAATGCTTTTCTATCTAGGCATATTAAGTACTTGAGAATGATTATTAAGTTCTAAAACTAATTGTTTATCATAACAACCTTTAAACCGTTGACAAGAGTTTAAATTAACGTTATTTTGACTTGTGTTTCACGACCTTAAAGTCCTAGGATCTTATAGTTGTTGTAGACTCTTGATAAGGTTCTGGAGAGGCTAGGATTATGCTTAAGTGAGATCTAAAGGTTAAATTTTTAACTTTGATATAACCACAAAGCTATGGAATGTTGAAATTACTTAGAAGTTATTTCTAAAACCTATCTAAAGCCTTTAGGCTGTATAAAAGTTGTCTCGGCAAACAAATTAGGACTGCATGGTGAAAACCAAGACCAAAAGGCTATAGTTCAGAGCTGAAGGCATGATTTATGTCCTACAAGAATATTTGAAAGCTTTAGAGGCATTCTCAAATATTATCAGTTGTCTCCGCGAATTCAAATTACGATGTCTTGCAAATTGAACCAACACAGGGTGATTTCAAAAAAACGGAGTGGAAATTTTAAACGGAAAGTGCGGAAAATTTCCTACGAATAATGAATACAGCGGTTAGTATATATTATTAGGGTTCCGTACCTCTAAAGGAAAAAAACCGGTTAAGTGCGAGTCAGACTCGCATACCTAGGGCTCCATATTATGGATGAAAAATTTAATTTTGTCATTTTTTTCAACCGCTTTAATTGTCCTGAAATCTTTACGTAAACACATATTACCATGATTTTTTTCATATTTTTCAGTCTACAAGTTTTGGAGATAAGGGGGGGGGGACATACAATTTTTTATGATTTTTCAAGGATTTCTCGAAATAGATGCAAATAGCCAAACTATAAATTTTTACAAAAAACTTTTTAATACCTACAATTTGATTGTATTTTTATAAAAATTATTTTTTATTTATTATAATTCTTTTTTTATATTTTTCGCTTTTGCTAAATTTTTTTTACCGCTATAGTTTTCCTGTAATTAGCCAGTTATGATCTATAATTGTCATTTTTTTCATATTTTTCGGTCCACCGGTTTCGGAGATAAAGGGGGGGGGGAACATACATATTTTTTGTGTTTTTTTAAAGATTTTTCGAAACTATTGAGAATAAATATAATAAAAATACATGTTTTTACAATCAAATTTTCAATATCTTCAATTTGATATCCATATTGTATTTTATAAAATATATTTTTATTGTATTATACTTATCTGTATGTATATATAAAATTCAAAGTCCTGACTGACTGACTGACTGATATATCAACGCACAGCCTAAACCGCTAGTCCTAGAGACTTGAAATTTTGCACAAATATACCTTATATAGTGTTAGCATCCATTAAGTAAGGATTTTTCAAAATTCACCCCCTAAGGGGGTGAAACGGGTGTCCAAAGTTTGTATGGGAAAACAAGATTAGTTAGATTATTTTATTCGAGACTTCACAGGAGTACTCCTATCTATAAATGAGTAAACATATATTTCAGGTTTTTTCCGAATTCAATCCCTAAAAGGGGGAAATGGGGTGACAAATTCTGAAAATCAACATGGGTATCGTTTGTATGGTTTATCGGGTCGCTGATTAAGAATACAACAACGATTTCTAAATGCAACGTAGTGGACGTGAAATACCATCATCCCCTCTTGGGGTGCGATGGGGTTGAAATGTTGAAATGTGTAAATATCAAAATGTCGTTTTTATGGTTGAAATTTAATATAGCGGACATGAAAATTCTTGAAAGTATGTGAGCTAGAGCAATCGGCTGTAACAGACGGACAGACAGACAGCCACAGAAGTGATCCTTTTAGATTTCCATTTTTTCCTTTTGAGGTATCTATCTATCTATATATCCACAATATATCCATCTATCTATCTGTTTATCTATCTATATCCAAGCAAAATATCTTTGGAATGGAAGGTGGTACATCCCTAGGGGTTGGACCATGGGGTGCCAAAAAAAGTTTTTTTTTGTCAAAACTTTGACAGCCTGCATCTCCCAAACAGCTGGAGCTAGACCCATGTTGATGGATGTCTAGGAAAAGGTCTTGACGAGATCTACCTGCCGAAAAAGTCAAAACTTTACAGGCCCGTATCTCCTAAACGGCTGATGCTAGAACCATGTTCATGGTATTCCAAAAAAAGTCCTCGGCGAGATCTAGATGACGGTAAAAAAGTGCTATAATTTTGATCGGCCATATCTCCCGAATGGCTAATTTTCAGGAGTTTGGGTTTCAATTATAGTGATCGGTCAAGCTGGAGCTACATGACCAAAAAAAAATTTTATTTGACCGGTTTTGACAATTTTTGAACAGGTCTAAAGAAGTATTCTGATTTGCATGAAACTCGGTATCAAGGGGCATTTAGGGTCGCCGATTACGCTGCCGTATTCAAATTTGACATTTTTTGACAACTGATAGGGATTTTGACACTTTTCCTGAAAAACTTTGATCGGTGAGTCCCTGTATTCCCAGAGCGAGTGAGAGTACTTAAAATGTTTGTTTCTGAAAAAAAAGTTATTTGTTTCCTGTAGGCCACGCGGGCGAAGCCGCGGGCAGAAGCTAGTTTTTTTATATTTTTCATTTGTGCTTAATTTTTTTAACTTCTACAGTTTCCCTGTAATTGGCCAGTTTTCATATTTTTTGTTCTACCAGTTTTTCAAAATGTCTCGAAACTTGTGAGAGTAATTTTAGTAAAAGTATATATTTTTACAATCAGCTTTTTAATATCTACAATTTGATACCCATATTGTATTTTTAGGATAATATTTTTTATTTTTCTTACTTTTGTTTTAGAAATATTTTGAAAAATTTCAAATTTTTCAATTTTTTTACACTCTGATATGTGGGCAAATTAATTATTTATATGCCAAATTTCATGTCTTTATCTTGAACGGTGCTAAAGTTATGAGGCTGTGACATACGGACGGACGGACGGACAACGGAGTCTCACCATAAAGGTTCCTTTTGTACCTTTTAGGTACGGAACCCTAAAAACAGAACCCTTATAGGATCACTTTGTTGTCCGTCTGTCTGGCCGCCTGTCCGTCTATCTGTCCAGACCCTTTATCTCAAGAACGCGTGAAGTTATCAAATTGAAATTAAAACCATATAATCAAGTCTACTGTTACTTGAAGATGCGAAAAAAATAAATTTTTATGTTAACGCAAAAATAATACCGCTTTTAATGCCACTAAAATCGTATATTTCGACATTCTCAAGGGAATCAAAAAAAAAATAAAGGGAATCAAAGGGTACTTTCCGTTGACCTAGAACTATGAAATGCAACTATTATCTTATACTACGAATACAGGAAAACATCTAAAAACTATACATTTGTAATTTAATCATTAAAAAAAAGTCTGAATTATTTATAACTAGCTCTTGCCCGCGTCTTCGTCCACGTGAATTTAGTATGTAATGCGTTTCATATTTTACAATGAAAGTTTTAACATCCCGCTAAATCCTGTTATGCGTACGGTTTTCTTTAAAACAAAAACATCTTATACGTGTCTTATTTTTCTCAATATGATTTATGCGAAGTTGTAAGTAAGTGTATATATGTATATAAGTTATACATAATATATAAGTTTATATATGCCCAGGGATTGTGATTTTCCATATCAAAGTTTTTAACCCATTTCATCCCCATTAGGGGATGGATAATTTTTGAAAACTTTCCTACATGTATCTCATTATACGTTTTAAGGAAGGAATATTTAAGCAAAGTTTTAAGTAGATACACTCAACTCAAGGGATGCAATTTTCAATATATAACTTAACACGCTATTTTACCCCCTCGGGGGATGAGTTTTGTAAAACCCTCTTACAGGTTTCTCATAGTTTATTTAAAAGAGTATTTATGCGAAGTATGTTGACTCTTCGGTATATGTTGATATTCCCACGGATTATAATTTTCCAAACAAGTTTCTACCCCATTTCATTATGAATTGATTTTCAAAAAATCCTTTCTTAGCGGATGTTTACGCAATAAAAGGAACCTACGGTGCAAATTTCATGTTCCTAGGTTTAGCTGTTTGGTCTCGGCGTTGATAGATCAGTCAGTCAGTCAGTCAGGGTATTCTTTTATAGACCAATTTGTACGAAACCCTCGGCGGGCGAGTCCAACTCGCACTTGTCCGTTTTTTTCAAGATAGGTAGTCTGGTCACTGTTAAGGACTACTTAAGGCTAAATTTAAATGTATTCAGTAGTAAAGGTAAAACATAAGTTAGACAAGTACCTATCGTCTAAACATAATTGAAAAAAGAAATAGTAACTTATTTGCACTCAAGGAGCAGCCTGTAGCTGCTTGATATCACTTGTGATGAACACTTGATTTTGCTTAATGGTTGTGGTCGCGACTGGCGAGTATTGAATTACTCCTGACGATAACCTGAAAGCTGTGAAAACAGCCTTTTGGTTTTATATAGCTCCGCGAAATAACCTTTAGCTCCTACTTTGGCAAAAATTAAGAGTTTTGAGCTGTTATAGTTCTGAAAAGGTTAACTTGAATGCTTTCTAGTAATTTCCTAACGTCAGCCATATTTATTCACTAAATTAAAAAAAAACGAACTTGAAAATAACATTTTAATACAACGAAGCAAAATTAAATAACATGTTCTATATAATCGTGTTGCGCGCGGCATAACGACAACATCGAAAATTAGTTGCTCCGTCAATTTATTTTTTATTATGCGGTTATAGTAGTTTTTAATACTCTTAACTTATATCATCATTTAGCTAAAGCTTTTACCTAAATGACAGTGCCATTACATAAGTGTTAACTATAACGTGCATCAAGTAAATTGGTAAAATATCTTAATCCAAGTCTCGCTAAACACATTGCGAGCGGAGCGGTGATTCATACCCATAGACCGGCTTGCTGCAAACCACTGATTCTCAATCCATCGGGAGGCCCTTGAATATTACTGAATCAACAATGGAGTGCGCTAAGTGCAAAAACGTTATAGCGGTTACTCAAAAGCGGCTAAAGTGCACTAAATGCCAGAATAACTTCCATCTTGATTGCCTAAGAATAAATTCCGAGGAGGTTGTGCGTAACTCTTGGGTTTGTATGCAGTGTAAGCCTAAACCACCCAAGGCTAAAGCAGGATCTACAACTGCTGGTCAACTGAAGGACAACACAAACAACCTAACTCCTGAGCGTCTTACACCGTCTGTAACCGCAAACTCGACTGGAACATCCGAAAACGATGAAAGTTTGATTATCCTTCTAAGGCGCCTCTCAGATCAGGTTGGAAGCATAGAAAAAAGGATGGAATCATTCCAAAAGGTGCAAGACGATCTTAAACAAGTAAAGGAGGATGTCAATAGTATCAAAGTGTCTTTGAGCGAAAGGATGGACGACTTGAGCACTAGGATTATAGCTATGGAGAATGAGGTCGAGTCTCTCGCCAAGTGTAAAGAGGATGTAGAATCTCTTAAAAAACTTGTATATGGCGTTATCGCGGAAACTGATAAAAATAATCAGTGGGCTAGACGCTCTAATATTGAGTTAATTGGAATACCAGAAAAGAGAGGTGAAAATTTAATGTTAATCGTCAAAAATCTAGCCCAAAAGTGCAACTTTAAACTGCAGCCAGACGTGGATATCGACTTTGTTACACGAGTAGCGGCCAGAGGAAATTTGGTGTCATCAGAAGACGAATCAAAAGCAAAGAGATCAAAACCCATCTTAATTAAAATGCAAGCCCGTTTCAGAAAAGATGACTTTTTGGTTGCTCTTAGAAAGTTGAAGAATTTAAAAGCTTCTGATATCGGCTTTACCGGAAACGAAAATAGAATATTTGCCAATGATCATCTAACTGCAAAAAACAAAACCCTTCTACGTCAAGCAAAGATCCTGGTCAAGGAAAAGAATTATGCTACGTGTTGGGTGAAAAACTGCACTATTATGGTCCGGCGTACCCTGGAGTCTTCGGTAATATATATTAATAATGAGGTCGATCTAAAAAAGATAAAATAGTAGGTGATATCATATATTGTGTCTTTTTAAAGGTTTTCCTTAGTCCTTTGTATTGTTTAAGAGTTTTTTGTATTTCATGTTTTTGTATATTTGAACCTCAGCAAGATATGCAATATTGTTTGGAGATATCCATACTTAAAAGCTTGACTAATATTGAACACAAGAAACTGATGCGAAGTTTAAGAACCTCAGATGGCTCTAAGCCGATAACCGACCTTTTGAATCGCTTTGCGAATGTTCTTCGGATAGTAGAAGTTGTCGCGAGCGTCTTTTTGGCCTACCCTCTGTTTAATTATTCAATAACAATTAATCATTTCGTCTACAATTATGTTGCCTCTAATCTCAAACTTATGAAAATAGGCCTTTACATTCGTGTGTGTTTATTAGAGGATTATGTTAAATTTAATTATTTCAATACACTTTCGGTAAGTAGAAAATGTAATAGTTACGGCCATACTCGTATTAAAAATAATGGCTCATACAGACTGCATTCAACATGCGATTCAAAAAGTACCTTTGATATTAGGACTCTAAAGCTATCTTTCCATAATTTTAACAAATTAATATCTACAGCTAAATTCGTGTTGTTGAATCTGTTGATAGTGCGACATGAAGTGTTTTTAAAATCTTGTATGAGCATGATTTATAGGTTTTCTAGTTGTTTTTTGTCTGTTAAATGACTCTAAATCTTAGAATCTATTATCAGAATTGCCGTGGTTTACGGACGAAAACTCATTTATTTCTGAGGAACTTATTATTGCAGGACTGTTATGATATTATTTGTCTTACCGAAACTTATCTACTGCCGGGAATTTTTGACAGAGAAATTATGGATGACAGATTTTTAGTTTTTAGATGCGACCGCGATTATGCCGCTCGCAATATGAAGGCGGGAGGGGGGGCGCTGGTCGCCGTACGACGTGAGCTCGTCCTCGCGGGTGACTCGAGCGTTGAGCCGCCACACTTTGACGATGCGGAAGTTGCGCACGTCACCATTAATACGAACCATGCTACGTCACCCAAACTGATAAGAATCTACTGTGGTTACTTTCCGCACGGATCTCTACAGATTCAATCTGAAATTAAATATTTCGAATTCTTATCAAATCTATATTTGTCTCATATGGATGACAACTATATTATTCTAGGTGATTTTAACATTACTCACGCGTTGTGGTCATTATCTACAAAAAACAACGGCTCTTACGATCTCATTAACCCATTAAATGGTTCCCTTGAACATAACTTACTTGAATTTTTAAGTATTACTGATTTTTGTCAATACAATCATATCCCAAACATTAATGATCGTTATTTAGATTTAGTAATATCAAACTGTATTTGTACGGTAACTCGGTGCCCACCCCTCTCCCTCCCCGAGGACGCGCACCACCCGTCACTTATGATAGAAGCGCAAGTAACCTACAGGGAGCGAAGCTTACCGTCTGCTCCGAGGATCGTACGTAGGTTCTTTGCAGCTGATTACGAAAAAATAAACTATTCGTTAGCGCAGTGTGATTGGGGGGCTGAGCTGGGGACTGATGATATAAGAACGGCAGTGGATAGGTTTTATGTTGTATTGAATACACTAATTAAACAACATGTTCCAATTAAAGTTCCCACATATGGCCAAAAATATCCTATCTGGTACTCGAAAGGTTTGATTAAGTTAATAAAACAAAAAATTAGAGCGCACCGACGTTGGAAAGTATATGGTAGACAATGGGATTATGAGATCTTCTCAGAGCTTCGTAAACAACAAAAAGAAGCTCAATCTGTATGTTATGATTTATTTATTTCGCGTGCAGAAGAGAATATACGGGCTGACTCAAAGCATTTTTGGACTTATATTAAGTCCAAGAAGAGTAATTCATCAGATTTCCCTGACACTGTTCACCTTGATGACCGTGTCGCTGATGATGGTAAGACAATGGCTGAATTGTTCAGCGACTTTTTTGCTGCTGTATTCGAACCTGATTGTCCACCTCTTACATCCCTAGAATCTAACCAAAATCAAATTCTGGGTATTCATTCTGTAGAAATTACTGTCGATATTGTGGAAAAATATCTGAAAAACCTAAATTTGTCTCAAGGAGCAGGACCGGACGGAATACCCCCGGTGTTTTTGCATCGGTGTGCTGGTCAACTTGCCGTTCCACTGGCAATGCTCTTCCGTAGGTCCGTAAATACCGGTATATTTCCAGAATGCTGGAAGCAGTCTTTTATTGTGCCTATTTTTAAAAAAGGCAATAAGCGTAATGTTGCCGATTATCGTGGCATCTCTAAATTAACGACAATAGCAAAAATGTTTGAAAAAATTGTATATGACAATATCTTTCCTTGCATTAGACCTTTTTTAACAGAATACCAACACGGCTTCTTAAGTGGACGCTCCACTGAGACTAATCTTTGTGAGCTTACAGACCGCGTGCTCTCATCTATGGATCAGGGCTTTCAAGTAGATGCGATCTATACTGACTACTCCAAAGCCTTTGACAAAATTTCTCACTCAATTCTTATTCAAAAATTGGAGAATTTTGGTATACATGGAGACCTTCTGCGGTGGTTGGAATCCTATTTGAAACACCGTACGCAGGCAGTAACCATTAAAGGTTATACATCCTCATTTATTCCCATTACCTCTGGCGTGCCCCAGGGCTCTCATCTGGGTCCCCTTCTGTTTAATATTTTTATTAATGACGTTATCCTATCACTTCAATATTCTAATGTGTTGTTATATGCGGACGATAAAAAAATATTTTCTGTTATTAAGACTGAAGCAGACTGCATACTACTGCAAAGGGATCTTGATAATTTAAGTAGATTCTGTAACGCCAATAAACTACATCTGAATATAGAAAAATGTTGCGTAATAAGTTTCTCAAGAAAAGTACATAGTTTAAATTTCAACTACACATTATGTAACAGAACACTTGAAAGAGTGGCTGAGGTGAGGGATCTTGGGGTTCTTTTGGATAGCGAACTTTCATTTCGAGCCCATATGGAAAAGATTGTAGCGAAGTCTTACCGAATGCTGGGATTCGTGCTTAGGCAGGGCAAGGAATTTAAAAACGCAAGCACACTTATCACTATTTATAATGCATTAGCAAGATCTCACCTTGAGTACGCCTCTGTAGTCTGGAATCCAGTATATCGTACTCATATAAATTCCTTGGAAAAAATTCAGAATAAATTTTTAAAACATCTTAACTATAGAGAAAGAAAGTGTTCTGACTTCAATTTTCAGCCAGATTCGATTGCGTCTCTGGAAGATAGACGCGCCTGCCGTGATCTTTTATTTCTATATAAAATCATCCACAATTTTTCAGATTCTCCCTACCTTTTAAGTAAAATTGGATTTAAATGTCGTGCTTTCACTACTCGGAAAAAGTATTTGTTTAATATACCATTTGCAGGTACTAACTACGCAAAAAATAGATTTTTGGTCAGAGCTTGTGATCTTTATAACAAAGACTTTATTGATCTCGACATATTGCATCTTTCGCTGGGTCAGTTTAGAGGTAAATTATTTAATACTTTTAAAAACAATTGTTAGTTTTTTTATTAATTTTGTATATGTCTATCAATATTTTTATTTTAGTTTTTTTTTTTCTTTATGTGCCGGTAGTTTATGTAGCTTGTTGTGTGTGTTTTTAATAATTAGTATCTTGTGTTGTTGTTAAAAAAAAAAAAAAAGTGCGTTAATTAATTTTACTACTAAGATTTCTGTGGAAACGATTTTGGTTTTGTATTTTATATATTTTTAATTGTAATTATGTTATAAGAAAACTGTATGTTTCCCAATAAATAAATAAATAAATAAATAAATAAATAATTTTAAATATACGTTTTTATATATGAATATAACTTTTATTTCTAAAACGACAAACCATCAAACACCTTATTTTTTCATTTTTTTTTATTTAAAATGTCCTGAAAATTTGCAATTACGAAAGGCCCGTCTCGCATATAGCACTATTATCCTAAAGTTTCACGATAATGTACCAATCGCACTATGTTTTGCATTTTATCTGACTTTAACATGCTACTAACCATTTTTTAAGAATACAACACTTACATATCTAGCCATTTTGAAACTTGGTATAATGACAGGGAATGGCGCCATTATAAATAAGTAATTTAAACCCACCATTAGTGTTTCTGCGTACAAACAATCTTAAACAGAAACATTTTAAAACCCGAAAGTCCTGGAAAAGCGTTATTCATTTCTATCAAAAAGGTTTTAAGTTGTCATAGAGTTACATCCAAGACTAATGTAGAAACTATTAGTTGTATTGTATGGTTATATTAACGTTAAATTAAGGTTGTGGAGGTTATATTTGGGTTTTGAGTAAGTAGTTAGAAAGGTTATAGATAAGAGCTACAGGTTTTTCTGTAGCTCTCAGAAAGGTTCTACAACGTGGGCCCTTTTTGCACTCAGGAGGTTAATATAACGTTAATATAAAGTAATTGAGACTACAAAGACTTATGAGCAGATTTCCATACAAAGGTATTAGAACCTTTTCAGTACCTTTCTAAAACCTTAAAAGTTACTTGGGAAGTTTATTTGGGTTTATGTACCGGCTGCTCTTTTGTTATAGTTACAGTTATGTTATAGTTAAATTTTCTGAATTAAGCCACATTCACAAACAGTTTTCATTGGCGTTTCATAATCATAGCTAAACTTCATAACCCGTAGTGTCAGTATACCCAATGACGTGGGGCATTTTGCCAACTGTGTCAGTATTACCCCATTCCACTCACTTTTCTTACCCCGACTGTTATGGTCGATAAAAATGCAATATTAGATATCCCGGAATGGCAGAGGCGGGACAATAATAATTGGAAATAGTACTTTGTGCAATGTATGGGAGGAGAAAAAAGATAAAAAAGTTTATTTTTTTCCGAAATATGATAATTGTGAGTGCTCGTAGTTTTATAAGTAAGAAGAAAACTTAGCAATTTTGTGACTTTTTGGATTAAATATAATATCATAGGAGGAAAACCTTTTGGGAGCTCCGTTGAAAATTGACCTGTATTGTCAGTTCATTTGTAGTTTTTTCAAGCAGCTTTCTTATTAAAAAACTTATCTATTGGAAAGTACAATAAATTGACCCTCTCTTTTACATTTATAAGTACTACTAAATAAACTTTTGATCTCTTAAATATATGTATAAGCAACAAACGTACACAATATATAGAAACATTAACAAGTAAACAAACTCAAACAAAGCACAAATTGGTTTCTGAAACTACCAACCATTATTCCTCTTTGGTATGTATTATTAATTAATGTTCCCGTCTATCTAGCCAGTGTAAGAAACTTATAACTAATAACAAACTTAATACCGATCGCTGATTATTAACCCTAGGATTCTTCCCTACACATCCACGTTATCAAAAGGAGAATAAAATGGAATGGAATAGCTGTTCATTCATAAAAATATACAAAGTTTTCTATACAAACATGCACTATATTATTGTACTAAAATGTTTGATGGGAAAACTGGATAATATTCAATTAAAATTAGATATTGAATAAAATGAACCCTCACTTTTAAATTTTGTAATAGTGGTAATGATCTCCTACCAGCCTTTCTTGGAGATAAAAAGGGGAATATAATAAATAAAACATCGACGACAATTCTGTCGTTTAGGTATCGACCACTAATCTAGAGGTCTAGGGTTGAAATCCCGTAGGCTCACACAGACTAGTCGTTAAGCTGTTGGTCAATATGTATGTCTCGAAGTAAGGGGATAGGCAGTGGCGTGCATAGAACTTTTTTCCGGAAAAGCAACCAGAAGGTCAAGTACAACAATAAAAAAAATATGAAAAAAATTTAATAACACTTTGAAAAAAAAAAGTTTGTATGAAAATGTTCACTCTAGGGTAGGCACTGCCTACCCTGACGTCATACAAACTTTCTTTTTTCAAAGTGTTATTTGAATTTTTTCATATTTTTTTTATTGTCAATCTTGACCTTTTGATTGCTTTTCCGGAAAAAAGTTCTATGCACGCCACTGGGGATAGGTAGGCACCCCCTATCATGTTGGGACGTTAAAATTATTGGTCAAAAGAGGATATTTAGAGTGTCTGACTGTTCTAGTGACACACGGAAATACCTCTGATCCCTATCGTAGATAATTATAATGTCGTAACGATATAAAGCCAGAGAGGTTCTTTAAATATAAAAATAATCTTTATATATTTTTTCTTCTCCATTATATACTAACATGTGAAATGCAACTTCACATAAATAAGTTCACAAAAAAATAAAATCTTTTGTGCTTTGAACTAGGGAACAACGAAATATACTAATAATAATAATGAAATTAATAATATAAAATATGTAAAAATAACAGGACAATTAACTTGAATTTCAGAAGTAAGAATACCACATAAACATTTTATTAATGAACGAAATCAGGCAAGGGCAGTCTTTTAGCTAGTGATATGTGTTGACCACTGAAGACCACGCTAAAATGACTCCAGCAAATAATTAAACTTAGTAGATCTGCACAAATATCTGACAACTTGATGATCGGAAGCGTTGGATTGCTTTTGCAATATTGGAATTGTTTTACCGTTAACGTTGCAATCTTTGGATACTGCTTCATTTGAAACTTTTCACTATAACGCTCGCGATGATATTGAAAACCAAAAACAATAAAATAGATTTTAATATTTAGTTGCGGACGACAGGCACCAACTGCGTTTATCTTGTCTATATTTGCTGTAATTCGTTACATTTCCTAAAATAGGTTAACCCTTAACCTATAAGCTAAAGCAATAAGATAGATCTGGACTGCAATCTATTGGCACAAGAATAAGGCGAATAAATAGGGTTAAATACGGTAACGACAACAAAAAAAAGGTTAAGAATTTATTTAATAATAAAACGACATGTGAGAAAATTGCTTGTAGTTCTATTTATTGTTACCTTCACCAGTAGAGAAAAACAGTATTATGTCTTCATATAAAACGGCCGAAACACGCGCTTCCAAATCTCGAGATACCTCGGTAGGGGTGCGCCGCAATTAAGGCGCTACGGAAAAAAAATCGACACTTTTAGAACTTCTATATCTACTTCGGTAAATAAAGTATAATTTTGATGAAATAGTATATTATTTTTGGAACCTTTCTCTAGGATCTGTTAAAACAGAAACGCGATTGGAGAATTTCGGCTCGATAGAAATATTTATTGAAATGAGGTCTTTATCGACACCAATTCTCCTGGTTTGACAATTTAGAATGACATATGGAATGCAATTATATTTTATTAGATGTTATTTAACAGTATCTAGGACCTGGTTAAACGAAATTATGATAGCATTTTTACATTTTATATTAATAAAAAACCGACTTTTTGCTACTTTTCCACGAATCCGTCCCTCTTGCACTGAGAGTTTTTTCGCATATGGAGTAACAGGAACGCTAAAACTTTTACATATCGCCTTAAATGCGGAGAGTGTGAGACGCCACCCAATTTCCGCACATTTGTGTGGGCAGCCCTAATACATGCGTCTACCGAGTATTGTTTCAAGGACACTGCCCAGATGTTATACTGTTACTTTTCTCTACTGCGCCTTCACCGTTCTCTTCGTAAGTGTGCGTATCATGTTCATAATACTCTTGTAGCAAAACAGATATCAGATAATTAGTTTTCTTATTAAGATGATGGTTTTCCTGACGATGCTAATAATCATTGTTCTCTCGTTGCGTGCGATGGAAGAAACATTGTTTCAGTTGGTTAATTGAAAATACTTACGTTATTTACGAGTATAATTTGATAAGTAAACCAATTAATTCTGTAAATGAATGTTGTAATATGTTATGATAATAGGTATTGCGATGTTTATTTTATATCGGTATTTTTTTTTACTTGGTAGTTTTGGAACGATTTGATCGTCTGCGATTTTTTTAATTGGGATTTTAAAATTGAACGTGCTTATCCATGAAATGCTACGCTGTGATTAATTTTTTTGTGGCTTGATTTGATTTGATTTACAATAGACTTCCGGCACGATCGTGTCTCCTGCTACTTTACTGGTTAAATATCGCTTAACCCTATGTATACTCAATATCACTAAAACAAAAGATCTCAGTTCAGATCGTGGCTCGGTTCCATTTTACAGATTAACGAGGTATTCTTAAATAAGAAACTCACTAAAATATTTAAATTACTATACAATATTGACAACAGCTGAAAAAATTTCAAAACAGCGGCGAAATCAAGAAAAAGGAAATTCAGGAGGTGTTTTTTAACAGCGGTGAAGTCCAAAAACGGAAAAGTGCGTTTGTTTGTATTGAAAGGGTCTGTGTCGATATTGTGATAGATCTACGTTTCAGGAGTTAAATTACTCTAAGCTAACTTGGTATGTCTTCTTTTTATTTTTAGGGTTCCGTACCCAAAGGGTAACTAACGGGACCCTGTTATAAAGACTCCGCTGTCCGTCTGTCTGTCCGTCTGTCTGTCCGTCTGTCTATCTGTCTGTCGGTCTGTCTGTCCGTCTGTCACCAGGCTGTATCTCATGAACCGTGATAGACAGTTGAAATTTTCACAGATGATGTATTTCTGTTGCCGCTATAATAAAAAATATAAAATAAATATTTAAGGGGGCTCCCACATAACAGACATGTTCTTTTGCCGTTTTTATAGATAATGGTACGGAACCCTTCGTGCGCGAATTCGACTCGTACTTGGCCAGTTTTATTTTTATTGAGAACACAAACAGTCCCACAGAAATCTTAATACATTTAACAATAGTAAAGAATAGACCTGGAGGTTCCTGAAGTTAACAATCAAAATAAATACACTTAATTAAGAAGCAAAGTTACAAAAATACGTAAACAACATAAGACACAAACACAAAAGGCACATCGCACAGGCGTCGATGTGGATTTTGAATACTAAATATTAAGACAAAGTGAATATTGTAGTTTTAAGATAAGATTAACAAATTATAGTTCTTTTGAGGCTTAGATTGATAACATTATTAACAGCCCAACTAACACACAAGCTGCTTAAATAGCCTT
Source organism: Ypsolopha sequella (assembly GCA_934047225.1). Taxonomy (NCBI): domain Eukaryota; kingdom Metazoa; phylum Arthropoda; class Insecta; order Lepidoptera; family Ypsolophidae; genus Ypsolopha; species Ypsolopha sequella. The sequence continues at coordinate 21,169,594 of OW203991.1, forward strand.
TGGCCAGCCTGAATGCTGTATAATAGCTGTACAAGGGCTTTATTGTTATCCTTAAGCTGTAAAGCAGCGTATTTAAAAGTTCTTCAACAGGCAGGTCGTACAGTAGCCATAAAAAGGTAACTTTTATGCCCAAGGAGATACAAAGGCGTGTTATAGAGCTATTGCACCGGCCTAAGAAGTAAAGCAGTGTTATAAATACCTATTATAACACTCAAAAAGGTCAAAGTGTTTGAATGGAGTTATAAGCTTCTTTTAAAACGCTTTAGGGTATATAGAGTATTATTTTAAAGCCTTCAGCTCTTAAATAGATTTTATAAGAGCCTTTGTAGGGCTATATCTATAATAGAGTAATATAACTCCGTAGTAGCGTAAAAACCTGTATATTTGCTGCTTTTACAGCCACTATATGGTAAATAGCTGGACACAGAGGTTTTATCCAGCAAAAAGAGAGGAAAACACATTTATATCGTCACTAAAACGGCCAAAGCCGAACAAGAGCGCTTATAATCGTTATTAAAACATGTGTAATCTGCCATTTTGTTCAAGTATTCAGCGAATCTACCATAGAGAGGAAAAAATCATAAATATCAAGTAAAAAATGTGGTAGTGTGATAAAAAAAATTGCACAGAATACCAAAATATAATTAATAATCATCCAACTCAATGTCAAGGCCAAAGATTTGAAGGAGTGAACAGTCAAGTCCAAAAACAAAACAGTGAGGGTTCTGTCGTTTCAAATTTTGAGTCTAGTAGCAATAGTTTATCCTGTAGCAATGCTGTAGCTGACGAAATTAGCTGCGATTTTTAAGAAGTTGTGTTAGAAGTGATTAAGGCGAGAGAATTCGTGAGAAGACGAAATTTGACGCTCTTCACCCCACGTAAATCCTTATTCCTCGCGTTGCTTTTGCCACGCGCTTTTTCGCGCGGCACGCTCTATATTTTATAGATAACTTGTCTAAAAAATATAATTGCGGACAAGTTGCGATATACATAGGTATTATTAAATATATAGGTACACACGAGTATTGTTAATACTTGCTATGTGATATGTTCGGGGAAAAAAATTGTAGTTGGCAAATTTCGAATATAGTAATTATCTATAATAGCTAGACAATGTCCATAATAAATATAGTTACAAACATTTTTAAATATTTGTTATGTGATATTATACGTCCGGTAAAAATGCTTGTTGTAGGCAAAGTCGGAATAGAGTTATTATTCATAATGGCAATGTGCAAAATAACTGACAGGTACCTGACTTATTGTTTTTCAGTCTCTGCAATAGTTTTTTCTAGTGTTTTATAGATCAAATTGATCATGGCTTCGGAAAAAATAAAACTGAAACTTAATGTAATGGATTTATTTCATGTTTTTAGAGAAATTAATTGGTATACCAAAAAAAATTGTCTGAAGCTCTTGGACCGAAAAATATGAAAGAATTATCAATTAAAGAGTATTATGTTAACATTTAAGGAACACTTTAACGATAAAAAAAAAACAATAATAAATCTTGAAAATAAAGAAAATATAAAAAATTCCAATTATTACAAACTCGAATGAAATCATCATTTCTGAATATATATAAAGTGATTTCCACACCAAAAGCGGGTGTTATTTTAAATCCCCAGGATATTGCGTGTAAATTGGTGTGTATTACATATAAAGGAGAAATGTATGTTTTACCCTTGTTACATACATTTAAAAAAAATAAAACAATGTAAATAAATCTAACTAAGTTTAATTTAGTTTAAACTAAGTAGATAACCTTGGTAATTATCAGAGACTGCTTTTAAGCCACCAACCAGATCTTTTTGCAACGATGGTGCTCTTTAACGTTATTCATTTTGTTTCCTTGAAATTGAATTTTTCTGAGCTGTTAAGCCTATTTCTCAACGCACTATATTGTAGCACTACATAGATAGTAGTAAATAAAATATTTAAATTAGTAACTTAAGAACTTTAACTTTTAATTAGTACTTAATTAAATTACTCTTGAGATCAAAATTTAAATACTTGATAAAGTAAATAACATAATTAAATCTCTAAACAGAATTTGAGATCACCCTAGCAGACAATTATAATATAAATAAGATGATGTCTAGAAATTAAACATTAAATAAATTATACATATAACACATACAATTATATATAGGAAAGAAAAAATAAAACTTGTAAACTTTGTTGTTTGACTACGTTTTTATTTTTCTTATAACAAATCGGAATCTAAACTGAAATTCTCGGCAAGAGTATTTAAATTCACTGGTTCTCGGTATTGTGCAGGACGCCGAAAGGTCATCTATTCGTCTTCATGTTCAGTGTCGGTATTTTCTAGTATTACTTAAAGTTCGTCATTGGCCAATTCATAAGAAAGAAGATGATTTCTTTTAAGCGAGCAATTTATTCGCAGTCGTTCGGGTGCAGGAATCGAGTTCTGGTCTTTAACAAATCCTTTGGCACCTTTTTTGGGCCATTTAAGTATGCCACCATTTTCTCATTGAGATGGCAAAATGCTTGGTTGTAATTTCCCCTTTCAACCATCTTCACAATTTTGAAGGGGATTCTGAAAAGTAAAACATAATTTGAACATTGAACATAGATGGGTACATACATAGATATCGGTGCATCATCACGAAATGAATCCCCGAGGGGTTTTCAGAGGTGTTTCCGAGTGTGGACAGTGAAATGCTAGTCACAGTCCACACTCGTATATACCTAGGTTTCACTGATTACGTCCTAGCACGACGGGTAATTACTGAGCCCTATCGCCGTACTTCGGACACAAACAAACCGAACACAAATGTGCCCCTACGGGTTTACATTTACTCCAAAGTATTAGTCAAGTGATTAATCACTAGGCCACAGGGATGACCAACATAGCTATAAATTTTATTAATAAATAACCAAACCGAATGCTAAAAGATTGAAATACAAATAATTCTTGTTATTGTGTTAGTATAAATGTAAATCTATACCTATAAAATATTTTAAGCTCGTGTCTCATTCCGTCAACTGAACACTAATTCTTAAACTAAGACAACACAGGTGCAAGCGATGACGCTCAGCGCTAACACACCACCCACTTAAATAAGGATGCAGTTGTGCAAAAGAATGAGAAGAAAAATACTTTGTACACACAAAGTTCTGATGCTTATACTTTTAAATAAAAGAACTTTAGTTTATTATTAAACTTCACGAATAATTTTTGTATTTAAAAGTTAAATTGTTTTTTAACAAAATATGTAAGCAATGAATCATGTACAAAGAGTACATTCAGTGTGGGAATAAAGAGCGAACAGTGGTGGAGCGAAAAAACCTTAAATATTATGGATATAAAAATATTTTATTACAATAATTAAGAAAAGGGTTTTTAATCCTAGTTTACTCAAAAAAAAACTTACATGAGCAATGAGAAAGTGTAAAAAACAATTTATAGGTGTTTTTGGAATTCAACGACGGACTCCTAATACGTTAATATAAAAGGATATATAATACTCCTTTTTATACACTTGGGCTCTTAAAAGGAGACGTAAAGTGCTGGTGTACGTCCAAAAGAGTACAATTATGCGCCAATACACCAACTGTAGGACCCAAAGGTTTACAACAGCGAATACTAGCGCCTTCGTACGGCTTAAAACCATAGAGCGGACATAGTAAAGCTCTGAGAGCTGTTGTAATAAGACGCCATTAATATTTTGATTAATGCTTATCCTCATGGTTATTGCAACATTTTATCATCATAAATATGTAAGAATTCTGCACTTTACACCACCATTTCTCACCAACGACCCTAATAAAACGACTAAAAAGTCTGAAATATCTTAAAAAAAATTAAAGTAGTTTATAACCCTAAATATAAATGTATGTTTTATATTAGAAACTGCATAAATTGTGAGCGCGTAAGTTTTTAGCTAAAATATATGCATATTTTTACAATAAAATGATACTGGCACTAACATTTCACGTAAATAAAAGGATAAATCAGTATTAAAACTTACCTGTGTATTTATTTTTATTATATCTTCTGCTGTGCTGTCACTTATTTACCATGTAAATATGATCCACTTTGTTCAAAAAAATAATATGACTTCTATAGAATCAATATAGAGCCACAAAATATATTTCAGAGATAGAGTCGCGCTGAAATACGCTGAGAGCTCTATAGTCGCGCTACAAGAACTTATTTTAGACCTCTAGGCACATACTATCGCTCTTGCAGAACCTCTGTATCGTCGTACTAACACACATTTACGGCCACTGTAGGGCGATTGTAGGACCGATAGCTCTACAAAGAGGGGCCTCTTTTGGGGTTAAAGCGACGCTATAGCCGCTTGTAGAACCACTGTAGGGCTTCTCTATGGAGCCTATGCCGTAATGTATGACGCCTCACCGGCTTCTGTACGGCTACTTATAGAGCTTGGGTGCTACTTGGGAGAGACTCATTCAAGATAGACGGGCGTGTTTTTCCGTTTTTGGGCTTGACCGCTATTGAAAAACACCGTGCTTGGTGGGTAAGCAACGCGATACCTAAATAAGAGCTCTGGCCACCAAAGAAGACTGCGTTCCGAAACCGTAGTATTATTGCTGGGAGTTAGCTCAACCGATTAGCTGCAAGCTTAAACGAGGAACAAGAGAGCCGATCGCCGCCTCGGACATTAGTCAGACTTTACTGTAGAGATGGTCAAGTATCAAAGCTCCTGCAATCCTGTGTTATATTCTTATGTCTTAAATATTAAAAACTTAAACAAACTAAACTGCTAAAAATAAATGTATTACATACTAAACTAAATAAAAAATATAGTATAGTATAGTAACAGTCCAAATTTCATGTTCTTAGGTCCAATCACTTAGTCTGGGCGTTGATAGATATTCTTTTATTTATATATACCTATATACCTAGATAGAATTTAAATATGAGTATTTTTCCAGCGGACACTTGATTCTAAAGGCACTAAATTTGATTCGGCTTTGATTTCGGGGAGTGATGGCAGGTGGAGTAAATATCCAATGAAAAAACTGAAATGATTTTTAGACAAAAGCCAGGCGAAAAAATCAAGTATGCATGTTTAATGTATTTTTTTTAAATAATGTTGCTTTTAATATCCTTTATAAGGAAAACATCACACAGACAAAGCTTCTTGAAAAAAAAATGAAGAAAAGTCATTTTTCTAGAAGAAACTTGAAAAAATAGAGCTTCAAATACTGTATCTCGTCTATACCCACCACAATCGGACCCGGCTAACGTAAGAGCAAACATGTACACAAACGTGATCTCAGCTACCTTTTAAAAGCTAAAATGTTGGCGGCTTCTTCTTATTTGTTAGCACATCGATTTAAACTGCTTTTCTTATGTGCGCAAGCATTACTTAGGGAAATAACTTAAAACAATACTTTTCCAAGTAATTTGATAACCAAGTGCTAACAACTAAGATTTCTCAAGTATCAAGATAATTTGCGTGAAGAGCATTTTCCAGTTTTGCGTATTTTTATTTTGCGCTGCAAGTTTGTTTCTTGTTTCGGAAGTTCCGAATCGGAACGAATATGATTAGTAACATAAAACGACTCCTTACTAGACAATTGTTCAGTTTTCTGCTAAGATTTGACTGTAAATAAATTGCCACAGTGTTGGCAACGTAAAACCCGTACTACATTTAGTAACGTTTATCCAGAAAAATTGGGTAGATATGCAACACGGGCAAAACTCCGAGTATAACGTAGTAGATAAATGATAACTGGCAACTACACAAAACACTGACAACACAATATTCGACCCAAATATCCAAGTGAACAAGCGAAAACAACCTAACCCAATTTTAGCGACACGATTTCTAGCAAAAATACGGAACGCACTTCAACACCGGACGTGATACCCTGGTTTTGTAACACAAGCATTTGCCAAGAGTAGCATCTCCAGTGCCAAAGCTTGGTATTCGTTACCCCACGTTACCGAACTTGGCATGGGGGAGGGGGGCGAAAAACAAGACTTGGCACCTATCCCGGACTCGCGCATATTGAGTTCGCTCTGGAGATGAAACGGTACAGTCAAATATATTGCTATCATTCCAGATTTTGGATACGGATTTGTTTTAAATTGTTGGCAGTCGGCTTCCAGTGATAGCTTTGATGTTTATAGTAGTTTTGTTGTTACTAGCTTGAACAGGTTGTATATCAAGGCGGTTCTTACTAAAAAAACACAATTAAGGGTCGGCGTTCCGAGTTTCAGGGTTCGGGGTTATGGCTTTTTAAGACGGTAAAAATTTAAATTTCTGAACAAAATAAATACCACTTGTTACCTTATAAGATGAAGGGCAGGTTCATTAAAAAAAATCACGGAACTAATGTATAGTAACTTAAGAAAAAAAACAGGAATTTCAAGAAAATCTCTTGAATACCATTGCGGCGCTACGGGTGTAACCTGAACTTGAAAATCGTGTTTTTTTTCTGAAGTTTCTATACATTAAGATTTTTTTTAATGAACCTGTACTTCATCTTGTAAGGTAACAATTGGTATTTGTTTTGTTCAGAAATTAATATTTTACTATCTTAAAAAGCAATAACCCCAAACCCTGTTTTGCCCAATCTCGGAACTCCGACCCTTAAGGTCGGATTTTACTCAGATGTAAGTTTAGTAAAAAAATTAAAAAAAAGTATATGATATAAATACAGAATATCTAGAATGATGTGCATTGATTAGAATTTAAAATTTGTATCTATAATTTAACAAAATAAATACCATAACAGAGTTCAATTTAATACTTAGGTCCGATTTAATTAATTAAGTATGCAAAGAAACAAATTGAAACTTAGTCAAATTGACCATTATTTTTGAAGAATTTTAGCAACAACCTTTTTTATAAACTTTTCAAGTATTTTTGAGCGCCTTTTTTGCGCTACCTATTCGGGGACTTAATGCAGTGCGCGCTGATATGAACATTATTTCAATTGTAGTTTCTGTCGATATTTGTACCGACACAGGCCGACTCAAGGTCGTTGGCACCTACAACAGCTTTAAGTTGTGACTTTATCCAGGCTGTAAATAAATATCTTTAAGGCTATCTTTAAATAAAACCACAAACCCTACTGATCATACTCAATACCGTTCCCAAAGTAACATTGAAAATATTCCTTCTCACCATACAAGTTTTTACTACCTACTGTAAATTTTGTATGCACGGATCAAAATGTTTTTGATTGGGTATGATTTTTTGGGAAATTTGTTCAGTATGATCAGTGGAGTATGTGGTTTCATTGAAAAATACCTATCAATTTACACCCGGGATACTGACAAAATAGACAGTACTCTAACTAAAGAAATAGAAATACCTAGCTCTAAACTCGAAACGACAGCCAATTATGCCGCTAAAAGACAAAAGAACAGATATCGTCAAAAATCCAAAAAATCTGTTACAAATTCAAAGCAAAACAAAAACAATTACTCCTCATAAAATTTATCGGCGCTAAATGGAAGTTCAACTTAAAATTCCTCTCGAGCTTCCTATTATTACGCGTCGCATTCTTTCTGATCAAAACGAAGTCATCTGCATAAAGAATTAAACATTTTAAATAGCGCAGTATTTCTCGTGCCAGAAACTCAGGAGCAAAGAACGATGTACATTAATAAAAACAGATAGCATAAATAAGTCGAATATGTCTTTGAAAAGGGAGCCTGTCTGTTTCTATAACGACATATGAGTAGGTAGGTGGTAGGACTCCATCCATTAATATCTCTCATAATAATCATTTAGAAGAAGATTAGAAGATTAGAAACACCAAATTTGGTATGAACGTACCTAAGGGTGTACTGATAAATGTTGGATTCTGGATCTGGAATTAAATTTAAAACAAAATATTTTTTCTTATTAGGTCTTTATGCTTCCTTAGTTTTCTTAAAGCTATAATTGAAAATTAACAGTTAAAACAGTTAGTACACCCAAATGTACCAAATTTGTTGCTTCTATCCGCCCGGTAAAGTAATATTAATGTAATTATTTAATTTTTTTATAAAATAGCAATTTTGTGGTTAGTTTTGGTTGGTTTGCGCGATTTTTTTTGTTTACGTTGCTTACAGAATGATGTTTTAAACGATGATGTTCATTACAAATAAAATACAATTCAAGATATACAGAAAAAATGTACCAGAGGTGTCGTAGGACACCCAGTCAAAACGAAGTTGCTTTCGTTACTGACGTGCACGCCGCTCGTCTATACTGCTACAGTAATATACCTAAACATAGATATACGCTTGTAAACACACAAACACACATACTATAGCTACAGTTTTTCGGCCTAGCTTTCATTCGCCAAGTGTCTGAAGTGTAACGTGCAATAAGGAATTTCGATCCAAAAATGAAAAAAACTTTAAATCAAGAGCACATCTAAAAACCAGAGTATACAACCTTTGACAAACTCATTCACCAATCCACTGAGCAACGGTTCAATCCCACTAATCCCACTAATATTATAAATGCGAAAGTTTGGATGGATGTATGGATGTTTGTTACTCCTTCACGCCGTAACTACCAAACCGATTAGTCTGAAAATTTGCACAAATGTAGTTCTGGGCCTGGAATAGCACATAGGCTACTTTTTATCCCATAAATCAGTTCCCATGGGATGGCAATGGGGTGTCAAATTTCTTTAGAAAAGTGATGTTTTGCTCCTTCACGCCCCGTACCTACCGATTGGGCTGAAACTTGGCACAAATGTCAAACTTCCTTCCCTTATCTCCAAAACTGATGAACCGAAAAATGTAAAAAAAAAAACCACGGCAATAAGTGCTTACGTAAAGATTACAGAAAAATATAGCGGTTGAGAAATTCACGAAAAAAAAGACCAAATAAAATTTTCTGTTCCCAATTACTGTCGAATTACGAAACCTAGGTACGCGAGTCTGATTCGCACTTGACTGGTTTTTCGTCAAATAAAAACACGGCAATAAGTGCTTACGTAAAGATTACAGAAAAATATAGCGGTTGAGAAATTCACGAAAAAAAAGACCAAATAAAATTTTCTGTTCCCAATTACTGTCGAATTACGAAACCTAGGTACGCGAGTCTGATTCGCACTTGACCGGTTTTTCGTCAAATATAACAGGAATAATTAGGCCTTTTGGCTCCAACGGCAATCACGTCGGCGACAAATATGGGCCTACCCACTGCCACTTCAACTTACTGATTCGGCAGATTATGTCGATGACTTTCCGCAGTGCTTAAAGGCAAAAGTATTTAACTGATAAGTTATCTCTTACCAAGGGCTTGATCCACCGACTTAAGGTCGCTTAAGGAGCTATGGAGCGAGCTATGCGTGGGATATCTCTACGGCCTGAACAAAACCACTTTAGCAATGGACATTTCAAAGAACAAAAAATAGTTTCGTTTGGAAAAGCGGCTCGGACTTCGGCCTCGCCAAAGACCACCAAAGATACTTTACAAATTATGATGACATTTTTCAGGGTATTCGGAAAATCATTCCATAAGGACAAGAATATTTTTCGAAATACAGTTGCTTTGAAGTTATAGAGCTGAAATTTTGCTTCTGTTACTAGGGTTGGGTTTAAGGATTTAATATATTTAAGAAAAAAATATTGTGTTTCAAAGTGTTAACGCACTAACCGAAGTTTAATTCAGAGAAAAAAAATATAATTTCGTTCAGAATTTACCTAAATTTTCAATTATGAATTTACAAATTTTACCTGGTAATCAAATAAGTGATCGAGAAATTATTTCGTGAGGAAACGTAGCTCGGCCTTCGGCCTTGTCAAAGCCTGAGAATCAAACAAGAGATCAAGAAATAATTTTAAACTACAAAAAACTAAATCCACGCGGGCGAAGCCGCGGGCAAAAGCTAGTTCCCAATAAACGTTAACTTTAATCTCGTCCCATTTCACACCCGTCTCAAACGACAGTCCAATGCGACCCGCTTTGCATTCCAAATCGGGACGACAAGTAAACGATCCGCAGTCGTCCGGACGACGCGAGTGGAACGTCTCAGTGGATGGGCGGCCTACATTGCTAGCACGACATACAAACCGTGATGTTGCCTTAAAACTGAAGAGACTTAATTAAGATCTCAAGCGATGCCAATTTACAAGGAATCCCTTATGTGGTGCAGACTTAAAAAGGTACTAGAAAGGTAATTAAAGCTGGCGCAGTTTTGCATGTTATGGAAATGCTCAAGACTTTTTAGGAGATGGGTGAACAGGCGTATAAAATATGCAACCGCTAAAAGTGTCAAACAACTTTAGAACTGCTTGTGTTAAATAACTTTTAAACTGACTGTACTATCAAAAGATAGTGTGTGAAAGATACATTTGCCCAGCAGTAGGCTGATTTTATTGGACACTTAACCATTAGGTGCATTGCAAGCTTCCAAGCCTCCCAGAGATGCTGCTGCTGTAGGTACTTATACATATTTGTCATAGAGTTATAATTGCTTCTACGTGCGCGTTCCGGAATCGGAATATTCGGGATCTAGTTTCCGGAATGCGCTTCGGTGAATTAGTTTTGGAACTCAAATTGCATTTGCATATTTTCAATATTACCCACGTAATGTGTGTGCTGAACGGTGATCTCAAATTTTGATGGTATTTTTACTATTGAAAAACATTGCTTGTGAAATTATTAATACAGAAAATATTAAAAAACTTTTAGTTGCGCTAAAAAACGCACACTATTCATTTCGCCTTATAAAAAACAAAATATTCATGAAAAAATTCCAAAGCAAATTCAGAATGCTACTACAATGCTGTTTCTGCTATGATAGAAGGAGACTAAATAAACTCCCACAACAAACAAATACAAAAAAAAAAAACTGTCAATTCTCCCGCTTCCTAGCCCCCGATGTTGCACTCCAGTCTGATATTTATGCTGTCAATAAAACGTTGTTCGTCGCGCGGGGTCCACAGATATAAACATGAATAGAAATAGTTCCCGCTTGCTAGTTTACGCTTTTTATACGACAGGTAGACCACACTGCAAGTCTAGGAAAGGTGGAATGCTGATAAAAAGTCAAGCAAATGGACGTTGTGTACTTTCCTTGTATTCGGTTAGAAAATTTTATTCGCTTAGATCATTTTTTTTTAAGGTGTGTTAAATGTGTTAATTCGAAAACTATTTCGAGATTTAGGTTTAATAAGCCGTATTTTAAAACTTGTGGTCTAAAAAAACCTCATGATAATGAATATTATTACGAAAAAGCTGCAACTTCCATTTGCCTTTGTGTGACGTCACTTGAGTAATGGCTGTTTAGAAATGTGTCCTTTGTTATCAAGATAAATTTAGAATAATTTGCTTTCAACTAATTTGACAGCTGGATGACAGATGAGTAGACCACTTTTTTATAGACAGAGACAGACCACTTTTTTATAAGCAATCACACATCAAAACCAGTATAATGTCTGAAATTCTCAAATGACGTCACTTACGGACAATCATTTAAAAATCATAAAAATATAATGGTTAATTTGAATACCAAAATAATGAAAAATGTGTCCTAAGATGACGTAAATTCTCTGAAAATTTTCTGGGAATTATTCGTATTTTTGTTGATGAATGGGAGCGCTACAAAACGCGCAACACAAACAAAACGCGCTTATCTGTACACGTCACTACTACAATCATAACCTAACGGACTTCGTGAGATAGTAGATCTGAAACATATTACTGACATAGTAGATGCTAGTGATTGGTGGCACTTGGTGGAATTTATAAAACATTGTTTTAGAAAATCACTTGTACTTATCCACATATTACATATAACTTTATTATGCCCGACCGGTTTCGCTGTAAAGCATTTTCTAGGGCCTTTTACACATCCTAACTAACAAATAAATAATATACACTACAACCATGTCTAAAATGACGTGCAATAAATGAAACAACGTTGTAATATGTAATATGTGGATAAGTACAAGTGTTTTTCTAAAACAACATATTACTGACGGTACGCTTGCAACACCTACTGCCAGAGTACATTCTATACAGGCCTGACAACTCAAATGTGACGTCATCACTAGTGGTACAAGGAAGACATTTCTTTAGGGGAGTTTGGCAGATTTATTGATTTTTATTTTATTTGACGTTTCAGACCGAATGAAAAATAGAAAGCAATTACACAACTTTTTTAAAATTTAATTAATAATGAATACAAAAAAAAGTAAGAACTATAAAAATAATACATAAATATGTAAACAATTCAAAAGTAATAAGTTTCTTAATTGTTGTGAATAAATAAATACGGTGCTTAATAATAAAATGGGAATGAAAAATTTGTTGTTGAAAATCGCATGTACCACTAGTGATGACGTCATCACTAACAGCCATTTTAATTGTAAGGCGTGATAGAGAAGGTGTTGACTCTTGCCATCGTACATTCGATCAGATGTGTTCCTCAAATTGGTCATCTGTACCATTATTAAGAAAATAGAGTCAACCGAGTTGCAGAAGCATAAAATATTGAAACAAAATAAATGCAAAGACGACGTGACACTTAATAACAATATCTTATGCCCTTTAAACGTATTATTGGACAGCGAGTATGTTAACAAGCCCTTGGACAAAGGGAGAATAAGGGTCTGCGCAAAAAGGAGTGACTCGACTCGAGGTGCTCTTGACTGTACCTCGTCTAACGTCCCTTTTCAATTTAGTACATTTTCCCCGGTTGACGTACCACAACTCGGAGCTACAAATAAATTTTGCTCTTAATAGTACTGATAAGTACAAAATTAACCATACTTATTATTTCCTCTAAACGTAAAGGAGAATATAGGGCGCATGAGACGTGTAAAAATATTAAGGGAATTTAACATTTTTAAGTGCATTCCTTACGATTTATTTACTTATTTTACATGCCTAAAGGCTAAAAATTAATCTGTGTCTAAATATTTTATCATAAAATAAAAAGCACTGCACAAGTAAAATAATAGAAAGTAATTTTGTGGCATTTTTGCCACATTCTAAATTACCAAAATAAAGTGAAATGTAATTTCATTTAATTTAGTACTTTAACTGCGGTATTTGACTAATATCTGCCCGTTTCTTTTTACTTAGCTTATAGTTTTGTACTAGTCTTTTCATCTATTAGCAGTAAGTGAATTCAATGTAAGAACAATAATTAAGAGGGCCCAACTAAAGGTACAGTTAAGAACGACTTCACTTACGCTAGTTTGTATTTATAGATACAAAGATATAAATTGGCACCCGGGGCTGTATTTTAGTTCCCCTCTAATTTATTGTACACTTTAGCAGATATGCAAGTAAATTGTTCGAGTGGGTAATAATTGGTTACACGTAAGGTAAGGCAAATTAGTTTTTGTGATTGATGTGAACTGTGTTTTATGTGTGCTGAGGTAATTGGTTGGGAAGAGCCTGAAGTTTAGTGTGGTTTGTATTTCTAGTTTTATGTGGAGATTGTTCGGTTGAAAGTATAGGAAAGTATTATTTGGTTGAAAGTAAGGTATTGTGCTCATACTCATTTATTAATAAAACTAGCGACCCGCCCCGGCTTTGCACGGGCATTTATTATACATATAAACCTTTCTCTTGAATCACTCTATGTAATAAAAAAAACGCATAAAAATCCGTTGCGTAGTTTTAAAGATCTAAGCATACATAGGGACAGACAGACAGCGGGAAGCGACTTTGTTTTATACTATGTAGTGATAGTGATAATACATTTACATAATATTAATTTATTTTAATTATTAAATATATAAAAATGCAGCGGTAGCTCAGGGGCAGAACGCTGGCCTCTAAATCTTGAGCTCCAGGTTCGATCTCCGGTCGGGCATGCCCAATGAGTTTTTCGGAATTTATGTGCATAGTATTTGTTCTTACTTCCCACTTGCTGAACGGTGAAGGTAAACATCGTAAGGAAACCTGCACGCCCTAAAAAGCGCGTATTTGTGCCCGAAGTACGGTGACAGGGCTAACCACCCCTCACGTTGGGGCGTAATAACCGTCGGTGAAACGCGGGTTTACCGAGTGTGGACTTGCATTTCACAGCTCACACTTGGAATATCTCTGACACCCCTTCGGGGATTCATGTCATGATTATATATATTTATTAAATTATTAGTTTAAAATATAGTCATAGCTAATTATTACATATTGTTTAAAATGTTTATTGGTATTTTTTCTAATACAAAGAGAAATTATATTGTAGTTTCAGTAGTATTTTATAAAAGCCATTTTATTTCAAAAGGAGAAATTGCTCCATGTTGATTGTTTTTCAATTGTTATCGAAAATCAATAAATGAACGGGTTATATTAAGAACGGTTTCGTAGCTGAACTGTGAAAAACCCGCCTTTTTCTAATTAATCGCAACAGAACACTTAAATTCAAAATTCACTCAATAGATTTTTAGATTTTACATTTTTAGATTTTTATTTATTAGGAACACCAACATCTAGTACATAAGTAAATACATTGTAAAATTAAATAACCTTTTTAGTTATATGCCTAGAGAATTAAAGGTGAACACAGCATGCAATACAATCAGGATACATAGTAAAAAAAAAAATTATAATATGTGTATACAGCAAATTACTTAAAATTTGCGTTACAAATTATTGGTTGAATTTATAAGAAAATATTAATTATGTTTATTATTGACAATACATATGTAATAAGGTTTTGTTATATATTGTAAATGCTGCCATCGCAAAGTTTCGATTGGTTTCTGTAAATAAGAATTTCAAAATGTTTTAATTTAAGTGTTTTGTTTCGATTAATTAGAAAACGGCGGGTTTTTGACAATCGACTGCGACACTGCTCTTAAAGAATATTTTGAAGGAGCAGGCCAAACATCTAAATCTAGGTAAAACCTTCAAACTCAAAGTGCTCACTGTTTTACCAAGAAGAACATTTTCCGTAAGCTCTAAAACTTCTTAACGAAAAATCTTAATGAAATTAACTTCACCACCCTTTCTTTCCTCTCTTAAGAGGGCACGTCACCCAGTCAACTAGAGAAAATCCCGCAACTTTTCCAAAGAAGATAATTTACTTAAGAGCATACTCTCATTTACTAATTGCAATTAAATCTGTTTACCAGCACGCTAGGAACTCTTTTCTGAAAAACGTCGGGAAATGCAAAGGTTTTGTCTGTTTGTACTCCCTTTAATTTAATTTCAAAGCAATTTTCCGCGTTTTTCAGTTAAATTATATTAAAATGAGCACAAATGGGAGCAAGTTACGTTACATCGTTGTCAATTCAAATTATTCTCCAGAATTTTTCAGTTGAGAAATTAGGTTAATTGGTGAAAATTTTACAATAATTTACCGTTGGCTTCAGATGTTAAATTTAATTACTTTGCAGCTGGAACACTTTTAACTACAAAAACAAAATGAAGTTAAAAATCTACTTGTATTTTAAACTTTTTTTTTTGTCAAAGGCCAATAAATAACCTTGAGGCTACAGAAAACAAAATTGGCTTATTATTGTCAAGAAGGTTGAAGCGAAAAAGTTCAAACACTGGTCTTAATTATATTAATGAAAAACATGAAAAATCATAACATAATAAACTACTTCCCAAAGAAAGATAATCGCCCATAGAAATTGCACACTGACGACGACGCCAAATGGGTCGAAATATAACGTGCAAAAGAAATGTCTGGTCATATTTGAAGAGCTTACTCAGTCAATGGTATATAACAACTTTTATTATGGATCTGAAACTGATATCCCGAAAAAAAAAAAAACGGTCGAGCGCACAGTCGAGCGGCCTTGCATTTTTCTATGAAACAGTGAATTTTTTTTGTGATTTCAGGGTTGGCTTGATAAGCTCTTCAAATATGACCCGACCTTTATGTTACACGTATATCTTGAGTATATCTGAAAGTATAATTTATAAAAGTAATAAAACAACATATTTTAAAGCCTTCTTAAGCTTTTATTGTTTTAAATAGTTTACAATATACATAATATACAACGTATCGCAGAAAGGTGTAACCATATTTGAAGGGCTTATTCAGTCAATGGTATAGAACAACTTTTACTATGGAGCCAACCCTCAAAAAAAAAATCTGCCTATCCATATATTTCAGCCGAGCGACATTGCATTTTTCTATGAAACAGTAAAAAAAAATTTTTCGATATACAGGTTTTGTTCCATAGTCAAACTTGTTCTATACCATTGACTGAATAAGCTCTTCAAATATGGTTCAACTTTTCTGTTACTCGTTGTATATACTTAAAAAAGTATTTATTAGTTTCCAAATATATTTCGACCAACTTGTTGTCGTCGTCAGTCGGCTTAACGCTTAGCGCAGAGTGCATAACTTAACTTTGCTTTTCTTGTTTAGAAATTTAAAATTGAAAAGCATTTTGATCTGTGCCATTTGAGGTTTATAAAGCAAGAGTTTGAAATAGTATAGACAACTAGTCATGATTTTTGGTTGAAATCTAAACCAACTGTAAATGCTGTTTTAACTTTGTGTGGACCAGATCATGAAGAAGGTATTATTTTGATAAAATAGTACATTATTTTTGGATTTTTTTTCTAGGGATCTGTTAAAACAAAAACGCGATTGGAGAAATTCGGCTCGACACAAATATTCATTGAAATTAGGTCTTTCACGACACCAATTCTCCTGGTTCGATAATTTGAAATGACATATTGTGGAATGCAATTATATTTTATTAGATGGGTTGTAACAGTATCTAGGATCTGGTCAAACGACGTTTTGATAGCAACTTTAGTACATTTTATATCAATAAAAAACCGACTTTTTGCTGTTTTTCCTAGAATCCGTCCTTCTCGCACTGAGGATTTGTTCGCATATGGAGTAACAGGGACGCTAAAACTTTTACACATCGCCTTAACGATTTCAAATGTCAAACTTGACACAGTATACACAGCTCTGATTTCAGCCTGCATACCTATATGTACTCGATATCTTCTCAAGTATAATTACCATCTCCGCCGCCAGACTTACTTTATTTTGCGCGCCGTCCTCAGTTTATCAAAGGAGACACAAACATACGGGCTGTTTAATTAAAACGTACGAGTAAATACGGGAATATTTCAACTTCTGTAAGGGCTCCTCTTAAGGTGTAATGAAATGCTTGCGTTTCATAGTAATGTTATTTCATTATCATAACCAAAAAAATCATAGAAAATTTAAAATAATAATTAGTTTTTTTCTAACTTGCCGTGCCCCCGCTAAGACGATAGAAAGAAGGCAGGGCAGTGTGCACTACATACCTATAATTTGCACACAAAAAACTAAAATAAAAGAAAATACTGAAATTTTCACAATCCAAACCCCGGGTTAAGGGAAGTACTACCCTGTGTCTGTATATTAAATTTCCAAAAGAATGACGCTTTCACTGTTAAAAAGTTATGAGATCTCATGTAGAGCCAAGTCCCTAACTCTACAAGCCCTAACATAACAAACCCTACCATTAAGCTGAGCTGGACTCCTTTTTCATAACCACAGAATATGGCTATTTTGTGTTTAATTTGTTTTCTTTTTTGTTTTGTTTTCTGTGGTGTTTGAAATAAAGCTTTTTTCTTTCTTTCTTTCTTATCTTATAAAGTATGACTTAGCCGTATCATGGACCTATTGCATAACACAAAATTAAAGACACATGAGTCTATGGAAGTGTCTATGGCTTGTGCGACGGCCGCGAAATGTAGGATTAATAGCTCCGGAGATTTCGTGATAAGTGACTTGTATTTTGCTTTTATATATATATACATATACGTATAGGTTTAAACATATATTGCACTATTCGCTCCATATAAATAATATGTTCAGTATTTTAATGGTAAGAAAATTCACAAGAAGTTAGTATGAAACAAGTTCTCAGCGTTTCATGACATAACGGTTCGATGAACTTTGTCAACTTTGATTCGTCTAAGTTCCAGGATTGAAGGCAAAGGGCCGTCCAATTTGCGGTTCTGACTTCATTGTGTTGTTAAATTATTCAATTTAATAAAGGCCCGTTATTAGGATTCAGTTAAAAAGTGAAACTTTTATAGATAAGCCTCAATGTCAATGTGTGTTTATGCGCGATATAATTCAAAACAGCATCGCACGTTGCATTTTTTCCTCTCGAAATTTTTCTCTCAAAATACCATGAAGTTGAAACTTTACGTTTCATCGATCACAGGATTTTTTTAAACATATGCGTACATTACAATGCTATTATTTGTATTCACAAGGTATCTTATTATATTATTCTAATACCAGTATTTGTATTCCATATATTTCGAAGATAACGGGGATGTTGAAAGCAAAAAGTATTATTTTAGACGGCCCAATAAAAACTGTACCACAAACAATATTTTATTTTTCAGAATATGGCACGAGCTTTATCTTTTTTAAGTGTGAGAAAAACTAACAATGTTCAGCAAAGGAAACACTTTTTTAGGGTTCAGAGACCGTCAAGCCCATCGCCGGTTCTCGCGGTCTTGAAATTTTCACGCACGTACGTACGACAGACTCGATCACGACTTATCCAATAAAAAACTTTGTGACAAAAGCCGTCAGTCTGTTTGGATAGTGGAAGAAATAAGATTGGTAAATAGAAAACTGTTTGGTGGAATGAAGATAGGCGGTTTCGTAACAACTAAGGAGAATTCCGTTTTTTATGTGTTAGGAGTTTCTCCAAAAAGTAAGTCCATTGTAAGTAAGATTATTACATTTTTATTAAGGACAAAAGAGTGATGGATCTCGAACCTAAGAAATTTCAATTCATATTTGTTATATTCTTTCGTTTGCCACCACGTCCATATTTATGAACTTCAGGTTGTTTATTTTTTGTATCCCATTTACAATAGATAAAATTGTAAAATATTAGCATTTTAAACCTACGAATCAGACATGGGATACAAAAGGTTAAGAGATATCTAAATTATATAATTATATACATATATTAAAATCTGTCTCTCAGAGGCTCAGAGATGTAGGTAGAGACTACAGATTTCTATGTGCTATGATCCTGACACACATCGTTTGCCTTAATTATTTAAGAATTAAGGGGCTCCACAATGCTGATCATCAGTTTTGCATTGGATTCAGTTCTGTCAATTGTAGCGTTATTTTTAAAAAAAAAAAAAATTTATTTTTTGCCACATACTACGAACGTAATTTCGAATTGAATTTGGACTGCCACCAGGCAAGCCTGGTGACAGCCAAAAAAAGAGGTAAACCTGGATGAATAAACCGTATAATTTTATCTTAAAATACACAAAAATAACAAAACCGAGGTAAGAAAAATATGGTACAAAAGAACAATAATATCAGAAGAGAATCGCTACAAAGGAAATTCTTAGATCAAAAAAATTATTATGCCAAATTCCACTTATTTAAGATTTTAATTTCCTTTTAGCTTGAACGACGCATTTATTCATAAAATAATGGATTTTAAATTTGGTTGTCGACACTAGTTTATAGGATCCTTTAAACTAAGATTTCACGGAAGTTTTGATAACTCTTGATCCGAAAGAAAAACGTAATAATAAGGTGTTACGAGCAATCGTTATCTAGCTTTACACTAAGGAATAAAAATAATCGATGCTGAATATTAAGCTACAGATATTAAAAACCTGGTAAGGGTCTCTTCGTGACTTTGGGAGTTTCCGGTGTTCCCGGGAGCAGTCGATGAAGCTTGGCGATTTCAATTTTAGTATCGGAAGCTTTAGCTCACCAGGGACGTGGTCCTTACATCAGGCCTCAATAGGTACAACCGTACGAGATGGCGGATGGGATAATCAAACTAGGGAGACCCAGAAACCCTTTAAAAATAATCCCGAAGGGTCGCTGTAAAGAAATAAAACAACAGCGTCAAGACATGCTTATGAAACGAGGGAAAGGAAATTAACGTATTGGAAACGGGACAAAAAGGATTTTCAGAGAATGAAACCAAAATTACACAAAACTTACCGGGAAATGCAGGAAAACTGGCTTAAACAATGCTCATGGCAAATGCGCTCTGTTTCTATATAAGTTATAGATAAGATATAGTTTTAAAATTTGATATTTTAAATTTCTTGTGGCAAATTTCCTTCCTCTGTCACGATCTTCTTTGATATGAGAAAAATAACAAAAAAAATCTGACAAGATCATTCTAACTATTTGAATTCGAAAATTCAGTAAAGCAGCCAACGATAAAGGAAGACTAAAAATATATAAAAAGGTTGAATACTTGTAGCGAATGCTACAATATCCTCAAACGACACAAAAAAATTTAAACTAGCTTAAAGGAAATTAACTTCCAGAAGGATAAACAATCGAATAAACACCTAGACTAATCAAAATGCCTTGAAACAAAAGGACTTGATTAAGTAAAAACAAGCCTATATTGCTCTCTGACCCACAAACTATCTTCAGGCAACAATCACGTAGAAACGTTGCTCCGTTGCTGCCTGAAGAAGGACAAACCAACACACTAACAAACCACTAAACAACAAATTAACGACCAACAAATCAATAAACAACAAACTAACAACCAACAAACAACAACCAACAACTCAACAACCAACAAATCAACAACCAACAAATTAACGATCAACAAATCAACAACCAACAAACTAACAACTACCAAACCAACAATGAACAAAACAAGAACTAACCAATTAAAAACCAACAAATCAACAAAACAACAATCTAAAAACCAACAACTCAACAACCAACAAACCAAAAACCAACAAATTAACTAACAACAAATCAACAACCAACAAGTTAACTACCAACAAACCAACAACCAACAAATTAACTACCAACGAATCATCAACCAACAAACTAACAATCAACAAAATAAATAACCAACAAATCAACAACCATCAAACCAAGAGCCAACAAATTAAAATCGAAAGGATACATTATTTAACAAAAAGGGAGAATTTATCAAAAATAGTGTAAACCGGAAGCCGCAATGATATGTGCAAAAAAAAAGGTTTTGCTATTCAATTGACCTCCATACAGCGAAAATAGTTTCTTAAAAAATGTAAACCAGAAAGTTCAAAATAATAGACAAATATTCAAATGTCGACTTTGACAGTTGACAAATCTGAAAATGTAAACAAAGATTTCAGCAATTGCAAAAACCTTTTCAAGAAAAAATCAACATTTGTTCTGTAAAAACAAAAAGATTAATTCGAGGATTTGCGACAAAATTTCTTGGATGGGAGAGACAATCTCAATATTATTGTGAAAATTTTGTAACGAAATGAGATTGCCTATATTGGATTAGGGATCAACAGGAAACGAATAAAATGACCACCCGGATCTACTGGTATCAACAATTATGCTAGAAACACAATAAATATGTTTAACTAGTAACTACCACATTTATGGATAAATTACAATAAATTTATTTGACTTGAAAACTCAGTGTAATTTATTTACTAGAACAGGTAACAATTATTAATGATAGATATGGAAAGTAATAGGCTACTAAATATTGAAATGCACTTACCTGCAGGTCCTACCTAACTATACATAAGGAAATTAGGTTAGAGATAGGATAATATACACACACAAATAAAACAGGTAATACACAAAAAGTGTGTAAATATTTTATTCCTTTATTAAAATTTGCAAAACATAGATTTCACAAATTAAGGGTACTCATAAAGACAAAAAATATTCTTCGTGGAAAAATTTGGTTCCTTTCGACAGCTTGGTATTGGGGTTCCTTAGAAGAGAAAACGCTGCCTGAAAACAAACAAAATTTAGTAGGTTGGAAAATTAGTCTACGAAAGCGTAGACACCACCGTTGAATTGAGAAAAAAAACGTTAAAGTACAGCAAGTAATATTCAGAAAACCGTACTTACCTTTTGTTCGGGCGCCATTAATGTAGCGTTATTTTTAAAAAAAAAAAAAATTTTTTTTTTGCCACATACTACGAACGTAATTTCGAATTGAATTTGGACTGCCACCAGGCAAGCCTGGTGACAGCCAAAAAAAGAGGTAAACCTGGATGAATAAACCGTATAATTTTATCTTAAAATACACAAAAATAACAAAACCGAGGTAAGAAAAATATGGTACAAAAGAACAATAATATCAGAAGAGAATCGCTACAAAGGAAATTCTTAGATCAAAAAAATTATTATGCCAAATTCCACTTATTTAAGATTTTAATTTCCTTTTAGCTTGAACGACGCATTTATTCATAAAATAATGGATTTTAAATTTGGTTGTCGACACTAGTTTATAGGATCCTTTAAACTAAGATTTCACGGAAGTTTTGATAACTCTTGATCCGAAAGAAAAACGTAATAATAAGGTGTTACGAGCAATCGTTATCTAGCTTTACACTAAGGAATAAAAATAATCGATGCTGAATATTAAGCTACAGATATTAAAAACCTGGTAAGGGTCTCTTCGTGACTTTGGGAGTTTCCGGTGTTCCCGGGAGCAGTCGATGAAGCTTGGCGATTTCAATTTTAGTATCGGAAGCTTTAGCTCACCAGGGACGTGGTCCTTACATCAGGCCTCAATAGGTACAACCGTACGAGATGGCGGATGGGATAATCAAACTAGGGAGACCCAGAAACCCTTTAAAAATAATCCCGAAGGGTCGCTGTAAAGAAATAAAACAACAGCGTCAAGACATGCTTATGAAACGAGGGAAAGGAAATTAACGTATTGGAAACGGGACAAAAAGGATTTTCAGAGAATGAAACCAAAATTACACAAAACTTACCGGGAAATGCAGGAAAACTGGCTTAAACAATGCTCATGGCAAATGCGCTCTGTTTCTATATAAGTTATAGATAAGATATAGTTTTAAAATTTGATATTTTAAATTTCTTGTGGCAAATTTCCTTCCTCTGTCACGATCTTCTTTGATATGAGAAAAATAACAAAAAAAATCTGACAAGATCATTCTAACTATTTGAATTCGAAAATTCAGTAAAGCAGCCAACGATAAAGGAAGACTAAAAATATATAAAAAGGTTGAATACTTGTAGCGAATGCTACACAATGTAGATGGTAAAAATTAGAAAAAAAATATGGCGTGTTTTTCGACTCAAGACAATTATTAATTACACTTTATAAATAGACATACTTTCAATGTTCTTTTAATTATAATACTTTATAAAATCATGAATTTCACGAAAAAAGCGATTCAGTTTCCATATTTCCCAAACGATTGTAACAAAACCAACACATGCATATAATAAAGCCGATTCTGAAGGCTTTAATTTTAGTTTTAGTGCTGTCAAAACTAAATTTTCTTTGATACAAAATAGTCCTTAAGACTTAGGATCAGAAGCTAAATTTCTTTGGAAAATTTTAAGCTTTGACAGCACTAAAACTAATATTAAAGCCTTCAGAATTGGCTTTACTACCTACATAAAAACATCTTTATTACATAAATAAATTATAATTAATGTCCTAATGAAGCCGTGATTTCAAAATATATAAAGTTTTGCGTGCGCGGCATCTGATTAGAGCAGGATAGACAGTTAAAAAACAAAAGCGTTAGAGCAGGACTGAATTTTAGCATATAAAGCTGTAACCCGCAAACTAACCTAGAAATCGTGTAGGCAAATAGATTCAGTCTAAGCAAATACCTATATTAAAGAAGAAAACTTCCTTATTATGTCAATTACTCGAACAACTTCCACATACCCTTTGAAATAGACCTAGTACAAAATTAAATCAATTTGTTAAGTTTAACCCTACAAATAAGTCCGTAAGCATTTCTCCTTTATAATAAGGGTAATCATTTAACCGATGTTTAACCGTAACATGAAAATTGAAAAAGGAACGTCGAAATTCCCACCAAAAGTTTTTACTCCATCTTGGAACAAGGCAAGGGTTCGTCGCCTAAACTGCCACAGATTATTAGACAAAACCAAGCATTTCCATGGGCTCGTAAATTTTGGAACGAACCTTTCAGTATTTTGGGGTTCTTTATTAAAAAGGTTACACGAAAACTTGTGATGAGGGTCTAAACCCTAAGAAATTGGGTCTTTGCTTCACGTCAATAGATCAACCTGGTTTAAGAGTTCCGGTTTTAGCACGTGCTTTCAAAAATGTATACTTTGAATTGTAGCATGTCAAAATGAAACATTCATTATTGTATTCTTTATTTTACTTAATAGATATGTGGTCTCTACCTACCCCATCAGTAGATTGGCGTGTTTATATTCAAGTCAATATCACCCGTAAGATAAAAGCTTCAATAAGGAAATTGGGAAAAGCGAAAAAGGCGTATGTAGATAGAAGTCATATCTACATGTAATCTGTGAAGATTCTTCAGCAAGCATGGATATATGTAAAAACCGTGCTAAAAAAGAAATATCGCAGATTTAGTTATTTCCGAGTAAATAACTTTACTCGCGGCGTGCTCTAAGCTTCGATCATTGTTGATCGAAGGCTCTGAGTATAAACACGAGAATAAGATAAAAGAAATTAAAACTATCCTCCTCCTTAGTCAGTCCCTCAATACGGAGGATCTTGACCCTCTTCAAATTGTCACAGCCCGGATGGTCTTCCGCCAGGCCTCGCGATCTGCCGCTAGTCCGAATTCTTTCTGCGTCGTCAGCTCCAGAGTACATGAAACTATGTAGGTGTGTCGAAAAACTCATTTTTGTCAAACTAGTCTTTTCTCCGTGCTCCGCTTGCGTTTATACAACTCTGCCCCGTTTTCAGTTTGGGCGTTATTTTATTAACACCCCTATATGTTGACCATGGTTACTAAATGATAGTAAAGAAAACCCTGTCTAAATCCGTTTTGTGGTTTTGGAGATGTGTGCGGACAAACAAACAAACAGACAAACAGACGACAGACAAACAGAAAAGAATTCTAAAAATTGCTGATTTGTGTTCTATTAGATACTCTTCTTTAGTCACCCCCTTTCCATTTTTATTACTTTCCTTCAATGTATTCTACACTGGGTTCTAATATTATGACGTTGGTAAGCCGATACAAAAATTGCTCACTATGGGAGCCTGCCCCTGCCCAATAGTGCCTAACCTCCCAATTTTGTGCAAACATAGCGCTGTGTACGGAAGGTTTGCTTTTCGTTTCGCCCCGGCTTTTTTTTTTGTAATTCTTAGTTAGGAGCACACAAAAATAATTGTACAGATTGGTTGGTTGTAGCTCAGCTACAGTAGCTGGATATATTTCTGAAAGGTAAGCCGGTGGGAATCTGCTTCTATGGAGCCTTCGCCACTAATAGATATCGATAATATGTAGATAGATTTTTATAACACTTGACATTTGCTGAAGTATGCCGAACATATTTTATTACGTCAATCCTTTACAACCTCGTAAATGTTTCATAGGTACATATTCCAGAAACTGCAAATGATTTTTATTTTACTTTACAAACGTTTGATGTGAAATAAGTGTAGAATTTTAACTTAATTCAATCTCCCCTTTCGAACATTTCAAAGTTCAAAATCCCGAAGTGCCGGCGAAGAAAGAAGGCGTGAGTTTTTCCACGTCGCGTCGTATTGAAAGTCGTAAATCTTCAGTTTTTCTTCATACAAGTACAAAGTAAACTCAGCACCGTTGCTAATCAAATATAGCTCTTATTTAGTTGACTTAGGGTCTGGTTTACGTGATCAGATAAGGTAGTTGGTGTTCAAGAAGGTGGATTGGAAGCCGATCGCGGAAAGCTGCTACAGTGACTGCTGCACTTGCGTTGAAGTGTATTCAAAACTAAGAGGAATTTATTATATTAGTGAAACTTAAAAATCAATTAACAAATCATGGAAGCAACTAAAGCACAATTCTGACTACATTAAACAATCATTGAAGTTTACTAATTATTAAGGCAAAAAATTTACTTCAGACGAAAAAAGCTTTTGTTAATTAGAACATTTAAAATAAAAATTTACATTTCTTTTCAAAGGTCAGATCTATTACAATAGATCTGACCTTTGAAAAGAAATCTCGTCATAATAAATGTAAGGTAATTTTTTTGTATTGTTTATGAATGGTGATTGTATTGTTGTTTAATGTTTATCAATTATTTAATTTGAGATTTGTTGGAGTTAATCTGCTTTTTCCATTTCTTTTCGCTGTTTTTAAGTAGCACAAGAACAAACTTTTATTTTAAACTCAACAAATCTATCACACAAATTTCAAGAAAACTTCCAACCCGACTACTTACCCCCTAATGAGTTTTCTTCACGCCCACTGTTTTTGCTATACACTGCGCTTCACGGAGACATTCGTTCCTCATCTGTCTCCACCGGGCAGGCGGTAGTCATCAATCCTACTTTACCACCCAAGCAAAACCAAAGCGGTCAATAATAACATTTATTGCCAGTTGCTAAGAGTTAGCTGTTTGTCTAAAAGCTTTGGTGTACGTTTGGAATTATTTCTTTGGCGAAACTGCCATGGCCTTTGAACGGTGGCGCTATCGCAAGAGTTCGACGATTATTTCTTCGGTTTGTTTTTATTTCAAGATGGCCGTTTAATATCGTTCACTGTATTTGAGGTCCTAGATTCGCTTAGATCAGGTGTGTTAATTCGAAAACCATTTCGAGATTTTGGTTTATTAAATCGTATTTTAGAAATTGTGGTTTAAAAAAGCTCATACTGATGAATATTTTTACGAAAAAGTGGCAACTTTCATTTGCCTTCGTGTGACGTCACTTGAGAAAAGGCTGTTAAGAAATGTGTCCTTTGCTATCAAGATAAAGTTATAATAATATGCTACCGACTGTTTTGGATAACAGATGAGAAGACAGGCAGAGACAAACCACTTTTTTATAAGCAATCACACATCACAATCAGTATAATGCCTAAAATGCCCCAAGTGACGTCTTATATGAAAATTCTTTAAAAATAATGATCAAACAATAATTAAAACTAAAACTTAAATGGCGTATAATTCTCTAAAAAAAAAAAACGTTTAGGAATGAAGCTATGGGAATTAAAACAACTTCAAATATAAAATACTTGCACATTTTGGTTCTGTTTTTGACCAATAGTTTTGGAAATACGGAATCTGGTTCATTGTTCAGCAATAAAAACGTAATTGTCAAAAAAAAAATTAACCCTCTTTATTCTTTAAATTATGTCTAAAGCCATTAATGGCAGATCAAATCGTGGTTCTGATCTAATTATGCACAAAAACGTATTATACAGTGTGTCCCTCGTACAAGTGCACATCCGAAAAAGGGTGAAACTATAGGCCTTATTTTATCGAGAAAAAAAAATTTTTTTTTTTTTAGAAAATCTTTGTTTTATAAATTTACGTTTTAAAAATTTTTTGCGTACCATGGAGACTATGTATAAAATATGTCATAACTTTTTGATCTATCGCGAGTAATGCAATGCAAAACTGTTATAATCCTTAAGAATAGACGTTGCATACCAAATCAAAAACAAAACATAATCACTACCATTACCGTAAAAATAATACCCTAAAAGATTATTTCTTTAATTTTTCCGTCTTTTTTTTTCAGTAATAGTAATTTTTTTCAAAATAATGTCCTTGTTTTACTATACTTTTATTCCTATTTATCATTGCCTATTCTATTATTTTTCTAACAAAAAAAATACAACGTTCTATCATAAATAAAATATTTTCTACGAGTGATTAACCAAAGGCACTGCGCTCGCGTCCCATACAAAGATAACCATGTGGAGTATTTTTTCAAGATTAAAAAAAAAAACAAATTTTTTTGTTTGTTTTTGTCGATATATTTAGATCTAGTTTCACCCACTTTCGGATGTGCACTTGTACGAGGGACACACTGTTTATATTTATTTATTCTGTGACCTAACTAGTGACAAACTGAAGGAGTTCGTCCTTACAAGACTAGATTAATGAACTAGCTAGATGAACAAAGGGACACAGTCTGTACCAGCCGGTACCTGCCTACCCCTTAAGGATACATCAGGCGTGAGTATTTGTATGTAAATTTTAAAATGTAATTTATTAAATTTGTAACCACACTAAAGACATCACATCAGTCAAATAACTTCCGATGACATCAAAAACCGCAAGGGCCCGCCAAAAAACGAACGCAACAAATCAATCTCCGGCCTTTTCGCTGATTTTTAGTCCGTCTTTTTGCTGCCGACCTTATTTCGTCTCCGCTCGTCAAGTTCTTGTTCTGGTGATATCTGCTGCAATCACGGCATCATTTGTCACAGCTTGGCTCCTTTAGTTTATCGGAGTCGCTGGGTACGCACAGTATTAGAACCTGATGGATCGCTTTTTTACGTTAAGGTGAGAGATGGCTTAGATGAAGAGAGAAGATATTGGGATTTTTGTACTTCATTCCAAATCTACGGAATTTAATGAAGATCCAAAAATAAGAACATTTTAAAAAGATACTAAAGAGTTACATACATATACTCAAGCCTGTCTCCCAGAGGGCCTTTCCCTCTAGAGACTTAGAGACTACAGATTTCCTTCTGATACGATACTGATCCTTCAAACACACATAGAAAGATAATCATATGCTATGACAGCTGGTATTGGATGATAAATATACTTGAACAATTTAGGAAAATTCAGTAAGTGAAATTTTAGTATATTTACTACCAGCGCACTTACTGCGGAAATGGAACCAAATTAATTGTATGTGCAAGTAAAATTAATGCTGTAATTGTTGTACAGAATTGTCAGTTTTTGACAAAAATAGCATCAGATAGGGTCGTTATTGCGGAAGCGTCTTCACTCGCCGAGAAGAAGGCAGTCTGAATCTGCTGAAACTGGTAGGCTATCCCGATCAAAAAAAATAGTTATTGAGGTGAGCCGTTTTGCAATCATCATCTAATTATTGTCCAACTTTCTTGAAGAAACAAAATACAGCAAATGAAAAAAAATTATTGGTCCTTCAAAATTTACACTAAGGAATCGTAAAAAAAATTTTTCGGTTCCGCTCAAACTCTCGAGTTTTAATTTTTCCTTAAACAATAAACAGCGGACAAAATACTCAAAATCATACTTTGAATTCACTTTGTGATTATTGTTCCCTTCTTTTATGTATCATAAAATATAAATATACTAGCGACCCACCCCGGCTTTGCACGGGCGTGTATTATACATATAAACCATCCTCTTGAATCACTCTATCTACTAAAAAAAAACGCATCAAAATCAATTGTGTAGTTTTAAAGATCTAAGCATACACAAGGACAGACAGCGGGAAGCGACTTTGTTTTTTACTATATAGTGATTTTTTTCTACACTTTTCAACGAATTTTATTGTTTAATTTAATTGTTAAATTGTAAACGTTGATTTAAACAGATATAAATATTATAAACATAATCATTTTGTTATTGTCAATCAACGCAACTGATGCCGAGCCTAAGAGGGCTCGAAACATATTTTGCTCTAATCCATTTTTGTGTGTTTTAAAAAAACTGCTATACAACGTGTAACAGAAAGGTGTACAAATATATCGGGTTAATTGCAAGCAAAACAAAAGGATTTGTCGCAATATTAGTCACCGATAGAAGATAACATTCATTCCGAACGGCCGACCGGTATCAACGTAAACCTGCTCCCCGACCGCAACAACCGAATTAGTCATATCGGAACTTCGCTAATAAGTAGACGCGTGTCAGTTCAAAATTAGAGCCAACACTGAAATCTCAACAAAAAAAATCTGCCCTTTCCATACATTTCAGCCGAGCGGCATTGCATTTTTCTATGAAACAGTTTTTTTTTTTCGAGGTACATGGTTTGTTCCATAGTAAAAGTTGTTATATACCATTGACCGAATAAGCTCTTCAAATATGGTTACACCTTTCTGTTACACGTTGTATATATAAATATTTACAAATAAATGTTTACAACTTAACAATTAAATTAAAATATCCGTAGGAATCGGATATTTGAACTTAATTGTTAAGTTGTAAAAGAAAAGAAAATGCCAGTTTGCTTTATGAGCACGTATTTTATGATACATACGAGAAAGGAACATAAAGTCTAAGTAAATACACTTAACCGATTTTCCGCTAACTTGACACACACATGTTTGCGTGTTTGTAATATCTTAAAGTATCTTAGTGCTAATTGTAAACTTTGTTTGCAATACCTAATGTTAGCTTTTAGTAGATACAGGGTGTAAATGCAAAACCAAGAATCCCTTTATGGTACTTAACGAAAAACTTAATATAACTTAATAAATAACATTCAAAAACTTAATTAAGGATGACCTAAAATAAAAACCTACAAAGTAAACCTAAGACATGAAATATTTATAATAAAAAGAAAATGCTGGCGAGATCGCTGCCATCATAAGAAAGGGTGCCCAAAAGGCTGACGGCCACGTTGCCACGTTGAATGGCCAAATTAATTCTTTGGCCAAAGTACATATTCTAGCCCTTCGGTCACCTGAAGCGTCGACCAAGCGCGAGGAAATTTCTTTATAAAGTCGCCGCGCTTGTGGATCCGACGGCCCAAGAGTTTCTACGAGTTTCTACAGGAAATGGCACAAATATGAAGCCTTCACCAAGGGCTCCATACATGCGCCTTTTTAGAACTTTTGTTTTTGCGGCCTGCCCTTATTGCGGTCACTTGGATGGACATGGGACTGTGCCAATGTGTCAACGCACATTGTGTCCCATATCAGTGACCGCCCGTTTTCCAAGGAATGAGCGTATGTAGATTGAATATCTACATATTATATGTACAATTACTTATTTAGATATTTGACAATGGTAGCTCAAGCGGTAGAACATTCGCCTCTCAATCTTTAGACCCAGGTTCGATGCCCGGTCGGGCCTGCAGCGATGTCAGAAATGAAATGAAATGAAACATGAAATGTATTTACTTATCTAATGTAAGAATATCAGATACACTTATTACAGGTCGGTTTTAATGTAATATAATTAAATAATAATATGGGTAAATACACTAGCAAATGATAAAGGTTAGGTTTACTTAAATTTAATAAAAAAATACACTTGAATAAAATTAAAAATATAGAAATAAAAAAATAATAATATTATAAATTTTGCATAGTATTATTGTGCATAGTATTTGTATAACCGAATACTTACCACTTGGTGAATGGTGAAGGAAAACATCTTGAAGAAACCTGCATGCCCTAAAAAGCGTGTTTGTGCCCAAAGGACTTCCCAGCCATCACGTTGGTACATAATAATCGTGGGTGAAACGCAGGTGTACTAAGTGTGGACTGTGACTTGGATTTCAAAGTTTACACTCGAGAACATCTCTGACACCCCTCGGGGATTCATGTCGTGACGATATATGTAATGTATTTGTTTTGTTTTTGTTACAAAACAAATTTAAATTTTCCTCATAAGTTTCCTGAATGATAATAATTTTCAAGAATTTCCGGCGCCTAAAGAACTTTCCTACTTAACAGTATTTGCTTACTCTTACAAACTTAGCGGATGTATGCCTCTGTACTTAAGTATGTTTGCTTAAATGAATTAGCTTAATTATTTCGACCTACTTTGTGAAACTAATTTACAAAGTCGCTGCGTTGTTGGCGTGACGTTAATATTTTTTAAAATAAGGTTGTTATTTTAACAAACGTAAAGAAGTATTAACCATTACAACCTCAGTCCATTAACCCGTTAGCTTATAGCTGTGCCGAACGGCAAGGTAAGTCAAGGTCACAGCAAACGTTCAGTATGAGTAGTATTTATATTATATTATATAGAGCAAGGTAAGTCAAGGTCACGGCAAACGTTCAGTATGAGTAGTATTTATATTATATTATATAGAGCAAGGTAAGTCAAGGTCACAGCAAACGTTCAGTATGAGTAGTATTTATATTATATTATATAGAGCAAGGTAAGTCAAGGTCACGGCAAACGTTCAGTATGAGTAGTATTTATATTATATTATATAGAGCAAGGTAAGTCAAGGTCACGGCAAACGTTCAGTATGAGTAGTATTTATATTATATTATATAGAGCAAGGTAAGTCAAGGTCACAGCAAACGTTCAGTATGAGTAGTATTTATATTATATTATATAGAGCAAGGTAAGTCAAGGTCACAGCAAACGTTCAGTATGAGTAGTATTTATATTATATTATATAGAGCAAGGTAAGTCAAGGTCACGGCAAACGTTCAGTATGAGTAGTATTTATATTATATTATATAGAATATGGATATCGTTGGAAAGCTAGAAAGACAAACAACAATAAAAAAATGAAAAAATAAGACAGTAATAAAAAGAAATTGTGGGTTGTTGTTTTTTACCTAATTATTATTATTTTTATTTTTTTATTGGTATGTCTCTGTCTGTCTACTTATCTATTAACCAGATGAGATGGCAAATCAGTCGGAAGCAAATTATTATAAATTTATCTTGATAGCAATGGATAAATTTCTAAACAGCCACTTCTCACAGGCAAATGGAAGTTGCAGCTTTTTCGTAAAAATATTCATCATCATGAGGTTTTTTAGCCCACAAGTTCCAAAATACGGCTTATTAAACTGAAATCTCAAAATGGTGTTCGAATTAACACACCTTAACATAATTTAATCTAAGTGAATTGTTATTGGAATAGACAACACTCGTACACCGTCTTTTCAACGACTATTTTTATAATTTTATAGCAGTTGAGCCACATTGCCATATTTCGGGCCCGAACCCACGCTTTTTAGGGCATGCACACATTTACCACCCAGTGTTTTCTTAACCGTTTCAAAAAGCGGCAAGGATACATATAGGTAGGTACTAGGCACATCAATTCCGAAAAACTCATTGGTGCACGCTTGATAGGCAGGATTCCAATCTGTCTCTCAAGAGTGAGTGTCCAACGTCTTACCAACTGAGCTACCGTTACTTTATATTTTATCTTTTTTATGCTACGTGTACTACAATAGATCTGAAAATAGTGTTAAGCGTTCACTTTTTCTTTTCATACATACATACAATACTCGCGCCTGTCTCCCAGAGAAAACAGATTTCCATCTACTTCGATCCTGGCCCACATTATATGTAAGATAATTTCTAGCCAATCACGATACATTTGAAAGCGATAGATGTTGAAGTTAGACAAAAAGGGGGCTGGTTGAACTTTACCCTCAACTGTTAAGTTAGACAATAGGGGGCTGGTCGAACTTTACCCTCAACTGTTAAGTTAGACAATAGGGGGCTGGTCGAAGTTTACCCTCAACTTTTAAGTTAGACAATAAGGGGGCTGGTCGAACTTTACCCTTAACTTTTAAGTTAGACAATAAGGGGTCTGGTCAAACGTGACCCTCAACCGTTAAGTTAGACAATAAGGGGGCTGGTCGAACTTTGCCCTTAACTTTTAAGTTAGACAATAAGGGGGCTCGTCGAATTTATTGAAACTAGTACATAAAAGAATATATATATTGTTAGTTTCATAAATGTTCTCAATTTAATATGTAAACTATTTTTGCTAAACTAAGTCATGCTACGGTATTGCACACGGCAGTTTGTTTGTCACCACACAAAACTACTAGTGTAAGCTGTATAACTACCCTCAACGAGGTAAATTTTTTGTTTTATTAAGTTTAGTGATTATTAGTTTAGATCAAATATTTATTTAACAAGTTTATGTAATCATAAGTGCTAGCATTAAGAGAGAGTGTATGTCTGCCGATCTTAACAGTTTGGCGGAAAATTATTGTTTTGTTTATATTACTTATGATAAATGAAGTTTTTAAAAATGAATGAAATGAATTTTACCCTCAAGTTTTTTTTCTTTTCAATCAATGTAGTACATTTGAAACAATAAATTTTCAGGTATTCTTATCCAGTGCGGGAGTCAAAGGCTCATTTAAATCCTGTCGTTCGTTAACTCAGCATAATTGGATTCGGTCGTCTCGGATGACAGTTAATTTCGTTGTTTAGCCCCTGACGTGTATCGTTGAGATGAAAAGTTATTTGCTGAGGGCTGTTTTAGTGGTGCGCGGTTTCGACCCGATTTGCGGTTGCGTTTTGTTTCAGCTTCGGCGATTTTGTTAAGGCACGTCCTTAGCGACGTTTCTTGCTTTCCTTTAAAACGTTAGTGAATATAAACTATTCACTACCTCCACTTATCTGACACTTACCTACAAAAACTCTGGCCGTTAAATTCCACACAAACAATTTTTTTTTTCTTTTCAAACTTAGATATTATAATTACTGATTTTATGCATCTCCATGTCAAATTGACGTTATATATTTTTGAGCATTACACTGTAAGGTTATTTAA
This sequence comes from Ypsolopha sequella, assembly GCA_934047225.1. NCBI lineage: Eukaryota > Metazoa > Arthropoda > Insecta > Lepidoptera > Ypsolophidae > Ypsolopha > Ypsolopha sequella. The sequence goes on from OW203991.1 coordinate 21,203,678, forward strand.
TAACTAAAACATTACACTAATAAGCAAAACGAAAGCCCATCGCGTCCATGTGTAAAGTATTATTTTTCTACTAATTTTGCTCTTTCCGGGAAAGCAGCAGGTCGCACAGCCTTTTTGCATTGCGTGTTGATAGATACGTATAATACCTACCTACCTACTTATACCTACATATAATTATACCTACTTATTTCAATGTCGTTTTCGTCGACATTTGTAACAACACACATCGAGTTCCTAATTTTGGTTAAGAAGGGGCCTTAAGTAATTTGATTCCGTTATTGAAATTCAACTAAATGTTAAGGTAAGTAAAAATATGAATACAGAAATAGGAACTTTTTTTGGTATCTTAATTCCTCATACGAGTAAGTAGATGATCAACGCTCGACATTTTTCATGCGCTAAATCAGGGGTCGGCAACCGGCGGCCCGCGGGGCGCATGCGGCCCGTGAACCACTATGTTGTGGCCCGCAAAGTTCGCAACCACTGCTTGATAACTATATTGCGTGAGCCGACATTTTCCATTCTGAGCTATCTAAAAAGCAAGCATTTTTTTCTGTAAAAAGGTGCATATTTAGACGCAATATTGCAGAAAATGCGGCCCCCGCTGATCCCCTGGTAGCATTTGTGGCCCTCCTATATCATAAGGTAGTCGACCCCTGCGCTACATGATCCAAAATTAGATGTCATACATGTATTTATTATATTTTTTATTTTAGCCATCTTTATTATCATAATTTTTAAAACAGTAGTAAAACACCCAGATAGGGGCTCAGATGCATCTTTCAGATTAAAAGTTTAATTAACAAAGTAGGTACGAAAAGTAACTTCAAAAAACTATAAGATGAGTCCCTTTTGGTACAGCAACTTCACAAGTCTTTCAAGAGTGTTGCCATACATAAATATTCATTCTCGACACATAAACTTGAGTTTTACGAAGCGGCAACTCGCTCACCTCTGAAAAGATCTCAAGTTTCCCTCACTTCAGCTAATTTGGATAAAAGCCAATTACGACTGTCGTCTCTTTGTGAAGTGACTGGGAAAGTTAAAATTCTTCCTTTTTCTTTAAAGTTTTGATGGTGTTGATACAACGTTAATTGGGATTTACGCAGTTTTTTGTTTTATTCCGTAGCGTGACAGTTTGAAAAGTTAATTTATTTCATAAAGGCAGAAACGTAAATTATTTGTTTTGAAACACAAAAATAATTATTTCTTAAGACATTTGTAATTATAAAATACAAATTTATAAAACGAATACAAAGTAGTAGGGAAAAATCTAATTAAAATTTGTACGATCCGTGTTATACACGTGCAAATTTAAAATTACAATCACAATGACGGGGCTAAAACAATATCAAATATTTAACAGTCATGTCAGTAATTACATCCCTACATCAACACTAACATAAATAATGAGGTAATTATTCAGGATTCAGGACGAATAAAACTCCAACCAGCAAGTAACTTGTCAGTGGGGCAAAAACGGCACGAACAACAGACGTTTTTGCCCCAACAAGCGTTTTTGCGCTAACAATAACAGGGCTGCGCAAAAACAGCGGCATCAAAATGTATGACACTCCTCTGTCGCAAGTTTTTGTGGTGCTACCTCCTAGAGGACGGAGAGCTGGCGAAATAAACATTATAACAATTGAATGTGTGCCCGGAATAAGGGTATATTCAATACAAAAAAAATCAAAACGCTGTTTTTAACGGAAAAAGGGTCTATATCGCAATATGACCAGAAGATGATGAAAAAAGTTTTTTTTTTTTTTCATATAGGCCCTTCTTCCTGGCACACATTCAATTAACGTTTCGCGCTGTAACTATAAGATACGTATAATAAAACTATTCCAAAATTAGCAAATGGATTGTGAGGTTGGCAAGAGTTTCTTTGATTGGAGCGATAAACTTCAAAAAGTGTGTGTATTTTTGAAGGATTCTAGAGATAGTTCTAGTGGAAGACACAAAATCTTACTTTTATTTTAAACATAATCGATCATTTCCGTTTCACTCAGAAATTTCAAGAACGTCATGAAGCATGTTTTATGACAATAAACTAACAAAAAAAATGGGGATTGTAAATTTATAAGAACGTATATGGAGTGAAATGAAATGAAATTGGTGAAACGAAGCAAATCATGAAATAATTCGTAATTCAATTTAAATTTGGGTCAAAAACACTTAAAATATAAATAAATTAGACCTGCGAACAACAATTTTATCAAAATATCGATGACCCAAAAATTAGTAAAATTAAGTATTCTATGATCTTGGATCGTATTTTTTCCGTTGCCAGCTCTCTTGCTACAGCAGCAGAAAAACTTTAAGATTGTAATGCTCAGTCTCCGGGCTTAAGTGATTTTCGTAGTATTCAGTTGCAAAGTTTTCGGGAACTTTTTCGTTGAAGACTTAATTGTTTCGGTATCTGTTGAGTTGGAAAAGAAAGAAGAAAGGGAAAAGGGCTTAGAAAAAATGTCATTGGCGAAGAACTGTTGGGAAACAGTAGCGTCCCTTAATATTATTAAACGTTGCTTTATTTGAATGCTTCTTTTAGGTTAAAAAAAACTTTACTTAAGAGGATAGGTTCCACTTGCATACTACCCTGTTATTCCATGCAGAAAGACCCACACTGCGAGAGGTATGGATTCTGGAAAAAAGTCAAAACGACAACTTTTTTCACTAATTTTATTATTTAAAAAAAAAATGCAAAGGTGCTATGAAATATCTGTTCTGTTAATAGTTTAATACAAGTTATACAGAATTTAATCCAAAAATAATATGAGCGGGTTTTTGCTCTATTAAACTTAAACCTCGACATGAAAACTTTTTAGAGCCATTTTTGGTATTTTATTTCTCAATATTGGAATGACTTCTAAGGATTCTGTTTCAATATATGTGTATTATATTTCCGGAAGAAACACATTATTTTCTTTTGTATGTAGAATGGCTAGATTCTTTAAACCAGGAAGAATAAATTCTGGTTTTGCGGAAACTATCCTCTTAAATTTCTACCTTTTTTTTTTAAATAAAATAAAAAAATAAAAATGTATTTATTGGTCGCCAAACGGACACTCCCATGTAATATAATACTATGTCATGCAATAGTTTCATGAAACGGCCAAGCCATACTTTTTGAGCAAGATGTAGGGATTGTAGAGTAGGGCCTTGTAGAGGACTTGGCTTTACATGAGATCTGATAAATTTTTAACAGTGAAAGCGTTATGAGCTTATGAGTCTTGGTGACCTAGTTTACATGAAATGTTTTTGGTGGTATCTTAGACTTACCTTTTCTATCCATTGATGTATCCTATCTTGTTCGTGCTTGGCATGGTTGGATAAAACAAGCTGGAAACTAGAAGAAATATGTCCCTCGCACTATACATTTTTAAGATATTTCGAGGTAAACTTGCCAATCCGAGCATACTGGAGGGGGTGAATTGGTGTGTACCGGATGACTATGGCCACTGGTGCAGGATGCCGCTTCTTTTCGCGGTGCCCTATGGGAGGACCAATTTTCTCGGAAAAGCACCTTTGACACGCACCATGCGAACACTAAATCTGGTCGCGGAGAAAATTGACCTTAACAACTGTTCTCTGAGCGAGTTCGTAAGGGCTGCTATATGGGTTTTATGTTATTGAAAAATTTATGTATTAGTTGTTATTTAGGTTGTTAATGTTAAATTAAGTTGGTTGATTTCTTACTCTATTGTATTAGTTACCTGTAATAATAGCTGTAATATGTAAATAAATAAATAAATAAAATGTTTTCTAACTATATAGTAGCAGAGATATACTGGTTAGCAAGTTGTCTAATAGTAGAGACAATAAAATGTTGCGTTGGTTTTAGTTTAAACTGTACTACCGTTACCAGCGCCTTCCTGTAGTTGTAACAAGATTGTAGGTTATAACCACGGATATTGGATATCTATGGTTATAACCGTGTTTGAGCAGAGAGCAGTTTATCAAACACTTTATATCAGCATAGCCTTTTGACAATAACAATATGAATGGAAGAAACATATAGCTATTGTCGATTTCGTATCACAACGTAATAGATCAATAGTTCCAACCAAACCCATGTGCTCTTTGAAATTTAGAAAGTTTCTACATTCCACAATTTAGGGAAATGAAAAAGTGTTTGGGGAGATATTTAAAATTGATAAATAGCAATAGGCAAAGACTAATTTTTTTATAATGTTGGAATATTGTACAATAAATATGATTAATAATAAAAAGGCATAAGAAATGAATCTGTTTGTAATAAAACATTTGTATCAGAAAAATCTTAAATAAGTACTGAATTATGAATTCGACTGACGACGACCACAAGTTGCTCGAAATATATCTCGAAGATTATTTATAAACTCTTTAAAATCATAACAAAGCTTTGAAAAGGCTTTATAATATTATTTATTCAATAAAAATGTTAAATTAAATAAAAACAAAAGTAATTAGTAAACAATTTTACTTCATTCAATAGTGTTTAGTAGAAACTTGGGTCGATTCGGCTAAGCACATTTTAACTAATTTGACAGGACTAACCTTATTTTATATATTTCGATACGGAAAGAAAAAGAGAGAAGGCTCAAATTAACTTTAGTTCTGTGAAATAAGTTAAGTCGTGTTGCGCCGAATCGACACAACTATAAAACTATATAATTTTAACTCTGACACAATTTTGTGCAATAAAATATTACTCCAATGGACTACACTCATTGAACATGAACAGCAATTGAAAGCAATCAATTTCTAAAGGAAATAATTAAGTCATCGATATAAGTTGACTTTTAAACATTATTTGTAAATGAGGAAAGTGAAACATAGCAGAAAGTGTTTCAGCAATACGAGTTTATCTTATTAAGGGTCGGTATAATGTCAGATGCACAATTTCAAATGAGCATAAAACATTGTGTAACTTGGTCAATCGGTTTAATAAAAATAATATAGATAATAGACTATAGGGCTGATATTCGTGCAGAAGCAAAAACGCAAAAGCTTTAAGTTCGCTCGATATAAAAAAATTACGAAGTTACCTCTATATTTCATGTTTTTCGAGTGTTAAAGGACCTTTCTTAAAACAGTTTGCCTTGAAATTTGTATTAAAAATAAGAAAACAAATGACCCCGTATAATTGCACGGGGATTTTGAATAATTCTGTTTCGTTTTCATTTAATTTAACATCTAAGAATTGGCGCTTACGTCGATTTATTCTGAGACAAGGCGGCGACAAGATATCTCGGTCGCACGCGCTTTTTGTTCCATGCTTTGTTTCGTCACTCACCCGTCGGTCAGTTGTGATCGCTCCGTTGAGACGGGAGGACTACGTTTTTGCGCTCTCGACGTCCCGGTTTCGTAATTTAAATAAATCTCGTAATTTGAAACATGGGAAATAAATGCAACCAATGTAAAAAATGGAATAAAAATGTTTTACGAGTGAAAATAAAGCAGTGGATGGAAGTAATGCAAAGGTACGCCATTACTTAACAAAATAAGTAGATAGGTCATGTTTTAATAAAGATGTTGAACTAAAGGTTGTCTCAATGGACTAATGAATATCGCTATGTTTTTCGTCTGAGGTATTTTTTTTAGCTTACAATTTAATATCACAATAAATATGGTTGATGGATGTGGAAGAGGCGAAAGAGTTGTGTCTGGATCGTAGCAGATGGAAATCTGTAGTCTCTGCCTAGCTGCCTACCCCTCTGGGAGACTAACAAAACCTTATCTCACCATCACCATCGGCGTATCGACGTATTCTCGTATCGGCGTATCGACGTATCGGCGTATCGACGTATCGTTGTATCGACGTATCCCCGTATCGACGTATCGTCGTATCGACGTATCGTTGTATCGACGTATCCCCGTATCGACATATCGACGTATCGACGTATCGGCGTATCGACGTATCCCCGTATCGACGTATCGACGTATCGACGTATCGGCGTATTGACGTATCGTTGTATCGACGTATCCCCGTATCGACGTATCGTCGTATCGACGTATCGGCGTATCGACGTATCGACGTATCGTTGTATCGACGTATCGTTGTATCGACGTATCGTCGTATCCTCGTATCGTCGTATCGACGTATCGACGTATCGTTGTATCGACGTATCCCCGTATCGACGTATCGACGTATCGGCGTATTGACGTGACGTATCGTTGTATCGACGTATCCCCGTATCGACATATCGTCGTATCGACGTATCAGCGCATTGACGTATCGGCGTATCGACGTATCGTTGTATCGACGTATCCCCGTATCGACGTATCGACGTATCGGCGTATTGACGTATCGTTGTATCGTCGTATCCCCGTATCGACGTATCGTCGTATCGACGTATCGGCGTATTGACGTATCGACGTATCGTTGTATCGACGTATCGTCGTATCGACGTATCGACGTATCGGCGTATTGACGTATCGTTGTATCGTCGTATCCCCGTATCGACGTATCGTCGTATCGACGTATCGGCGTATTGACGTATCGACGTATCGTTGTATCGACGTATCGTCGTATCGACGTATCGACGTATCGGCGTATTGACGTATCGTTGTATCGACGTATCCCCGTATCGACATATCGTCGTATCGACGTATCAGCGCATTGACGTATCGGCGTATCGACGTATCGTTGTATCCCCGTATCGACGTATCGTCGTATCGACGTATCGTTGTATCGACGTATCCCCGTATCGACGTATTGATGTATCGACATATCGGCGTATCGACGTATCGTTGTATCGACGTATCCCCGTATCGACATATCGTCGTATCGACGTATCAGCGCATTGACGTATCGGCGTATCGACGTATCGTTGTATCCCCGTATCAACGTATCGTCGTATCGACGTATCGTTGTATCGACGTATCCCCGTATCGACGTATTGACGTATCGACATATCGGCGTATCGACGTATCGTTGTATCGACGTATCCCCGTATCGACGTATCAACTATCGGCGTATTGACGTATCGTTGTATCGACGTATCCCCGTATCGACATATCGTCGTATCGACGTATCAGCGCATTGACGTATCGGCGTATCGACGTATCGTTGTATCCCCGTATCGACGTATCGTCGTATCGGCGTATCGACGTATCGTTGTATCGACGTATCGTTGTATCGACGTATCGTCGTATCGACGTATCGGCGTATCGACGTATCGTTGTATCGACGTATCCCCGTATCGACGTATCGTCGTATCGACGTATCGTTGTATCGACGTATCCCCGTATCGACGTATTGACGTATCGACGTATCGGCGTATCGGCGTATCGACGTATCGTTGTATCGACGTATCGTTGTATCGACGTATCGACGTATCGGCGTATTGACGTATCGTTGTATCGACGTATCGTTGTATCGACGTATCGTCGTATCGACGTATCGGCGTATCGACGTATCGTTGTATCGACGTATCCCCGTATCGACGTATCGGCGTATTGACGTATCGTTGTATCGACGTATCCCCGTATCGACATATCGTCGTATCGACGTATCAGCGCATTGACGTATCGGCGTATCGACGTATCGTTGTATCCCCGTATCGACGTATCGTCGTATCGACGTATCGTTGTATCGACGTATCCCCGTATCGACGTATTGACGTATCGACATATCGGCGTATCGACGTATCGTTGTATCGACGTATCCCCGTATCGACGTATCAACGTATCGGCGTATTGACGTATCGTTGTATCGGCGTATCGACGTATCGGCGTATCGTTGTATCGACGTATCCCCGTATCGACGTATCGTCGTATCGACGTATCGTTGTATCGACGTATCCCCGTATCGACGTATCGACATATCGGCGTATCGACGTATCGTTGTATCGACGTATCGGCGTATCGACGTATCGTTGTATCGACGTATCCCCGTATCGACGTATCGACGTATCGGTGTATTGACGTATCGTTGTATCGACGTATCCCCGTATCGACGTATCGTCGTATCGACGTATCGACGTATCGGCGTATCGACGTATCGTTGTATCGACGTATCGTTGTATCGACGTATCGTCGTATCGACGTATCGTTGTATCATCATCGTTATCATTATCTTTGCAAGTATGACTTTCGAAAAATAAAATTTTGAAATATAAAAATTAGATGCAAACACAATTACGCAAAAAAATGCCATTGCGAACAAACCGTTTTGTCAACTGGGTTGAATTTTATACATCATAGATGCATTATACTTATTATTGAAAACTAGCACGTGCACGGGTTAATGACCGCGGATCCACACCGCTCGTGAGAGCTAAGAAATAGCGCTCGCGGCCGGTGACGGCCGGTCGCGCAAACAGTTGAGGTGCGGGGTTGCGGGGGCAAAATCACTAATTTGTCCAGGTTTATACGCAGCCTTAAGGCGGTCCCAGTTCCTATATGAACGCTTACTTTTATTTAAATAGTTTGGGAGGATAATTTTATTCCAAAACTAGTTGTTATCGAATGCATTTTTAAATGTAAGTGAGATAGCATAATATATATGCCTTCACTATAATGTCAATACAACTTTGCTCCTTAATTTTAAATTCGTGTAACGGCATAAATAAAAAACTGGCCAAGTCTGAGTCAGACTCGCGTACCTAGGGTTCCGTTGTGGATGAAAAATTCAATTTTGTAATTTTTTTTTTCGTGAATTTCTCAACCGCATATTTTTTGGTCCACTAGTTTTGGGGATAAGGAGGGACATACATTTTTGTATGGTTTTTCAAGGATTTCTCGAAATATATGCAATTTAATATAACCAAACTATATATTTTTGCAATTAATTTTTTAATGCCTACAATTTGATACACATATTGTATTTTTGAAAAATAGTTTTTTAATTTATTGGTCTTCGTTTTTATATTTCTCATTAGTAATCAATTTTTTTTAAATAGCTATAATTTTTCTGTGATTGGCCAGTTATGATCTATAATCGACATGTTTTTCATATTTTTTGGTCTTCCAGTTTCGGAGATAAGGGTGAACATACATATTTTTGGGGTTTTTTGAAGATTTCTCGAAACCAGTACTAGTAAATATTGTAAAAGAATATATTTTTACAATTATCTTTTTAATATTAACAATTTGATACCCACATTGTATTTTTAGGATAATATTTTTTATTTTGAACAATTTAAACTTTTTCATATTTTTTGTACACTGTGATATGTGGGAAAATTAATGCTATTTTTGTGCCAAATTTCATGTCTTTATTTTTAACGATGCTAAAGTTATGAGGCTGTGACATACGTACGGACGGATGGACGGACGGACGGACGGAAGGACAACGGAGTCTCACCAAAAAGGTTTCTTTTGTACCTTTTAGGTACTACAGAACCCTAAAAAGAAACCCCTCTTCTTGCCCTTCCTTAATTTTAATTATTTTAAATGTTAGGCAGTAGTAAAAACTTTATTGTTTTGTTTTATCCCAGAAATGAGCCCGAGGAGTTTTATTATCTGTTTTATTCTTCTATCGATATAATATTAGTGTCTACAAGTAGATACTTTATAATAATTAATGTTCCAATTTTAAAAAGTCATATCCACACTTTTGATATTCCGATCACTGTTCTTGAGAAATATGTCATATGAGTACAAATCCAACCAAACGGATTCGAGCCACGATCTTTGCAATTTTTTTGTTATAGTGATAAAGAGAACTCAACAGGTTAAAATTAGATTTTCATAATGAATCATTCTGTTTACCATTAGTTATGCAATAGCGTAACAAAAATACTTTCATCCATTATCAAGTTGTATTTTCCGAAATGTAACAAACAAACATATAAATAAACATACAAACACATCGAATTAAAAAACCTCTATTTTGAAGTCAGTTTAAAAGGGGCCACAACTATTTAATACAACTTACTCTTTGGTATTTAGGAGTGTTTAAATTTTGTGTTTTATTCATTTATTTCTATGATTTATGAACACATTTATTGGATATTCATTAAAATTAATGATAAATCTATACATGTACCTATTCCTAGGTATGACATGTTTGTTTGAGTTTTGTATTCTAAATTCATGGATTCATATTATTATGGAATCAACTTGTATTTAAAATCAGGGACTATTGATAACAAGTTGAACGCCTCTGTGGTCCAGTGGTTTGGGTACTCGACTACTAATCCGGAGGTCGCGGTTTCAAATCTCGTAGGGTACATTTGTGCTCGGTCTACCTGCTTCGGAAGGTACGTTAAGGCGCTACCACGGGGATGGCGTGACACAAATTTTATTCGAGCACCGGTGTCGCCACTTTTTGGAATAACGTAGTATTACCTAGTAAGTAAACATACGCAGCGCACACATAGATTCACCCGTCTTCATACAGCCAAAATAACACCATATTTCTATGAAGCTTAGATGTAAAATACAAAACACGTCATGCCACTGTGCCAATGTGTGTAAAAAGCCATGACCAGCGGCCGTACTATGACACAATTAGGTCCATGTTGATAATGTTTGAAAAATATACATTATACTACACCTGCTCGGAAAGTACCTTTTTACTTTTTTGAAAACGATGCAGAAAATACATCATTACTGTCATACAAATATGTGGGCGGAAAAAGTGTATGAAAATCTATTGTTAACGTGCTTGAGCGGGCAGAAAAAGTATATGCAAATCTATTGTTGACGTGCTGTTTTTTTTTTTAATATAGCATGAGCAAGTGGCCAGTATCATTTTGCAAACTCTGACATACAAACTTTTTGTTTTTGGCATAATATGATTAAATTTGGTTACCTACCAAGAAGTTTATACCCAGGTACTAGTATGTCAAATTGTAGTACCTACTGATGTTATCAAAAGAAATCAAAACGTTAAAATCACGCGCAAATCGCTTTTTTTGTTTTATCTGAATTTTAAATTTGTAAAATTACTAGCTAGCTTCTGTCTAATGAAAGCTGAGAGTAACTTTACCTGACACGGGTATGAAAAGTAGGTCTATATTATATGTGGATACGTACAAGTGTTTTTAAATATAATTTGTCTTTTATTTTCCTCGTAGGTGTAGTATAAAGCACTATGTATCACTCGGGAGAAAGTGCGATTCCCAACTCGTGTGTATTGAGGCCCTTGGCGGGCCTCAAACTACACCCTCGTTGTTAATCTTCCCCTTTCTTCCCTCGGTGAACAATGTACGTACTACTAAAATTGGAGATTCATGTATCACCATCTCCCCCGATATTCATACAAAAAGTGACATTTCTCCAGAACGAACGATCTATAAATCTACTCTAAACGTACGAGCAGTTTCACAATAAATATCTGATCTAACACCGTCTTCCTGCCCACGCCCATAATTCAGAGAGAATTATTGGTATAAATTAAATAAACATTTCAACTTGGGACGTTTACAACGAATGTCTAAAGTTACCGCAAAATTATTTATAGAAATTGTCACAGGCTAGAGCAGTTGAGCTCACTCTTAATTGGGTATGTTAAAATGTAAACAAGTACACTTAGAGACGTGCACACTTAATTATAAGTTTGTTGTAACATTTCAAATGAGACATGACAATTTGAAATGTTTGCTTGCGAAAATCCCAACCAAGGATACCTACACAAAACATGACTGAGAATCATAATTACGATAGTTATGGCGCGTGGGCGTTGAAATCTTTTGACTGGTTCTCTGACACTTAAACGGACATCAATGTGATAAAAGAGAGATTTTATGATATGGGAACCTTAAAACATTGTTGAGCACCTTGGGTGGTCGATAACAGGCTTAAGAACATGATTCCTTGGTCTTATAAACAGTTGGAGTGTTTGCGCCGGCCGGTCCCGCCTTTATGTTTGTTTTCATACCAAACAGAGGAAATCCTTTTACGGTTCTTTCTTTCACTTCTGTTGGATCGAGATCAAGATCATTTTTGTCTTGGATAATGGCTGCTGCTTCAGAGAATGCTTTTATGTGCACCATTTCATTTCTCAAAGCATATCCCATTAAGTATTTCATTGATCAAGATGGTTCACTTTAACTTTTCAACATAAATCAAATCTAAGATTTTTAATCAATAACTAAGCTTGTTTTTGGTAGATCTAAGCCATGATCTGGACTGTGATTTATTGTTGTAGGGCTCTTAGTTCTGTCATTGAGCACCTCATTTTGCATTGATCTCTGTGACATTTCATTGTTGTTTTTAATAGCGCAATTTGAACCGAAACACCGGGCTCTCTCAAAAAACACGTTTTCCCTCAAAATGTTGACATTTTCGAGAAAGTATTCGTTATAGTGCTTACTAAATTACCGTTTATCCTGCAATTTTCATATAATTTGTAATGTAAATTTTAAATAGAACGAAAAAACATGAATAATAATCGTTGTTTTTTTTAATCGATGTTTCAACATATCGCGTTTCGAACGTTTAAAACATCTGTAGAAAAGAAAGGATGGATCTAAAATTGTAAAGTATATATATTTTTCATACATAAAATATCACAATTTCATGGTTAAAACTGAATTAAAAAAGAGACAAAATTGGGAAAAGAAATAATGGGAATAAAGTGTTGTAACCATAATTTTATTCAGTATAATCTAAAGGACACAAACAATTTCAGCTAGTGATGAATTTCAAAAACCCAAGCAGGCGCGTAAATATAACATATTGGATTTAGTGAAAAATGTCGAAAGTTAGTGCCTTTATTGACAGAACTAACGACACATTGCCTCGATTGAAGCAAATATTCGATTGGTAAATTATTCGAAATGAAATTCGAACCCATCACCGACGTTTGAGGCCATCAACATTCGATATTCGAAATAATATGAAAAGTAAACAAACGAAACTTTATCGATGTTTTGGTTCAGACATTTACAAACAAACGAAGTTTATTCTTAATGCGGTATTAAGAGCAGCTGTGCCATTTACAAGTGTTTTATTGATTCAACTCATTGAATGGAATTGCAATCGCAAACAATGATCAAACAATTTATATTGAAAATAATACACTAACAAACAATTTGATTTTATTACTGATACAACAAAAATAGGATACGTTAATGACCCATACGGTACCAATTTAGACAATACGACATAATAGAGTAATTTAGAAACCGCTAAAGCTAAGCTTATTATAACGGCCAGTCACTGCCCATTGGGTCCAAAAAAAGGGAACGATATAAAAACAAACGACAGCTGTTCCTAGAAAGGACGCTAATAATAAAGTAGAAATTATATCGACGGACATTATCCATTATCTTAATTTTGATACGGTTTACAAAAGAGCGTTAACTCGCACGACATGTGTGTTTTTGGGTACAACGGACAGAAGTTGGATTAATACGATAAGACATTTATCACACGGGGTTTTTTTGGTGCATGAAGGTATAAGTTACGATAACACCATACTTGGGTACGAAATATTCTTTTTTCGTCATGTTGCTGGAGCTTTGCAAGTAAAATTTTGAATTTGGAATGCAAAGAGCTGTGGCCAAGTTTTTGAATATCGTATATAAGATTGTCCAAGCAATAAAGATCAGATGATACAACGGTCTCAAACCGAAAATTGATTTTATACAGTGCATGAGCACGAAAACTTCTGTTGACAGGAACCAGAGGACATCGATAATCCACTATCTCCCTTACACATCGTGACAGCGTGTGGGTCCAAAACGAGAAAAAAAACAACAAAACAGGTACGAAAACCGACCTTCGTTAGCGGCTTCGAGAACTCAAAAGCGAAAAAACGAGATACCCATCTTAAGCTTCGTAGAAGTCACCAATTCTTTAGGAACCTGATCTTATGAGAAATTTTGTAAATTGAATTTATTACCTGTTCACACTTGGCATATTATTTTAAAGTGAGCTGTCAAAGCTGTCGTTACCCTTGAAGTCCGCGTTTTCGTTTATCAGATGTCGATTGTTCATAATTTATTACCTCTTTGGGTATGCAGGAATGTATGGATTGTCCGCTCGATACGGAGCTCGATCGCCAATGAGCCATGGCTTGATGCCATCGACGAGGAATTTACCCTAACTTAGTAAATGGCCACAATATTTACAATGTTAATGAAGATTTGGCAAAGACCCTGCAAAATGCCCGCACCACATTGTTTAAAAAATATGTTACTGATGCGATAATTGAATATTTACACAAGAGACAGCAAAAAAGAAAATGTAATAAAATCCAACAACATTGCTTTTTTAAATTAAACTTTTAAAACAAAGAGACATCAAAGATTTCTTAGTGTTCTAAATATGTTTGACAATTACACTTAAAACAATTTTACCCAAACTGTATAAAATTTCATAAGAAATAAATTATTAGTTTTCTCAAAGTCCTATGAAGGTGGTTTTTCTTTGGACAATTCAGCAATACTGCTTTCTGAAATATAATTTCTAAAATTATATTTTGGTACTGCGTCATCAAAATTCTTTTTCAAGAAACGACCGTAGCTCAGGGGTAGAACGCGGGCCTCTCAATCTTGAGATCAAGGTTCGTTTCCCGGCCGGGCCAATGAGTTTTTCGTAATTTATGTGCATTATTTGTTTTTTACTTACCACTTGGTTAACGGTGAAGGAAAACATCGTAGGGAAACCTGCATACCCTAAAAAGCGTGTATTTATGCCCGAAGTACGGCGATAGGGCTCACCATCACCACCCATCACGTTGGGACGTATAATCTTTGGTGAAACGCGGGTGTACCGAGTATGGACTGTGACTTGCATTTCAAAATTCACATACGGAACACCCCTGACACCCCCGCGGGGATTCATGTCGTGACTTGTATTATTATATTTTGGTCATCAAAGTTCTTTCTTTCAGTGTTATATTAAAATTATAAGTTTAAGGCGATTAATGTCGCCAAATTAGCAGCTCGATGTGTGTCGGTATATACAAATATCGACGGAAACGACAATGAAATAACATTCATATCAGCGTCCTTGATAGAGCGAAATAGGAGAAAATAACACTTTTCACATGGGCGTGGTTGCTCGATTGAAAAATCTCATGTTATGTTTATAACTATCAAGTTTATCTATTAATCAAAGCATGAATAAATTAAATTGACCAAGCCGCTTAGTAGCAGAAGGGAATTCAAGCCAAAAAACACAAATCGGTTGAATTTTTTTCATGTACAAGTTTTGGTGGTATGAAAAAGGAAAATGCTGCATTATGTTTTCTTAGAGTTGCCAATTCATAAACATTTCTTTATGTATTTTTGGCTCAGTCATAAACGAGGAGTAGGCTTTAGAAAGTACCCATTTGGCGATACTAAGCCCCTTAATGGACACACGAGTAAAATTAAAAAGACAGCAAGTGATAAGAGATGGCGAAATTACTCTATAAAATTAAAAAAAAACAAGTGATGGCGAGATGACTCTATAAAATTAAAAAGACAATAAGTGATGGCGAGATGATTCTATAAATTCTCATAAGGATGACTCGTTTTCTCAAAGTGAAGGCGGCTTTTCTCACTGTATAAAATTAAAAAGAGAACAAGTGGAAAAGACAATAAGTGATAGCGAGATGACTCTATAAAATCTCATAAGGATGAGACGTTTTTTCAAAGTGAAGGCGGTTTTTCTCACTCTATAAAATTAAAAAGACAACAAGTGATGGCGAGATATTATGACTCTATAAAATTAAAAAGACAACAAGTGGTGGCGAGATGACTCTATAACATTAAAAAGACAACAAGTGATGGCGAGATGATTCTATAAAATCTCATAAGGATGAGTCGTTTTCTCAAAGAGAAGGCGGTTTTTCTCACGGCTGCTGTAGGAAGGTGACATCTAAATATTGAATTAGGAATGTGTCGTATCTATCGGCATCCTTTAATCTATTCCTCAAGAATGTTACAGTTCTCTGCCCATTTAAACAGCTCTATTTCTGACGCATAATATTTAAATGATAGCATCAGAAGCCGTTGAAAAGACATAAAACGCTCTGATTTGGTTATTTTGACTTTTGTGTTGGAATTTCCGACTAGTTCCGAGAACAAATTGATTCTTCAAAACCTTTGACTACCAAAATCGGAGACTCCATAAATTGAGATGTTCTTGCTAGTTTATTGGCATGTCGGCGTTATTGTCACCTTTTTTTTCTCCTTCAAGGTTTTTTTTTGACGCAGGTAACAAACTAAGAGCCGGAGGCAAAACGCGCCATATGGTAAAAAAAATAATATCTGAGGGAAATGATTGATGAACTTTAAAATTAGTTTTGATAAACGTACGATTTTTTTTTTTGCTACGAATTTCCTGAAAGGTGTTGATAGAACATTTAAAAAAATACGGTTTTTAGAGGATTAAAAGCAGATGCTACTGGTACACAAATAAAATGCATCCGTCGATATCAAGGATATCAAAATAAAACACTTCGATAACATTTTTAACATTTTACATAAAGCCACATAATCCATGACAGTTTTGAGGAAAAATTAAAGAATATCTCTTTTCATAGAATATTTTGTGATAGTTAATATTTTTACTTAATAAAAGCTTTTTTTAACCGTTTTATTATATATAAATACAGATTCATACGAATATTATCGTAGAAATTAAATAAAAAAGAAAATTTTTGATATATATTTCGACCCACTTGGGGTCGTCGTATTTGATATTCGACTGACGACGACCCCAAGTGGGTCGAAATATATATTGAAAATTTTCTTTTTTAATTAATTTCTACCATAATATTCGTATGAATCCATAGAATATTTTACAAACATTAAAATACTTAAGAGGCCTTTTTACGCCTGGATTTTTTTTAACTGAACTAATAATTAACTTTTATACTGAATGTGGACTCAACAGCTTATTTTCTTCATATTTTTTTTTCATAAGTATTATATAAAGTCTCTATACAAATTTGGAGGAAAGAAAACGTATATTAAGATGTGTTTAAAGTTTCACTGAGATCAAAGCCGCCAGGACGTCACAAACCCCTAAAGTATTTATATGATAGTTGAGCGGATGGCCCACCTTAATGGCAAATGTTAAAGAAAATGCATAACGGAACCATGGATAAGACATATTGTTCTTGCCTTTATTGTAAGAGTTTACGACACTTCAACAGGTTACGATGCACTAGTCAAATGCCTTTCAGTTTTAAGTGCATATTGTTTGAAACTGTCTTTACTGCAGCCTTTCGTTGGAAAACGGTCGGTAATATCACAAAATTTAAAACTTTTCTGCTAAGTAATGGATCCATTCTAGAGAGACTACTACACTCTTGAACAGATCTTGGCCCCTGCTTGTAAACGCTGGGCCAGTCACTGGTCCAGCCAACAACCTAGCGTGTACACAGTGTACAGGGCCTTTAAAAACGTTATAGTAGGTAAATTTTGTCTATCGACATACGAGTATGTAATGGGTGGCGCAAAAGTAATGTCATAATTTGAATTGGCTGCCATTTTGTTATAAATGAAAAAATAAGAGCGCTGTTTTCATAAAAAGTTTATTTGAAAGTGTAAAACTGATGATATCAATTGTAAAAAATTATATCGCTCAAATAGCCAATTGTCATTTTTAGACAAAGCTTGTTTGATAGATAACTAAAGTATTTTGTAAATCCCTTGATAATGCCGATAAAGCGAAACTAGTTGGGGTTAATTGTGCTATAAAGTAAAATTGTGAAACAGTACAAGTGTTTGTTTTCATCCATGATGATGTTTCACCAAGAGCCGACAATCGCAAGTATTAACATCAGTTTAAATATTCGCGTGAATGAATCACCACAAAAGGTTGAAATCAAAGTAATCTTAATACCCAGTAATGTTTCTTTTACTAAAGATATAATATAATTAACATATGTCATGATTTAAAGCCAAATCGAAGAACCCTTTAGTAAATGAGGCAGAAAAAATATATCTACCGCTGACAGTAATCTTCGTTTAAGGTCCTCAAATATCCCTTCAGAAAACATTGAAAAAACGAGACAATAAAACTTTAGTAGCAAAATATTTTGTAAAGTCATGCAGCCAAGTGTTGGGGTAGGAACGGTAAAGAAAACAAATAGAATACTAAACTCTTCTCAAGGGTTTCACAAAAAAAGAAGGATGGTACTAGTCAGTCATTGTTTTTTAAGTGCCATCGTAAAATTGTACCCTTGTGGCGCCTATGATGTCTAAATCTATTAAAAACGTCAGGGGTTCGAAACATATGGTTGACGCCATGCTTTGATCTAGGCTTTGACACAAGTCACTGTATTTAGCATACCCTTATGTGTCTGTCCTATTAGTTGTATTCTTATCTTAAAAGGCCCTATTACGCCTAGATTTTTCTTAAAATTCACACAAAAGGTAAAAACTGAATATGAAGTTAACAGCTTAATTTTCTTCATATTTTTTTTCATCATACGGACATTCAACTACATCTTTATACAGCCCATAAAGCAAAATTTGATGAAACACCATTATAATAGCTGTCAGAATATCGTGAATGTTGCCTCGTTTTTACGCAAAGTTTAGCAAGTTGTATAATTTTTATTTATTCTGAAAATAAAAAAAGAGAGAAATGCAGACGTCGTTCATGTAAAGAAACTAAGTTTATACACTTTTCTATGAATAAACAGTTACCGTTTCATGGAAAGCAGTTTTTACCTGAAACCATTTCACAAATTCGGCGCTTTTTGAATATCTCGCCATCGTGCACCTCTTGATGAGAGATGGCACGTATAGGTATAAAGATGTATGCAAAGTTTAATTGAAATCAAAACTATCACGACATCACAGATGATGATCACAGATAAGCGGGCTGGCCCACATTAATGGTCGATTCACCGGATTTGTAACAAAGTATTTAGAAATGATTATAACGGCCAAAATACATGTTTTAGCTAAAAAACTTATTGTTAAATTTGCCATAAGCGTGATATTAGATTATTTTAGGAATTTTCGGATGATATCACAACTATGGAAAAGCCAATTGTTTTATAGCTATTGTATTGTAAAACATTTAACAATAAGTTTTTTTAGCAAAAAGTTTTATTTTGGCTGTTATAATTATTTCTCAATATTTTGTTACAAATCCGTGGAAAAGCCTCTTAAGTAGGCGAGTATTTTATTTTGAAGTAAACACTTACACAGTTACAAATTAATTTTCACTTTAATAACACTACACACAACCGGTATCGAATATTAATAATTTTCAAGGGCTTTTAAGGTCTTAATAAAATTGTAAACTACGTGCTATATAATCATATTGTTTAGGAATCCTGAAGATGATTGCGGATCGAATGGATTGTCCCATCCAGAAATTCTGGATGGAAACGATCCATTGGGTTATTTAAATAATCAATTTTGTACATGTTCCCTTTGTTTTACTAACCTAGTTTTAAGCCTAACACTAACCTACCTATGGATTTTAAATCTGAAAATGAACAGTCTGTTATTTTCATTTATTTATTTATTAATAGTATAGGTAGCGTTATTAAAGTACAAATAATTTGTGAAGTTGTGCACAAGAGAATTCTGCAAGATGGTTTCCAAGTTTCACCAAGTGCCGACAATTGCAAGTATAAATTATATAAAGTAATGATTAAGCTGACCAAGCCGGCAATTGAGTTTTGAAGCTGCCTCAAAATGTTCATAAACAATTCTTATAATTTGAAAAACTACACAAGTTTTAACAATTTAATCAAGAGGATTAAAAACTTGAAGTCGTGAAAAGAATTTCCCGAAGAATTCTCGGAAATGCCTTTTCAAAACTAACAATGGCAAATCGAATTAATATTGCGGCTTGCAATGTGGATTGTGGACCAAAGCGGTGCCTTTTGTGTAGCTCATATTTATTTTTGTGAATTTAATGATTTGGGATACAATAGGGAATGTCAGTTGGCTAATTTTTTGTCCAACTGTCGTCGATTAGATTTGCGTTTTGTTTACTTTTAATGGCGTTATGAACGTGTTGTTTGTTTGCACCATTTTGTTTGCAGTTTTATGAATTTTGAAGCATAATTTGATGACAATATTATTGTTCAAATGACACGTTGTAGCGAATACACCCAATATTCATTTTAAGTAAAATATTTTAGGTCGAAATACCAAAACATCATTTAATTCATACATTATATAAATATTTTAGGTGAAATACCAAAAAACCATTTAATTCACATACCTGTTGAGGAAACAGCTTTATTTTTTGACACAAAAACTGTCAATATCTAAATTAAGAAAATACCGTAGAAGCAAGCTGCTCAGTGAGAAAATTTTTGTTGGTCCCGAATTAATGGAGACAAGAACATATATTTTTTTGGCAATAAAACACTTTAATACCCCTTTTGGATAGAATACACGAGTCCAGCCCAACATATGGTGACCGAAACCCGTGTTCACACAAAAAGCGATTCACACAAAAATTTATAACACGTCATAGCTTCAGAGAAATGGCTTCCTCCAATAGAGACGTTACTTTTATATTAAATTAATCGCCCGGTCCCTCGGCAGATGTGCCGTGGAGCCTTTGTCGTTTTTTTTCAAGGATCTTATTTGTAAGAAGGTTAGAACGGATAGTTTGTGTATACCTTTCTTCGTATTTCAATAGTAATCTTTGATTCGGTTTGTTGTATTGAACATTGAACATATATCACACTGTGATTTCGACAAAAATGTGTCTGTGTTCGAATAGATGATTAATAAATTCTTACATTCAATGCTCATGTAACATCGTCACGCCTCCAAGATTCTCGTGTTATTGATACTGATCATCTTAAACCACTGATAAGAGAGACAAAACATGGAGCCAATGATTATATTACATTTCAATTACCATATAAAATGTTCCGACAAGACCTGCGATCGAACTCAAATCCGATAATCATCTAATCAGTGATCATTCAATAACTTTTATTCCGACGTCGAGAAACCAATCGAAGCCAATGCGATCCATAGAAAATAAAACTCTAATGAGCTGTAAATAACAGTGACAATACAATACTTCCATACGACAAAATCTCAGGTATTATCTCAAGCGGACCCACATCTACATTTCCGACACGGTTCGTATAAAATAAACCTAACCATTGAGTTTAGAACTTATCTGAATTTGCCCTTTGGTTTATTTTAAATACATGAGTTCTTTTGCAAGAAAACGCAACGTTAACGAGTAATTCAAAACATAAAACAACGTTTCTGAATATGTAGCTGGCTGACAGGCAAAAAAAGTAAGATGCCATTGCATTAAGGCGATTAGAGTCGCCAAATAAGTAACTCGATATGTGTCGGTACGAATATCGACAGAAACGACATTGAAATAACATTCATATCAGCGCGCAATGCATAGTGGCTGTTATGACGCTCGCTGCGTCCTTGATAGGGCGAAATAGGAGAAAATAATACTTTTCCCATGAACGTAATTTTTCGATTGGACAATCCTATGTTATGTTTCTAGCTATCAAGTATATCTACAACACAAAGCATCAATAAATTAAATCGACCAAGCCGCTTAGGAGCAGTAGGGAATTAAACCCAAAAAACACCATTCGGTTGAATATTTTTTTTAATTAGAGTTTTGGTGGTATGAAAAAGAAAATGATGCGTATGTTTTCTTATAGTTGATAATTCAAATTTTTTTGTATATTTTTTGTTTAGCCGTAAACGAGGAGTAGGCTTTAGAAAGTACCCATTTGGCGATACTAAGCCCCTTAAAAGCGTTACATAGTCGTACCAAGCAAGTTCTTTGCTTTTATTTTTAACCAAGGTATCATTAACTTCGCCTTCCTTATTACTTTCATAGTATTTATTACTATTCAATAAGTTAAATTGTAAACGTCTGAATACAAAACGGTGATTAACATCAGTAATAAAACCGATTCACTTTTTCCCTTGATGATCATAAAAACATTGTACAAAACTTTACAACTTAATTACGTACATCTGTTAAAGCGGACAGACTGCCACGATTTATAATGCACCTTTGGAACAATAAAAAACAATAAATTGTGGCAGAGACAATAAAGTTATTTGCGGGTTTAAGAAAAAAATCTTGAAGAAAACAAAGCGCATAATGAATTAAACAACATAATAAGGGCGAAGATTTTGGGGCCAGAATCACGGGCACCTGCAGAGGAATAACAAAATGTCTTCATTAAAAATGAAAAAGGAGAGGCATGGGTCGGAACAGGTGCGTTTGAGTCCGATGCGAATGATTGGATGCTGAGCGATCTTGATCCGCTAGCATAATTGTTGCGCGCCTAATGAGCTGGCAGACGATTCATTTTTCGTATTCAGAATTGAAATTCTCTGCGAAATTAGCCTGGGAACGTGTAATAAAGATTTTTTGCGATTGGATTGTAATATACACCTCTAAAAATTATAGAGTTATTCAAGTTACTTTGTAATTTGAGTAGGTTGTTTTATGAACAGCAGTCGTATTTTACAGAAAACCATCTCTGATTACAGCAGTCTAAGTGTTTTTAACGTTGAATGTTTACAAAGTCACGACTCCAGTAATTGTTTCGTCTGCTCCGTTGACAGGTTCTCCCTCGGGACTCCGATTGGCGGGAATCTCGCAAGATGGCAACCGACCTCTTCTGACCCATCCGTCAAGCAAGGAGGTGGAACATCTGTTTTAACATGTAGAGACTGGCAGTTAATAAGACTGTTCCTTTTCCAAGATGAGAATTTTAGCTAATACTTTCGTCACGTTTTTGTGTTAAAATATTCGATCTTCTTCGAAATGTTGACATTGATTTAAGAGTTTCCTTCAACAAAAACAAGAAATTTTGGTAAAAACAGTTTCTCCGTCCCATTTCCTGGTATAAGCATCGAGAACCGTTATCTTTTCCTAAATATTGGAACGAGATGTTTAATATAAAGTTGAAATGGGTTTTGGTTCATATGGAGTAACTGTCGTATAAAAATTCTAAGCAGAGGGCTATAAAGTTAATATATAAAAGAATATAATGGATGTTGCCTCGGGCTCGCAATTTCCGCTTGGCCTTGCGCTACCGAAACTTGGCGCGGCATATTTGTGGCGAAACTTTGATTGTACATCAATCTCGTGGCTTGTTTACAACAGTCGTTAGCATGCCAGAATGATCACCCCTTAAATCCTCGTGTTCATAACTTCTTCGACTGTACTCTTTCATACGAAAAAAGTTTTTAGAGTTATGTTTTGCTGCGGCCTTAAAAAATACTCGCGTTTACGCAGGTTTATTTTTTTTGGTATGTTTATACATATTATATATATTCTGCTTAGTTCTGAGTTTTGGCTCGTTTCCAGAGGCGCCTATTAAATGATTTTGAGCATCTTTATCTAAAAATCCATTGGATCTTGGATTACGTTATTCAAAGCGTAAAGTAGCTAAAACTTTGTTTATTTTGGAATATTTTCTCGCCGGTATACCTACGTGCCTCCTGTTTATAAGTTGATGTTATTTCACGGCTCGTTATCCCTGTATTTGTTCAGATAAAGTGTAAGCAAATGTAGCCTGAAATGATACGCAAATATGGGAAATGGTGATGTCAAGGAGCATGGCTCGTTTGCGTAAATAAAATAAATAAAATCACGTTAGGAGGCAGACGTCCCCGGCATCTTTACGGACTTACCTTTCACGAGTGAGTCTTCACAATCGCGTCATTTCTCAAAAGCAGGGTTATTCGCAAAAAGAATGTGGAGAGTTTTTTCAAGACTCGCATAGATAGGCGGTGACGGTAGCGATTTGATATGTTGCGTTGCTAACAATTCTTGCGTGCTTTATTATACAAATTGGTTTTTATTAAATATACGTAACAATTTCAAAAATTCGCTGATCGTCATATACCTAGTTACAAGGGATGACATACCTGTCCAAATCCAGCCTCATAACGTCAGCATCTGAAACAAAAAGGCTAAATCAGACAAATCTTTCTCACACTCGTGAATGGCACTTATTGAAAAGGTAATTTTATGAGAATTCTTACTCATACGTCCTCGTTAGAGTGACAAAGCAGTTTTTTGTTGCGGTCATTACCGAAAGAGAATAAAGGCCTAATGATTCTACTCTCGACATTTTCCTATTACCTGGAAGGTGTTCGACAGTGCAGACGTGAGTGTCTGCCTGAGGTTTGTTCTCAAACCGGAAGATGTTCATGTTAGAGAGAGACAATATTTTCGCTGCATTATGGGTCTGCCGTGGCGGTGCAGTGCGTAGTATGTTTGCCGAGAATAGTGTCGATGATTTTTATTCTGTTTTAAAACGAGACCAGTGGATCTACCGCGTAATTCTCATTTTCATCAACATCAACTAGAGATTGAAATTTGACGTGCGTGCGACGACGCCAGCCTGTCATGCCATCTCTTTTGCACGCGTTGTATTTCGCATGCATTTGCTTGAAGTTGATACAAATGAGAATTACGCGGTAGAGCCCCAGTTGTCATTTGTAAGTCGAGTGTGCAGTAGTGAGAACGACATTGTGAAAGCTATTCGCAGTGTCGTTTTCACTATTGTACGCTTAGTTGATAAATGAAGCTTTTTAGTTTTAGTTTAGTTCTTAATTTTATTTTGATATTTAATATTGTAATCCATAATTTTTAATTTTAATTTTGAACTTTTAATTATATGGGCCCGCAGTGCCTGATTATAAACAATTATAAATAAATAAACAAAAGAAAATTACGGACACTCACCCAACTAGGATTGTCTTTAACGGGACACCTGACGCTAGAACATCAACAACACCAGGTTTTCAAGGGTTCATTGGAAGAAAGTAGGTCTCCCCTCATATTGAAGAAAATACATTTGATTTATCGATCTTTTACCTAATGATTCCACCTATAAACAATGTATTAAGATTGCTTTTTTCAAAAAAAAAAAACGTTTACCACCCTCTTTTTTTTGGTTTTCAAATGTTCGTTTCAAAAACGCGGTTAAGAGATCAACTTGATTTTTTTTTTTATAAAATCGCCCTAGAAATATGAAGGGATTTTACCTAAATCCAATATTTTTTTCCTTACAAAATATTTCAGTATTAGCTAAAAACACGCCAATTTTTGTGTTGCTGCGTGATCACTAGTATTACGCGTTCAAGAAAAAGAGTCTAAAGAGCCAACATATAATCGCCTCTATGAAAAGCAAATAAGGTCTTTGCCATTGGACTTATTGTGCTGGACGGGTAATAAAAAAGTTGCTAGGGTATGCCATCGTCTTAAATCAAAATATAATCGCGTAATCGAGCAAGTATTTATTTTTCAAAGATGCGTTACATTTTTTTAGATCAGTGAAATGAAAATACTTAGTTATTATCATACAAGTGCTTAGATAATGCAGGTCAACATTAGAGGAAATTGTCAAAACCAGGACCCAAAGAGAAGTTGCAGAAACAAATAGGGCTTCTCAAATACTAATCAAATTACTCCTTCGTTACGGAACGCACCCTAACAGAAGAGTCCTTTCTTCTCTTTCATTCTCATTAACCATACCCTTATATCCGTCTCGTTCGATCTGTTACCAGTCGAGTGTAACCAGCGTCGATACATTCAGAAAGTCACCTTAGAAGTCCTTATTGCTTTGTCTTAAGTACAAAAATGCGATAATCCACGAGCGTATTATGTGAATCGATCTGTAGAACCCTTTGCGGCATCGAGATCTCAGCAAACAACGCATGCGTTCTGAATTAAGCAATTATGGTTAATTTCAACGTCTCTTCGTATTATGGCCGCGCGTCGTGGCGGCACAGAAATGTGTTATTTTGAATCATAATTTGTGAGAAGGCATCCGGCTGAGGAACTGTAAATTACACACTATATATCGTGAACCCGAGCACGTTTACCTTGATAGGACTTTTAGTGAACTACTGAGAACGTTACGCTTAAAAATATATCTATATAATTTGTTTTTTTTTCTATTCCACCTTAACAACTTTTTCGTAGCGTAGCAGTAAAAAATATAATAGGAAGTTAATCAATCATGGAGCTCATTTGGATCGTCGTGTTAGAACTTTTTGTCTGGTTCCAAATTCAAAATCGTATATGCCAGTCTCATTATGACACTATGATGTTCGAATTCCAATTTTGAAACATAATTTGACGTGATTAATATTCTTGGAGCGCGTTTTAGTGACACGTCACGTCATCGTGCTCTAATTTGATTGGACGGTTTCACATAAATTACATATAGGCTGACAAACTTGTCTATTACCGTAGAACTAGATCTGCTGACCCTTCTGTGTTTGCGATAGAGGCTATTTTTCATTGTGTTTAGTATTTTCAGGGTACAGTCGGGCGGGGCCTATTCGAATAATTAAAAATCGTAGATTACTATCGCGTCGGCCAACCAGCCAGAGGCTTCCGGTGCGTAATTGTTAAAAATGCTTTTTTTATTTTTTCCTAATGAATAAGTACATTGTTTTGGTGTGAAATAACGTGGGGTCAGTTTTAATGATGTCTAATTAATGGTTTTACTTTGCAGCGCAGAACCAAATTATACCTTTTGGTCTTTATTTCTTAGGCTTTATGTTTTTTATGTTCATTGTGTTATCAGTTTTTTGCTGCGTTATCTATTCCTTTGCTTTATATAACTATAATACCTATTATAAACCCTCTTAGCTTTTGTAATCGCTAAAACAATAATAATAAAACAACAGATTGCAGCCCAGGAGGGTAATTCTCAGTTTGTCGATTAGCCTTCTCGACCTTCAAAACCTGTTTTACATGTCGAACTCCATACATTTTTAGATCAAGTTTTAGAAATCTCGATTTGAATGTTTCTTCGGAATAGCCCCAGATCGTGGCTAGAATCCATCTGTGTTCTGTTCTGTGCTGCTAACTCGTCCAGCCAGCAGTTCTGCTGCAAGGGTGCGAAGACCCAAGACACCGGTGAGCCACGTAGTACTATACATGAGGGGTCTGTAGTAGAGATGTGCCGACTATGACTTTGGCCGACTAGCCGATTGCTCGACTAGTCGGTTGAAAAAAGACCAACTAGTCGGCTAAGCCGATCATTGCTTCCGGTGGTATATAAAATATATAAAATAATTATTGTGGTATATAAAAATAATTCAGGTATATAAAAATATGTAACGTAATAAGTTCTTAATTCAGTGTTGTAGAAAGTCGCGTTTAGATTTTTTTTAAATTAAATTTATAGTCTTCTTGATTTAAGTCCAATTATTTACCAAAGAAAATGTTCCTATTCCTAGATTATTTCACAAACTGTAAGGCTGATTGTAATAAAAATAAAAATTAATAACAATAAAGATTACGATTTCATTTCAATCACCCTATTTAAGAATAGAAATATGTAAAGTGATAGAGCGACTAGTCAGCGCTTTTGCCGACTTATCGCCGACTAGACGCCGACTACAAATATGGCCGGATAGTCGGCTTTCCTGACTAGTCGGAACATCTCTAGTCGATAGAGAGGCAGCTGCAGGATCGAGGAGTGAAAGGACATTTTCAAGTTATTCTCAACTGTGAACGGAAAATGTTGTATGTTTGTAAAGTTCATTTTAATATAGGGTTCATAATGTTTACGATTTGAAATGCTTTATTACGTCAATTTACATCTTCATTGGTAATAATGACTTTATCGTTTAACCGAAGGGCGTTGCTCTTGTCATATTTAGTAGTATACTTTTATGATTTTTTTTTTATTTATTTATGTACAGAAATCAACAGCGATACATAATAAGGATAAAACAAAATAACATATAACTTAATATTAAGGCCAATTACAGATTTATATTTTGGTTAATTTTTACATAAAATAATAGTTCTTAAACAACAAATTACTTAAATTATAAAAGAAATACAAAAAAGAAGTAAAAACTTAAGATAACCTAACAGTTTACAAGGGAAGGGACTAAATTCGCTCAGTTGTCAATGGGGTATTTCGGGAAAAGAGAGAGAAATTTTGTTTGATTACCCTCACACATAATAAAAACAAATAAGTCTAGGGTTACATGGAGATGCAAAATAATTACATACTTTGTTATTTTAACAAACTTAAAATTAAACAAACAGAAAATATACATTATACTTAATAACTATCGATATAAATTATTACTATAATTTTCTATCCCCAGAAATACTAATTCCTAAAATTCCTAGTTCTTTCATTGTTCTTTTTCTTTGCAATAATGTGACAGGTAACTCTTAAGGGGCTCCACAACGCTAAACATCAGTTTAGCATTGGATTCTGTTCCGTCAATGTAGAGTAAAATTTTGAAAAAACATTATTATATTATATATAAAAATATTAAGACAATTATTAATTACACTTTATAAATAAACATATTTTCAATATTCTTTTGATAATAATACTTTAAAAAAACATGTTTTTCACGAAAAAGCTATTCAGTTTTCATATTTCAAAACCGATTGAAAATAAAACATCAAACGCATATACCTACTTACTAAAAAAAAACATCTTTATTACATAAAGAAATTATACATATTGTCCTACCGTACCGCGATTTCAAAATAACTGAATTCAGTTAAAAAACAAAAGAGTTAGAGCAAGTCCTCTAAAAAGGCCGTTTTGCATGAATCACATTATGATTCTGTTCTCATGCCATCTCTTTTGCACACGTGAAAAAACTCTGACTCTGTCCTACTTTCAAATCATTTTATGATTCACCCAAGTCGGCCTTTTTAGATCCCCAAGACTGAATTTTAGCATTGTGCAGCTCCTTAAAATGTACATATAAATTTGGATAGTTTCGGCATTTCTACAAAGACAAAGCTAGAAACTAGTGTAAACACTTAGTGAGGTCTGTAGCAATATCTAGTGTTGTGCTACTAATTGTGCTACCAGTGCATTAGTGTTCATAATGGTGTAATGCACATTACAGTGTTCACTTGGTGTAAGTTATTGTGAAATGTGAGTGTTGGAGAAGAGAGCTAAGTGCTAGTCTGTTTTGCTTTAAACTAGACAATAATTACTAAGAAGGATATTTCAAAATGTTTCTTCCATACTGCAACAAGGCAATTGCAACATCAAAAGCAGTTTTAAAAGTCTAGATAGTTTATCCGATGTCATAATATTACATTATGACAACGCGATTCTGCGCTGCGATTGGCCCAATTTATTATAAAACCACTAGAGACCCAATCAACAACAGAGACGAGAAATAAGTCATGAACTTATTTCTTAAGCCACACCCCCTTTATCTTGATGGCCTTCAAGGCAGCATTACCAGGATGAGACACCCGAGGTTCATGAACGAATGTTTTTCTTATAATTTTTCGTGAAATTGTAAGTTGAAATTATTGTAAGTAAAGATGATATTTTTGATGGTCGTTTGTGTGCAACTGAACATAATTAGACATTGGGACACTCGTGCAAAACTATAACGAAACTCACGTGACCCAATATCTCACATTATGACTGATGACGGCCCCATACCGAGGGTTGAAATATATCGAGTATGTAATAATTTCTTTAATTGTTTTAATACCAATAAATAATCACAGGAAATAAATAAAGCACATTATGTCACAGTTGCACAAAATACTATTGTTGTTTTGACCGATTCTGCGGTCCAGAGGTTTGAACGTCTCGAACACATATCCGAGGTCGCGGGTTCAAATCCTGTAGGGACACCTTTCTGTTCGATCTACGAGATTTGGTCCATATTTGTACCCGAAATTCATAGGTTACACAACCTATATCGCTGGGACATTAAGAGGCTATGCGAATTTTATTTTTGTCACTGTCACTCCAATTGAAAACACGCGCAGTGCGAGAGGGGCGGATTAAGTGTGAAAGGGAAATAAGTCAGTTTTATATTTTATAAAAAAACTAATGTAGCTAGCAAAATTTGCAAAATCAAAACTTAGATATTGTTGAAACCAGTGGTTGAAACCCATCTAATAAAATATGTTTGAGTTGGTACGGTTCCTATTCGTCAAACGAGGAGAAAATCGTGTTTGAAGACCTTATTTAGACAGTTATTTCTATGATTATTGCAAAACGGCTCACCTCAATAACTATTTTTGATCGGGATAGCCGACTAGTTATTTCTATCGAGGAAAATTTATCCAACTATGTTTTCTAATTACAAAACCTTAGTGGATACATTCCTAGTGGTATCACTATGTCAAAGTCAATATATATGTCGAAGCACATCCCTAGTGTCAAGTACAACACTATAAATTCAAAACCCTAGATTTTGTAGTCAAATTGCATATACCAGAAATTTATTACAATTTTCCGTGTATTTCATGAAATATACAGAAAAGTAGAACCTGTATTTATTTTTCATATCGCCTTAATCGTCCGTGAAATGTGGGGGTACGGGTTAGGACTGTGACTTTCATTTCACAATACTGGGTTAGACTTTATAATAAACAATTTTGTATTTTTATTTAAATACGAATGTAAGTATATTTAAAACGATTATTTGTGGTGTAAAATGCTATCTTGTTTTTGAAAATACAGCGCTAGATCTTTAGATTTCAAATAAAATAATATTCCTTACAGTAAATTCAGGAAAACTATATTTCATTATTCTCAGGACCTGTTTTACGACTTACTATTAAAGTGCCTGATAATTTATTGTATGTCACATAATGTTCAATTTTAATGCGGTCTCTAAGAAAAAGTTAAAAATCTTACTTGACATTTCAAAGCAGTCAGTTAGTTAAAATACATTACTAAATAACTATTATTGGTCACTTGGTGCCCACTAAGGTCCGGGCCTGAACAAGCAGCATTGATATTTACGAGGAGTCAGCACAAGAAACAATGCAAACTTCTTCATAAGACCTTCTTCAATTTCCTATCCATCACTTTAGCTGTCATCATTATAAAAATAAAATATTCAATATGATAAGTACCTATAATTTATAATTATTAATTTTTAACTTTTATTCAAGGTGACTTTGTGAACATCGTCCAAATTCATACTTGAGCCTTGGTAAGTGATCAGCATCGTGAACCAATGACGATTTTTGTAAAATTCATAAAATGAAATTTCGACTCCCCATAGTGATTCACTCAGGACTGGGAGTGAAGTTATATGTCAAGTCGAAAATTCATTATGCGAATTTCAGAAGAATTGTTATCAATTCATGATGCTGATCACTTACCAAGCCTCCAGTATGAATTTGGACGGTGATCAAAAAGTCACCTTGTATATAATTGTGTAACTGATGCCGACCACAATTAGTGGTCGAAATATATTTTACTACCTAAAATTGTATTTTTTGTGTAATATATTTAATCAAAAAGACAATAAAAGTCAATTATTATTTTATGTTAAATAACTATTACCTATATATTGCTTAACTTCTTGTACATAAACTTAAAGTACTACTAGAATATGATAAGATTATTTGCATTTCAAACAGCAAAGTCAATGTGAGGCTAATGGCGGGTGCCAAAGAGATAGATCTTAGACGTATTAGGCAGCCATTTAGCTTAGTGTATGGTGTAAGTGATAAGATATATATTCTGTTACTAAAGCTGTACGAAATCATGCACATCACGAGGGATAGACAGAAATGGAAATCATTCACCAACAAAAATCATGTAGAATATTAATCCTCAATTGACGGAACGACTAGATGGATGGATAAGAGTGATAAAAGTATTACATTGCCAAGTAGATACTAAAAATATTTGGTAATAAATAGTCTTTAAATCTTTTTAAACTTAGTATACCAAAAATCTCTTAAAAAACTAAATTTATAGCACTAAATAAAACATCTAGAGCAGATATTTAGGCTCACATTGCTAATTTGTCTTTGCCAGCAATAGCAAGATGCCGTTCAAATATAAAACACTGTTAAACAAGCATTTTTTTTGTAAGTATACCTTGAATAGCTATTGGCGGTAAAAGAAAAAATAATGTATATGACTGTTGCCTGTTTGTGACCACTGCAGTGGCGTGCACAGACCTTTTTGCTGGAAAAGCAAGCAATAAAAAATAAAAAAAAAATTAGATACCACTTGAAAAAAGTTTGTAAAGGAAATTTTCACTCTAGGGTAGACATTGTTTACCCTGGTGTCATACATTTTTTTTCAAAAGTCGTATTTACATTTTTTCATATTTTTTTATTGTTGTTCTTGATCAATTGTTTGCTTTTCCAGCAAAAAATTCTGTGAATCTGAAAACACCTCCGACACACGCTCACCGATACACATCGTAAAGATAGGTGTTTTATCGTTTCCAGGTTTCAAAAGTACTCATCTCCAAAACCAGAAAAATGCTTATTTTTTTCAATTTAAATTTGGTTGGAGAAATTTGTGATGAATCTGCGTTTAAAAATTAGTTTTAGGTGTTTTTTCAAAAGTGATAATATCAGCAATAAACCCTTAGTTTCCGCTCACAACTCACACCTTGTCCATATAAGATCACATCCATAATAATAATAACTCATGACGGGACGATAAGGAACAGGGTTGACGTGGAGGCGCGTGGATTAAATTACACCGACATTACGTATTAGCTCGGAGGTGGATACTCCACATGAGAAATTATTGGGATCATGAGGACAATGAGGGGTTTAACAAATTTTCTTTGAGCACGAGATTAGCTTTTCATGAAAATGAGCCTTTGCTCTTTGCTTCTCTCTGAATGTGGTGAATTTTAAATGTTAAAATGTTACTTTAAATATCATGAGTGAGTGTCCATAATACCGTACCGTACGTAACTTAAGGCGATATGTAAAAGTTTTTGCGTCCCTGTTACTCCATATGCGAAAAAACCCTCGGTGCGAGAGGGACGGATTCGTGGAAAAGTAGCAAAAAGTCGGTTTTGTATTAATATTAAATGTACTAGAGTTGCTATCAAAATTTCGTCGAGCGAGTGGTAACTGTGACTTCTATTACCGTACATCGGGCACAAATACACGCTTTTTAGGGTATGCAGATTTCCTCACGATGTTTTTCGTCACCGTTCAGTAAGTGGTAAGTATTAGGTAATACAAATATTCACATACATTCTGAAAAATTCATTGCTGCATGCCTAACCAAGGATCGAAACTGGGTCTCTAGATTAAGAAGCCATGCGTTTCACCGTCTGAGCTAGTTTGTAATGCGTATTAAGGCGATATAATTCACTCAAAACATTGCAAAATCGGTTACTTTGTTAAAATATCCTTAGTCTAAACTAAGCAAAGGCCAAAAATTATTTTTAATGCAAGTGCTCGTAAAGGCCCACTTTTTATGCATCAAAACCGAACAGAAAGTCGATTATTTTGCCCTAGGGCTTTTTTTTTTTTTTATTTGTTTACAATGGTTGGCTAACTTGCAGCCTTTTCTGTGTACTACCATAAATGTTATAATTTTTTTTCACTGCTTAACGGCTCTGGATACAGTCCTTTTGAGCCAATCATAATTTAAAGTTCACAAGATTATATTTGTTTTATTTGCTCACACTATGCATATGTAGTACGATACACGGGCGTAAGAGCAATAAATTACTCGCTTAGGTTTAAAAATTTATTCCTTTTCGCCCTTGTAGCATAAACTACTATTATCTCGCGAAATGTAGTCATTAAAACTAGATTCTCTTTATGACCTTAATACCTACACACATGTGTAATGTTTAGACATATTAATTTATATCGCCAGCCAAGTGCGAGTCGGACTCGCGCACGAAGGGTTCCGTACCATTATCTATAAAAACGGCAAAAAAACATGTCTGTTGTATGGGCGCCCCCTTAAATATTTATTTTATTATGTTTTTTAGTATCTATTGTTATAGCGGCAACTGAAATACATCATCTGTGTAAATTTCAATTGTCTAACTATCATGGTTCAAGAGATACAGCCTGGTGACAGACGGACAGACAGACGGACAGTAGAGTCTTAGTAATAGGGTTCTATTGGTTACCCTTTGGGTACGGAATCCTAAAAACAACACCTGTTTACTTTTACAACCATTACATAATATGATTAAAAGTGCCATTTTCACAAGTCTGTTTTACACTGGCGTGCAGCACGCGTTAATGTCGCCGCTTATTATGTCATAATGGTTAGTGTGTGTAATGTTACATTAATAGGGGTGTCTGGTGGCAAACATAGTGTAGGTAACAGTATACAGTAATTTATATCAATTATAACAAATTATAGAAGGTACCTACAGCTCGACCAGCCCCTTTATTCTATATCTTTAATTGCCAAATACTGGACTAGGTGCCTATAATTTCAGTTGGAAGATTATGGCGATGCCAAAAAAAAAATGGGGTTTTTTCGAATCCATTTACACCACTATAACGTCATCTACGTATTTCATTTTTGGGTAAATGTATGTTGAGTATTTGATTAAGATTCTTACTGAAGGAAAACGTGATTGTATGAAAATTTCTCGGTAGAATTTAATTCCGAAAAGACCTCTAAATTGTTTTATTTTTTCCTTTAATTCTGAAATTCTAACTAATTTTATTGTGAAATTGCATTCAAAATGTGGATATTATGTATTTGTAAAGTCTCCTTGAAAATCTTTTTGAAAAAATTGCTTAGTATATTTTATTTTGATAAAAAACCAAGTTTTTGCTACTTTTTCACGAATCCGTCCCACTCGCACTGAGGGTTTTTTCGCATATGGAGTAACAGGGAGGCTAAAACTTTTACGTAGCGCCTTAAATGAATATTTCTAATGTTTTAAAAATGTAGATTTAATCCTCAAGTCTTTGTCATTTCGGTTATGTAGAAACATTATGAATATTCTTTGTTCTTGTCTTATTATCTTTCGCAGCTGCCCCAACTTAAAGTTCATATTTAAGATGTTATGCACAAAATACTTGAACATTTCATTTCATTAAACAGTTACATTTTCATGATTCTTCATAACATTAAACGAGAAAGCTCTTTGTACAAAATACTGACGTGAAACAGCTACGATCAATAAAATTTAGCAGTTTCAAATTGCAACGGTATCTTGAAATTAATTTAGCAAGCATTCCAATGTTGCATTGATAATTTTGCATTGATAATTTTGAATTTCCTATCCATTATCAGGGCATGTAGCAAAATTTGCATTTGGCGTTTGGTATGTAAATTTATGTTGGTAAACTAGTAGCTCTAATAGCTATTATACACTTCTGGACACATCTATTGGCCCACCTTAGAGTTTAGGTTTCGATGGCCCCTACCTAAATATATTGCTAGATTGAAAAAAAACTATTGATCCAGTTTTAAACCTGATACATTTTACCATCTTTTTCGATCGTATTGTTTTAAATTTGAATTCAGAATACCACACGACATGGAGCTACGACTAACAAGTCGGGTATGCGCCTTGATGAAAGCAGTTGATTTTTTAATAAAAAAACATGTTTAATCAAATAAAGGTTTAATTTAATAACGCATGTTGCCTCCATGGGCATCTACGACAGCTCTCATACGATTAGGCATAGAGTTTATCAACCGCTCTATGAAATTTTTGAGGGTTAATCTCCCATTCATCTTCTATGGCAGTTTTCAACTCCTGCAACGTCTGGGCAACTGGCTGACGAGCCCTAACACGTCTTTTTAGCTCGTCACACATGTGCTCAATCGGGTTCATGTCTGGGCTTCTGGCTGGCCAGTCCATAACTGTGATGTTCACATCCCGAAGATATTCCCTGACGATGCCGGCCGTATGGGCTCTTGCATTATCATGCATAAAAAGGAAATTTGGGCCCACATGGTCCGCGTATGGCATCACGTGAGGTTCTAAGCACTCACGAATGTACCTTTCAGCATTTAATGTTGGCAGCCGTGGTCCCGTAACAACCTCAAGTTGAGTTTTGCCGCTCGCGGATATACCGCCCCAGACAGTCCATGAGCCACCGCCATAAGCAACCCTCTCTACAAAGCAGCATTGTGCAAAACGCTCTTCCTTACGTCGGTAGACCTTCTTCCTTCCATCGTTGCCACGTAACGCAATTTTAGACTCATCAGAAAAGAGTACACGGCTCCAATGCTGCTGAGTCCAATTTAAATGAGTGCGCGTGAGATGAAGGCGCGCTGTTCGGTGGGCTCGCGTTAGTTTGGGGCCATTAGCTGGCTTGTGTGGTACCATATCGCGTTCTTTTAACCTTCTCCGAACAGTTCTAGCGCTCACAGATACTCCGTGGAAGTCGCGAAGTTGATTTTGTATCTCAATGGAGGTAAGGGGACGATTTCTCAAGCAGGTCGTCACGATGAATCGATCCTGCCTTTAAGTTGTGACCCGAAATCGTGGCCTTCCTTGGCGACGAACAAAGCCGCCAGTCTCTAGGTACCTCCGATAAACATTTCGGACCGCAGATTGACCTAAAATAAGTAGAGCACTCACATTTCTTTGGCTGTGTCCGGCCTGGACAAGTGCCACACCTTGGGCGGCGACTTCAGGCGAAGTATCCATAGATTATTGATAGAACCTCACCTTAATCTTAAGAATAAGTAATGTTTGTTGCAAAACCAAAGGGAAAAATCACACTTTCAAGAATTAAATCCAAGTAAACCAATAAAATCAAGTTAAAATCAAGTTAAAATCAAGTTTTCTTAGTATTCGATTGTTTGATATCAACGAACAGGCTCCAAATTGTCTTTTGTTTCTTTAAACCCTGTGTTCGAAATTCAAAAAAGACTATTGAATGAAATTATGAATGTGCCAGGTTCAAAACTGCATAAAAACTTTTTGCTCGACCTAATATAAATTTTTAGCTAGGACCAAACGAAACTGAAAATGCAAGGTGGGCCAAAATAGATGTGTCCAGAAGTGTAGTTGTCATTAATGATTTATGGTGTGCTTTTAGTTCCTATGTTAGTGTCACTGTTTAATAGAACCGAATAATGGCATTATCTAGAATAACGATCTGTAAACCTCATATGATTCTGTAAATAAACGTTATTAATTGACTAGTTTGTCTTAAAATGTAGTTTTTATACTAATATTTATATAATTATAAACACTTAATAAAATAAAATGCAAGTTATTGTGAGATATGTTTCGGGCCCTATCCTGGGTCCGGCATCAGTCATATGATTTTGCATAGATTTTTGAAAAAACATTATAAACAGGTAAGGGTTTTTTTTTATGAATGCTGATTTATTTATAAAGGGCTTTTGTTTTTTTTCAACAGATACTAAATGAGCCAAATAATCAATAAAACTCTTTTGTGTCTTGTTTACAAATCATAAGCAAAGCTTATTTCAGCCGTACTTTATTTTTAAATTCATTTCCTTTATTTATTATTAGTATTAAAACAATACAAAAAATATAACTCAATATATTTCGACTCTCCGTATGGGGCCGTCATCATTCTTAAATTAAGTTACAAAGAAATCTCGACATATCCAAACTGAAGACATAAATGAATTATCATTGACCAAGATTATATGATTTATAACAAAAATTAATCGCTTGGGAAACTTTCAATAAAAAATATTTTTAAATAGATAATAAGTATAAATAAAAAAGTATTAATAATGTTCGAGATATATTTCGACCAACTTGTGATCATTGTCAGTCGAATAAATAAAATAGATATTTTTATATGCAAACACTGACGACCACAAGTTGGTCGACAAATATTTCGAACGTAATTACTTTTTATTTATATTTATTATCTATTTAAAACAATAAAATGCTAAAATAAGCTTTAAAATAAGATTAATACTTGTGATTGTCGGCACTTGGTGAAACATCATCATAATTTTGATAAAAACACTTGTACTGTTTGACAATATCACTGTTTTATTAGTCCAACCGGTTTCGCCTTACGGCATTATCAAGGAGCTGTTAAAATAATAAATAAACAAAGGAATGCTTAGTTATTGTGTACACCATCACCATCTGCAAGGTAAACAACAACTACGCATTCCTTTGTTTATTTATTATTTTAACAGCTCCTTGATAATGCTGTAAGGCGAAACCGGTTGGATTAATAAAACAGTGATATTGTGAAACAGTACAATTGCTTTAAAATAATATTTTTTCGAAATAAAAATTATATGAGTGGCTTATTAGATAGAAAAATCTATCAGAAACAACTTCTTTGAAGATAATAAGTCTCAGATGGGTCTTGAAGCGTATATATATCTGCCTATCTCGGGCTGGTGTATCAAGTATCATTAAGATTACACTCATAAAGTCTTCACGATCACCTTTCTCTTTTTCTTTGGCAACGGAGAGTGTAGAATAACCAAGCAAGGAAGTCTTTTGTCATACAGGTTGTTTATTTTGCCTGCAACTCCCGTCACCGTTAAAAATGCTCAATGCGTGTTCCAAAAACTGCCTTAAAATGAAACAAATAATTGGAGAGACAATTCGTTTAATTTGTTCTAAAGTTTTCTTGAAGTATGTCCATATTGTCACTGAATTTATACGGTATATCATCTTTCCACCTGTACTACTTGCTACCCTACAACTTCTGTTGAAAGTTGACTGCGCTATGGCCATAATGACTAATAACAGCGACTACCTATATTGAAAATTTATTTTAGTATTGTTTCCGGAAATAAATGTGACTTGTTTGTATTTTTTGGCATTTTGTATATGTCTTTACATATGAAATTGCCGTTTTCTGTGGAGAATTTGAAGGAAACTCAATTTTCAGTACTAACATTTTTGTTTTTTTTTAGGAATGACAAATCCAAATTATTTAGTTTCTTATGTTAATAAATAAGACAACATTGAGCTAACAGAAACATTAATTTAATTTTTGACAATGGTCAGCTGTAAAAAGAAATATTATGAATTTTATGATGGAAATGGATGGCATTTATGAAGAACTGTTTTTGAAGATTTCATTTTTATAATCAAACTGAAAATAAAAACAAAATTTAATACGTAGATGTAAAATCTTGAAGTCAACTTTATTACAAATTAATCTGTAAGAAATTTTCAGCAATTTCATACGTAAAGATCTATTATTAAAATCCCCGTGTCAGAAGTTAACAACCAAATCGACAACCTGTAGACATTTTTTATACGGAGCCATGAGTATAATAAAAACGGTTATTGTGTTTCAACACTATGTATAAAACAACATTGAGCTAACAGCAACATTAATTTAATTTTTGACACTGGTCAGCTGTAAAAAAAAATATTACGAATCTTATCATGGAAATGGATAGCATTTATGAAGAACTGTTTTTGAAGATTTCATTTTTATAATCAAACTGAAAATAAAAACAAAATTTAATACGTCGATGTAAAATCTTGAAAACAACTTTATTACAAATTAATCTGTAAGAAAATTTCAGCAATTTCATACGTAAAGATCTATTATTAAAATCCCCGTGTCAGAAGTTAACAACCAAATCGACAACCTGTAGACATTTTTTATACGGAGCCATGAGTATAATAAAAACGGTTATTGTGTTTCAACACTATGTATAACAGCTGTTATGAAGTACATTCATAAATGTTTGGCCTACTCACCGTTGTTTTTTATCTTTTTTTCTTTCAATATTTTCATTTGATTTCCCTGAAGAGCATTTCTCCTTCTTGTTTTTTTTCCATATCTCTGCAATGTTGCCATTTGAGAGTTTATGTAAGTATAATGAATATTTTAGTAACTTGTTCTTTTTCATATCAATAAAAAAAAAATTACAAGATCAAATAGGTATCCAGCATTCCTTACATATAAACGCATACACTTAAAAAAGTTTTAACAAAAGTATTGTTCTCTTCCTGTAGCGTAGTAGTATAGCCTAGAAAAAAAATAAATACTGGGCCGAAAGATAAAAATTGGCATGATGGTGGAATTGTATACTGGATCACCGGAAAAAGATGATGTTTTAAAGTTCACGCCTGGCACTCTGTCGGTTTTTTTTTTTCAGAGCAGCTTTGCAAACCCGTAATTTGTGACATACTAGAGATATTTTTTTCCTAAACTATGAGTGCTTCTGCATTTCTGCAATAAATAAAGGAATATGTGATTACAATATAATCAACTGAAAGAAATACTGTTTCAAAAGCAACTTAAAGTTATTTGCATAATAGATTCCGTAGAACACACTAAAAGCCATCCACTAAAAGCTAAAAATTTTATAGCTCACGCTTAAACTGATTTTGCATTTTGCTTTCCACCAATTTTGCACTTTATAACGCGAAAGAGATATCAAAATGCTAATACCTACTGCACTCCCGGGCAAAACATAGTAAAACTGAAAAAAAAAATTGAGACAAGAAAACTGTTATAATAAAAAAAAATCATGTACGATTGTATTTGTTTAACTTTCATAATTTTATTGAACTCTTTAAATAATAACAGATCCATCGATTTGGTAAAAACAACCAAAAAAAAATATTTCGAAAAATATATACCTAACAAACAACATAACTTAAATAAATACACTTTATTCTGCACCGAAAGAAAAAAAAATAGAAAAGGAAAACTCTCCGTCAATTTATTAGATTATGGCAACAATGGGCGTGCTTATCGCTTAGAGCGATTTCTTCTAGACAACCTTTCAGTTGGAAGATATTTTTGAAGAATGAGAAGGCGTATGCTTAAATAATCGTCTGAACATATTATTTGCAATTACACATATATAACTTTAAATATATATAATAAATAAAAGAAAATTTTAAACTTGAAATATATTTCAGCCCTTAGTAGGCCGTCATCAGTCAAGTATTAAAAAAATAAAACATATTATTATGTATTACCTAAATACTTGTTCTGTGTAGAAATACAACATTTTGATGTCATAATACGTTTACATTATGGGTAATGACTAGTTACTAATTACTTTTAGTCTTGTTTGTTTAAGGGATCTAAACTTCGGTTACAGTTACTAAACTTTTGTTAATACTGACTTACTTTGTTCTTTCTTTGGGCTACCCACACTGTCATTATGCAGAGATAAACCGGGTTTCAGCCAAAGTATTAAAATGATATGGAAATTAATAACAAAATCAGATAATATTCTGCAGTATTACTAAAAGTTTTTAAAGCGTAATATGAATACTTCAAGACTTGTTCAGCTTTGTAAAATTGTTGGGATAAAATGTATTTTTATAATTCATATTTATGGAACGTTCTCCAACATATTTTTCGTTGTTCTTAGAATAATAATACTTATTTTTCAAGTAAATCGTTTGAATAATTATCGTACTCGTTAATTGGGAACCACTTTTTATCCCCACTTTAATAAGATATTGTCTTATACAAACTTATCTCTTAACTAAGTGTGCGATAGGAGTTAATATACTCGTAGAGAGATGTTTCCCAGGAAATTTCTCAAGGAATATGGGCCTAAAAGTGACACAAAAAGAAGGACGTCTTAAAAAAAAGTACAATCACATCATCAGGGCACTGAAATTTCCGTTTCAACTTGAATATCATAATCGCATAACTACGCAAGAAAAAATGTATGAATATTTTTTTTTTTTATCCCGCTTCGTCCTTTTAAATAATTTAAACGATACCTCACTAAGGGGCCAAATAGCTTTTGGTACTATTTAAAAGAAAAAAAAATAGGCAATAACCTCTTAACTGGGGACGGACAAGCATAAGCTTTATCTGCCTCGGAGAAAAGTGGTTTTGAGAAAAAGACTAATGGACACAATTATGAGAAATAGCAATAACAGTTCCTTTTCCTATTTTTCAAGAATGGAACCTCAAAAAAGAGATCATAGAATTGCAACATTTAATCCATTGAGAACGAGGCTACTAGAATTATTTCCATTGCCGTCTTCTGCATGCACGGTTTCCGTATCACTCATAATTCTATAAACTGCCACGGAACTGAGCCCGCTCTATAAATCCCGAGACCGCGAGTAATTTATGTACGTAGGCTGTTTAGATGTAATCTCCCTCGATCCAACGTATCCCTATGGGAAACAGCGCTTTTGGAGAGACTCCTACATTAGAAACATTCATAACCTTTTGTATAATCTATGAACGGCGGAAATTTGAAAGTATGAAAATATCCCCAAATATGAAAGGTCACGTAAAAGAGTATTATGCTTGTTTTTGAGAACAAAAGGTATTGAAAATGTCGTTGAACATCAAAAGAAAATTCTTGACTTGCAATACGGATTTAGTAGCATCAAGGAGTTCAAAGTAAGTGTAAGCGTTTTCAAAATGTCATCCAGATGCGAGGAACGGAGGGGCTTGAGTATAATAGGAAATGTAAGAAGGCTATCAAGCTCTACGCTATTCCTTTGCATTGCACCCATAGCAAATGGAAGTATAAAATTAAGTCATCATGTCTCACTATAAGGGGTCTGTATGCTACTTCTACCATTATATTTACAACACGTATCTTGTGGGTAAAGTTGAAGAAACTTAAGCTTTACGAAAAAAGCGGTAAGGTTTGTTTTCGGATGTGAAACAGGTATGACTGCTTCTTACAA
Source organism: Ypsolopha sequella (assembly GCA_934047225.1). Classification (NCBI taxonomy): domain Eukaryota; kingdom Metazoa; phylum Arthropoda; class Insecta; order Lepidoptera; family Ypsolophidae; genus Ypsolopha; species Ypsolopha sequella. Next base: position 21,245,833 of record OW203991.1, read on the forward strand.
CGCCGTAAAAAATCGCCACGTCACTCCGTTGGAAGCACGACGACGGACGGCGTGACGAACTGCGATGAAGACGTCAATTCCACAGCATTCTTGATAAACCAACAAATGAATACAAAAACGACAAAAACCGAAGAACTGGACAACAAATAAAAACTTAAAAAACCTCAATCGAACAGTGTGGCCGCAGTCGTGATAAACTACTGATGGTACCACAATTTGACGCTACATAAATGTCGGTTAACGCGGTTAAAATTAACACATTTTTGAGGCGCTCTTTTGAAATATAAAATGCAATCGTTTAACTCAGATTAAATAGTTTCGAAACCCGCCACACAAGATTGGTTAGAAAATTAAATTGGCGGGACTGGACTGGACTGGATGCTCTTTTTACGAACTCTCCGAAGTGCTGGCTGGTTTTAAAAGCAGGACACGTTTGTGTTCTTATTTCAAAATTTCAAATTGATTCCGTCGAACGAGTCGTGTTGCATCGTTTGGGTGACTTGAGGGCAGTTCTCATGACTCCTTGAAACAATTTCCTTTCGTATTTATCTTTTGTTACTTAACAATTTCATTGTGTTTGCATTCGTTACTCGACATTTACATCTCGTTTGCTTAGCTATGCTCGAGCTGGGTAACTTGTTTCGAGAGAGGCAAATGAACGTAGATTGAGACGTTCCAAGCCCTTAAGTTCAGTAGAGCTCTCGAGGTTTTTGTTTTAGTCCGTCGCAAGCGATTCAGGTCCTCCACAAATTTCAAACAGGTTTCCAAGTTTTATTTTGGTTGTCATTTCAGATCTGTCATGTTCGACTGAATAAACAGGAGCCATTATTGTTGCATACAAGCGAGGCTGTGTAAACGGAGAGCGGACAAGTGCTGCGTTAATATTTGGCGAAGCATATTTTGCGTTCAGAAACATGGCTTTCATAATGGAAAAGCGATAACAACCGATAAACCATTAAACAATGAACGCGATGCCTAAACAATTGGCGGTTCGCCAAGCGCGTGCTTCGACGCGCATCGGACCTCAGGCACCTCGTGATTAAGACATTAACAAAAAACTTGAAAAAAAAAAAACTTAAAAAAGCGGACGCAGAGGGGCGTCGTCAACGTGCCGCCTGCGGGTGTAAGGTATATAGTAATTATTGTTAGACAACCACCAAACAACTCAAAAACGCCGACAAACAACCACACACACAGTCCACTCACACAGCGGCGCGCACGCACCGTTTCAAAGAAGATCCACGCACACATGTTAACAACTTTATTCGCGTATTATTCACGGATACACACATATGTCGGGAAGAACTTAACATCATAATTACGAGGGCCAGTGGCGTGCGTCGAGCTGTAACGAGCTTAAACAAAATGGCCGCAATTTTATTTTATACATGATCAGTGTGAACGATTCTTGGCCAGATGATGGCTATTAGAACTCATATTATATCAGCTTCGTTATTTATGAAACATAAATTCTCTTTAATATTGCTTGAAGTTACGGCATAGTTTAAATTGACATTAAAATGACATAAACGGTCCTCTATATCATTTATATGTCTAGAATATTTTATCTTTTTAAGGAATAACTTATTAGATATTTTTAGCATCATACCAAAACAGGGAGTCATTAAATTCGTTAATTATTTTTTGAGAGACGATTAATTAAAAAATATACTTTTGGGTAGGTAATACAATGCTGGTGTTCTCCAAAATTAACACAGATATTTAAAGCAGTTAAGCCAATTAAAATTTCCAAAACCTAAAACGTAGGTTCGACTTGTGAAATAAAAATAAAATATATGTTCATCCCACATATTCTCATAGCCAGAAGGCACTGTTATATGTTAATGCAGTCTTTCTGTATAAAATTTGGTATGGTATTTGTAATTTTTCGTCTTACAGTAGCAGGAAACATTTAAATATGAGTTAAAGAATGATTAATATTTATAAGTGAGTTAGCAGACTTGTAGGCGGTACTGTCTTCGGACTAATTTAAATATATGTTAAATACTTTTGTTTAGATCGTTTGTCTGTTTTAAAATCCACTTAAAAGTAATTCTTACTTAGATATAAGTTGGATAAATTTAACAATAAAACCTGAGTAAAGTATGCAAAACAAAAATTTCCATCATATTAATTTTTGTTTATCAAAATAAATTGTATAAATGAAAATATTTGATATGCAAACGTAAAGATGACATTAGTAAATTGTAACTTGTAGTTTGATGGTAAATACCCCTGAAGTTACATCATCATGAATCATGGATTCATGAATAACAAAGGCCTCGCGCATTCTGTATAAAACATTTTGTAGCTGCTTTCCCTAAAAGGAATATTGTAGTACATTATGCTGGAAATTGTGTATTTTTGACGTTTTATTTGCATTGTTACCAGTCTTATTGTATTTCGTTGAGACTACAAACTATTAAAATATATAAAAACCTACTTATATAGATGGTTTTTATTACTTAAGCGAATAATAGTAGTTTATGCTACAAGGGCGCAAAGGAATAAATTACGAGGACGATTTAAAACACGAGCGTAGCGAGTGTTTTAAACGTAACCGAGTAATTTATTGCTTTTATGCCCGTGTATCATACTACATTTTTCAATGCATAGTGTGAGGAAATGAAAACAAATATAATCTTGTGAACTTTAAATTATAATTGGCTCAAAAGGACTGTATCCAGAGCCGTTAAACAGTGGAAAAAAAAGTATAACGTCTATGGTACACAGGAAAGGCTGCAGGTTAGCCAACCACTGTAAATGAATTAAAAAAATAATAATAATAAAGCCCTAGGGCAAAATAATCGACTTTCTGTTCGGTTTTGATGCATAAAAAGTGGGCCTTTACAAGCACATGCATTGAAAAAAATATTACGTACCAAAATGAGGTATATATAATAGGCATTACTAACCCCTAGTAGATAGATATAGTATATATACTTCATGTAATAATCCGGATACAGTTTCTTCTTTTTAATCTACGAGTATTCATACATTTGAAAAAAATTCAAAACATTTTATATAATTTTGTTTAAAGGAGCTTTTATTATAAAAAGACGTCAGTTTGTTCGACAGAAAATTTGCTAGATGAAACGTTTTTATTTCCATGAGATTTACCAATAAAAAGGTACTAGTTCATACTCTTCCTAGTATAATGCTAGCTAAGGATAAATAAAATGTAAATGGGCTGTAGTTTGTTTCGGTCAAGATACGTAAAAGAGTAAAACATGATAACTTCTGGCAACGAACGGAGCTACCGACGTAGAAAATTGTGTTCTTTACTTGGATTCAGATGGTGGAAACAAGATTTTTATTTGTGTTTGAGAAATACGAACGCTATGCGACTTCAAAGCTGAAGTTCAGAAAAGGAAGGCAAATTGGAATTGAGTGTTTCAAAAGGTATGGACAGTAGTAAGTTAATTTATTGGTAGCGTAGGAAAAAGCTTTTGTCTACTGAACCATTGTAAGTAACCATAAGTAGGTTTCAAAGTATAATGGAAAAATATCTAAAGTTAGAATTATCAAGGATTATATTGATAATATTGAACTCAGTTGACATCAAGTATTTCTTTTAAAATTTGATGTTAAAATTTGAGACTGTAACGGTAACGTAAATTATATAGATAACAATCATTTGGTTTGCTAATTTTAAACATACAATGACAAATGCTACTCGATTCTAATTGTAATTAAGATATAAATTTACCATTAAACAGTCGTTTACATTAGAAATTTTCATAATGGAGATATTTTACGCAAAAATATCGATTAGTAATTCAGTTTGAATTATTAACGCTGTTCAATTAAGAATACTCGTTTAAGATGGCATCATTTACATATTTATGATATAACCAATCAAGGCAGAGTATTGATTTTTCATTCATTGATCCCATTAAAGCAGGTGTAAAATTGGTGTTTCTTTCTTCTTGTTATTTATTGTTAACATCAATTAACCCTTCTCGGGGTCTTAGATTTACATATTAATACATATCGAATTCATAAATAATAGTCGTTGGGTCTGTCAGAACCCAAAGTTTTACGGCTTAGTGCGCGCTTGATATTTGAGTCCGTTTCAATTTATTATTTTGACATTCTATTTAGTTCAACTCTTTGCTTACGTTTTTTGTGGCCGTGGTAAAGATCCGTTAGGCGCTACATCTAGCACACACAATTTATTTGGTGGCGTGAGAAAACAACAGCCAAAACAAAACAGACAAGTCATCTTTGATTAGTAAAAAGATAATTTATTAAGAAAGAAAATAGGTACATATGTGACTGATTGAAACTACGAGCAAAACACATATCTCAAAATGAAACCACCCAACCAAAGCAGACACAAAAAGGAGAAATAGCTACGCCAACGCAGAAAATCCCCTTCGATAATTAAAATCAAAAATTCCATTCATTGAAATGAGAATATCTACACGAAGAGAGCCCATTGTTCGAACTGCCAAAAACTACCGAATAACAAAAACCGACTGCAGTCCAAACTGCCTGAGCACTGACTGGGCTAAAAATAACTGAAAGTTCCCTTACACTGAAAACACAAATGCGTTGCATTAAACACGATTCTTTTGCTGAATGTTGTAGCAACTTAATACCAATTTTCAACAAAATTATATGCAGAAAGAATGTGAATAATTGTAGGGTCAGTGTTACTCTTAATCTTTAAAATAGCTCTTCAACAAATAGTCTTCCTCAAACATTATGTTACTAGCGTATCTTCCTTTTCAATAACCTTGATGGGTATCTTATACCGGTGGTAAGACAGTTGACGTTGAGCAATAATTTGTAATGACACGGTAGTGTGAATATCAAGCCATCACGTGGTATCACTGCAAAGGTGTAATACATAGTACATACTATACTGATTATGCTTATAAGTATAAACACTAAACAAAAGTTTTAAGGCCTTCTTATTTTTTCATTGCTTCAGTAAAGACTAAAGACATAACTACCCGTATGGTTATGAACAAAATGTTGTCCAAGGATCGGAAACGTTTGCATCCTTCTGCGTCTTGAGTGTGCATTGCCACTCAACAAACAATATAACATCAGACGAACATCTTAATTCTCCGAAGCCAATACGAATGTCTAACAATTTGTCGGGCTCGTTCGCTTGATATCTAAATTAGTATGAAGACAGGCCTATCCTTTTTTGTCTCATCGTGTTTCTGCAAACTTGACGGCTCAATTAATGATGTGTAATTTCAAAGATCCCAATCGCTAACGACTCATTTCAGAGCAGTATTAAACGGAGCGTCAAGCGACATGCTGTAATTTCACCGTAACTCCCGCCAGCTAAAAAAATAACCTTTTTAACTCTTTAATTTGAGAAACAATTTCATTTTGAATTGTCTTTGTTGTGTTCTTCGTGTAATGTTTGCCCTAAAAAAAAAAACAAAACAAAGGCCTTCAAAGAGCCTCAAAAATTGCAACAGTTGAAATGCTTAATTCAGACATTTTCGTGAAAAAACACGAAGCTCCGCAGTAGATATAAGTACTCCGTCAAAAATGAATGCAAAATAATACAATTTGGGTAAGAGCGTTCCTCGTCGAGCGAAGGCAGCAGCGGTAGTAAAAAACCTCTTTTCTAGCCATCGCCAGTAGTACGAAGTTTATTTATTTTAGTACCTAATTTAAATAAGACAGAGTTTAACTTCTTTTGCGACTTTGTTGACATTCCTAAACAAATTAGCTGTACAAAAGGATATTTTGTTTGCGAGTTTTGCATCATCTTGTTACGATGATAGATTCACTGGAGGGACATTTTTATTTAACATTTTCTTTTGTTAACGATTTTTTACGAAAAAGAAAATAATTAATATGAACTAAGACTTCATTATCACATAAAAGATTAAACATAAGTAAGTAATTATAAAATGAAATAGACATAACTAAAATTGCTGTTGGGTAATTTAGTGGTAAAAGAAATCATCTTTTTTTTAAACGGTGAGAAAATATTTACAAAAACGTAACAATTCATCATAATAGTGTCGGGCAATTACTGTTAGAAGCGTTAATGACCCACAATATTAATCCGTAAGAACTTGTTTTGAAGCCCCAAGACGTATAGCAATTTCGATAGTAATCTTGTTTATAATTACTCTGTTATTTTTCTTCCCATAATCTTGATCCAGACTATTTGTAGGCTATTTTTCTTCGACGTAATGTGGTCGCTTGACAACTCTTTTAAGAATGCTTAAGTAGTGTGATTTCTCATTGCTACTGTTATCTTGAAGGATCTGAATTTCTTAAGAAAAGGCTGCTTCACTTTGAATCTTTATTTAATTTCCTTTTCTTTGTTCTTGGCGTAATCCTTAACTTTGTGATTCTTTATTTAATATACTTACTTTGAACCTTTTATGTAAGTTTATTACTTGTTTCTAAAAATACTTGATGCAGATCTTTGTTTTCAAGTATTATATCCAACAATGCTATCTTTTTTTACAAGTTTCATCGAGTTTTATATTATGTATTGATATTTCACTTTTATATTTTTCAAACGACGAAATGATTCAAAAGTTACAAATGGTTGACGCATTCCCATCCTAAATAATAAAACGCAGAAAATCGAGCATTGCGTGATAATGATAGATCTGAAGAAGAGAAAACCTGCATATATTATCAAGACATTAGCACCTCAGATAAAAAGCTGGTTTAATATATTGCATCAATAGAGAGTAGTAGAAATACAGAGTCATCCATTAAAATACCATCTATATTATATGAATAACGTGCCGTTATAATCATATTTAGGTAGAATTTATTGGTTATGGACCAAATTTCAAGCTGGAAAAATGGAAGCGTAGCTAAAAATTTTACTAAATTTTCGATGCTCTATAATTTCGCTGACCATTATCGAGTTAAATATTCCAGGCAGGCGATCAGCACTAATGCAACAAGACATTAATGTTCAGGTGTCACTAAGAGACTTTTGAACATTCATTATAATTAATTACATACGTACATATACATAGCACACAAATAAAGATATGGACATGCCATGAATGAAACTTATGGGCTGAGATTTTGGGAACTAGTTTCAGTTCTCACAATCTTTGGTAGGTAATTTTAAACACTTTGGAACGTTTAACGATGTGACGTACGGTATAGTGACAACGGATGGAATTACAAATGCGAAAACTGATTAATCTAGTACTTACTGCTATGGTTCAGGAAATATAATTTGACCCAATTCATCATACAAGTTAAAAGGCCAATCGGGTCAAATTATATTTACTGAACTATATACCACAACTATCATGTGAACTTAATATGTCTGTGTTTTTATTCTTTGAATAAACAATTTGAATTGAATTGAATTGTGATATAGATCCGAGCCACGATCTGAACAATGATCTATTGTTTGACTATTGCTTAAGCAATAATGAGAATTAAGGGGGTTAACACTGTTTTATGTAAACTCAATCAATAAGATATGTAAGTACCTGACATTCATATCTTTAATTACGTTATAAATGCCACTCTTTACCAAGATTTATACAGCAATGTCCCATCTTAAAGGCTATAAATACTTTAAAACTCTTGACAGATTGTTTAATACCTGTAGTCTCCACGAAAAAGAAAGACAAAATCAATAAAACGATAAAACTGTACACTGTAAATATAAATATCGAGTGAAATGTTTATTATTTTATTGGAATAAAGACAGGGCACATATTTATTATCACATTCGTTACGAGAAAATCTGCGTATCAGTTTACACGACGACTTGGTGATGTGAGAGACAATACATTCAGTACTAAAAAAACGAGACATGAATAAGAGTGAACTTAAATGAAATATTAAGAAAAAGTTGGGTATATTCTTGATATTCTTTCTCGAATATAGTATAATAGTCATCCTATTTGATAGACGCTGCAAAACGTCTTTTTTACTGCCTTTAATAAAAATTTCCATTACACACTCGAAATTAGTTTCGAAAATCGAACTTTCTGAACCCCATTGCGAAATAATTCTCAGGTCAGTACAAAATTTTGTATGAAATTTTATTATGACTGTTAGGTTATTTTTGAAGTAAGTTTGTTGTAAGCCTCAAAGTGGTACTGGTCAGTTATTAAAGCAGACCGAGAAACACAATTATAATTCGTGACGAGTAGCGGAGCGGAGTGAGCGGAAGGCGAACGTCAAAAGCTTACATTCCGAGAGTAAGAAAACCCATTTTTACTCGTTGCGAACGATACTTTTTCTACTACCTGATTTATGTATTTTAATATTAAATTTTTCCTTCCAAATTTAATGTATTTTATGACTTTGCAAAGCGCGGCACGGTTTTTACCTTTTTTTTCAGGCTTCAGCTGGCGGCTTTTATTTGTGGCCAGTATCATTTTGCAAAAAAAGAGTGTTAGACGCGATCGATTATGTCGTGAATCGGAACGCAGGGAGTTTCGATTGTAAAGACAAACTAAGGACGTCAAAAAGAACCTAATTTAGCATGAAATGAAGACAAACGTCAAAAAGAACCTAATTTTGCAATAAATGAAATTTAAATACGATATTTCAAACTGACCTGATAGTCATTCCACAACGGGGCCCGGAAAGTTCGATTTTCAAAACTAATTTCGAGTATTAAATTGAACTTTTTCATAAAGGTAGTAGATATATATACAAGGTGAATTTGTGAACATCGTCCAAATTCATACTTGAGCCTTGATAATCGATCGTAGACGATCCCTTTTTTCCGAAGCCCGAAAAATGGATATGAGCCACGATCTTACATGTCATTTGTCGTTTGACTATTGTTTTAGCCATAATGAGAACTAAACAGATTAAGAAAACAAAAGTAATTTAACCCATAGAAACGAATAAGCTGTTTAGTGTTAGTAAAAAATGTCATGACAAAATTTAAGAAAATTGTATTATCAACCATTTTTCTGAGGAATACAGAAAGGTATAAAGAACGATGTTGCGCTATAATTCACGGCAACAACTTTACGAAAACCTCCACAGCCTCACGTAGAAACGAAACCTGAGAGTGAGTCTGCAACGGAACACCATGTAGACAAGCCTTTAGAACACCATGTAGAAATAAAAGATTGCCTTTATGAATAAATTATGGCAATGTAAAGAATGATAAATGATGTAAGGGATTGTAATGAAACGGCATGAGGTGTTGGTTCCTTCTAATCTGGCTCTCATTTTTCGATCAACTGGCTTATATTTCGGGACTTGTTTAAATTATTCATTTTTATCATGATAAATATTGATGATAGGATTGAAAAGCTTAAGGCGCCAAAAACGACAACGATTAAACCATCTAGGCGTCAAGGAATGAAATTGATGGATAAAAATATTTCACACTTTTAAATACAATAATTAGTATCGAACATAAGATACAGAAAATTTCTTTTAAACTTTAGGAAAGAAAGTAAAAATATAATGCGTTGAGAGTATTAAATATGAGGCTTTCTCGTGTCAATAATTCGGTCGTGAAAAAATTGATAGAAACTTCAAACTCACAACACTTGATATATAAAATGGTTTCAAAGCGGAAGTGCCCACCGACGCGTCAAGTAGACGCCTCCCATAGCACACAGCGGGTGGCTCGAGCCAACAAGTACAGATCAACCACTCAAACTGAACACTCAAGTCTAGCAATAGTGGCTTATAACACAAAGACATAAGAGTAATTAAAGATTCAAACAAAAGTTGGTACAGCAGCACCTGAACTCGCTATAAGAAACTAGACGCTAATACACTCAATGAAATCTCACGACTTGATATTTGATTATGATGTTACTTTGAATGTAATTAAAGTTCTGACGTTTTTGGAGCAGAGGTTGAAGGTCAGAGTTTAAGGGGAAGCACTTTCATGGCACCAAGATAAATTAAATAGGAGCCTAGAATCAAACAAAACGTAAAATTCGATAAACGGGTAAATATATTGACCTGGCTGCTGCCATTCTGAAGAAGGGCCAATTATAGAAAAGCTTAATGTGAAAAAAAAACAAATTGAATACATTAATGTGACATAAAACGAAAATTAAATATACCTAAAATATAAATATTACTAACAAATAAAAAAAAAAGAAAATGTTCGGTACCTATTAAAAATTAAGTTTTAGAAAAAGAAAAGCTTGTATGATTTGATTAATTAATATGGATTTATATGAAAAAATTAATATGGAATATGTAAAAGTGATCGAAGCAGATGGAGATGTGTAGTTTCTGCCTACACTTATAGAAGAGAGGCGTGTCTACCAAAGTCCTAATCAAAAGTTCTATAAAATAAACTAGCTTAATGTTCTATGCTTTTTGCCTAACTGACTCGTAAATTCATCGTTCGCATAAGTTTATTTCTTAAAAATAGGGTAAGTGAGAAAATTTAAACCACTTTGAAATGCAGCCGACAAATTTAGATAAGTTCAAATCGACGTCTCTTTAATGAAGTAAGTTAGATAGATTGGTACTAGTCAGGATTGGAACCTTGAGCTAGGAGTTATTTTGCATGCAGATGAGATCTCCAGACTTCATCGGCTAGGCTAATGGAAATCGGATCGGATAGAGTTTTGCTGTTGACACGCTTGTTGGACCAATCATAGTGGGTACAAATCTTCTCTACATCGTCCAAATGTCTAGTAAATATTTAGAACCAGATATTTGTTTTAATTTTTTTTATTGTAATTTGATAGCTTCATTTTATTGCTTAAAAATACCATTACTTTTTAATTACCGGATGTTGCATCAAAACACTAAATGTCTACACTTTTCTTAATATGACTTCCGTTTTTTTTTTCAATCTTAGATGGAAACAAATGAAACTACATAAACGTAGTGCTTTTAATTAATTAATTATCAAATGAAAGTATTAAAGGATTATTTTAAATTATTTCATTAAGGCGATATGCGAAAAAAATACGGGTGTTTCTTTTCTTTGTATTTTATGATATACACGGAAAATTTTAATTAATTTCAGGTATATGCATTTTGACTATATACTCTAGGGTTTTGAAATTGGAAAACATGTTTGGATAAATTTTCCTCGAAAGAAATAATTTTTGAAATGAGGTCTTCAAACTCAGTTTTTCTCCTCGTTTGACGAATAGGAACCATATACAGAACTCAAACATATTTTATTAGGTGTGTTTCAACAAAATCTAAAGATTTGATATTTGAAATTTTGCTAGCTATTTTAGTTTTTTTAATAAAAATATAAAATCCACTTTTTTTCCTTTTGCTCTGAATCCGCCCCTCTCGCACTGCGCGATTTTTCGCTTGGAGTGACAGTAACAAAAATAAAATTCGCATAGCCTCTTAATCCCTATTTTATAAAGAAAACAAATCTGTCTATATTTCCGTCTGTTTGTATAAACACATAAACTTAAAAGTTGGGAATTACTGGACAGATTCTTATGTAATTTAAATAAAGGCTTTTACAAAATGCTATAAAAGCTCTTGTATAGGGAGCTGAGCACTTGAGCCGTGATCATTCATTACTCGTTCGTTTGATGAAACAAGTTTAAAAACCGGCCAAGTGCGTGTCGGGCCACGCGCAATGTAGGGTTGTAGTTGCCCTGCACAACATGCGGACTTCTTTACAAGTACATTTTAGAAGTTTGTCGACTTTTACAGATCGCGCCAAACTTCTAGTACGCTCGGAAGTTGCTTTCCCATACATTTTGTTCCTGCTGATGCGAATCGCCCTGTGGTTAGAGGGGACTAAAAGTTTGGCGCGATCTGTACTCGTTAACTTGTAAAACCTACTTAGCTGTGATAGTTTTCCTTTTAATTTCGTCATATATACTGCTGCTGTGATTTTTTCAGATATCCAAATACAATCGTTTCGCTGGCAGGGGGGGGGGGGGGGGACACTTGACTCTAACAAAAATACAAAAATTAACACTTTTAAGCTTAATGTTTCGCAAACGGAACCCTAGATCGAAAAATGGTTTTCTCACACCCCCAATATTTTTAAATTACCTATTCAATGACACCTACCACTAGGGGATTTTATTATACCACTTTATTGACGTGATAAATATGTATACCCATGCCAAACAGCTTTCTAGTACTAATAGTCTCTAAGCTAAGCCGCGGACAGACAGACAGACATACGGACATGGCGAAACTATAAGGGTTCCTTGTTGTTGACTACGGAACCCTAAAAAGGTGGTCGAGAGCTGAAATTTCCTTTTAATTTGATTTAATAAAAAGAAAATCCATATTTTAAATTACTATTCTATAGTTCATAAGCATTTAATGACAGTTTCAGGGCAGCAAATACAATGATACGGATAGTTTAAGTATTATTTCATAATTTAATGACGATATTATCAGATGATATTATTAAAATGTAAATAAAATTAACTTAGTAAAAACCAAAGCAGGAGTATTCAGAAAAAAAATTCATTTCATTTTATGACAAAAATTACTATAATTTAAAATAAACTTAAATACCGAAGATGATAAGATGCAAATATTTAAATACCTATAATAACCTATAAGCCCCCACTCAAATATGAATACCGGTAGTATTGGAGCATTAAATTACTTATTTTAAAAGCCCTCCATAATCAACCTGACTTTAAAAGCAAGCTTTAACAACAACAACGTTTTATGTTTTAAAGTATGTACCATTTTTCCTGCAAGAGATATCCTTAGCTCTTTTATTTTTTAGTACATCTTGCATAAAACCGCTCAAGAATTGTCGAGTATAATAAGATAATACCGTCCAAGCGGGGCAGGTGACAAAAAGTGTTATGAATGTCCGTACACATTAATGTTTTTGCTATAAACCCGTCTTGAATGCATCCCAACTCAACATACCACCTTCAGAATGCAGTCAAGATACTCACTCATTCTAAAGCTAAAATCAGGTATTCAACTCTTAACTGCTTTTCTTATTACTAAAACAATATAAATGACCTCAATATTGAAGAATAAACGGACAAAATCAAAGAATTTGTCTTCAATCATGTTATTGATAACGGTCATTAAGAACGAGACAATAATTACGAAGTGAAATACGACGATGGCAAGGGTTTATTAAAAGAGGTGCTCATTATTTTAAGTTTTTGAAACGATGCTGATTAACATATTAAAGGAGAAGCAGATGAGGCTTCGATCGTCTTTGAACAAGAAGTGGTTAATTACACCGGTTCTGAATGAGGATGGCGTGCGATTTCTGAGCAACCTGGGCAAGCAGCAGGACGCCTTGTAATTTGCGTTCTGGTACATGCCGCAACACTACCAGAGTTGATTTTTCAGCAATTTATCTCTTAGGGACAAGTTAATTTCCAATACGAATTAAAATTCCGAAAGCGTAAAATGATAATGGCAATAATTCTCAGCGGAAATGTACTTGTGGTTGAGCATACTTGTTTATTTGTTTAAAATTTATTTTTTTATGTCTTAATCTGTTTTACTGCATCACCTTTTTTATGTTTTAAAAGAGTATTTATCATAAAATTTAAAGAGATCGCATTGATTGTTCTTTAATAACAATAAACATTTTTGCATATAAAAAAGAATTTAAGTTTACAGGTTTTATTGTTTTCATCCGTTTAAAACTTGAAATTTAAATTAAACAGCAGTAGAAGTTTAACATTTATTTTATCAGGTCTGACTTTAATTAAAGGCTTGTTCAGACATGTGTACAGTTGGCCGCATTTCAGATACCCTTTATCACATATGCCATAAGGGTGTAAATTACAATAAAAAGGACTGGTCCGGAGCTTTGCAATTAAAAGTATTGTAATGTTAATCAGATTTCCTATTGAGATACAAGCAAACGATGATGTGAGATAAATATCTTCTTATTGGCTGTTTGCCCACAAGATTTATTATGTAAGGTAGGGATGTACTGAATATTGGATATGTGTTTATATGTGATTTTACTATTCTATTTTATACTTAACAGTGGTATTTTTTTGGGGGAAGAAATTGTTAAAAAGTGTAGTTTGTAAGCCTTTGCAGAATCTTTAATTGCTTTCTATTTAATCAAATTCCTAGGAATGTATATGAATTAGAAACGGTGTTATAGTTTTCATCAAAGGAAAATTATCTACTGTTTCTGTCAATGAGTAACATGAATGTAAATTACGAAAATTATTTGGTACAACCACAGAAATCTGAATAATATGGGTACAACCCTATTCTTTGAACTAATGTTCGACTCTCTTTATATTTGAATGGAGTGAAAATTATAGTATTGCTTTGAATTAATTAAGACATACAGGGTTATTTATTGGTTTGTTATAGTTTTCATCAAAGGAAAATTATTTTACTGTTTCTACTAACGTGAATATTCATTATGAAAATTATTTGATTTGGTACAACCCTAGTCTTTGAACTCATGCTCGACTCTGTTTATATTTGAATGGAGCGAAAATTATAGTGTTGCTTTGAATTATTATAAGACATACAGAATTATTGGTTGTAGTAAATTTTACATATTCATTTGAAAGCAACGTTATTCAAGGTATTAATTGATACCGACTACACAATAGATGAGAACTTGTTTTTTATCTTTCTTAACATTGGAATCTGTTGTTTCTAAATAAAATAAGACTACAAGTTTTTCTTTTCTAAAATTTTAAACTTAAGCCTTTTGTTTATTATTTATTTCATTTCAGACACTAAACTTACAAACAAATATTCAACTTTCACTGGGGATTGTAGGAATTAAGTCTCAAAAAGTTTTTGTAAAGCAAGAGGTAGAACAATAAGGTTACAACAACCTGATTTAATGCCTTAATCTGTATTTACTGGGACGTTTTGTACGTCCAATTTTCTGCCTGAATTTACTGCGCCTCTCCTTAATGAGTTTGCTTGAACTTCAGATTTGTTTAAAGTTAGTTATATCATGTTTCTGCAAAACAAATGTTTAATTCTCTTCATAACTGCCTAAACTTTGAAGAAATATTATAACAAATTATTATTCAACTTGATGTTATTACAAGGTCAATAGATACGAATCAAAAAACCGACAGGGAATATTAAATTTCTTAGGACTGATTGATAAATCAAAGATCAAAATAAAAGTAACTAACTAACACTAACGTTTCCGTGCCTGGTGAGAACATACGTACGATGTCTGATACAGAAACCATTCCTACCAAAGTATTGTAATATATAATAGAAGACGGTTTCAATACAATAGCTGCTTTAGAAATAATAAACAATGTCATTCGCTTTTCTAGAGAGCTTGCGGTTTCTTAGCTTTCAACAGAGCTTTTTTTATTTCTTAACAGCTTAAAATGTCATCGAAGAACAACATTCCCGCGTCATTACCACTAAGTCATTCACCTACTTACTTTCTTACTTCATCTATTTTCTCGACTATCTTTACATCAATACTTTTATTTTTAATACACGGATCCGAACTAATGGATCGAGTAGCCGACTTAAGTGAAGAAGTCATTTTTGTGTTGTCTCGTGATGGGTTTTCAAATATTGACCACTGGTTCGGCCATTATCGGTTGGGAGCGCAGTGTCGCGCTGGCTTAGATAACGTTTGGTGTGACGCCGGCTTTATAAAAAAATGTCTTGTTTGTTTTGGTTCTTGCTGTCTGTTTGACGTTAGCTGATATTACACGGCCCTGTTTGTTGTTCGATTTTAATTAAGGGCAAGGGTGGTTTTGGTTGAAGACTGGACAGTGGACTGTTAAATAGATGGTTATCTGTGATTTCCGTTTTCGCTTCTGTTGTTGTTTGTTTTGCTCTTGGATTGAGTAATTAAACAGCGACGACGGGCGGAATAAAATAAACAAAGGAATACAAATAAATTCTCTTGGGAAAGGAATAATTAATTCAAAATATTTGTCTTATCAGTAATTTGTTTCTAATCGATCGTTTCTAGTTAGTTTGTAGCACTCTAAATAGTTTTAAGAGTAATAAATATATATATTTAAACAAAGCTTCTGGACAATTCTATAGTACAACATCGAAGGAAATAGTTCATTTAACACATGATCTAAGCTGAAATAAAAACACAATAAATCTGAAACTTTAGACACATGTGTTGAGTGGGAACATTAAGAAGATATTAATGATATACAGACAGACATCCGATCCTAACCCAGTGTATATTTCAACACCCTAATTGGGAACAAATGTACGAAAACCATACTTTTGAAGGAAGTAGGTAGTATTATTATTTGTTGGCGCCACTAATTTGGACTCAACATTATGAGGGATGAAAGGATAAATGTTATGACATATTAAATTTACGAGATCACTTGTTAAGAAAACTATTTAAAATTAAAAAGTAGAGTGGTTGCTTTTTTAAAGAACGATTACAAGATTGTACAAGACCTAATGAAAAACAATGCTTAATATAGGTATTTTTACACTACAACATAAAATGTCAAGATTGTCCATCGTAACAAAGATTTTTTGAAAGGCAAAATTTGAAAGATCATGTCACTTTAAGTAATTAAGGTAATAATAAGTAATTAATATAATATATAGCCAAAAAATGACAAAGAAAGTAATACCGTACCTCACTTCAAATACTTAATAAAACTTCCAGTAGTATGTGATAATTGCAGAACACTTACCTGTAAAGAATAAAGACAATAAATTAGATATTGACAGCACAAATAGATAATAATATTGCTATTAAGCATTCTTGTATCTCAATCCAAAAAAAGCATTAAATTTTTACATTACATTAGTATTAGTTTGATATTAGTTTTTAAATGCAAGCGTAGGTGTGTGATCAAAGGCAAGAGGTGCGTTCCGGGTCACCAGCCCTAGATAAGAAGTGTTTTGGGGACGCCTTAATACTCAGAAAAAGAGATTACAATTTTATTTACTGCTCCAAACCATTTGATAATCCATGTCTTAATTAACCAACGGAACCGAACCCTTTACTATGATACTTCGAATTACAAATCTCTCACTAAGCCTCAAAACATCTCCGCAATCGAAAACAGAATTTATAGAAGTCTAAATAGAACTTGTATTCCAAAGTTGAGTAAAACTGTTAGTATTACGAGTCTAGGGGGTATCGTTTAATGCGTCGTTTTGATTATGTTTCATTAGTAGCGGGTATTTTACATGTGTTTTGTCGACGAGCAATATCCATTTGCTCTAAACCATATGAAAGTTATTTTTGTATTTCGAACTACATTTTTATTACTGTACGCATCACCATTAAAATCTCGGACTTGACCTTTAAATAAAATTTTAATTTAATGTTGACTTTGACGGAACTATAAATCTTTTTGATCTGCCGCAATAAATCTAATTGAGTCACCTTAAATTTAAAACGACAGCGTAAAACCAAACAAGTATCAAAATACCGGCTCGAAAATCTCAAAGAACAAAAATCAATCAGGAGCTGTAATCCTATAAGACCATAAACAATCACAGATAAAGCCCAGTTTTACGATCTGCCAGGGCGTTTATTACCATAGACTACGCTTGAAAGGAAAACAAAAGTTGAGAATAAAGGCATAAACAAAACGGGCGAGTTTCCGACAATATTGTTAGTTACACTAACAAATTTACGGTTATTCTGACCAATATAATCGGATAAGGGAGATCCGATGTCATATACATGTTCTAGCACAGTGAGCCAACCAGCTTCTTTGGGACTATTTATGTTTTTTTACCATTCAATTTAATCAGTCTTATAGATGCGATGATTTCAATCGAATTGTCCATGGTTCATGTTTAATATGCTTATGGCTATGGTTTCACTGAAAAGAAAACAAATTCTTGGCATTATTTTTAAATTTGCATCATTTGGCTTCCATTAGGTACCTTTATTCTCTCTACGTACATAATTCATCATAAATAAAATTTTTGTTCATGCCCAACTAACCAAACTGAGAAATACATGAGCGATAGAGCGTAAGCCGTTAAGTATTGATGAAATACGAACTGGCTTTATATCCGGATATATTCCCGATATACCTTCGCTATATGTCCATTTGGGCACAAATTAAGCGGCAATCGTCAATACAAGAGGGTTACAATAGCGATTCATACACATCGAGGGGCTTAAAAAGCGATACAAGAGCGATTCATACGTCATTCGGGGTCCACTAACTACCTTTAATTTCTATTTGCGATTTCGTCAATATAAGAGGGTTACAATAGCGATTTATACACACTGAGGAGTCCAAAACGCAATACAAGAGCGATTTATACGTCATTGGGAGTCCACTAACTACCTTGTATTTCTATTTGCGATTTGAGTCATGTTCCATCTCTTTTTTTCCTTGAAATGTTTAATTTGCGAACTCTTTCATTTTAAAACTTAACCTAAAATGGTGTAAGATACAAATAAAGTGAACGATATGCGACGCAAATAAATTGGATGTTATTTTTTCCATGGTATAGTATTATGTGTGTTGTGAGTGAAATTTCCTTACGAAGATAATTTTACTGGTATTCTATATATAGTTTTCCACTTCGTTTTTAATACGCCTTCCTAATAATGTGAAAGAAGATTGAAAATTAGAGAAATGTGCAAAGAGGTTAGGTTAGATATTTCGTTTATTTTCTAAATTATCGGCTGCAACTGCAGCAATGTAGTACTCCTTCATTCTTTTTAAAAATTCTTTCATTCTTTGTCGTCAATATCTGTAACGAAACGATAATTTCGATGAACCAATTCAACAAAATAAAAATAACAATGGCGGAATATTTCTTAGGAGTATGTAACTTCTCTGAGCATTTCATACGTCGTTAGGACGTAGAAAGTAGGTGACTAAGTTTTAGAGCAATATGATAGCGGTGTATAAAGCCAAATCATGGCCTTGATAGCAATCGATCATAAAATTTTAGGGTACGGTAGCAAATATATAATGGTTTAAAATGAAATACACTATAAAAGCTTTTAATGTTTTTTGTTTTATAAATATAAATAATAGGTACTGATAGACATGATAATTTAAATATAAATACTGTTATCTCATCTATATATTTCGGGTCGGTGTCGGTTATATTACGTATCGTATCGTACCGTACTACCGTACCGTACCGTATCGTACCGTACCGTATCGTATCGTACCATACCGTACTTCTTCGTACCGTACCGTACCGTACCGTACCATGTCGTATAGTATCGTATCATATCGTACCGTATTGTACCGTACCGTACCGAACCGTACCGTACTTCTTCGTACCGTACCATGTCATATCGTATCGTATCATATCGTACCGTATCGTACCGTACCGTACCGTACCGTACCGTACCGTACCGTACTTTTTGTACCGTACCGTACCGTATCGTACCGTACCGTACCGTACCGTACCGTATCGTGCCCTACCGTACTTCTTCGTACCGTACCATGTCGTACCGAAACGTACCGTACCATACCGTATCCGTACCGTACCGTACTTCTTCGTACCGTACCGTACCGTACCATGTCGTATCGTATCGTATCATATCGTACCGTGCCGTACCGTACCATACCGAACCGTACCGTACCGTACAGTATCTTATCGTACCGTACCGTACCGTACCATACCGAACCGTACCGTACCGTATCATATCGCACCGTGCCGTACCGTACCATACCGAACCGTACCGTACCGTATCTTATCGTACCGTATCGTATCGTATCGTATCGTATCGTATCGTACCGTATCGTATCGTATCGTATCGTATCGTATCGTATCGTATCGTATCGTATCGTACCGTATCGTATCGTATCGTATCGTATCGTATCGTACCGTATCGTATCGTATCGTATCATCATCATCATCATCATCATCATCATCATCATCATCATCATCATCATCATCATCATCATCATCATCATCATCATCATCATCATCATCATCATCATCATCATCATCATATTATTATTATTTTAAACTATTACAAATTATTTGAAAAGCTAATTTAACAAAAAACATGAATTTCATTGATAAAGTGTGTACGGAACACTCAAGGCACGAGTCCTACTCGCACCTATACGGCGATGTCACGTATAATAGAAATATAAATCGCTCTTGTGTCACTGGTCTAAAATGGCAAATTCTAACTGAATTAAGAGAACATAAACTCTAATAGACTCCATTTAAGCATTATGTAACTCTACGAGAGTATTTAAACTCAACTGTACGTGCTTAATTCTTGTATCGGAGTTAGTAATATCGGATATACGGCTGCCATACATTGGCGTTATGATTACACTTTTATATTTCCTAAGCATACTATTACTGCCTATTGGAGTTGTAAATCGCTAAAATAGCATTTACTAACTCTTTTCTGCACCTCAAAGCTTCAACAATTGCTGAGAGCATTAGCTAACGTTTTTCTATGTCTACAAGTAAATTTCACCGCTTTTATAACCCTCTTTTGCGTCCAAGAGGATTTACAGAAGCGAATAAAGCAGCTTGTGTGTTAGTTGGGTGATGTCAAGAATATCATTAAAAAACCACCTCTGCACGCTTTGGTAAAACAACTTCAATTTCACGGATGTTTCGTTTAGAAATCAGTCACATCATATATCTGGGAATGATTTAGAATGATTCAGTAATGCGTTCGTTAACCATTGACCTTATGGCATTGACGTTTTGATACATGACGTGCTATTTTATAACTTGAATGAACAATATATAGAATTTTGTGAATAATACCGCTGAAGTGACTAATGCAGTGAATTTGTTGGTTTCCTGGGTAACATAATTTTAAATCCTAGAAATTGTTACTTTGGTGATTAATCAATTGCCGTTCTCTGTGTTTGGCCTCTTCTATTTTTTGTTAATATTTACTATTCGAAAACCGTTTCAAGTTTAGACATATTTTAAAATAAGTGTGCGTATCCTTTTTAAAATTAAAAAGCAATGACCTTCAATCTCTCTGAAAGAGATGACAAATCAAGAAATATAAATCGTTTTTCTCAAACTCACTCAATATTTATAAAATTTCGAAATAAGCCGCCTTTTCTCACAATATTGCTGTGCCCAACAGGGTGCATAATGATCTAAAATTTTTATGTAACATCTTTAATGTACATTATGCTTGCAATAAAAATATTGAGTATTGAGTTTTTTGTAGGTTTAAAGGCAAATACTTCATAACTAAACGGCAAAGATTAGCAAAGAAGAACCGATCAAAATAATTAAACTGCAATTTCCTTTAAAAGTTGATGAATATTGCATGATGATTGTAAAATATAATGAACACGAAGTTTTACTTACGGTTATAATCAACAATCTATAAATATTAATATTGCTTATTGAAAATTTGCGATTATGACCTTTTAGGTGGGATATCAGAATAATACAAAATTATTTATAATACTTCTGTTATAAAAAATAATAATTACTGTAGACTCAGGTAAAAATTATAAATATAAAATAATTATCTTGCTGAGTGAGATGTTTAACTATTGAGCGACAAAAAAATTCAAATAATTTTTATTCAGTTATTCTTATTTTATTTGGGAAAATTTGATCTCGTCTCTCTCTCTCTTTTGGCCAAAATAATTTAAAGAGAGAGAGACGATATACACCTGGCAGTAATACAGTTGACTGTGGGTATACCTATATTATAATTTGTTATCTTTTTCAAATGGCGTAAAGTGAGATACAACCACAGATTACACCAAACACGCCTGGTGTGCCCTGAACGATTATATTATACTCATAGCCAATTAACTGACAAATTATTCCACTTTAACTGGTCATAGGCTTCGGCCGTATAAGCCACTTGTCACGATCCGGTATGACGTCATAAAAAGCCGTATCGAAAGATGGGTTACTTAATTATTTACTTAGGTCTCAACGCGTTCCAATATAGGCACGGTAATAGTCTGGCGTAAGCCCCTAGTGAATAATAAAACACTTGTTTTTGTTTTTAGTGTACTTTTCTAATAACTGTTGTAAATTAATAAAGACAATTCAAATTTCATATTTGGTTAACTGATAAAATAAATTCAAGAGGGTAGTAGTGGATTTTTTTCCCTAGAGAGGCAGTTTATATGCCGTATGCTATATTTAGATGGTGTCTCTCTCTTCAACGGAACGCTCAGTTAAATGAAGATACTAAATATGACATCTGAATCACGACTGCGATGCGTTCGCGTCGGTTTGAGCATTTGAGCATGGAACAGACATGAACTCAGTTTGACAAGGTCATGCTCACGTCAGGCTTCCAAGATTGACATAACTTGACATTAGGAGCATTCCTTTTTGAATGGTTATGACGAGAGAGTCTTGCTAAGAAAAAGGTTTTTTTTTTTGTGTATATATATGTACACGATAGCACTCGTACATTATGTACAGTAGTATTATTTTAATAATGTGCGTAGGAATCTTCGCCACTGTTCAGCAAAGGCCGTAATTCCGTATTGGTATTTCCGCTTTCTATACAAAACGTGACAAATTGTTCACTTCACCTATTAATTGTTTCCGGTTCCGTTTTTTTGTAAGTACATGGCCCAAAATGACTTTGACTCTAATGTTTTCTTTAATAAGTGTCCAAATACTATTTAGTTACTCTTACAATTTATGGTTCGGCTCATTTTCGAGAATACGAGCAGTGGCAAAGATTTGTATGCACATTTTATATTTAGCAGATCTGTATAAGCGCTTGTCTTGATAACAAGACGTCGCAGGTTCGAATCCTGGCCCGGAGAATTTTTTCAAATTCTTGTCTTTGGATTTGTTTCTGATTGATGTTTTCTAGTTATAGCGATGGATTTCGCAAAATAAACACAATCCTATATATTATTGAAACCTAATAATTTTATGATTATACTGAACAACTTTTCCAAATAAACAATACCGCGGAAATGAAAAAAATATTCTCCTCTATCCATACTAACTTTAAAAACTTACGGCAAACGTATGGGCGACTGAATTTTTTTTTCACTTGTGCCGGCTTGTTTCTTTGGAAATGTTGTTCAGTTTGATCAGTAGAGCACGTGGTTTCATTTTTAGATAAATGGTTGACTATTTACACCCGGTATATACTTATTTCATTCTCATTTTTGCAAAATAATGACGAAGGAATCTAGGTAGTTTTTAGGTCCCTTTCGTTATTTTTGGTTGGTCAACGATCTCTGAAAAGATATACCGTGTTTTTTGTAGTGAAATTATATGATAACGACGTGATTAAGAAAAGTTGAGATGTTATTAAACCTTTATAGTTCCACAATTCTAATAAATCTGAACCTCTTACACCACTAGAAACTGTAACAACCATGTCCTCTAGTAATAAACGAGCACCAGAATCAATGTCCGAAGATATTTTTGTCATAGAAAAATAAACCCTTTTAATGGCTAGTAAGAGTAATTTTAGTCCTCTTATCCTAGTTTCTAATACTGATACCGTAGCGTCCGTGTTTAGAACATTGGTTCAACTTTTAAGTAATAGAGATAAGGGTGATTTTTAAACACATTGATGGTTCCCTATGGTTCTTCATACTGATTGATATCGTACGCCTGGAGGTTTGAAGTAGTTTGAAGTAAATGTGAGGTAAAAAATACCCAATGGCATCTTAAAGGTGAAGTAATTTGACCATAGCACGTCCAGTTTACGTGGTCTTAGCACGTTGGATCAAACATAAAAAAGCGTGGTTCCTGCTATATTTAAAAAAAAAATAACAAAACGTACCAAACTTAGATATGCCAAATTACACATAACTGTCTTCAGTCTGCTTTTGTTCACATGCACTTATCAAAAGTACATATCTTCCTAAATATTTCGGATGATTGGGCTCTTTTTCCTGATTTTGTTGACATAGGTCTTTTTTATCGGCCCATTGAAGATCTACCTTCGCCTTCTCAATCTTCTTTCATAAATTCTCTCTAAAAACCTTTTCTACGCATATTAAAACATGGTAAGAGAGATTACATAAAATAAATAAAAGTTTCTTCCAATAAACGTAAGCTCTTTCTTTCTCATAAAAGCTAAAATGTAATTTTTATTCAAGTACAAAGAGAAATCAAACAATGATGCCATTACATCAATTTCGATGCTTTTTACTTCCAAATTATTTTGTTAAGAGATATTTGAGTGGAACGTTCAAAGTAAATAATTTCTTAAAAGCTCCATCAGTGAAATAGCTATTTCGTTTTGTAGCTTTTTGTTAAATTTCACAAAAAGTCTCGCAATTCGTAGAAAAGTGTTACTAAATGTCAATTGACTTAATGTGATCTTGTTTTTAATAAAAGTATACGACTTAAACAAAAATGTTTGACAAAAAAGTTCAAGGTGTAAATTGATAATAAGGAAATCCTTTATCTAAAATAGCTTAATATAATTATATAATAATTAAATAACAGTCAAACACTTAAAATAAAACTTACCTAAAACAAAACACTAACCTAAATAAAACCCTTATAAAACCTATACCTTATAAAAATAAACTAAACTAAATAAAAAATCCTAGATCGCCACCGTCATATGGAAGGGTACCTAGAAGGCTGGCAGCGTTTCCTCTTTGAATGGCAAAACTGATTCAATGGCCAATCCTTTATCTACTGATAACACAAAATAACTTTTAAGTTTGCTCTGTAGATCCATCCATCCATCAGCATGGTTACCCACTGCTGGACATAGGACGTATAGATTTCACCATTTTTGGCCATCCTCCTGGTAGAAATGCTGGTGTTGGTATGTTGGTAAGCGTAGTGCTGAAACCCTCGCACCAGTGACGCCACTGCTCGTCACCAGTCTGTTTTTATCCACCCATCCATCCATGATCCTGTCTTCGTCCACTGTTGGACGTAGGGATTTCCAAGATTTCGCTACTCTTGGCGGTCGTCTTGGAAGAAATGCCCGTATTCAGACACGCTAGGCAGGTGGGTTGGTGTGCGCTGTGCTGAAACCCTCGCACCTGTGACACCGCTGTCCGTCATGCAGTCTGTTTCATATAAGGCCCGGTATTTCGGGATGGGTATACCGCCATCAATCGGTCCCAGGCATGCTGGGCCACCTGGTTGTATGCCTGTTTGAGAGCTGTCCTCTTAAGTCGAGCAAATGTCCGGCACTAAATACAATCGAGCAGATTGAATTACCTACACACGAATACAAGCCTTTTTGCGCACGTTGGTGTGTGGAGGTTTGTGCCGCTTATAATTACAATAAATATTATATTTGCCTTATGAATTGAAACAAACAAATCAAAAATAAATGTACACTCCCCAGTACAAAATCCGTAATGTAACGCGCCAAAACTTTATTTTCTTGTTGCAAGATCAACACTAATCAACTTAACAACCCAATTTTCGTCATAAAAGCAATCTGCGACACGCCCTAGACGAATTAAAACGGTTCACTTTTGAACCCTAAAAAAGAAGAACCGAAGTCGAGGCGCAACAAAATGAAGAAATTAACTCAAAATCGGTGAAATAGCGCTGAGATTGAGATAGCTTAATCGACTTCTCATACGGGAACCGGTCCGTTTTTCTCCAAGGTAAGGTGTCGGGTACTTCTCCATCGGCTACATCACTACGTATATATAATGATCGCCATATAGCTTTGCGGACATAAATAATGTTTACAGCAGGTGTCAATGGTACGGCGTGTGTTTAAAGATTTTGTCAAACAAATACTCTGATATCAGTCTGTCCGTGGCATAACTCAAGAACTGTTGAGCCGAGATTTTTCATGTGTTTAGTAATTACACTGAAACCCAGGAAAAAAGGTTTCATGACTTTATAGGTACATACTTGAACTTTTTATACTTGTATACCTAACCTCAAATTTTGATTATTAAATTTATTATTAAAACAATTTAAAAAAATATAACTCGATATATTTCGGCCCTCGGTATGGGGCCGTCATCATGACATTCGAGTTATAATTTTTTTAATTGTTTTAATAATAAATTTAATAACCTCAAATTTGATTTGGTACTTATAAACACAAGGAGAACAACAATTCAAGTCTTTCGAGATATGTTTCGGCCCACTGATGCCCCAAAGTGGGCCGAAATATATCTCGAAAATACTTAAATTGTTACCCATAATTGATAACGGTATCCAACTCAGAAATCAGGAGATTTCATAATATCCGATCGCTTGGTGCTCAATACGGACCACGTTTAAACAAGCAACGATAGGGTGGTGCATTTACCTAGTAAAGTTGGGTGTACAAATATTTTTATACCCAACTTTATTATTTGTGATAAACAACTTTTTTCTTATAAATTGTTATGTAAAATGTATTTTTTGTAAATTTTTTTCTTCATTTATTTACTTTTTGATACCTAATGGTATAAAATCTTGGTTCGTAATGTACATAATGATGGACAGACTTAATTTATTCTAAGATTTCATTGACTTATGTATGGGCAGTCCATACATTACGGCATCGATTTTAATCAAATTAAATTACAATCATCCTATCGTCATTATCTAATGATCCCACTCTCTCAAAAAACTGATGTAATTTTTGTCGTCTCTTATAGAATAAATTTAAATTGATCGAAGTGTTTAACCAATAGTTTTTTTCTTTTGGCAAGACTCCCCATTATTGCTATGACCTTCCCCCTTACTTTCAAATGACGGAATATATGTATGGACATCTTATCAGATAGGAAGACCCCAGTAAACCCAGGTTGGGCTTAACCTGCTCTCCGTTTGTTGTTTTGCCGACAGCGAAATTGTTTTTTATCACAACAACGTGAATTTACTTTGTTTACTAAGAAAACTTTTAAACGTGATTACGTAAATATTTTCCTGAGGCGGTCGGCTGAACTTTTCTTTATTCGTTAGTTCCTTTGGGATTAGCTTGTGGTACGTGGGTAGTTTTGTTTGAAGTCATGTTTTTGTAACTTCTTTAATTTTCTTTATCTACTTCCATACTGCAATAAGGCAATCGCTTCATCAAAAGCAATTTTATAAGTACCTAGATTGTTTATCCGATGTTATTATATTACAACACCACGATTCTGCGCTGCGATTGGCACAATTTATTATAAAACCGCTTGATACCCAATCAACAACAGAGACAAGATATAAGTCCCGACTTTATTTCTTAAGCCACGCAGCAGTCGGGGTCGTCTTCGACCGCCCGCCCTTGGCCTTGTTAACATCTTTGCCGGGGCTTCATCTCCGCGGGCTAAAACCCGCGGGTCCGGGGGGGGCGCCAGTATGGTAGTTGACGGCATGTCGGAGATTATGTCGTGCCGGGCCGCCGGAGGTATGACCGGCAGCTCCACTCCCACTTCATGCTTGCCGGTGGTAACACTCCCTTTATCCTGATATCCCTTCAATTTGCATTACCAAAACGACGCACCCGAGGTTCATAAACGAATGTTCTACTTTTTGTTTTGCTATTAGCACTCATGTCCCAATGACTCAAATTATGTTACAGTCGCACAAAATATTATTTTCGACTCGTTCTATTTATTTTAATCCACTTTACATACCTAAGTTTTTATACGGTCATTCATTATATGACAATAGTAGCTGTAGTAGTCTATGCTCAGGGCAAATAGAAGTTATTTTTGCTACACATAGATGTCTTGGGAAATAATATTCACAGCCTTTTTCTCATTCCCCTATCGTGTACAGCCATTCAAATCACCCGGGTGAGATCCGGGCGTAAAGCCTCGAATCACGGACCATCTATCCGGAGAACGCGTACTATAAAAATAATAATTCGTCTCAGTCAGACGAGGTGTAGAGTAAAGGCCGATAGCGATTTCTGTCGAGATCTACCGTTGATATAAAATAGTCATCTTTTTAGCATTAGTGTCTTCTGTTTGGTTGTGGTTTAGTGTAACTCAAGACCGTCTTGGGACATTATTACATGGGACGTGTATTTGCAAATATGTAAGGATGGAAATGAGATCATTTAATTACGTTGGCAAAACGGTGCTTAATATTAATAGTCGAAGGAAAACGAAAACAATACAAAAATCTTCTATGACGTCACACCTTGCATGTTCTTTAGACCTATATTTTATGAGCCTCATGCATGAGCAACACTTCAAGTATAGTTTTCCTCTTACTTCGAGTAAGAATTAGCTCCGGTCAAAGTCGCGAAAGCTTGAAATATAAATAAAAACTGGTATAAAGAGCTGACTGCCAACCACAGAACAGTTCTGAGCTGCCAACCTTCAACGATGGAGAGGTACATAAGAAAGAGAGCTTTTAATTTTTTGAAATAAAAGATTCAACAAATAATATTAGATTTATCTTGAAAAATAAACGCGAGATCTAATTCATCTACGCAATTTATGATAAATTTACAGAGAACTCATATTTTTATTTATTTTTCATACTTTAAAGTGCATAAAAACAAGCAAGTAATATTTTGTTCCAAAATTCGTTTCAGGTTTTTAACTTGGACCAGAGGTCAAAAGCGTGTTCGTGATTTGAGGACCAACCGGCGCGCCGCATTATATTCCCAGTGCTTCCCGCGACTTCAGCATATGTAGCTCATTTTTATTCGACTCTAAGTCCTATGATAGCGTCATAAGGGCTACCTGTACAAAGATTTATGTGCTGGCGTCTGTCACTACGTCGATCTTGAATATTCCGATGGAACACGTTACCTATTACTTACTGGCTGGATAGAGAGAGCTATTTAGGTTTTTTGAGAAATTATTGCAGTTTTTGTATGAATATAATAAGTATATGAATGTCAAGCTGCTTGCTACTTAAATTTTTTCTATGTAACTTTTTTCAAGGTATAAATAAAGAATTATTTTATACTCTTTTTGAGCTTTATTTGTTTATAATTATAAAAAACAATAAAACATATTTATATTCGATATATTTCGGCCCGCGGTATAGGGCCGTCATCAGTAACATATTTAAATGGCAGGAAGTTCTATTTGAGAATGTCTTCTTATCTATTTCATAAATGTCTTGTCTGTTTGTCTGGATATAGATTAACTTGAGGTAAATATACGTAAAGGTTTAAAAAACCAGGAGCTTGAAATAAAGCAGAACGTGTACGAACTTTATTTTCTAACGGTACAATTTTTTCAAATAAATGTATCCACAAGAAGAGGCAAAGAAAATTATCCAATTACTTCGAGCGTAAGGCAGTAGCGTCATTATCTCTTCCTTTTAAACTCACACGACCATTAAAAGGCTAAGATATTTCGATATGCTAATAACATACAATTATCATTTCATAAACTGCGGGGCGAAAATTTCATCGCCCACCTTTGTATAAGCTTCTTATTTTGGCCTCACTTCGGTCCGATGGAAATATTCAAATTCATAATCCGACATGAACGTGCAATCCCAATGTACGGACGCCAGCAGGACAGGCTACCTATTGGCAGTTCTTATTGCGGCGTCATAGCCGTTAAAATCGTTTACAAATAGGGAGCTTGAACTGCAGGCGACTGTACAAAAAAAATGCATCAACAGGCGGAATTGACAACCAACCAATTGCTGTAGGTATAATTTCTGCTAAGGATTTTAAATGAATGGAACAAGGGTCATAGTTGCTTGTGTAGGGCGCATGAGAAATGTATGAGAGAAGTATAACAATATGTTTCGGCCTGTCAACGCATTTTCGTCTTTAATTTATGTAAATAACATTATTAAAGTATTAAAAGGTTACGGGGCATCGGCAGGTCCCCGCCTGGACTTTTTGTATTTTTTATATTTTCTAATTTAGCAGGCTTCACAGTTCGATTAATATCAGTATAACGAAGGAAATATAAAGTGGGTTTTTGAAATAAATGTTAAATTATTCACTGATCTTGAAACTCGCAAAGCTTTTGATGCAGTTTAATCAGATGGTTATAATCTTTGGGACTTAAGTCTTTGTGTTAACTGGCCTGGGGTACTAGCATGAACTTGGTATCGACTCGACATCGATTCGATAAATAAAAATGTAACTCTTATTTCATTAAAATAAGGGTGATCGTTTAGAATTTATTGATTTTATCTGTCAAATTTATCTAATCGACGCGTACGTGCTCGCATAGCTGATTATAGAAAAATTGTTTGAAAATAATTTCTTCTTTTTACCAAATCATGCGAAGCAAAAAATTAATTAAAATATATGTATAAATTATACAGGTTAAGAAATTAGATATTACGAAGTTTTCATGTAATACACCAACACACATACAATACAACAAGCTATCATCGCTATTAAATAAAGAAAATAACAAAAAGGATAGTAGATGCTAGTGATTGTTGGCACTTGGTGGAATTTATAAAACATTGTTTTAAAAAACACTTGTACTTATCCACATATTACAATATAACTTTATTATGCCCGACCGGTTTCGCTGTAAAGCATTTTCTAGGGCTTTTTACACATCCTAACTAACAAATAAATAATATACACTACAATCATGTCTAAAATGACGTGCAATAAATGAAACATGTTTCATTTATTGCACGTCATTTTAGACATGATTGTAACATGTTTCATTTATTGCACGACATTTTAGACATGATTGTAGTGTATATTATTAATTTGTTAGTTAGGATGTGTAAAAAGCCCTGGAAAATGCTTTACAGCGAAACCGGTCGGGCATAATAAAGTTATATTGTAATATGTGGATAAGTACAAGTGTTTTTTAAAACAATGTAACAAAATAGTAGTTTATGCTACTAGGGCGAAAAGGAATAAATTACGAGGACGATTTAAAACACGAGCGTAGCGAGTGTTTTAAACGTAACCGAGTAATTTATTGCTTTTACGCCCGTGTATCATACTACGTTTTTCAATGCATAGTGTGAGGAAATGAAAACAAATATAATCTTGTGAACTTTAAATTATAATTGGCTCAAAAGGACTGTATCCAGAGCCGTTAAACAGTGGAAAAAAAAATTAACATCTATGGTACACAGGAAAGGTTGCAGGTTAGCCAACCATTGTAAATAAATTAAAAAAAATAATAATAATAAAGCCCTAGGGCAAAATAATCGACTTTTTGTTCGGTTTTGATGCATAAAAAGTGGGCCTTTACGAGCACATGCATTGAAAAGGAAATAAAAGTTTCTTAAATATTATTTTGAGAAATTGTAGTAGGTGAAGAAGACCTTAGAACCCTTTATGTGTCTATCCAATACCAATATACAGAAAGTGCGTTGACTTGCGTCAATCTTTAAGGGTGTCTCGCCAGTGTTGACACTGCCACACCACATCAGTCAAACCATCACTTCCTTATCACCCGACTCCTTCATCATCCAGCCATCTTATCACGTGGCGTCGGGAGCAGTTACCTGATTTATCATTTTGTAAATAAATGTAGACAGCGCTTTATTAACCGGCTAGAGTAATGGATAGGGCCACGTGGGTATGTGATGGATGGATTAGATTGTTTTTATTTTTCGATGAATGTTACTTGTAGGTACAAAGTGGGATTACCCATTTTGAGGAAGCCGATACATTCTCCTTTATCCATTCTGACGACGACGTTATATGCTATGACGGTCTGAATAAACTCTGTTTGTGTAGGTCAGGTATTAAAGATTCTATCAAGTATTTTATATATTTCAAAATAAAGATACTGTTGTGGACGTCTTTCGCTTTTCCTGGATTTCGTATCAGACAGCCGTGTCTTGGAGAAGATTCAAAAGAAGAATGATTTTATTTTGTTTTGGTTGGATGCCTTTTGTTACGATTGTGTATATTATAAAATCATCGCAATGATGTCCAAAACATTTTCAACTACCAACAAATAAATTGCTTCACCTTACTATACCTTTTCTGAGCACACTAGGCTTTTTTGTCAATTCCGATAGCTTAATTTTTAAAAGATTTAAAAAAAAAAATTGTAGAGAATAATTTTTACGCCATTTTAGGACATAGGTTTCATTATTTTGGTATATAAATTAACCATTACTTTTTAAGACTTTTTAAGGAATTGTCCCATATGAAGTCACTTGAGAATTTTATACGTTTAACTGATTGTGTGATGTGTGATTGCTAATAAAAAAAAGTCTGTCTCTGTCTGTCTACTCATCTGTCATCAATCTGTCAAATCAGTCGGAAGCAAATTATTATACATTTATCTTGATAGCAAAGGACACATTTCTAAACAGCAATTTCTCAAGTGACGTCCCACGGGGTTGCAGTTTTTTGGT
Organism: Ypsolopha sequella; assembly: GCA_934047225.1. NCBI lineage: Eukaryota > Metazoa > Arthropoda > Insecta > Lepidoptera > Ypsolophidae > Ypsolopha > Ypsolopha sequella. The sequence goes on from OW203991.1 coordinate 21,277,789, forward strand.
AAAAAATATATCATCATGAGGTTTTTTAGACCACAAACTCTAAAATACGGCTTATTAAACCTTATTCTCGAAATGGTTTTCGAATTAACACACCTGAACATAATTTAATCTAAGCGAATTAAGGAGCACACGTTTGCTAGAGGACATTATAATTGTCTATATCTATAGACATTTATCGGACCAACTAAGGTTGTGCTTTTACCGAAGCTTCTACACTGCGACACGGTTCTTTTGCCACGTGGATTGGTCGTGTCCAAAATCGGAACTAACGCCGCTACCGTACCCCTTGTTTTACAGCTGCGCCCCCTGTCAATCTCATCCACACGCCAAAAGAGCCTTGTAACACTTTATGTGCGACTATCAGCTCTATAAGCTAGTTTCAGGGCTATACTGCAGGCAAACAGACAAAAAACAAAACCATAGCTGAGTCTGTGACCATAGATGATTAATTTTTTTTTTACTGAACCTTCAAAAGTAACAGATTAAAAGTTTAAGAAATCGAACACTTTTTTGTCACTTATGTTTAGTATACCAAAATGTTATAAAATTTCTTAATCCTATGAAACAGAATAACAAACTTGCAAGGAGTGTAAGCTATTGTTAGAGCTCAAATAATGCAACCCTGCTTCCATAAGCTGAAATAATCCTATTAATAAACGGTAATAACAATACACATTCCGTACACTTACTCGTATCATACGTTTTTTACGTTCCGATAAACGGAAATAGAGGGCAAGTTTGTTTGTTGAACGTTAATGCGTTTCGTTTCAATATTTGTGCTGCCAGTTCGAAGCTGATCAAATAAAACTCCGATAACGAAAAGTTACTTAATGTGGACGTAGACTTTGAAAAAAGTAACTGAGGACGGATTTTTATAGAAACTTTGTATTATTAGTTTTTGTTACACATCCATAGAAAGGTTCCACAAGAAAAAATAAATATCACATAATTTTGGTACGGTTATAAATGTTTGAAAACTGTTTTAAAGTTATGAACAGAAAATTACTTGTACTATCCCACAAATTATCCCACAAGTGATTTCCTGTTCATAATGTATTGCAAGTTCCACCAAATGACAACAATCAACTATATAAACATTTTTTGTTTTAAAGTTGACTAGTAACGTTAATAAATTAATGTAATACTAACAAAATTTATTTTATATAAACTTCAATCGAAAAGTACCCTGCGCCATTTCGCCAAAACGATTCTCTAAAATTCTACGCTTTTTTATCGCCTAGAAAAAAAAGTGATCGTGATTTCGATGACGCCCGATCGTTATTTCGGGGACATCACTATTTTACTGACACCAAACTGCCTGCGGGCTGTCGCAAAGTAAATGGCTAATTTGCACCGTATTTGCCGTCCAAAAACCACAAAAATTAGACAACCCAGTCAGGCTAAAATAACTGGTGAACTACGCTCGTAAAAGTTGTATTAATTCAATTTTTCTCGTGGTTAGTCTTTTATTACTCTAAGGTGCGTGAAAAGAACCGTTTCTTTTGAGATATAGCCATTAGAACACAGTCGAGATTCTAAATTAACAATCGATTTTGCGTAGGACGGTTACAAAGTAGTGAAAAGATCGGTTGATTGGACTCGTAGAATTTACTAAAACTGATTTATATTAAATAATTTTCTAATTAATTTTCTCTTTGAGTAACGTAGGTGGAGATGTTAATTAAATATTTTCAAGATATACGAGATAAAAAATAACTATGATTAATATTTTACAGTTTAACTTTTGAAATAGTTCAATCATTTCTACAACTTTGCAATAACTCTACCATTAAGAGCAGCAATAACAGTTAAGTAAAGCAATTTTATATCAATTAGTGCAATTGCTTAATTGCTCAGTATTCCTTGAAAAATAATTGGCATCCTTTCCATTTAACGTTGACAGCATGAAAGCTGTTATTATTCATTTTGTGAAACAGCAACAAAAGTTTAAAATTAAGTTATTTTCAAAAATTCACGTAATGACACTTATTGACAACGACAAAAATTAAGGCATTATCTTGACATTACATTTTACAAAGAGACCGATGGCTGGACACCTCTAATTTCTGAGTTAAAATGCCCTTAGCGGCAATTATTGCATTGAAAACGGGTCTTTCAAGATTCAAATAATTTAATGAAGATATAGACTAAGAGTCGGCTTAATTACTCGTAACGGAATAAACACTTCGACACACTTTGATTATAGCTAAAGGGTTTTGTAATTGCTTTAAAACTCTTTAGTCTACAATTATAATACTACCTGCTCCCATTTATACCTTTAGTTTTGCAATTTAACTAAGCTTTTATTTGAGAGAAATATTTTATAACGTGATCATTAATACAAGTTTATGGTATATAAACAAATTTCGGTATTTTAATGAACAGAGTTGTGTTTTATTTCAAAATTTCTAGAAACATAATAATTATGTTTCACAATTTATGTAGTTTTCCGTTCAGCTAGCGGATATTTGTGAAAAATTGGAATACATTGCTCATTAAAAGTTTCGTAAACTTGTTTTATACCTGGGTGTATGTTATTCAAATATTATATACATTTAGGCCATTATCGAAAATGTGTTTTTGATATAGTGTTGACAAAAAGAAATAGGTCTCTATTCTACATAAAAAGAAAGATCTAGTATGAATTTTTTCAACTCTTTTTGTATATCTATTTTAAAAGGGTTCAGAAGAAATTTATCAAATCTTTGAACTACAGGAGTAGGCACTTTTGCGTGGTTTATTCTATCACTCTCGCTTCGTCCCATCAAAAACATAAAATGTACAAAAATGTCAAGTCTGCAATGCGAGAATTCCATACAAACTAAAATAACAGACTTGGCTTTACATAAGATCTCACAACTTTTTACGGTGGAAAGATTGCATTGCGAGACTTGACATTTTTGTACATTTTATGTTTTTGATGGGATAGTGTTGACAAAAATAACTAGGTCTCCATTCTACATAAAAAGAAAGATCTAGTATGGATATTTTTAACTCTTTTTGTATATCTATTTTTAAAGGGTTCAGAAGAAATTTATCAAATCTTTGAACTACAGGAGTGGGCACTTTTGCGTGTCTTTTTTTATTACTTCATCTCAAGTCAAATAAAAATGTAAAACGCCTCTTTTTTATCTTCTTTCTTATGTCCTTCCATCTGATCGTCCACATTTGAATTCCTCTGGTAGCTCATCACCATGCAGACTTCATCATCAAGAAATGTTGTCGTCAGGCATACTCTTTCAACAACCACACATTAACTTTACTATAGTAAAGGACCTTTTTCAAACCATTAGCTAGATATAATCTCATCGTTTCTTTATCGCGACAAAGACGACCAGAATTTTTACCTGAATATGTCAACCGGTCAACTCAACTCCTATAACACTAAAGAGATCATGCATCAATGTGTCAAAGCGAGTAGGGTCCTATTGGATAATCGATGGATACCAGTCCTTAATTTCAAAGCAATAAGAACTTCAGATAAGTAAGAAATTAGTTCAGAGTGTACAATAGAGTGAAGAAAAATGTGACTTCGAGCGACGCCCGAGTAATTTGCTTCAGTGGATCGTTTCGATTTGTTCCATATTTTGTATGTATTTATGTGTTTTTTTGTTCTATATTTCTATATTTCGTTTCGGCTTTCAGACGTATGAGTTAAGTCAGGCACTGTTCCTAGATTTCTTAGGGGTGTCTCATAGATGTGTTGTAAATAGAGAAAATAGATGTTCTGAATTTGTTTTACATATATATGTTTGAGTTCTATTTTTTATATGAAAAGCAACATAATATTATTATAGAGAAAACACAAAATATTTTTTTTAAATAATTGCCCAGTCAATCTAACAATGTTTGTATGCAGAAGATTGAATTAAATATACACTGGGTGAAAATTGGGAATTAATCAGTTAACTAACTGAAAAATTGAAATTCAAATGAATGTCTGAATATTTTTTTTTTAATAATCACAATAATTTGACCATGCCTAAGAACGGTATTAGTAAGATCAGACGTTTAAATATTTCAGTAAGTATAATAAACAATGTTCTTCCGGGAAGGGGGGGGGGAGTGTCAATAATCTGAAAATACTTCGAAGTCATTTTGGTAGTGTATATTTACTTCGACCTCAAATCTTTCATTTACTGGACTATAAAGACGCTGCCCATTTGAAGGATTATTTCAGTAATTATTATTAAAATACATATCTTTGAGAGATTATTTAGAGAAACCGGCCAAGTGCGTGTCGGGCCACGCGCAGTGTAGTGTTCCGTAGTTGCCCTGCAATATGCGGACTTCTTCTCCAACTACATTTTACAAGTTTGTCGACTAATACAGATCGCGCCAAATTTCTAGTACGCTCGGAAATTGCTCTTCCCAAGAACGGCCCATACATTTTGTTCCTGCTGATGCGAGGGGACGTGTTTAGAGGGGACTAAAAGTTTGGCGCGATCTGTACTCTTTAACTACTAAAGCCAGTAGGCTTTAGGCGAAATTAAAAGGAAAACTATCACAGCTAAGTATAGCTGTGATAGTTTTCCTTTTAATTTCGTTATATATACTACTGCCGCGATTTCTTTCACGTCTCCAAATACAACCATTTCGCTGGCAGGGGGGGAAAGGGGGGGGACACTTGACTCTAACAAAAATTAACACTTTTATATTTCGTAAAGGGAACCCTGGATCGAAAAATGATTTTTTCATAGCCACAATATTTTTAAATTATCTATCCAACGACATCGGACAATAGGGGATAGACGAGAAAAAACATCATCCCCACTTTACGTGTAGGGGAGGTACCATAAAAAAAAATCTTTTTCAAAATTTTATTGTGCCACTTTATCGGCATAATAAATATGTATACCCTTGCCAAATTACAGCTTTCTAGTACAAATAGTCTCTAAGCTAAGCCGCGGACAGACAGACAAACAGACAGACAGACAGACGGACATGGCGAAACTACAAGGGTCCCTTGTTGTTGACTACGGAACCCTAAAAAACTTAGTCGACTAAAGATAAAAAAATATTTACTCATTTACCAGGAAAGAACTTACAAATAATCCATTCATTAGTGATCCTCGCACTGTGATAGATAACACTTGTTTCGCGAGGGCCAAGGGCCCTAGAATTATAATTGATAGAATCGAGTAAAATTATTATTTATTTCTTGTACAATAAAATGAAAATAATATGGTGTAATTAATTATACATTTAAATTAACTCTAAGCAACTAGGTAATGAATTATATTAATTAACAATAGAAGAAAGAAAAGAATCATTTATTAAAGACAAACTCGAAAAACAGTTACATGATAAAATGTAGGTACATATACTTATACATTTTAATTATGCAATATGGATACTTATTATTATATTTTTCCTTTTTTTTGATGTCTCTATTGCGTTATTTACAATTAAGAATAGACTGTAGGTTGAAGACTAAGAAGAGATTCCGTTTCGTCATAAGTAATTCTGACAAGCAAACCGGCAATTTTGTTCTTTGCCTCATGTAACGTGATTTTTTCAAGGCTACAAATTTTGTTCACAGCATTAAAAAATATGGGGAATAGGGAAATAGCTAAAACGTTGCGCAAAAGAGGTTTTAACTAGAGGTATTTCAGTCCTAAAAACTTTTCCTATTTATTAAATAATATTCAATAAATAGGAAAAGTTTAACCCGATTATATATATTATAATTTCCAGTTGTTGACCTGAATGGGGGGGGGGACCTAAAACCCGCTCTACCTTACGCGTATGCCATCTCCAAATCGCTTCTCAAGCCAAATTGATTGAGTTCCAGACAAATCCACAGATATTTGAGCTTCAAAAGTTGATCGGGCACTTGAGTTTAACTAGTATCTATTTAAGTATTGATTTATAGAGTACTGACTCGAGTGCTTTTCAGAATTTTAATGGTTCGGCTGGCTGAGACCAAAATAGTTGGGTTTTTTCAACAGCTTAGACTTGTTTTGAAATATTTTAGCAAAATAATAATAATTATAGTAATATTTTGTAAAATTTCGTTGTTTTCTTTTTGTCAATTTCACTAATTAAACCAATTTATGATATAAATAAGATAGTAAATATGTTAAATGGTAATAAACTTTGCATGAGTTTTGTTTTATTTTTAATTATTTCTAGCATAATGAGTATGTACGTATGTAGTGTATAATCATACTTTTGTGTGTACAATAAAATATACATTGTACATATTTTGTAAGCTTGTATTGTTTAAAGTTTCAAACTCTTGCCTGTCTTACTCACCCTTGTTCATGTTACCCTGTGTGAAAATGTAAAATGTCTGGAAATATTTGTCTGGGGCCAAAAGAATAACAACTTTTTCATAAAATGTTATAAAAACTTTATCTTTTTTCTCTTTCTTTTGGCAAATCATGTAAATTTAATTGTGTTGGTATAGTTTTTGGAAAATAATTTATTTTTGGATTTTTTTTTGAATGTTGAACATATACAAAGTAAAATATGCGGCGGTAGCTCAGGGGTAGAATGCTGGTCTGTCAATCTTGAGATCCAGGTTCGATCCTCGGTCGGGCATACACCAATGAGTTTTTAGGAATTTATATGGAATATTTGTTCTTACTTACCACTTGCTGAACGTTGAAGAAAAACATCGTAAGGAAACCTGCATGCCCTAAATAGTATTTGTGCCCGAAGTACGGCGATAGGGCTCACCCATCACGTAGGGACGTAATAATCGTCGGTGAAACGCGGGTGTAAATACCATTGGACTGTGCCTTGCATTTCGTAGTTCACACTGAGAACACCACTGACATCCCCTCGGGGAGTCATGTCGTGACGATTGAAATAAACGTTTTAATTTTTTTTTATTTTAGTGATACTAGTTTTGTTTGCTAATAAAGACCGACCGACGGACAGAAAGACATTGCAAATTAAATGTATGGTGTCTTTACATGATCTATCTTTAAGGCCAACGAAATGGTATAGAATGTCATTGGTTAAGGCGATTTGTAAAAGTTTTAGCGTCTCTGTTACTCCATATGTGAAAAAACCCTCAGTGCGAGAGGGACGGATTCGTGAAAATGTAGCAAAAAGTCGGTTTTTTATTAATATAAAATGTACTAAAGAAGCTATCAAAATTTCGTTAAACCATGTCCTAGATACCGTTAAAACCCATCTTATAAAATATAATTGCAGCCCATATATCATTCTAAATTGTCAGACCAGGAGAATTGGTGTCGAAAAAGACCTTATTTCAATAAATATTTCTATCGAGCCGAATTTCTCCAATCGCGTTTCTGTTTTAACAGATCCCTAGAAAAATAATCCAAAAATAATATACTATTTTATCAAAATAATAAATTATTTACCGAAGTAGATATGCAAGTTCTTAAAGTGTAGATTTTTTTTCCGTAGCGCCTTAAGGCAAACAAATGTGTCGATTCAGGGCAACACGACTCAACTTATTTGACAGGACTAAGCTTAATTTGAGCATCCTGTCTTTTTCTTTCTATATCGAAAAGACAAAGATAGAACGCTCAAAATAAGGTTAGTCCTGTCAAATTGGTAAAGTTGTGTTGTGCCAAATCGACACCATGTCTCTTATTTGTCATTGTAAACATGGCCATTCCGTCTTGTCGACGTAGGGATAGTATATATGTACTTAGTACGCTTTAACTTCCACCTTACACAATTACCAAGATATTTTCTGAAGATGACATCCTGAAATATTCACATGCCAAATTTCAGCTTAAGGTGCAGTAGATCCGTCGCATACCGAAAATGATAAACATAATATCTATATCTAAAAAAGTACGTGTCCGAGTAGTGAGGTGAATCAAGAAAATATTGGATACAATGCTGTTTTTAAAGGAATAAAATTTAAGATTTAAACAAAACGACTCATCTCAATATTCACTATAATCAGGATAGCCAAACATTTTCATTTAATTCCATAATAAAATTTAATATAAATTCACACTAGAGACACAGAACTATGTTACAGGTAATGGGTTAGTAATGTTTAAAACAATAATTATTGTTATTTTTACCATTTGTAATTATTATATTTGTTAGAATTATTGTTATTTTTATTAATTTGGACTCTCTTTGCATTTTTTTTCGATGCAGTGATTTTTTCTCTATTACGATTTGGGCTGTTCTAACGTATATTTATAATAACATATATTTTTTCAGAACCCTATCAATTGTTGTTTGAGAGTACTAACTTCGTCGTCAGCTTAGTCCTCGAGTTATACTGCGGAAAGACTGACAGATACTGAAGTTTTGCTATAAGCCCATTGACATGTTAAGCCCCACCGATATGAATAGAACGAAGAAACCGCCAGCTTTGCTAAAAAAAATGTCGCGCAAAGGAAGCAAGGATATTGACAGCACAAAACTTCGAACAAAAGAACGAAGACCCGTCTTGATCTGTATGAAGAAACCTACAGCGTCACTATTCATAATATCAGAACATATTGTCAATAAAATATATACGGGACAATCGCTATTTGTTGTCATTTATATTTTCTCTTCTCAATTCTCCGTCTTCGGACTTCCGGGGGTATTATGTGGGGACAATGGTTACCTACATCCACATTTCTGAAGGTAACATGAGGTATCCGACCACAAATATTTGGGAATGGAGTACGAATGTGGGATTAAAGAAAAAATATACATTGCGTAACTGATTCTGATCAATGAATAAAAGGTTTGAATACTAATATAGGTACAGAAAATATTGGCAGTTCTTAAGGCGCTATATGCTGCAGAAGTGCTGCCACTTTAGAAAAAAAAACATTATTTACTTACTGGAATAATGATTGCAAATCTGCTCAAGTTAATACGTAGATATAGCAATAAACTATTTTTAAATAGGATGGTTTTCAAAGACAACGTCTTTGATGAGCTAAAATTTCAAGTTATACCAAAAGCGGCCATTTTTAGCAAAAGTTAAAATTTTAGCTCATCAAAGACGTTGTTTATGAAAACCATGCTATTTAAAAATAGTTCATTGTTATACATACGCATTTACTTGAGCAGATTTTCAATAAGTATTCTAGTAAGTAAATAATGTTTTTTTTTCGAAAGTGGCAGCACTTTCGCAGCATAAAGCGCCTTAAGGCGTTAGTATTAACTACGTATTACAGTTTTACTAGCACAGAAGGTAGAAATTATGGTTTAGTCTTATATTCAATTCGATTCTGAAAGCTATAATTTTAGTTTTAGTGCTGTCACTTGAGGACTATTTTTTTGCAATGAAGAAAATTTAGTTTTGACAGCACTAAAACTAAAGTTAAAGCCTTCAGAATCGACTTTATTGTCTTTAATTTTAGTGCAAATCTTATTTTTTATTTACATTATTAATTATAATTATGGTTACTTCCTGTCTTATTCCGGCTTCTGTTTACAAAACTTCTTTTAAAAAATACGGCTCAGAAATAGAATGGATCAGAACAAACATTTTAGCAAAATAGATCTGTTTCGTTCGTACTCAAGTTAAGTCAAAACAAAATCAGGATGGGCCTTTTGTTGGCAATCCACTCTGGGTATCATATTTAGGACCGGGATAAACAAGGGTAGAGATAGCAGAAGGATTTCTATGATATTGTGTCTGGGAAAATAAATAGATAGGTATTAGGATGATCGACGAAATAGAGACGAATTTATAAACGTATTGTTTACTTTGTTGTTTAACTTACCTATTGTTTTCGGTTGATAACATTGTTAAAAACATATGTATACTCTTATGAAATGTTATTTCTAATCTAATTAACAGTTGGACTAAATAAATTTAAAACCTAAATCTATAAAATAAATATGATAACGGGAATTATAAAAAAATTTAGGATTTGCCTTTTTTATATTTAATATTCTAATAATATACTATGCATGCGCTTATCACGACCAAAGAATTGGCTTAGTAATTCAACTTCTGAGTACTTTCCCACAAGACGTGTTGAAACCGATTTTGCCAAATTTTTTATCTCCTTTTAGTTATACAATTTATCATTTACGTACCTAAATATTTCAGTTACCATTAGGTTATTTGTTTACAATAAAACCTATAATTGGTTACTTACTTACAGAAATAAACATAGACACGATAATTTATATTTAGAGTTTTTAAAGCGATAGATTTTGCATTAAATCATATAATCATATCAGAACGTTATAAAACCGGAACTTTCATCTCCATTTTTAAACTGTTACATAAAGGGTAAAAAATAAACTGCGTACTCATATTATTAACATGCTGGAATCAAGTTACAGATGTCGAGTTATTTATGAACATATCTTATTCACAAAACACCCTACGATTTGTAAAGCCCCTTTTCAATATACCATTGATATTGTTATTACGCATATGTTACAGTCAATGTATGGAAACAATTTTTCAATATTAACCAGCTTGAAAACATTTTAGGAACTGGTTTGCAAGTGAACTTTGGTATGACTCTAAGCCCCGATCACTTAACCACTTAGCTGCTGGTAGCGAAAAACACGCTTCCAGGGTTATCTGCTGGTTAACTGCTTAAAACTGCTGACAGTTGCTAGAAGCAGCGCACAACTCGTTCAGTCCTTAATTTCTCGAATATTTCTTATTATGTTACTATATATTTTATGAATCTGCATTCAATTATCTGTTTAATTATATAAGTTTATTGTAGTGCTATGAAAATCTTGTTTCTAGATCTAGATTCTAGCTCGATTACTCCGTGGTACAATTGACATGACATATTCTAATGAAAATCATTTTTTTTTCTACGTTAAAACACAAAATCATTCAAAATACTACATAAAATAACACTAAAACATATATAACAATAGGTTAGGTCAATAGATTGACTCAATAGGTTAAAATTTTTGTGTTAAATGTTGCAAAAAATAAATAAAAAACACTATTTATTTAACGAAAATACGGTGTAACTCAGCGTGCGTCAGAACCGTGACTGTTGAACAAAACCTTACGATTGGATAAAATGCATTCAAAATCTGGTTTCTTTATTTTTCTCATTAAAAGTATATGCAAAAAAAAGGAATAACAACAGTTCGTTATGTCTAAGAGCGCTCTAAATACAGGGCGGAAATTCATTTTTTGGACACGTGGAAGTCATAATTAACGCGAGCGAAAAAGAGACAATACCTATTATGTTGCTGTGCGTCGTCCCGTGCGACGTCCGTCTTGCGCTGACGCCAACGCGATACTGAGTTTTGGTTGGCAAATTAGCCAAGTTTTAACTACACTTTCTTCTAATATCATTGCTTAGACCTAAAATATTATAGAAATAAATATAATAAACCTTGCTCGAAGATAAAGGTCAACTGACTAAAAAGGTGGACCAACCATAAGTGCCCAAAGTCCCAAATCAGACAAAGGACCGGAGAAAGAATTCTGAAAAGTATGAAAATATCTGGAAAAATATGTAAGATAACCTTGACCTGTTGAAATTAACCTAAAATATAAGATATATAGATATTTCAATATATTTCTAAATGTCTGGTGAATATGCAAAAAAACTAACAGACTTCACTGTAGCGTGAAGTAAAATCTATTCAATATGCTATTGATATTGTTATTATAAACCTGTTTGAATACTTTATTCGGATTTCAATGTATTGTTATATTCAATTTATCGGTAATTCGAGGGAAGAATATTAATTGCGTATTCGAACACAGCATATTTATGATTACAGCCCTTTGGAAAGCAATATGATAAGCATCGGGAAAAAAAATTGGAAAGGTCACTAAAATTACGTTTTCCGTGATTTTACTGATCTTTCCGATTTTTTTTCTTGATGATTGTGATACTTATGTTAAATCTGAAAAATCGTAATGTAGTTCAACTCCTTAACTACCTATTAAAAATATTTTGTTTTAATATGCTAAATTGTCCAAACGCTAGACCATGTTTGCCGCAACCGACCCTTAAATTAATTATTTATAATGCTTATGTGCAGATTACAATAATATAAATTTAAGTTACAAGGTGATATTTCCTTACCAAGAGTGTTGAATATGTTCTGGTCGTCGCTTTGCGAATACTCAATTTTCAGGAGTTTTATTCTCCGTATACACCTGGAAAAAAAGGAAAGTTTTTGTTGAAAATCATAAGGAGTTAAAATTATACATAGTATAAGGAATTACAACTAACATAGTTTTAAACAACGCCAAATCAAGAATCATCCAAGTAAAAACCGATGGGTTTATCGGCTTAAAAACAGAATTTCGTATCTATTCTTTTTACATCTTTTTGATAGACAAATAAAAAAAAACTAACAAAGCATAACAGCAATATTCAACGAACGACAAAATAAAAATACTGAAAGTAACACCTCACATAACAATACATTTATAACATTTAATCTTTCCTTTGATTTAATCCGCGGCAGTGAACTGTTGAATGCAATTTTTTTGCGAACTCTACTGATACCTTGCAAAATAAACGACAAAACCTTGGCTGGGGGAGTAAACAGAGTGATCCAAGGTGTAGAATTACATGGGCTCTCTTGAATCTCGTGTCTCTTTTTTACACGTTGTGTGAAGTAAGGAAAAAAGATGGGGAGCGTAATGTGTGGGGGATAGAGAGTGCTTGTGATGTTGTGCTATAATATTTATTTCGAGGGGCAGGATCTATTGTAGCTAAGGTCATTGGTTTGACCACTCTGGTCAAATCTGGTCTGTTCAGTTCTCAATATGATTTTGAAGAACTGAATAATGTTTTTTAGACTTTTATACGAAATGACATTATTGTATATTATTATAAGTCTCTTATTCCTCTCGGGGGAAGAAACTATGATTAATTTGGAGTGATTTGACCCCTATCACTTGGGGGTCGCAAATCCGCCGTTTAATTTTAACTACTGAAGTTATAATTTCACAAAAAAGTTAAGGCTAAAAAACAGCAATTTCAACAAATTAATACAGAATTATACCTATTACACTTAAACCTTTATTAAAAACGGCATCGGCCCTTAAATAACAGTTTTATTTCAAATTCTTAATTAAGACGATTCTTGTAATACTCAGCCAATTCTGAATTTTACGAAGTAATTTCCTTTTCTTTGTTTTAAGTGACAAAAAGAAAGCAATAATTGAGTCGAGGCCCTTAGAACTTTACACAGTTATGAAAAATGACAATCAAATATATTAATTAAATGTTGAAAAAGCAAAACTTTTAACTATTAAGTTAACCTCCTACGTCACAATGAAAAATGGCAATTGAAAAATTATGCAGGTTGTACCAATTCGGATTGCCCATAGTTCAAGGGTTAAGAATTCACAAATTACTTGTATGACAATAAATTGTGACGCCTAAAACATTTGTATAGATAATAAGAAATGCAGTAATTGCTTCCGTCGCGTCGGGTCGTAAGTAATCGAATGTATGATTTGGACAATGATGTGTTAAAGTAAAGATAAGTGGATTTAAATCACATTTTAATATACTGACTGGTCAAAGAAAACACCGTAAGTTAACCCCTCTAAAATTAAGCGTTTATCTGATTCTGTGCCCGACGTACGGCAATAAAGCTCACTGGGACATTAAAATCGTCGAGGAAAAGAGGGCGTACGGGCTCAATTACGGTTCACAATCGGAAACACCTGACACCCTTCTATGATCATGACATTTATTGACCCTAAAAGCGTGAATTTGTGCCTGAAGTACGACGATAAGGACGTAAAAATCGTCAAGGAAAAGAGGGTGTACGAATATTGACTGTTTCGATGACAGTCCATACTTGGGCACACATCTGATAAAGTTTAATAACCGAATACTCATCTACTTACACGTACTTATTCCACGCCATAAAGTTCATCCAAAACACTTTTTCCGGAGATTAAAAAAAGATACAACTTTTTATCTACAGGTAGACAGGATTACGTTTTAGAAGCGGTCCCTTTACAAGATTTTTTTGTAAAAATCTCTTTTACGCTAAATAAAGTTTGCTAGTGAAACCCTTTGATTTAGTACAAAAAGCGGATTACGGCGGTTTCATCCTTGACCTGACAACGGGGCGAAAAGGATTAAAAGATTTAAAAAGTACGAAAAAAGGAATGTAATTTTGACAAAAAAGGAGTTGTCTGCAATGCAATTAACGTATAAAAGTTTCTACCTTTAGTTTAAAGAAAAATCCTTTTCTTTAGAGGCTAGTGAATTTAATTTTTGTAAATTTAAGATTACCCAAAAAAAACAAAATTCTGAAATTGCTAAGAAAATTTCCAAAATCTAGATAAACCTACCTCGTTAAATTAAAAACCATCTAATAAAATATGATTCTGTTAATAACAGCTATTCGTCAAAAGAGGAAAAAAAGTGTGTTTGAAGACCTTTTTTTTATATTTATTTATTTATTAGGAGCACCAATGTTACATACACAAAAAGTACAATACTAGTAAATATGTAGGGTTAGCAATTTAGCATCCGTGTGCTGTAACGTTGTTTCTTAACCTTGTTTCAATAACTATTTTTATCGAGGAAAATTTATCCAAACATATTTTACAAAAACAAAACCCTAGATGGTCAAAATGCATTTACTAGAAATAAAAAAAAAAAACTTTTTATTTCATATTTATTTTACATAAGCACGTTCCGTTTTCACTAATAGATTTATTAATCAATTTGTAGCCAAAATTTGTCAGAATCTTTTCATTTACGTTGATTGCCATCATGGCAACCACATTTTACAAATTAAGCGAATATCCTGGCTAAGGACATTTGTTAAGCTAATGGCTGAACCTTGTCGTACTAAAAAGTAATGCCCTACCAACCTCAATCTGACAAATACCTTTTTCTGGGAATACTGTTTCAGCGATTATCCAATGACGTATGTAGGAATTTCACGTCATTTTGTGTCTTCCTGATTGGCAGTTTACATTATAGAAAGCAATATATGTACTTTTATCCGGCAAGCTAAGTTATGTTATATAATGTGCCGTAAAAGCGCTAGGTATTTGACTTTGTACAGATCAATGAATGCTATCACCGCCAGTTTTCTTTACACCACACAACTTGGAACGTCCAGTAAAACCTACTTCTACCAGGTTTCTCTTTCAGCATCAACGTAAAATGTTTCGTACAAAAGCCACCACACACGAGACAAATTCTAAGAAAGCAAACTTGGAATTAGGCACTTGTTCCACTCATTCAACTCTTCATACAAATGTAAAACTGCTGAGTCATACAAGACAATTACTTCTAATGAATTGTCTAATTCTTTTTCTGGACATTGACAGCATATTAATAGGCTAAGCCGTATTTGTATGGTGTTAACATTAGAGAAAATATGAAGAAGTAGAATTGAAACTGGATAATGTTCTTATGATAAAGTCTGAATTTAAATTGAACCTTATTTTAGGATATTTAGTTTAGTTACTTAAGAAACTAAACTTTAGATCAATACTAGTGTTACGTTTTGATCGTCATATGTGTCTTTATGTTTTAATAATTCTTCATTAGTTAGGGGAACCATAGTAATACAAGATATGAATAAAAAAATTGCAATTGTACCTTTTAATAAATAAGAAAGGTACGTACAACAGTCAATTGCAAACTTAATTAATAATTTTGCTAGCGCTATTAAAACCACATAGAAAATCAATTATATAACAGATTGCAGAGGTAGTTGGAAGTAGCTGTAATTTTATATTATGTTACTCAAATATTTTAGTTGTATTTCATAAAAATAATAATTGTTTTTGTTTTAGTAAAAAATATTTTTACTTTTTTAAACTAAGTCTTTATATTAACAATGGCCTTCCACTACTAAGGGACTTTCAAAAGTTCAATCAAGTACATTTATTTGGTAAAAGTTATTATATTTATTTGAATAAAAAGTTTATACAACAAAAGTTTTATAAATAAAAAGTACTTACTACTTTTTTTGGTATGTACATAACTTTGTGTGATATTGAATTTTCAATCCTATTCAAAATCTTTTATTGCACACAAGAATAAAACGTTTTATAAGTATCAGTAATCTTACAGTTTAAGCAAATGGCGAGCTTATCTCTGAAAGAGATTTCTACCAGGAAACTCTTGGTGATAGAATTTGTTAAACAAAAAGTGAGTATTTCATAAGTGCACACAGACAAAAAACTGGTTAAAACCCACTCGTCTACATAGATTAACTAAATACATACCAAATAAAATAAATAAACACCTATAAAAAAATATATAAAATTAATAAAAATAATTAACATTATTACAAAAAAGGTATTGTCGTTTCAGAGTATTAGACAAAGTAAGTTCTGTTTCCATGGTTCTAAAGCAGCTAAGTTTCAATTGATAAAATAAGTAATGAATTAAACTGATATCATAATACAAATGATAGATAATACAAATTTACAGTGCAACAAGAGAGCAAAGTTAAATTCGAGGATTCAAAGGCACAAGAATCAAATCACTTTGCTCTCGTGTGACACAGTACACAGACAACTTTTCACCTCACTGCGAGAAAAAACAAGAAACGATTTTTTTAATCAATTAACTAACACACTCGTAGATTATTATGATATCTATGGCCTCTATTGATTGAAAGAGGCAGCCTATAAGAGAGTATCCACTTAGATAATTTACAGTTGTTTCTCCGACTCAACTTGCTTCTTATTGTATGAAAAAATTGATGTCTGGCTAGAAAGAACAAGTATCCAGAGCCGGAAAACGGTAGGTATAATAAAAGAAATTACAAATGCCAATTCGCAGCGTTCTAAATTGAAATTACTTTTTTTCACTGAGTGAGCAAAATTAACTTTTAATTATGTCTCACTCAGCATGATGCGGTTAGGCCTATATCTTTGTATCTCGGGCGCAATATGGACTAACAGCTTAAGGTTAAACCTCAGTTACTTAGCGCAAAGTGCATAACTTAACTTTTTTTTTCTTGTAAAGAAATGTAAAATTGATAAACATTTTGGTTTGAGGCAATAGACGCCAATAATTCAGTATAAGTGAGGTTTATCAAGCAAGACTTTGAAATTGTATACACAAATAGTCATGATCTTTTCAAAATCAACTTAAAATGCTGTTTTAACATTGTTTGGACAAGATCATGACTAGTAGTTCATTAAATTTCAAACTCCTGCTTCATAAACTTCACTAATACTAAACTATTGGCGTCAATTGCCATATACCAAAAGGTTTTTATATTTTTAAGTTCTAAAAAGAAAAGCAAAGTTAAGTTACGCACTTTGCGCTACTTATGTACTACAAATTAATATGATTAAGTCCTTGGTTTGACGGCTTGGTTACCAAAATCACAACAATAAAATTGCTAATGTATATTGCAGCTTCAATCAAACCTTTGGCCCGCACAGTTTTTTTTTTCCTTAGATACTTTTTCTCCAACAGTTTTAACAAAATGGTTACAAGCTTAGGATTTTAAATCACACGACAATTGAACACAGCTGCTGAGGTTTTAGTGAAATTCTTCGTTTCAAATACATCTTGTTGATAACAACAATCACACTTATTGTGATAAATATAAATACGGATTTAAATAAATACTGTTTAGCACTCATTAGCAACAAACATCTTGACCTTTGACAAGAAACTCTCGATCTTGGAATGAAAGTCCTACAAAATGTTTATTCATATAAGTGCAGAATCAATAATGTAATAGAGTAACAAATGTTGCAACTTACATGTGTTATGGATATCGACCCTTCGGGGTTCAAATGTAGTAAAAGCCAAAACACGATTTTTCAGGAGAGCCAAAAAACAAAATTTAAAAATTTATTTCCTTTCTATCTTTTTTGTTTTTATCGCTACATTAATTATCGCTACATAGACCACCTATGCCGTTCAGTCATAGTTTTTTGAGTTCTTCTATCGACAGAAACTTAAAATTCAGTAGCTATCTTAGTTTAGAAGTTAGCATGGCTTTTACTACAAAAAAAATGATTTTGACTGGCTTTTAAAACAAAATTCATAGGAAAGCAGCAGATCTAGTGCTATAGTTATCAACTTTTACTAATCACTACATCAGTCTTTTCTCAATAGAAAAACAGCAAATTCGGTACTATACTATCAATTTAAAAAATTACTAAATGTATTTATTTAACAGAAAAACGGCAGATATATTCCTATAAGTGAAATTTTTTGTAGTTACTAAAACAATATTTGCTTCATAGAAAATCGGCAGTTCCATTGCTAAAGCTATCAACTTTTAATAACCACTACGTCAGTGTTTTATTAATAGAAAAACAGCAAATCCAGTTCTATATGACTTATGAGTAACAATTTTAATAATCATTACATTAATATTTGCTCCATAGCCAAGAAATGTTTGGCTTTTACGACAAATGTTTCTGAATGAATCCTCAATAACTTTTTTGTGTTTGTTTGAAAATGTGGTATCAGCCATGTAGAAAGAAACATTGATTTTACCACATTTAATTATGAATTTCAACGTCTTATACAGCATTTTTTTTACAAAATTAGTATTTAGACTGCATAATTTTTCGAGTAGTAAAAGACATTTTTATTAGATTATCAAAATTCTAAGTATACAGATCGATAGAGCGCAAAAAACTAAGTAAGATGGCATTAAAAGTCGATTTTGGCCAAAATGGCTTTTACGACATTTGAACCCCGAAGGGTCGATATTTTTGTATTATATTTAAATAATACTTTATTTTATTTTTGAAGATTTTATAACCATAATGTGTCTTCTTGTCGTCAATCTAACTAACGAAAGAATTGGTGTTAAAAATAATGCAAATCAAGCAATCTTAAACAACGACCACCGCACAACAGTTCTTGTAATACCCTTCGAACCAGTCGACCACCATACGTCCTCACTTTCCATTGCGTTTAGATCCATCAGCTATTCAAAAATCGTCACTATTCCCCCTGTTAAAGGAGTTCAACCAAGACCTGGAAATATGGTACACAATGTAGGCTTGTATAACCGCCTTTTTGCTATCCGTACCGCACGATTCTCGTGCGCTCGTCGATTACTTCGGCGCGGTATAGACAGTAATGTCTTCATCATCTTGCAGCAATTGATTCGGAATAGCATCGAAATAATGTGGTGTCTATATCTATAAGTATAGATACATTCGTCCAAGATAGATATAGTGGTATACAGGCTTGGAATTATGGTAGTGGCAGAGTTAGGTATACTTACACGTTGGCGTATTTAATGATGTCCAATTAAAAGTGAAGTGTAATCAATAGGGTTCTCTTTACTAAATAATCGTTAAAAAAATATATTTTAAAAGCCCTTTTTCAAGTGCAACGATGTTACATTTAACTTATAACAAAAATAATTATGGATGTCAAATTTTAAACGAAAGGTATTTTCTGTACATACTTCAGTGAAGTCATAATTAAATATACCGGGTGGTCTGAAAGGGGTTATACTAGAGATCATTTCCAACAAATTTTGCCCATCAACTAGGGGTAGAAAATGATACATTTTTTTCAAATAAAACACGTCGATATTTCAAAAATTACAAAATAAAAATGATTTTCTTTCAACTTAAGACCTTTTACTTCTGAGATTATGGGAAATCTGGGCATGTGTATTTTTTATAAATGATCACTCATTTATCATTAATCATTATTTTTTAATCATTTGTTTGTTCGTCTGAAAGTTTGAAAAATATTTTATACACCTTCGTAACTCGGAGACCATTTTTTTTCGACCCCTAGTTGATACAGCCTAATCTGTTGGAAATTATCTCTAGTATAACTCCTTTCAAGGAATAGGTCGAATTTCAGGGCACCCTGTATATATACGTACATATTATGGGATATCTAGAAATCATTATGTACTTTGTAGTTGAAACACAGAAAGGTCTCAGTTACCCCTTCAACACAATAGTCTATAGGTAAACCCTTTGTGTCCCGGTCCAGAGATATTGGAACAACGATATGAGATGTAGCTCTATCACATGGATTTGTATATGAATGTAACTATAATATTATCGATATGGATAAAGGAATATTCTGATATTTTGATAATTAATTTTGTAGGTCGTCGGTATTGTAGCTCATAACTTATTTGTAGCACAAAGAAAGAAAAATGCTTAGTAGCAGAATCTACTATCTACTAAATAAAGTACCAACGTAAAAAACACAAAACTTTACAAGCATTTTCATACACTAGAAATCTTTTATTTTATTTATAATAATATATTTTATTTATAAAACTCTTTGCACATTTACACAAATAACTTAAAAGACAAAAGAAACAATTAAACATGGTGTACAAGGGCGGCACTAAATGCTAATAGCAATATTTTCCAGGCAACCCTTGGTAGCTAACAGAAAGATGAACAAAAGAACATGTGGAACTTTTACAATTTCAATATCGGACCAACCTCTGATTAATATAGGAGGACCTTTTCCACAACTGTTGTATGTAACAAACATCCTTAAAACTTTATATGAAAATACTATTAATGAAAAATTATTACTGTGACAGGATAATTTCACAAACAACTATGGCAAAGAAAAACAATAGGCATGTGATCTTTTTATCAAGATGTGGCAAACATTTCATATATTTAATTTTCCATTTTCAGGTGAAACTTAATAATTCACGTGAATTCACTGACCTTTAGCTAAGAAATAATAACTTGAAATTTTGTTAAGTGATTATGTAACTTAATCAAATATGTATTTGAACTTATCTACTTTAGGTACATCTCTGACCTTTATCAGCCTAACCCACCGATATCCTTTGTCGAGCTTCCTGGGTCCCAAACTTTTACATCGGCTTATTAGTATTCCGAAACAAACTTTTAGGGTCTTTGATTTAGATTTGTATCGTTAATATATGTGAAACGTGCTTTGAAAGTACATTTAATTAAGCTCGGATAAGTCACATATTGGAACTTGGGATTTTATTCCCTTTTTATGCCTTTCCGTTAAATTTGTACCTTTAATGTTTGGTTGAAAGTTGGTTGGTATTATGTTACTTTTATTTTTATGTTCTCTTATAGAAGAAAAAAACCAGCCAAGTGCGTGTCAGACTCGCGCACGAAGGGTTCCGTACCATTATCTATCAAAACGGCAAAAAAAAAAATGTCTGTAGTGTGGGAGTCCCCTTAAATATTTATTTAATTCTGTTTTTTAGCATTTGTTGTTATAGCGGCAACAGAAATACATGATCGGCGAAAATTTCAACTGTCTAACTATCACGGTACATGAGATACAGCCTGGTGACAGACGGACAGATGGACAGACAGACGGACAGCGGAGTCTTAGTAATAGGGTCCCGATGGTTACTGTTTGGGTACGGAACCCTAAAAGGATCATTTTAGTTGATGTAAGGAACAAAAACCTAGCCAAGCTTTGTTTTTTTTTTGTGGAAGCTCTTCAGCTACATCATCAGTGAATGGCTTTGACCAATCAATACCTTTTGTAACACCAATAATATCCCATAGAAATATAATAACTTACAATTCTACTTTCCGATCACTCTATTAGTCATGGACTATCTTCTACAAATCCACGAAATTAAGACCAATAGACCAATCAAAAACCACCTTTATTATTGTGCAACAAAATTCAACAATCATTTCAGATCAAGGCTTAGTAATAAAGCCACAGAATAACGGTGTAAGACAGTTCAGCTACATCGACAACTAGAGAAAACGTTCGACTCTCATTTTATCTTTGTCTTATGATTGTACCTCAATTTATGAGTGCTGATACAATGGAATGAATGTCAGTGTACTTGGAACTTGTCATACCTGCCTGTTAATTTGTTTTGTTGTGCTTATTTTTTGAAAAGAGTTTCATGGTTGCAGTATTTGTATTAAAGAGTTGAAAAGAGTTGCTTCAGAAGAATCAACTGTAAAACGCGCAAAAAATTTGGTGCTTTGTGGATTGAAAATTACGTCGTAATTTAATTTTGAAATTAACTAAGATAGAAGATGTGACAAAACCAGTAGCAATTTCAGAAAGAAAATAGTCTGGTGTCGCTTTATTAAGCCTTTCACGTGAGTAGTTCAACTTCAAAAGAGAAATTCAATGTGTAAAAACTCTACATATTCACTCATTATGATTCATACTGAGCAGAAATCAAAGTTACAACTGTATCAGTAATAAATATTAACGTTACATTTAAAGAGATGATTTATAAGGGAAACCTCGTTAATAAATTCGACGCGTGACCATTCTCAGTTACTTTATCACGATTCCTTAGGGTTGTAGTGCAATCGTGATCAGTTTGAATCATGGATTTCTCCTGTTCCCGTCTTTTGTCTCTTTACCTATTCCTGTTTTGATTTATTTAATGGTTCCTTGTTGTTGTTGTAATGAATTTATTTAAGCGAACCCCGACCTCTTTCTCTGAAACCGGATATTTGTAACATAATATTTGAGAGAAGCCAATCTTGGAGGAATATCTAATTCTGTGTTGAGATAAAGTATAAATTGAACTCTCATTGGGATATTATCAGAGATGGTGGATAGGTAGAGCCGTGGGCTAATAAGGTTTTTTAATATTATTTTATGGCCTGCGATTTAGAAACGATTTGTTTTTTTAATTAGTTCTTGACTTTTATTGTTGTTGGATTGCTTAATGTATAAATGATTAATAGTCACATTAAAAAAAACTGTTATCTTCTTTGTTATTTATCGTAGGTTTTTACAAACTTGCGTCGTAATATATCTGTCAGTCTTTATTTAAAACATACTTACATACCGTCAAGATATGAATCCCTAAGGGAGCGTCAGAGTGTTCCCAAGTATGAACTGTGAAATGCAAGTCACAGTACACATTTGGTACACCTACTTTTCTTCGACAATTATTGCCTCTCAAACCTAATGGGTGATGACGATAAGCCCTATCGCCGTATTTCGGACACAAATACACTAACAGCTTAATGTGCTTACAGAAGCTGCAGACAGATCACAAATTAATTTACATCGCGTGGATTGAACCCAGGACTCCTGGGAAGGCAGGCGAGCGCTCTACTACTTGGCCGCAGAAGAGTCAGTCTTTGTTTCTAGGTATTTAACAATATGTCCACAAAGATTTACATTACCAAAGACGTCAACCAACTCTATCTCATTTATACAGAACTCAATTACTCAATTCTTTAAAACAACAAATCTGAAGTAAAATTCTCTTATTCCATTAAATAAGATGTTAAAATGCCTTAACAAAGTAGGTATCAAGGGTCGAAAGCACTTGGTGAAAATGTTTTAAGGCAAATGCAAATGAAGTTAACCTTTTTCAATTCAGTGAGCGTTAACTTTCAACACGAGCCAAACGAGGAGAGCTCCTTATTGAGTTACTATTTAAGCAGGAGATTTATTCAAAACAGGACCAACGTTTAAGGAGCCAACCTTACATACAAATGAATTTGAAATCGAAGAGGTCTTTGGATTTATTTGAAGGATGTTTATTTTAAGCGAGTATGAGTGTTAAATAGCTACTAATATTAGCTTTTGTCACAAGTATTGTTTAATTTTGATACAGACGTATTAACATAACAATATAAACTGAATCGTATTTGAAAATCTTGTTACTTTTTTTTTAAGGTTGCTTCATTATCTAATTCAAAATATAAAATATTCAACAAAAATTACACAACATCTATGAAAAGATTGCTTTTACCATCATCCACCTGAGAGCGTGCCTTTAGAAACGTTCCGTTTAGTATTCAAAAAGCACAAGCTTCATAATTCCTACACTCGACGACCGCGCTGCCTAATCACAAGACCTTCTTTACCTCCCGCAACGTTACCAAAACCGGACAAAAAAGGGTAAGCTTTTAAAGCTGATAAAGGTCCACGAAATTTGGCCGGTTGATGTAGTACTTGCAGGCATATCTTTGTTTTACAAAAACGCAATATAAAAGATTAACTTATTAGTATTCGGGTTGCAGACGGGCAGATCGCACGTAAACGGTAGTAATGCCGCGTGAGAAACGCAACAATGCTGCATCTACTCTACCAGGTTGGACGATGACCCTTTCTTTTTGTGAAATAAAACAATTAAAAATAATTCTCTTCGGTATCCTTTGGATACTTAAAAGGATTTATATTTCCACTAACTTAAGTGTTTACTTAAAGCATACTTATGTAATTCACTTCTCAAAGCAAAAGTTATTTCAATGAATAGATGACTTTGGCAGTTAGTAGATTAGACAAATATAAGACAGATATAGAGATAACGTTTTATATTTACCCTTTTTTTTTTATCTTAAAAGAGGTGGAAAGAGTGTCTGCTTTGTTTTGCATGTTAACACACATACATTCAGGTTTATATAAATTCCGTCTGTAGTACAAAATATGTCTCTTTAAATTTTAACCGTCTAAAACTGGTTGCTTTTAACAAAAGCTATATAAGAATCTGAACTCCAAAACGTACCTCTGCATCTAGTCAAACAACATTGTTTTTAATTGAATTAACACTTTGTAGCAAAGCGCTAGGAACAACAATGTCCGGAGTTTTGTCGGATCCAGAGTTTCTTGATAAGCATTTTTCCCAAGGATTGAACAGAGTGAACAAATAAAAAGACTTGAAACTTTCTACCCATAAATAAGACGTAACAGCAGAATCGCTATCTAATGAAAGGAATAAAGTTTCTTAATTGCTTTAAAAGATGGACGCAAGATCTCTTTAAGGCTACGAGTAGTTGGCTATGAACCATTACGCCTTTTCAGGTTGGTGTTATTAGTTTCCAGTATGAAAATTCATAAATTTACAAAATTCGATGAGGTTTTTTTCGTTTTTCCACATTGGATGAAAAATCGTGCTTTCGATTCACCAGACAGGCTTACGGCCTAAATAAATGAAAACGTAGACGGAACTGCTCTAAAACCCAAACATAGACCGCTATCGTGGAGGCATGGTATTAACCATTTATCCTTTCATGTAACATCGATCGGTGGAAAGAATTACCTAAAATAGGCATCACAAGTGCAGCGTGCAGTTCCTATTCTAGGGCAACTCCCTGATTCGACATTCGAACATGCTTGAGAAATATCTGCCTGCTTGATTCAAAGAAAATGTTCGATAAGTCGATAGTGTTAGGCTTACAGATGGCTCTAGAATCGAGTAAGAAATTATGTACGAGGTTTGTGGAGAAGATTATGCGCGTTTTGAGATCACGATCGGTCCTGCAGTAACCGACACGGCGTATTAATGCTTCATAGATGGATGTAAGCCCACAGCTCTTCCTGAGAAGGAAGCTTTGTATATTAGTCCGTTATCTCTCTTGTCTACATGATGCTTTAGTTTAATAGGTGACTGATATTTTAGTGGTCCAAAACGACTTTCCAGCACTTGATGATATTTTTTGATAGAACTATAAAATTATAATTTTGATAAAATATAAAAATTTCTAAGAACGTGATGTTTTAAAATTCATGTTTCACAACGACAATAAAGTAGATGAAAATGCGAAGTTAGTGTTAGTTTTAATTAGAAAATTATTCAACAAACGTGTAATTTGAGACGACCTGTCAGTCTTAGGTGTGGTGAAACCCGTGTTCTAACAGAAACTGTATATCATTAATACATTATCGAAATATTTAAAATAATGTAGATATTAGAAGTCATTTGAAATCATTTCTCTATTGTATCGCTCACCCTTTTTCTTTTAAACTTTGAGTTTTAATCAATTTCTAAATCAGTTACCACATAAAAATATATGGGATCGTAAACTGCGGTCATTTGGCTCTACTTATAAGGTAAATCAGTAGCTTCGAGAGGTCAGTATAAATTGGTGATTCCACGTTTGTTATAGATTATTATCTCATTGACCTCCACCTATTGATTGAAATCAGAAAGCTCGTCATTACGTTTTAGGAGCAGAGTTTAAACCTCTTAATTTACGATTAGTATATTTCAAAACTAGATAAATTCGATTTTATGAACGTTATATTTGAGTTTTAATTTCATTTTTAAATTATTTATTAGCTCGTTATATTTTATCTTGCTCTACCACCACCCGCATTTTAAGCTCGTATTTTGCGAGACGTATGGAAGGACGTATTCTTACATAATTTAAAGAGGCAGAATTTTCGTCCGAATCTATATAAATGCTAATGTAAGCATTTCGAGTTTTATCTCGACTCGTTACCATTTGGGCTGGTATTGAAAATTCATAACTTAGCTGAAAGGGTCCTAATGTTGAGCAGATAAGGATGTGAGCAATTTACTTAATACATTTCTGTGAATTTCACGCTGGCTTGAGGAAATACGAATGACTGTAACAAGGAGGTTTGTCGATAGAAAGGCTGTTCTAATTCAAGAGCTGGAAAGTGGCAAGTTCATTATCTTATTCTACAAGAACCAACTTTGTTCCTTTTTTTACCAAAAAATTAAAGTTATTGAACTGACGAACTTGGGGAAATAAAGTTTTCGAAAACTAAACAATGAAAAAATAAAAAATATATTAAAATGTTTATTAGCGAACTCAAAGTTCACAAAATCTCTTAAAATATGGTTGCAGCTGTTAAAAAACAACAAATGTTTAAAATGTTTTTCGTTGGACCCCAAAGGAAGCGAACATGAAACAAAAATGTATATTATAAATATTTCGCCATATTCTTGATTTATTGAGCATTAAAATCGTAATCATATAGGTACTGGCACCTATTATTTAACTTATTTATGCACCCATTTTTCTGGTGCAGTTGCAAACACTTTGTATAAAAATCAAGTGAGACTTAATTATTTTGATAAGAGCTTAATTCCTTTGTGCTATTAAATTTCAACTCGTGATGACAAAGTAAAAAGTTTTACTCTTTACTTGGTCACTTAAAAACTTTTATTCTCTTGTTTAAGATACTAGGACTAAAATTCTAAAGTTTTTACTGGGTGTTGAATTTCAACAGCCTAGAATGTTAGCTACATTCTCGCTTTAGCGTCTCTCAAACCTTTATCTGTAACCATTCCGTTACGAAGTTCAATTCGAAATTCGAATTCGTTATGCTATCACCCTCTTCGGCTTTCAACGCAAGAAGGATGGCTACATGTTCAATTGTAATGTATTAGATGTCTGCGTTGAAATCAGGAACGTAGCCGACATTCGGGTAAATAAGTACCCTCCGCTTCCCTCTATTATACTGATTGTGTTTTTATTTGGAATCGATTTTTGTAAATGGAAGTATCACGGGAAAGGTCACGGGGTATTGGTTCAGTTTTTACAATCGCCTGGAGTTCAAGCTTCTTATTTGTAAACGATTTTAACTTCCAAAATAAGAACTCCCATTTATTATTGTAGGCCTGTCATGCTGCCGTCCGAACAAAAGATTGGTAGGGAAATACATTCTTTTTTCAAGAATCACAGCAGAGACTGGTGTAAAGATACGGTTATTTATCGAAGGGTTTAAAGGTTCCATATAAATTACGTTGAAGTTAATTTCTTTGATTGTCCGTCTGCCTGCATGTTTATAGCATAAGTAAAACAAAAACAGCAGACACGAAAAATCTGTTTGGCATGATACTTGCAGAATTTGATCTATCATGTAGAACATCCAATATTATAAGCATATTTTGAAAAAGAAAACATGTTGCGTCGACTAAATTCGGTACAGGACTATAAAATATTCCAATGTAAACACCAAAGATTATTTCAAATGTTAACTTTTTAATTTTTGTTTTCCAATTCTTATTATTATTTATATGTACACATATTATTATGACAAATAATTTATTTATTTCAAAAATTACAATACAGAAGAATAAAGACCCCTGAAAAGTTCTCAAGCATCAACACAATTCAAAGCAACGTAACTGCACGTTTCTGTACGTTGTATCTGACCATACCTCTAGCTTTCGTCGCATCACGAAGCGATACCATAAAACAATCCGACATAATCACCACCGCATCGCTCCAGCTAGCTGTTGCAGATAGATGCCTCCCAAACCATCGCCAACCGACTCTTAAGCATAATTTGTGGACCAGATGAGCGGCATTTGGTGAAGGAATTCCAATTTCTTTTTAGAGGATACTATAAAATATTATAAATATCTGGTATCACTGTAGGTTGAGTAGCAAAAAATAAATTTGGGAATTTTTGCTCTTTTAAAAATTATTACATAAAAGTTATTATATTCGATGATGATGATGAGACTTAGCCACGGTCTTAGCCAATATGTTCTGTGGTCGAATTTTACTCTTAGCAGTTTATACTAACATCGAGCTCTTCATTTTGCATCAAGTATCGTGAAATGAACTCTATGACGTTTCATTATTATGTTTAAAATGGCGTGCTCTGAGCCGTGGCTGTTACAACTGAAGCATCGCGCACTTTAAAAAGCATGGTTAACTCAAAAATATTTTTTCACTATGAAAATGATAGTTAATAGTCTTTACTAGCTGGAATACTAGCGGTTTATTGTACTGTTTGGAGGTAAATTTAAAAGTTTTTGCCACATTCTGGGCGAAGCATTAGTCCGCAAATTTACCATATATTTATTTTAGAGCTTTCCAGAGTGATTGTTGCAGTATTGTTGATATAACAGAGGTTCTTGAGAGGTCAGAGGAGCCGGATCTTTTAAAATAAAATTTTTTGAAGTTATAATTTACGGAAACCAATGGAAACTTTGCGATGGCAGCATGCACAATACAAAGGTAATAAGGTTTTGAATAACTATTGAGTGAATTTGAATAATCGAAAAATCCAGCTGCAAAACCGCGCTTAAGATTCTTTGACATCTTTCTTTGAATCACGATTTGACGTCAGTGGTTGTTGCACAGATTCAAAGCTTAAAAATACATATATACTTGGGAACAATAATTTAATAAATATATAATATTGCCTCTATTGGCCTTTTATTTGTAATTATACAAATATTACTTTAAATATAATTAATAAATAAAATAAATTTTTTTTTAGCTTGAAATATATTTCGGCCCTTAGTGGGCCGTCATCAGTCAAGTATTAAAAAAGAAAAATATACCATAGTAATAAAAACAGGAAAAGAAATTAAAAAAAAAAAATAAGACAATATTTTTCTTAACTAACCTAACCTATTTGTATTGGTCCACAAATTTTTTTATATCAAATAATAAAATTATAAAATTTTAATATATAATAATTGAATGATTGACTTAACAGAAATAGTACAAAGTTTATAGGATGTTAAGTAATAAACTATGCCTAGAAAATAAGCTTTCCTTACCGAGATCTCCAAATTATAAGCGACAACTACCTACCCACCGTTTTTTTTTTGTAAACTTTTTTGCTATATAATTATTAAATGCTAAACCGAGTAGGCACTTCCTAATTTGAATCTTAGTTTTCCATAAAAGTACGAATTACTTGCAAAAATAATATGATTTTTATAGATTCTTCATCAAACATCTCCTAGCTTGTGCCATACAAAATTAAACTCTAAGCAGTGTCCATTAAAAAAGGTTTTCGTTCCACCTCGTATTTTACTCAATACTTTTTTAGCATATGGGATCGCCGCCTGAAAAAAGATGTAGTGATTAGAATAGAAAAAGGAATGCTTCGGTGGTTTGGACATGTAGGGAGAGTGAATAAAAGTAGAGTGACGAAAAAAATTTATGCTGCGCAAGGGAAGGTAAAGCTCGAAGGCCGGAAGGACAATATACCGACCAAATGAACGAAATAGTGAAGAAGGGCAATGTCAAAAAACCCGGAATAAACGAGCTTGTATGACTAGTTTGGTGGATGTGGAAGAGGCGGAAGAGGTGTGTCAGGATCGTAGCAGATTGAAATCTGTGGTCTCTGCTTACCCCTTCTTGATACAGGCGTGGATATATGTAGGTATGAATGTACTTTTGTAATGTTGAAAATTTTTGTATCAGTTGTGACAAAGTACATTTGGCCAAACCCAATTCATTCATTCATTCATTCAAAGTCGTTAAAGCCTATAACATACGTTTGTGTAGTGGCAGCGAACGCTAAGCCAGGTGAAGCTAGGTGCCCTAATGCATCGGCTACTACGCTCTAGATGGATTTTATGCAAATCTAGCGTCGTAATTGCACTATAACTCGAATGCTCGTTCATTAGAGGAAGCCTTACGATAGGGAACCTGAAAATGTATTTATATTCTGATGCTGAACCGGTCATTACAGCATCATTATTTAAATGGCAATAATTCATATACATATAGACATATAGATATTTAAATGAAATGACCGAATAACTTTCGCAATAAGAAGCTTACCTGCAGAAATGAAAAATGTGAATTTTGTACGGGCAGCTCCATTTTTTTAGAAAAGTCAATCAGAAGAGTAAGAGGACAGCTCACGCAAAAAACCAGGAGGCCCACCATGCCTGGGACCGATGGATAGCAGTATATCCATCCCTAATAGCTGGGCCTTATATGGAACAGACTGTTGACGGGCAGCAGCGTCACTGGTGCGAGGGTTCCGGCACCGCGCTCACCAACCTGCCTGCCCAGCGTGTGTGAGTATGGGCAATTCTTCCAGGAAGACCGCCGGGAGTGGCAAAGTCCTGGAAAGGCTTATGTTCAGCAGTGAATGAACTAGGCTGATGGGTGGATGGATGATAATCAATAGATTATGTCGTTTCTTTTCAATATACTTGTCCATTTATACCTACCTATATGCATAATTGTTAACTAGATGCAAAAAAAATTATAATGTGAGTGTACATATAATTCGTTTATATCATAATATTAATGCTTAAACAATACCGAGTGCCAATGTACTGGTATATTTTAACACGTTGAAGGACAGAGATTGCCTTCATAGAAGTTGTGTTGTGACACATGGTAGTAGAGAGGAAGGCGAAAGAGGAAACGGACATTTAGGCCCATTGGATTGACAGTAGATCTCGTTTGAATGTTCACTTTGTGACACAATAAACAACACTTGTACTGGTTTGTAGAGAAATCTCGACACTGCTAGCCGTTCTGGTACAATTCTACAGGGAATCGATGACGCCATACGGCGTCGTGTTCAAATTGGTATATCTAATAGAACGATGTAGGACTTTGTCCTTCAACGTGTTAATGAAGTATCTATACTGATTAACTGATCATTCCGACCAAAATGACCTAAAGAACATACCCAAACAAATGAAAACAATATTCTCCTCCCCATGCAAACTTTTAAAAAACCACTATATCCATATTTTGTATGGGCAGGTGATATTTATTTATAATAATTCAAAATTATAATATTCATAATTATTTTGTTTTGTAGTAATATTTATTATTTTTATTAATTTTTAGTGTGCATATAAATTTATATATATATATATATTTATAAGTATTGATTTATTTTATTTCATATGTATTACAGTTAATTTATGTACTAGTATTTAATTGGTATGTATTTTTTTTTACTAACGGGTTTTAAACAGTTATTTTTGTCTTTGTGTGCACTTATGAAATACTCACTTTTGGTTTAATCGATTCTGCTGTGTTTGCTGGTAGAAATCTCTTACAGAGATAAGCTCGCATTTTGCTTAAACTGTAAGATTACTGATACTTTTTACGTTTTATTCTTGTGTGCAATAAAGGATTTTGAATTGAATTGAATTGAAATTTTCTTTAGGAAAGTGGTTCAGTATTACTATTATGTGGTAAATATTTAACAAAGGGACATTTTCGTAAGGGTTGGGGGGACAGAGGTGATGTACCCCCCCCCCCCATAAAGTTTCATATTCCGCAAATGATAAGTTTTTATTTGTTATGCGTCTATTCTTCAGATTTTTAACAAAATATTAAGAAATAAGTATAACGGCCAAAATACAACTTTTAGCTAAGACAACTTATTGTCTAAAGTTTTCTATATGCACAAACATATTTTTAATGATATCATGGTTGCTTCAAAATAATTGTATTTTCCATGCGCGTGACATTAGATTATTTCAGGAAATTACAGCTTGTAAATATAGCTATTTTAATATCATTAAAAATATGTTTTCAATGCAAGTGCTCGTAAAAGCCCACTTTTTATGCATCAAAACCGAACAGAAAGTCGATTATTTTGCCCTAGGGCTTTATTATTATTACTTTTTTAATTTTTTTTCGAGAAGTTGGCTAACCTGCATCCTTTCCTGTGCACCATAAATGTTGTTATACCTTTTTCCACAGTTTAACGGCTCTGAATACAGTCCTTTTGAGCCAATCACAATTTAAAGTTCACAAGATTATATTTGTTTTATTTCTTCACACTATGCATTGAAAAACGTAGTATGATACACGGGCGTAAAGCTACGCTCGTGTTTTAATTCGTCCTCGTAATTTATTCCTTTTCGCCCTTGTAGCATAAACCACTATTATGCATATAGCATACTTTTAACAATAAATTGTCTTAGCTAAAAGTTGTATTTTGGCCGTTATGATTATTTATTAATATTTTGTTACAAATCTGGAGAATCGACCCTTAAAGTCGAACATAATTGGCATAGATTAAATTATGTTAAGGTGTGTTAATACGAAAACCATTTTGGGCTTTAGGTTTAATAAGCCGTATTTTCGAAGTTTTGGTTTAAAAAACCTCATGATGATGAATATTTTTACGAAAAGGCTGCAACTTCCATTTACCCTCGTGTGACGTCACTTGAGTAATGGCTGTTTAAATTTATAATAATTTGTTTCAGACTGATTTGACAGCTAGATGACAGATGAGTAGACAGACAGAGACCACTTTTTTATAAGCAATCACACATCACAATCTGCATAATGTCTAAAATTCTCAAGTGACAAGATCATCGGACAATTCTTTAAAAAAATCATAAAAAATAATTGTTAATTTATATACCAAAATAATAAAAACCATGTCCTAAAATGGGGTATACCCTCTGAAAAAATATTTAAAAAAATCTTTTGAAAATTAAGCTATGGGAATTCATAATCTTAAAAACATTATTTTGAGACATAGTCTAATAAAAATGGTTATTAATATTTATATCAGTGTCGATAAAGGTGCATAATTTTTTGCACTGAAAGATTTCTCTGGGTTGCATAAAAAAGATAGCCACAAAGGTTATGTATGGCAGTTGCGGAGCGTAGGTAGTTATTTCTAACCTCACCTGCCGACTCTCTTCTGCGCTGAGGAATTTTTGAAATTTTCAAAGTATTTTTTCCATAGCGACCCGTTATTATTTTTTTACACTTTTACGTTTCATTGCACACAATTTTAGTATATTTCGTGACAAGTATAAAATGGCGGATTTTCTTACCCGAGAAATGAAGCTAGTTTCGACGTGAGCCGAAGGCGACCGTCGAAAGCTTACATTCCGAGGGTAAGAATACCCATTTTTACTCGTTGCGGACGATACTTTTTCTACTACCTGATTTATGTATTTAAATATTAAATTTTTCCTATCAAATTTAATGTATTTTATGACTGCAAAGCACAGCGCGGTTTTTACCACTTTATTTCAGGCTTCGGCCGGCGGCTTTTATTTGTGGCCTGTATCATTTTGCGAAAAAAGAGTGTCGGACGCGATATAATCGATTATGTCGTGAATCGGAACGCAGGGAATTTCGATTGTAAAGACAAACTAAGAATGTCAAAAAGAACCTTATTTAGCATGAAATGAAGATGAAGACAAACGTCAAAAATAACCTAATTTTGCAATAAATGAAATTTCAATACGATGTTTCAAACTGACCTGATAGTCATTCCGCAACGGGGCCCGGAAAGTTCGATTTTCAAATTTAATTTCAAGTATTAAATGGAACTTTTTCATAATAGTAGAAAAAAGTACTTTTATGACAGCTAACTGTCAACACTATTTACAAGTAAAATTAACAAAATTGCGATCCATTTCATGGGCATTTAGTTGATATTATTGTAAATCATGCTTAACAAAATAAAACAAAACTTCTGAGAAATAAAAATATGATAAAAAGACGTCCAATAAAGACCCAAAAAAAGCCTACAATTTTATTCTGACTACAAATCAGATGTCCTCCTGCTAAAGCCAACCCAAAAATATGCAGTGTTACTACAAAACGGTGTTTAACTTAAGACAGTGTTTAAATCTGTTGTTGTCGCCTTTTCTTTCATATCGTAAAAAAGTGACAGCAACAGATTTAAACACTGTCTTAAGTTAAACACCGTTTTGTAGTAACACCGATGGTTTCCTTAAAAGATATCAGTCTATTTACACGCGGTTTAATATGTTTTAGTTTAATAAAAATTAACCTCTAATTTTTACGGTAATATATGATTATTAGGTGAGGGAGAAAAAGTTCAAGAACTACAGTTTTGGAGACTGGCCCGGAAACCCGGGACGTTTACCTAAATTAAGTTTCAGTTGGAAGGAGCGCGTTATATTTTATTGAAACGGTTTACTGTCACCACTTCTTTTATAAGATTATCGTGAGATGAATGCGGGTCACGTTGTGTTGTCCTATTTGTTCGATTCGGGACCGGGAAGCTATTGATTTTGGCTCTTCGTAATCCTTTTAGGACTGATTTTGTAAAGAAATTTCCATAATTGAAAACACTTCTAAACCCTGTTTTTATTGATTACACAGACATTGTGGATACAAAGTTACATTTATGCTAATGAAAACAAGTCTACTTGCACATTCAGGTATCAGAAGCCTAGCCTGCGTAACGATCTGGCGTTATTAAGACGTTATCATAATCCTCAAGCTGGAAACCAATCATCAATTCCACTCCACTGGAAACCTTTAATTGCTACTAGCCTGTACTGTAACAAGAAACTTACTTCGTATAACTAGATGATAGTAACACGATATTGCCTAACGATATTGATAAAAACCTTGTACTTTTTTGCTTGAGTATACATTTTGAAATTGAAGACCGTTATAAAATTGTAGCCAAAATAAAAATAGAATTAATGGCGGATTTTGATGAAACAGAGATAAATAAGGAAGTGTCTATTAACACATCCTCATTAAAGGCTCGGTTTAATGAAAAGACACTCAATAAAAATCAAACACATAAAGTAAGTGAATAGAAGGGTCTAGTCTATGCTGACAGGGGCACGCTTCCCGTTGTAAAACCGTTTTACAACTTCAAAGAAACACTTGAATGCTAAATGATTTTTACATTTAACTGTGGCACAATAAATGGTGAGGACACCCTCTTGTCTGATACAATAGAAGGCACTTCAGGTGATTCTTGTTTGTTTTATTGCTCTTTCCAATGCTTATTGAAACCATTTTCTAAAGCAGAAACACTCCAAAAGTACATCTAGAAGTAACGGAAAAAAGTAATATGGTGTCTTTAGACTCTTTGAAGCTAAGTTAGGTAAACTTTGTACGAGTGTGATCATATTTACACGAGCAGAGTTCCAAAAGACATGTATACTCACTTACCTATCGCAAAACTTTACCCTCCATCTTATTACGAAGATGACGGAGTAATATTCAACTCCACACAGTTTCAAACGATATTACTTAAAAGTTTCCAACGAAATATTTGATGAATCAACATCGAGATCGGGGGCTTCTTTATTTTTTTCCCGTCTAATTTTGACACATTTTATGTGTTTTGAGTGGCAAGATTCGCTGTTTTCACACGAAGAGATTTGCCGTCGGAATTATTTAATATAAGAGAAGATTGGCTGGCTTGTTGGAACTTATGACATCGACTGCGGTGACAAGATGGGGAAACTTTTTTAATAAAATACATACTAGGTAAGAGGGAGCAGAAGGTGCGTATTTTTTATGATGACCACAACTTCTTGTGACGGAGTTTTTAATAAAACTTTGTTCAATGTACTGCATTAGCACATTGATCCTTTATACCTTTTTTAGCAAAATTTTATGAACATTATTAATTTAAAACTTTTCTTTTTGTGTTCATCTCGCTTCTGGTATTTATTTATAATTATCTATGAGAGGCTTAAAATAACTATAACGATCCATAAATTTCGGTTTTACGACCGTATTAATTCAATGTTTAAACTGTTAATCATTCGCCTGATCTGCTTTCCTCCTTATTCATTATTATAAACAAATATGAACACTATGTTTAATAAAAATAAAAAGTAAAAATCCGTCATTATAGGTATAATAATCGTAGCCGATTGAGGTATGTACTGGTATGAATATAGTTTGTGCTTTTCCTTCTGTGAAACCGACGTGACTATATTATGTACCTAGTTATATTGTACAAAATTTTATTATGCTTTCTGTCGAATGATTTTAATCATTTTGATAGTAGGTATTTACACTACCCCTGAGGTTGATTTCTTTAGGATCTTTTTTTTTTTACCCAAAGATTGTCTGGAAGATATTGCTAAATATAAGCAATAAGTCACAATCACAATGTCTGTTCTGTATGTTCTGAATAAATTGGGTTGTTTATGTGGAAAAAAGAAATTAATTTAAAATAATACAGTTTTTTTTTGCGAAAATTGCAAATCTTAAAACTCAAAGCAACGATGATATCATAAGGGTCACCCATAACCACTCTAAATTACCACCCGATATTCTGTAACGATGCAGCATCTTTCATCGCAGATTATCGTCTCAGATCAAAAGGATTAAATTTAGCCTGTTTAAAGTTTATACAAGTCATAGCCGAATCAAGATAAATGTTTGTGAAATTGTATGTAAACAGTGTTTTCACTGGCTCAAACGTAGCCTGGATACAAAATATTTTTATCGCCGGATACGTCTAACTTTATGACAGTTTTAAGATTTGTTACGATTAGACGTTATGAGATTTCAATAATAAACAAGACAAGTGAAAGACGGGCGCAAGAATGTTCAACGGAGATTTATAACATTTTAAAAAGTTATTATCTATACCTGGGAGACGTTATGGCCCTACGTAAATTCACTTTTATACCCACAGTGCGTTGCGTAGTTTAATCTTTGTTTTAAAATCACAGGCGATATACTGAAATTGTTAAAAAGTTTCAAAACATTACTGCATCTTGGATTTAAAAAAAAAACATGTTTTATGCGGGAGAGCGGGCGTTGCTCGAGTTTGCATTTTGAATAGTATGGTAAGAGTGTTTAGCGGAATATTGCAAATTATTAATATATCCACAAATTCATGATGGACTTCCGCATAGTGACGCCTTTTTCAATAAATTTTATAAAATAAATCGAGTTTTAATAAAATTTAATTTCTTATGGATCAAATCAAATGTCTTGAAACAGCTAAATTCGTCCTGATATCATTAAATGGAATCTCACTAATGAGTGAGGCCGTTCAGTGCTGAGTTTTGCGTCATTATCTTGGACGAAGGGTATTATCTATTCAAATAGGCGATGGTGAACATGTCGCCTTTATCGCTCTTCGAGGCAGCGTTAGCAAACGAAACTCCTTCTGGATTCTTTACTCCTGGTAGTATTAGATCATTAAATGTATCGTTTTAACTCAAAACTCTGGGTTGATTAGGCTAACATTTTCTTGCACTTGAAGACGTATAGGGAATAACAGGAAAAATTTCAATCACACGTGATAAAGTTTTATGAGAATCAGTAAAACAATTACGGAAATGGATAAGTGAAAGGCATAACAAACAATGTTTATGATCAACAGTACTGTTCAGATTTGTTTGGAAAAGGTTGATGTTGTTTCAAAACGTACCACAATGGATTGAGTTTAAACAAGACCCAAATTGTCATGATCAATCATAGTCTAAAAGATTCTGTACAAACATTTTTATGTACAAATTAACAAGCTGTAGGCTTTGCGTATTTTGTGTGATTGATGATTTTACAAACTTTAAAGAACTTTAAAACTTTCAAGATAAAGTCTCGCATCTTCTTTTCCGCTATTACCAAGTTAAAACGTATTCAGCAGAGATTTATATGGACTTGCCGTGCTGTCGGTTAAGTCGTGCCAGATCTCCAAGTTAGGATAAATGTAGCGACACGTTTTGAATAACATTAGGTTACTTATTTCGAACTTAGCCAGATCGGGGCCGATTACTCCAAGTTGAGGGTTTAAATCTAGGTGGAAATGTGAATTATAGCTTTCAATTCCACTGAAAAATGTACAAAGATAGACATTTCCGAAGAGGTGATTTTTACTCTTACAAAAGTAAAGAATAAGAAGTTTCAATAGATATTGTATAAGGGGAGATGAATCAGAGGGCTCAGCTTTATTGAAGCGAAATAAAAGTAGTAAAAATAATGTTATACCGGGAAAAGCTCTACGAAATTTCTCATCGACGACACTCACTAAGGAGCCTTGAACCAAAGCCTCTTTTATTTATATTTCATTTTTCATCTCAAAACTCTAATGATCTAAAATGAAAAGAGGCCGATGCTGGTACCAGGCATGGTTTTTATTTTATTTTCTGTAGGTCTTCGTGGAGTTAAAACTGTTGCTAGGATTCAATTACGACGTAAAATTTTTATTTATGTAAAATTATTAGATGCTTTGCGTCTGTTTTAAGATGACGCAGAAGGTAAATTTAAAGAAAAACGCTTAGACTTATACCTATGTATTCAGTGTAAGGTCTACTGCTGGGATCTAGTGATTCGAACGTTTTAACCGTTTTTATAATTTCTGTACTCGCCACTACAGATAAGCCAATTGGCTTTTGCTAGTGGCTATATAGTTTAGTTTAAGGTTCATTGTAATTGGGGTTAATAAAGATCTATAAAAAAAAAAATCTGCTGGTCTCCGGTTCAAATACCGTAGGTTATATTAATTTGTGTTCTGCCTGCGTCCTTCATCCTTCAACAAAAGGCACGTTAAGCTATGGGTCTATCACTGGGACTTTGTAAGCGTTAGTAAAACTCAGGGCTTATATCATGACGATTTATTTACCACGTAGCTCCGTAAATCAAAGAAAAATAAAGGCACCATCTAGTAAACAAGATAAAAAGAAATCTCAACGAATTGACTACCAGGAACTCATCGACGCTAGGCATGAGCGTGATTCATCCATCAAACATTAGAATGTCGGTTGAACATGTATGGAGAACATTTGTTAAGGATTGTTCAGGTTGAAAGGAAGGCTGCCGAACCAGTGATGAATCTTCAAGGTATCTGAGCCCTTTTTTATCAAGTGAGGTCGGGAGCCCCCGTTCGTAATAGAATTCTTTAGTAGGTTAGGAATACTCTAAATATTTATGTTCCTTTACCCTCCAATTGAGATACGTGTAAGTGTTATAATGTGAGTTTGATTTAATACACCCAAATTCATATTCTAATATAAAAAATCAAAATTATTCCTTCTCTTTCTTAGTGAAACTAGTTGCTAGTGATGAAGGTGATGCAAAAAACATCTTGTGAAATTGTTTCTAATTATTTATTGAGACTCCAGAACTTGGTTTTAATAATAATAATAATACATTTTAGGAATAATATTGATAATAAATTTCAAATATCATGATTATTTCGGTTTCAGATATTAAAACAGACTCCCAGAACTTCAAGTGTGTACTATACATAAAAAAAAATTGTTCACTTGTACAGGTATTTTGGTGATAAATTTTGTGGGCCCTGTACCTACCTATTCTGTTATTATTTTTTACTCGCAATGTCAGTCGTTCGACTTTTGTTTGCAGTATTATAAATGCCATGCAATATAAAGAAGACTAAGCCTCATCAAATAAAAAAACTATTCTCACTATAGATACATATACTAGAAAATCCTATTTAAAATCAGCGGAAGTCTGCCTTGGCAGTTTTTGCGCACTACCAGAATAGCGTCCGTCTACGTAAATTTTTGATTTAATTAGAGAAGAATCAACAACATTTTTATATATTTCAAACAACAAAACATTTCAAACTTCACAGGGTGTATCTAATAATTTTGTGGATTTTTTATAAACAGAACTTCAATAAACAAGGATCAAACTTTACTTACTTGTTCATAAAGATGTCTCACCCGGTATTTTACTCAAAGGGAATACCTAGATAACTTTTTCTACCACTTTCTTTGTGTCCACAAATTTTAATTTTGAATGTTCATTTATAACGCAATTTGTACAATTTTCTTCAAATTTGATATTATCTCAGCCTTTGGGTCTCTGAATAAATTGAATGTTTAATTTGTTTTTGTTGGTCAGTATTTACTGTTATTACATAATGTAATTTACATTGAGATCCGCATAATAGCTTCTAAATCAATTCGTTTTCGTGCGTAAGAGCGGTTTCGGAGCCTGATTTTGAAAAACCCACTTTTTTCTAACTATTCGAAACAGAACACTTCCATTCAAAATTCAATCAATAGGTAGTTATTTAAAAAAAACCTAATGTATTGTGTATGTTGCCATCGCAAAGTTTCCATTGGTTTCTGGTTTTGTTGAATAATTATTGAGCAAACTGTTCTGTTTCGATTAATTAGAAACAGGCGGATTTTTCACAATCGGGTTGCGAAACCGCTCATAAAAATTAAGATTTGTTTATTTCGTCTTCAAATTATCACGGATAGGTAGAAAGTTTATACTAGCAATTTGTTTTACGATGATCAATAGACTGAATTGATATTGATTGTTGAATCTTATCGATTATTGATCGATGTAAACAACTAAATGGAATATTTTCTGTGGCTTAATTACTTTTGTGCACCCACGGAAATGGATTTGTAAAAGCATTGCGCACGAAAAGAGAACATGTACCTATTTCAAAAAGTTGTAGCTCAATCACAAACAATAGTTATAATTAATTGTTTTGTTACACAATCATCCTAAACTGCCTCCTCATTGAAAGCTTTTATTCTACCCACGTGTTGTAAATTTGAAAATAATACAAAGTAAATTAATACAATTAGTAACAAAATTTGAGCTTTGTCTTTCTCAAATTCCAATTTGTTTTTGCCGGCTTTTTTATCTCTACATCATCAGTTTCTTATTTCGTGTGTTTGACCTCGTCCATTTTGTCTATTTGATGAATGGTGTTTAATTGTGTGTGTGATTAGCTACATTCATTAGCATATTCAGTTAATATTCTCTACAGTCTAAGGTTTCGCGGTAACCAAATGTAAATGTCAGAGCGTCATAACATTTCAGTGAAACTAAATCATTTTCATGTTTCCGTTCCGTTTCCATCTGCATTTGCGCGTACAGATCCATTAAAACGTTGTCAGCCGTCAACAAAGCCAGTAACATTGCTTTAATATTATCCCCCTGACAGATATGTGTTTACATCTGCTAATCAAATGGATCTCAATGTTGCAACATGGACAACAAATACACAGTTATGGTTTCAACATAACACAAAAACTGACCATCAAAAACCACAACAACACTTTCACAGAAAAAAAAAATACCAAAAACTTTTGTCCGAACACAACACTAAATTTGCCCACAGCACAGTCACAAATCCTTTCCGTCGGCACCGTGAGTGAGTCAGGGCAGTTTGTAGGGCGCACTATCTTTGAACAAACATACCCTATACAAACACTGATGCACCGACGATGTTTCGGACGCGGGAGCTTCGACCGACAACGATACGCCTCCTCCGGCAGTCGGGGAGCGACTGCCTGGTGAATTAAGTAAGTTTAGCTGCGGGCCAAGCCAGCCAGCCAGCTATTGCATCCGAGCATAAACGAAAACGGCCGAATGGGTACGTTTTATAGTGAGAATGGGAGAGATGATGACTGGTATTGGGTTGAGAGGGATGGAGATTCACAGGTGGGGTGGGAGATGGCTGCATCAGGCGTAGGGGTTTTGTCTGGGATATGCACATGCAGGCTGAGGCTGAATATAGAGTGCATTCGGCCGAGAAACGCGCAGTGTGCGTTCGGCATCTAGGTACATCGAATATATCCTGAGGCAGTCCCGATTTGATCTATCATTTTATTAAAGCTATTAACGAATTAATACCCTAGCTGACCCGGTTTTGGACCATTTTCATTGTTGAAGACGATAAAAATTGTTTTATGAGCTGTAATAGTTGGATCAACTAATTGGTGAAATGATTCCTAATGCTTTCGATATCATGTTGCGAATTTAATGGAATGTAACTTGCAAGTATAACTTCTGTAATAAATTCTTGTAAGAGCCATAATCTTAAGATGTTTGTCAGAGCATTTAAAAGGCTTATGCATATTTTGTGCTGTAAATCAAAGATGTCAGAGCCAAAGACACATCAACTGATGGATGAGAATTAGAAAATATTTCAAGGGTTGCCGCCGAGGACTTAGCTTGGACCTTCGACATATTTATTACCTGCTTTCATGTTGAAAACTTATAAACTACAAAAGTTACAAGCTGAAGCGAAGCAATTACCAGAGATATCTTAGAAATTATTTATAAGGTATTACTTCATGCGTTGAGTAATAAATGTAAAGTTTGGACGGAATAATATTCTCTTAAAACGTTAATTTAATTAAGGCATTTAGAAAATCAAAGTCATCAATGGTGTCGATTCGGTGTAACACGACTTATTTGACAGGACTTACCTTATACCTAGGGCTGCCATCATCTAAATTGCCGACAGAGGACAAAAACTTCAAAAACCCCGGACATTAAGGTAAAATTGCGGTTTTTCCCCGGACACGCCTAAAACAAATATTCTTAAAAAAAAGAAGTTTTTATTTAACATTTTATTCATCAAATATTTTTCATTTAACATTAATAATTATTCATTAAACAATAAATATGTTATATTGCCGCGCTGGAGTTGGCTTCGATGCGGTTTACGAACGAATGAATTATTTGCTTAGATTTGTTTTTATTTATTGATTATCCTTCAATTAATTGTGGTTACGCCTATATGTATAGTGTCCAGGTTTTACCCGGATCTTTTTCCAAATCCTCCCCGGACGACCCCCGGACGCCCTCCAAACTAGGACAAATCCGGGGAAACCCGGACGGATGGCAGCCCTACTTATACCTATTGAGCGTCCTGACTTTGGCTTTTTGATACAGAAAGAAAAAGACAGAACGCTTAAATCAAGTTTAGTCCTGTCAAATAAGTTAGGTCGTGTTACACCGAATCGACACAAATATCTACTACTTTTATTGAAAGCAGGCAAAATTATATAATGCTAGGTTAAATTTAAACGTGACATGGGAGAAAATATTATTTTAATAGTTTTTATAATTTTTGTAGATCTATTAAACTTGTTACAAAGTTTTTGTTAAGTAAAAATTATGAAACTTTATAGAATATACATTTTTTCATCTATATTAAAGTAACTTCTATGTTATAAAAATTCATCTATTCAACTAGACTGACTGAAGCCTCACTGAATATTGTATTCTCACGATTAGCTGTTTAGATTAGCTTTTGTTATCCACTAAAACAATTACAATTGAGAATTCTAACATGAAAGTTATAAGAAATATCGTCAAAAAATAAGGAAAAAACCTAGAGCATCTATGAGCAAAAATGACGCCATATTTTATTGTTGAAAACTATTTCGAAAAAAAGAATTCAATTTTTTTTTATAGATGCAACGTGCTGGTCTAAGCCACTATATTTTACGATCCTCACACACCTCTTTCGTTTCTTCCACATTGATCCATTAAATAAATTATACAAACTCTTCTTCTTCTATAATGAACTTCTAATTGTATCTAATTCCACTGACGCCGACTATAAATGTCGAAATATATCTGGAAATAATTATTTTAATAAGTGTTTTTTTATAAATATATAATTTAAACTTCTAAATAATAGTGTTTCCAAAACTTAAAAGTGAAATTCTTGTTGGATTTAAGGATTTCAACTAGATTACATACACCAATAAAGTTGAAAAGCACTTATATTTAATAATTTATACTGTAAGGTGTGACTCCTTGATGGAACTTCATTCTAACCTTAATCAAAGTCTTCTTGTACGAGTTCCACTATTTTATTTCCTTAATTATTGCAACTAGTTTCGTCTATTTGACATCGTGGGGCTGATTGGAATAGGTTAACTTATATTTAATATCTACTTATTATTTTTTACTTAACAATCCCCATTTTATTATAAACCGTATAAAGACCCACCACCCTTTTGTGACGAGATGTAACGAGATGTAACTTACACTAGCAGCATCAAGTCGAAGCTAT
This sequence comes from Ypsolopha sequella, assembly GCA_934047225.1. Classification (NCBI taxonomy): domain Eukaryota; kingdom Metazoa; phylum Arthropoda; class Insecta; order Lepidoptera; family Ypsolophidae; genus Ypsolopha; species Ypsolopha sequella. Next base: position 21,321,591 of record OW203991.1, read on the forward strand.
TCAAGCATTTTTTCAAGCCTGTTTTTAGGGTTCCGTACCAATTGGGTACTACCCAAAGGGTAACCAACGGGACCCTATTACTAAGACTCCGCTGTCCGTCTGTCTGTCCGTCTGTCTGTCCGTCTGTCTATGCGTCTGTCTGTCCGTCTGTCTGTCCGTCTGTCTGTCCGTCTGTCTCTACGTCTGTCTATCTGTCTGTCCGTCTGTCACCAGACTGTATATCATGAACCGTGATAGTTAGACAGTTGAAATTTTCACAGATGATGTATTTCTGTTGCCGCTTTAACAACAAATACTAAAAAAACAGAATAAAATAAATATTTAATGGGGCTCCCATACAATAGACATGTTTTATTTGCCGTTTTTATAGATAATGGTACAGAACCCTTCGTGCGCGAGTCCGACTCGCACTTGGCCGTTTTTTTTTTCAACATGCTACTTGAATCCGAGAAGTAATTTTAGTACACGTTTAGTATAGGTACTAATAGATGTCAAAATACGCGTAGAACGTTTTATAAAATATAATCGTGTTTAAAGAACGGTTTCGCAGCCGGATTGTAAAAACGCGCCTTTTTCTAATTAATCGACACAGAAAATTCACACAATAGTTATTCAACAAAACCTTATTACCTATGTATTGTTGCAGTGTAATTCAATACTAAAATTATCTTAAATTAAAATTAACTATCAATAAATATGTACATCCTAAAAATTAACAAAGTAAACCATATATGTATATCCTATATTAAATAAAAAATAGTTTTTAAATCGTCACCGTATATGTATTGTATATGCTGCCATCGTAAAGTTTCCAGTGGTATCTGTAATTTAGAATTTCAAAAATGTTGAATTTCAAAAATGTTAAAACTCTTCTTTACAGGAACGAACCGGAACTTTGCGATGGCAGCATACGCAATAAGGTTTTGTTGAATAACTATTTAGTGAATTTTGAATTTACCAAAGTGTTCTGTTTCGATTAATTAGAAAATGGCAGGATTTTCACAATCCGGCTGCGATACCGCTCGTAATGTTTGGAATGCTAATTTAATAGTAGTTTATGCTACAAGGGCGCAAAGGAATAAATTACGAGGACGATTTAAAACACGAGCGTAGCGAGTGTTTTAAACGTAACCGAGTAATTTATTGCTTTTACGCCCGTGTACCATACTACGTTTTTCAATGCATAGTGTGAGGAAATGAAAACAAATATAATCTTGTGAACTTTAAATTATAATTGGCTCAAAAAGACTGTATCCAGAGCCGTTAAACAGTGTAAAAAAAAAGTATAACATCTATGGTACACAGGAAAGTTTGCAGGTTAGCCAACCATTGTAAATACATTTAAAAAAATAATAATAATAAAGCCCTAGGGCAAAATAATCGACTTTTTGTTCGGTTTTGATGGATAAAAAGTGGGCCTTTACGAGCACATGCATTGAAAACGTATTTATGCCACCCACACTTTTCCCCAATATCATCGGTCTGTCTTATTTGAGTCTTATAGGAATTGAAACTTGTATAAATTGGTAAACGATAGTAAAATTAGCTAACGTAGACATTATAGTATTTCTTTAATAAGTGTCGATAACTGATAACTAGAATGAAGAGCACTCACCTTGAAAGTCGGAGACTGAAGTAGGCGGGGCATTAATCCCTTTGTCTAGGGACTGCATTAAAATCTACAGAAATCGGTGACAAACAGAATAACTGTATGCACCTTTTTCCCTGTAGATGTGATCATGTGACCTGTCCGAAAATTGTTCAATAAACAAAGACAAATACAATTCAACACAAATGCAAAGAATATTTTCAAAATGTGACGTCATTTAATAAAAGCTTATTTTTTCCAAGAAAAAATTTCCGTCGCCGTTAATAAGTTATGCCGTAGACAGACAGACAGATGTAAAAACGCAATCCACAAAATTCTCTATAAAAATTTCCATTTTTTGACCGACCTTAGCAATGTGCTTGCAATATCTGTGAAGTTTCTAGGGTCAGTTCACACAGAGCACAGAGGTAGGTAAATATATGTAATAATAGTAGTTTATGCTACTAGGGCGCAAAGGAATAAATTACGAGGACGATTTAAAACACGAGCGTAGCGAGTGTTTTAAACGTAACCGAGTAATTTATTGCTTTTACGCCCGTGTATCATACTACGTTTTTCAATGCATAGTATGAGGAAATGAAAACAAATATAATCTTGTGAACTTTAAATTATAATTGGCTCAAAAGGACTGTATCCAGAGCCGTTGAACAGTGGAAAAAAAAGTATAACATCTATGGTACACAGGAAAGGCTGCAGGTTAGCCAACCATTGTAAATAAATTAAAAAAAATAATAATAATAAAGCCCTAGGGCAAAATAATCGACTTTTTGTTCGGTTTTGATGCATAAAAAGTGGGCCTTTACGAGCACTTGCATTGAAAAATAATAAATGTACGGGATTTAAATTAAAAGTTTATTTAATCTATGTAACAATATACGAGGTGAATTTGTGAACATCGTCCAAATTCATACTTGAGCCTTGGTAAGTGATCAGCATCATCAACCAATAACGATTTTTATAAAATTCATTAAATGAAATTACGACTCCCCATAGTGATTCACTCAGGACTGGGAGTGAATTACTATGGGAAGTCGAAATTTCATTGTACGAATTTTACAAAAAATGTTATTGATTCATGATGCTGATTACTTATCAAACCTCCAGTATGAATTTGGATGATGATCAAGAAGTCACCTTGTATATACGAATCAAATGAAAGGTAAAATCTATAAGTATACAACTTGAAATTTAATCATCCGCCCGAACCTATACCGGAGACCCGGCCAGCGACCAGGTTCAATGGTCCTTTTTTTGGAAATCATAAAAAAGAAAAAAAAAAAAAAAAGCAATAAAAATACTGCTCTCATTCACACTAGACTAGTTCAAATACAAATCCTGGTACAGGCAGTAGAAGAGCAAAAAAACAACATACTTAAAGATACCTGTTAAGTTACATCCAGTATCTACGTCATTTATTTATTTATTTTATTGATTGGGAAACAAACAGTTTTCTTAACACATAATACAAATAACAATAAATTAATCTTAAAGCCAAACAAGTTTCCACATAAATCTTGCAAGTAAATAAAATGTGCACGGCATTATAACAACGCAACATGTACTTACGTTATAAGTTACTCAGTAAAGTTACACAAAACAAAGCAAATGACAAAAAGTAAAAGAGAAGATAATATACGCGTGCAGGGAAAATACTGAAGAAAAAGTAAAACAGAAGAACCACAAGAGCATAGTTTGAAACATAGTAAGTAAACAACTACTCACATTAATAAACATTTCAATGCAAGTGCTCGTATTAATAAAGGCCCACTTTTTAAGCATCAAAACCGAACAGAAAGTCGATTATTTTGCCCTAGGGCTTTATTTTTATTATTATTTTAATTTATTTACAATGGTTGGCTATCCTGCAGCCTTTCCTGTGTACCATAAATGGTCCTTTTGAGTCAATCATAATTTAAAGTTCACAAGATTATATTTGTTTTATTTCCTCACACTATGCATTGAAAAACTAATGATGATTGACTAAGGAACTAAGATCTTTTAACTTGAAGTTTAAACTTGCATCAAAAAGAGTCCAAACAGTCTTACTGAACGCTCAATTTTTCTAACACATATCGAGTAACCCATTTATTTAATAATAACCGAGGCGAAACATTATCGTCACAGTAGCTCGTTCTATATCTACCAGTTCAGATCAAAAGTCCCCTGGGTTGGTCTCTTATTTATTATGTATGTAGGGGCTGCCGCTACCCACTCGTTGGGATATCTTCATAAATAATTGATACCTCAGAGCTAATTACTCGGCCATTCATTTCCTTTTGCTATTGGAGTTGGAAGTTTAGTTTGTGTCGGAGTAATATCGGAAATTACTTTTTGTATAAGTTGTAGCCGGTATTGAGTGTTGAGTAGAGTAGAGAGTAGAGTTGGTATTCACTTCTCCTTATTTTAAAAACCTACTTTGAAAGTTTACGCGCTTCTGTGGTCCAATGTTTCGAACATAGATGAAAAAAAAACATGATAGATTTGCCTTGGTAGGTACTCAAATTGTTCTTGTTCTGCTGTTTCCGCGGTCCTCCCATTTATTTTACTAACGCAAACACAACAACTATGAGTACGGCAAACGGTACTCATATTTCTCACACACGCTAATTGTTTAATTGAATGTAATTGCTATAATCTTAACTTATAATTTAATTGTAATGTCTGGTAAATAAAGAATTTATTTATTTAATTTATTTATTTAATTGTACACATGCAAAAAGGAGGCAGCGAATTAACCTGTAGCCACGGACTCTGAATAAACACACATAATATACAACACAACACACGAATTCAGGAATAGCAGGAATTCAGGTTAATGAAAAAAAGAAAAACATATATATCTTTGTGTACCTGTCTTATATAGTCTTTTTCCTGCTGCCTCTGCAAACATACTTGATGCACTACAATATCGCGGCAGCCCTAACAGCATCCTGAATCCGTTATTATATTGGACACGCAAGGCGCTGTAGGTTTTCTGGGTGTAGTTGACCCACAGGTTGCACGTATAAAACGCTCTAAGATATTGTTTTAATGCTCTAAGGTACAATACTGTAAAGTAAAGACGCAAATAAATTCCTTGGTTTGCGGTCTCAATCTCAATACTCATCATCTCGGGCATTCTTGGGAACAATGAAACCGATAACTTACATATCAACACGGTGGGTCCTGTCGAGGATTCGAGGCCTAAAACAAAGGCATCTTTTTGCCGCCTCGTCTTTTCCTCGAGGTTGTCCTGGGGGATCAAAGGCAACGGGTTTTTGTGCAATCGGATCATACTGTGATGGATGGTACAATCAATGTAAGAAAATTATGTTTATATGTAGATACGATAAAAAGGATATATGATTTTTTTCACCTACCGCATGACCATGAATAACAACATATTTTCGAGGGTTCTTTGGAAGAAATAAAGACCCTCCTAAAATTAAAAAAAATATATAAACATGAACTGTTGATCTTTTATTTAGTCAAAGTAATTGTAAACAATGTCTTAAGATATATACTTTTGTCTAAAAAATATATTTCCAACTTATTTTTTTCGTTTTTAAACATTCCGTAGAAAAAAATAGTAAAAGATCGACTTGATTTTTTTATTAAATTAGGTTATGGAAATATGAAGTCATTTTACCTAAATTAAATTAATTTGCGTACAAAATATTGCAGTATTAGCTAAAAACCCTCCAATTTGGGGTTTCGCTGCGTGATTATTACCCGTTGAAGACAGATAGGCCAATGAGCCAACATATAATCACCTCTACCAAAAGTTTATAAAGTCGTTGCCATTGGACTTTTTGTGCTGTACAGGTAATAAAAAAAGTTGCTAGGGTAGGCCATGATCTTAACATAGATGTTGTGCAATAGATGTCACTGCATTTTCCTACGGGAAATAACGTTGTGTGAAAATCTATTAAATCACGCGACAATTTGCTGTTTTAAGGAGTTTATAATATTTGTGTTGACATTTCTAAGGAGTATAAAATACTGACGACTCTTCATCGTAACATAACGTCATCGTCTTTAATACATCTAATTTCACAATTTGTACGTTATCGTGGTTCTTAGTTATTGTTATTTAGTGAAAAGAAAAAACGTTAACAGTACGGGTTGAAATATAAACAGTCTATACCCATATTGCTGTCTTTCGCATGATATGCCCATGTTACCCATTTTGCTGTCTTTTGCATCATAATTATGCCCATGATCAGTTTGGAATAACTAACAGCATTATAAGTGAGTTTATAAGTTACTGACCCGACTACTCTTGGTCATAATGATGAGTTCAATAATATGGACAGTCCCACCTTTCACCTGATAGTACCGGCTGTAGTTGTAACCAGTTAAACAAATCCTGATCATAATATAAAATATAATATAAACAGTCTATACTACTATCGGTGTCTTTCACCTAATATATATCCATGATCAGTCAGGAACAAAACAGAGCATGTATGCGACTGTAATGGCTACCGGCCCGACGAATCTTGGTCAAAATGTTGAATATTTACACTATAAATAGTCTATATCTCTGTCTTTCACCTGATATATCCATGATCAGTCAGGAACAAGACAGAGCATTGTATGCGAGTGTAATGGCTACCGGCTCGACGACTCCGTCATAACTCGCCTCGCCGACGCGTCGTAAATATGAGACTTTGGCGCGGACGCCGGCTTAGATGAAAGTTTTTGCGTACGGTTCTGTTAGGATGTTTTGTTGGGTGCCATGCCTGAGATCGCGATTATGATACTGTGGAGTGGTTCTCGTGAAACAACTTCTTTAACCTCGTGAATATTAAACGCTTCCTGTGTCTTACTCTGAAATTGATTTTAAAATTAATGTTGGAGACTACTTGCCAACAAGATTTCAGTTAAGACGATGCAATGTTACCGTCGGAAAATCAAAATCAATTTAAACGAAGAAGTTGGAATTGATTGAATTGGTCTGGCTATTATGTCTGTCTGAAAACCTGTGTTCTGACATGCCAGATAGCCCGAAAAATAAAGGGAGCTGAGGAAGAAAACAAGCCGAAAAGAAAAACGGGTGAAAGCAGTCTTTACTTCAATGGAGGCAGATCCGCAGCCCTAAGGTTATAATTATTTATAATTAATTATTATTACATACAGCTTGAACACTCACGTGTGATTGTTGTTGACTATATGCCAACCGTTTCACCGATACAATTTCGGCATTATCAAGGTGAGGTCGTTCTTAGGACGACGACGTGGCGTTCACCGTCGTTGTCATCGTCATTGTATCGGTAAAACGGTTGGCATATAGTCAACAACAATCACACGTGAGTGTTCAAGCCGTATGTAATAAAAATTTAGTAAGTATGTCAGCCCACGCGAGTTTTAATAATATTATACATATATATTTTTTGTATGTTTTTACAATAATATTACTTATCGGCATGAACTTCCACATTTAAGGGCCGTTTCAGTAAAAACATTTGAAATATAAGGTATATGGTTAACTGATGTGTTATAATTTTAAAAATATTCGGAACAAAAGTCCAACAGCTTTGGCACTAGTATGATAAGATAGGTACCTACCTTGATGCGGTGACATTCAGATGCATGACCGTCCCTCCCCCTCCACAAGGTGAATCACCCCTCTTCCCTAAAATTTGTGCCCAAATAAGGTTTTATAAATTTTTTCAGGAAAACCAAATAAGCTAAGAGAATATAGTTAAACGCCGAATTGCTCTTTATAAAATTGCCCACAAATAAATTCCTACATTAATTTTGATAGAAGTTGTTGTTTGAGAGCAGCGCAGCGTTAACAGAAAACTGACAATTTTTTTAGGGCACAATAACGAGTTTTTAGGCTTACAAAAGAAAAACATCATGTACAAAATCATCAATACATTATAATTAAAATGTATAAAATATTATATAAAAAAAATTATCCTTGAATCTGAAATTTTATTATGTATTTTTGCTCATCGTTGATTTGTCATCAGTTTTCTATTATTGTTCCTCGATAACTATACGTCCTATCAAAATAAATGTAAAAACATAATTATAGAAAAGTTGGTAAGGAATAATTCCGTCTTACGATTTTCTCGAAGCAAACACAATTTTTCAGGAAATCGCATAAAACCTTAATTGGGCACACATTTTAGGGGGGAGGGGAAGGAACGGTCAATCATCAGTATATCACCGTGGTAAGGTATCCCACGATACTAGTTGCAAAGGTGTTAAACTTTTACCAAAATTTTTCCATGCAATGAAATCCAAAATTAACACAGTAAATGATGGGCTTGGAATGTTAATGTACATGGCCTGATAAAATAGCACAAAAAGAGACCTAACGAAAAAAGCAAAATACGAAAGTATTTTCAAAGAGGCCGCCCATATATGACGTCATTGATTTTTGCTGATTTTCGACCCCCCTCTACGATCATCCTATCGTCACTATCTAATAATGACCCCACCCTCTCACAAAACTGATTTCAATTTCACTATCTGTATTACAAAATCAATGTTGTTGTTTTTTCTTCTTCTTTTGACAAGACCCCTCGATTATTGTCATCATTCATTATAATAACCATCATCCGTAGACCAGATCCTCAAAATTCAAAATTCAAAAAGTTAATTTTGCAAAGTAGGTATATATAGGTAATACACGTTTCACAAGTCCCTCCTAGTTTCACATGAAGTAATAATAATTATGGACGGCCCAATGTTAGTAAATGTTGGCATAGAAACACATTTTAATACACACTTAAGGCGATATGTAAAAGTTTAAGCGTCCCTGTTACTCCATATGCGAAAAAATCCTCAGTGCGATAGGGACGGATTCTTGGCAAAGTGCCAAAATGTCGGTTTTTTATTAATATAAAATGTACTAAAGTTGCTATCAAAATTTCGTTTAACCAGGTCCTAGATACCATTAAAACCCATTTAATAAAATATAGTTGCAGTCTATATGTCATTCTAAATTGTCAAACCAGGAGAATTGGTTTCGAAAAGGACCTCATTTCAATAAATATTTCTATCGAGCCGAATTTCTCCAATCGCGTTTCTGTTTTAACAGATTCCTAGAAAAAGAATTCAAAAATAATATGTTTTTTTATCAAAATAATACATTATTTACTGAAGTAGATATGCAAGTCCTTAAAGTGTCGATTTTTTCCGTAGCGCCTTAACCCCATGCCTGTCTCGCAAAGGAGATTTGCTACGATCCTGACACACATGTGTCACGTTTTTAATAACTTACTCAGTTTTCTATGTTCGTTCCAACAATATAACTTACATACTTTCGGAAGTTTCGCATTGCGCATTTATATTCCCTGTCCACGGATGGGCTCTTGATATTGCACCTTAACAAATAGACTGTGATCCAGACTTAATGTAACTGTAAATAGAAGTAGTTTCAATGGCTTTTAGGTCTTCTGAATAGTGGTGAGCTGTTTCTTTTGTCTATACTCTGAAGTTGTAGTTGCTTTTGTTTTGTCTAGAAACTTTGTGTGGATTAGGCGGTTCACCGCTAGATTGAGCTTTCTTTCTTTTTTAGAGAACAAACTAAATATGGCTAAAGTTTAAAAAAACCAATAGCTTTTTTTACAAAAAGTTTGGTGTAGTATATCGTAGAGCTAGGAATGATAAAACGAAACCCTTGTAGGATATTTTTGTTGTCCGTATGTCTATCCATCTATTATAAACTTTTGGTTATAAGACACAGTTATATTATTAATGTACCAAGTTAAAATTATTCCAAAATACTTAGTCTACGCCTCCTCTATAGCAAAAAAATCAGACTTCTCACACGATGCGAAAAAGATGTACATTAAAGTTGAAATTACTCGTTTTATAAAACTGACTTGCCATCACAGGTAGGTACTTGTAGTAATTTATTCCAAGTTAGGTTTAAGGATAATATTAAATTGAACATCAAAAATACTATTTTGCACACTAAACATCGCCATCAGAAATACTTCAGCGCAGAAGAAAGCCGGTAGATTTTTTTTTTTTATGACAACCCAGAAATCCTATAAGAGCACAGTTAGTATTTTTGGTGTGCATTTAGTGTTATTTTGTGTGCAGTAAGTATTATTTTGTGTGCAGTTAGTATTATTTTGTGTCCAGTTATTATTATTTTGTGTGCAGTTAGTATTATTTTGTGTAAAGTAAGTATTTTTGATAGAACACTGTTGTAGCATTTTTAGTATTTTCTACAACTACAATACAACTTTAGATTATTAAGTAGTTAACAAGAGTATAAGAATCTAACCGAAAAAACTATTTATAAATCTTGTATAAGCTCGGATGCAGAACTTCAAATGCGCATTTCACATTGTGTTACTTGGTCAATTGGTTTAATAAAATAATATAGATACTTGACTAGGACTGATCTAAACATTTTGGAAAAAACGCAAACATTTGAAGGCTCGATAGAAAAAAATTACGAAGATACCTCTCAATTTCAGGTTTTTCGAGTGTTAAAAAGGGCCTTTCTTAAATTATACAGCCTTAAAGTTTGTATTAAAAATAAGTGACGATAATAGATTATTTTAATAATTTCATCAAGAAGCCGAATTATTAAATAAAAACTCAGTTTTTTTGTGAGCGCGTGTTTCTTAGTGGTCGTAACAGCCACGGCTGAGAAGGGAGTGCGCGCTATTTTAAACCACAACCGACAAGAGTTAACTTGAGACTTTGCTCGGATGACGCAAGCGCGTAGTACTGACTGCAAAAAAGTATCATTTGTCGAAAATATTTTTTTATGGTTGATTGGAATTTGGAATGGAGGTATTAAATAAAATAAAATAATGTTATAATCTTTTTAATTATACATATAAAAGCAGAAAACTCAAAAGTATTTTTTACATTCAAAAAGGAAATTAATTTACATATTTTTTTTACATACTTAAACTATTTATTGGTTATCTATAGGATTTATTCCAGATAATTGACAATCGATGTCACTGTCATTGTCTGTACAGCAGCTGTCACAATCTGAATCTAAATCACTCTCGTATCCTAATTGTATGGTTAGTTCCTGTACGTGTATTTCTTAGATTCGATCTTTCACCTAATATTCTCCGTGTAATCTCTACGTGGTTGACCTCCTTTTCCAATCATACATTTTTTTTCTAAAAACCACACTAACAAAAACCACCAAACTGATGCAATCAGGTAAAAAAACCAAACGCACGTAAGTCTATTGTGAGAATGCTAACGGTACTAAAGTGAAGTGACGCGTCGACGGCGAGAGCGGTAAGAAGTGCAGGGGTCGGGAGGGGAGCGCGCATTCCGCTCGAGTCTCAAGGGTTGCACAAGTAAACGTCGTAGAGTACAATTCTGATTGATGCAGAGTAAGGTGCTCAATTTGAATTAACCCACAGCTATTTTGTCTGTGGCTTACCCCCTACTTTTCCACGTTAGCACATAGTACTTTTAACACCTAATTGCGATGGCTATAGAAGTGAAAAGCGTGTCGGCGGAATTTTCTCTGATAGATACAATGAGTTCAAGAAGGAAGGAGATGCCCATCTAAACATTTTCCCAAACTACAACCGGCACCACACTTTATGACGCCTCGGACGTCAGTATATCTCTCTCTTTCATACATCATATATTTCTTTCATATTTTTCTCTCTGTCTCGCTGGTACTAACTTCACTCGGGTTTGGCGCGAACATGAATGCCGCGTTGCGTAGGTGTGCGATGTAACCTTGTACGTGCGTATATGAATCCTTAATTTCTTTTTTATGGTAATAAGTCAGTTCCACACCGATATACACATACAATTTTAATTATGTTACTTGCAATTTACAATAATCACTTTCGCTATTTGTGTACATATTTTTTAAGATACAATTGGCATTCAATCCGACTGCTACAAAAATCCATAAAGGCCCTATAGCACCAGTTTCGAGCCGAATTGAGATTCCGCTACTGAATTGCATACCTAGATTAATATGATTATAATGATAACGATTGTTTTTTTACATGACTTCCCATAAAAAAGCGTTATGTTTTCATGTATGTATGTAGGTATGTACACGACTGCCCAAAAAAGAGTTTTCTATTTTCAGGGTTCATTTCAGGGCACACGACCGTCCAAAAAGAGTTATACATATTTTCAGGGTTCATATATGTATGTAACTAACTTACTTACTCGCCGTAGTCGGGTAAAAAGCTAGACAAATGAAACTAAGTTTATTCCATTAGTCTGCTAACCAAATCTTATCCTAAAAAAAAATAGCTCTCTAGTATTATCCAGGCCGAAGTTATTATTAGATTTATTGACATCAGAAAAATGTTTTCGTGGTATTTTACTTCTGAAAATAAAGTTCATTATTTCATTTCATTATTTTTTTCATCTAATTTTTAGTTTCCTATTATTATTATATTTTCCTAGTATCGTATATTAAGTTCCCCTTAGCAAAATTTTAAATTTCCTACATAAGTTTCTAAGACAAAAATAAAATACAGGTTTATAAAAATGACGCCCGTACAAAGTTGCTTTTGTTCAAACTCGCGTGAGGTGGTAGCGAACATCATGGCCGCCATTATGGACTTCGATAATATAATTACCGCTTCGAAAATGGTTTATTTAGTTGTTAAACAAGCAAAAAACATGATGTACGGTTACTTTCTGATGATACGATATCCCATCTGGCTTTTTAAATTTTTTTTCATAGTTTTTGCAGCCCTTTACTGTGCAACAAGGCATTTTTAATAGAAGTTCAAACACAAACACACTGCACAATCTCCCGCGGAACACTGAGTCGCGCTTGTGCTAAATTGGCATTTTAGCACTTACGCACTGGGGTCATTTACTCGCTTCGTTGGCCTGGTCCTTACCTTTAGGTCAATGGATAGATATGTATATTTCTCTGATGTATTTCATACAAAAAATGTTTTGCACCCTCTTTTTTTTTTGGTTTTCAAACGTTCGCTTCAAGAACGCGGTTAAGAGATCAACTTGATTTTTTTTTCATAAAATAGGTAATAGAAATATGAAGGTATATCACCTAAATTCAATATTTTTTCCCTACAAAATATTTCAGTATTAGCTAAAAACACACCAATTTGTTGTTTCGCTGCGGGATCACTAGTATTACGCGTCCAAGAAAAAGAGGCCAAAGAGCCAAAATATAATCGCCTCTATGAAAAGCAAATAAAGTCTTTGCCATTAGACTTATTGTGCTGGACGGGTAATAAAAAAAGTTGCTAGGGTATGCCATCCTCTTAAGACCACAGAAGTGGTGATCACAATCATGACAATGAAGACTCTCTGACTCATTCTTTGTCTTCGAAACATAAACATCTCAACTCCGAAATTGCCAAAATTATTTACAACTCTTTCAATACCATATTTAAAAAAAAGTGCGCATTTCTCGTCGTAAAAAATCCTGACTGCGTTTTTGGAATTATTAAAATATTGATTGAATGACGTTTTTATGGACCTTTTGAAGCCTTAAGAAATAAAAACCCTGTTTTTATTTTGCAATTTTATTACTGTTCTCATGTTCTGATCTTAAATATTTATCAATTATCATCAAAGGTGCAATCATTTTAATTGACTTCTGATTGGGTAAAAAATATAACTATTTGATTGCCTTCTCTATCTTTTTACACACTTTATTTCTAGCTTTATTTGATATATTTTACGCTGTAACACAAAACACAATAAGCCAAATGTTTTTTTTTCACTTGCAATGTGTATGAACCCTCAAAAATATTTGATGCGTTACTAAGAATACTATCAAATGATAAACTGAACAGAAATGCCAAAAGCTTTTTAGTCTCAGTATAAAATTAAATGCTAACTACTCCCTGAAAATAAGCTTTCATTACAGAGTTCTTAGAATTTTGAGCGACAACTACCGTTTATTCTTCAGAAACCATATAGTTTTACTATTGTTTTAAATGATTAACCGAGTACTTTCTTTATTTAAGCCTTAGTTTTCCATTAAAGTTAAAGGAATTATCTGCAAAATAATTTTAATGGATTTTTATCACAATCGCCCTAGCTTCTGCCACTCAAAATTCGACTCCAATCAGTTTATGTTAAAAACTATTATTTTCCCATCGTCTTGCACAATGATATTAGAAAAAAGTGTGGATAGGTTGCCACCACTAGATTTGAACTTCTAAAACGGCACACAAGATAAATGACTTCAGTCAATTACGTAGTATTGCATTGTCACATTGACACGTGGAAGTCATAATTATCGCGAGCGAAAAAGACCTTTACGTTGATGTGCGTAGTTCCGTGCGACGTCCGTCGTGCGCTGGCGCCGACGCTATAATACTGAGTTCAGGTTTCAGTGTTTTCATTGTAAAATTTCGAGTTGCCGTATCTTAAGTTTCAACTTGCCGTATTTAGGGAAAAAACACAAAATTGCCGTTTTATTATAATTATTAAAGAACTGTTTATTATATTAATAAACTAAAATGCCGTATTTCATAATACGGCATTAGCCTGCCGTATAATCTGAAAAAAGTCATGAAATGCCGCATATTACGGCAATTGCCGTATGAATAATAACAGTGTCAGGTTTGCAAATTAGCCAAGTTTTAACTTGCCACTCGCGAATCGCCTAAGACCTATCTACACTTTCTTCTAATATCATTGGTATTGCACCTTGTCGTGAAGTCTAGGTGTTAGTCGCATCAAGAGCAACCATTCAAAAACCAAGCGATTGTACAGGCCACCCTTCAAACGCATTCACGCATTATCGTTGCAACATAAACCCGTCCAGAAGGATTTACCGAGCTATTAACCGGTAGTTGACATTGTTGAATCTAATTGTGGACCGCCTCTGGGGTCTAGTGGTTCGAGTACTCGGCTACTAAACCGGAGGTCGCAGTTTCGAATTCCATAAGGCACTCCAATTTGTGTCCGAAGTACGGCGATAAGGAATCATCACACTTCATGGTAATCATTATTACTTGCATTTCACATACCAGCCTCGGAAACACGTCTGACACCCCCTCGGAGATTCATGTCGTGACGAAGTGTTATTAAGGCGCTTGATCCTTCAAATACAGCCAGATGGGTACTTTCTAAAGCCTACTCCTCGTTTACGGCTGGACCAAATGGCTTGAAAAAAATATATATGAAATAATAACTCTTTAAAAATATTTGCAACAAATTTTGGTTTCGTACGATCAAAACTTCTATATTAAAAAAAATAACAACTGTATAATGTTTTTTTGGCTTAAATTCCCTACTCCTCCTAATCTGCTATGACGTTTGGAAATATTTACACGCCAAAAAATTAAGAATCTGTTGAACTTTAAATGCAACATATCTCAAGTATATCCAGTAACTTTTTCTATTAAAAATATCGAAATATGTAAGATTTCAAGGTCAAAGGCTAAGAGGTGCTCTGCGCGGGCGCAGGCATCAGTCATGCAGTGGCGTTCAGACGGGGAGGCTGTGTCACTCGTTGCCACGTACCGCACCCTGGCGTCTGATGACATGTTTGCGAAAATATTTATAAGGATTTTTATTTGTGTGCGTTCAGAGAGTACTTTCGGCAATGGACTTAGTTATTTAGAGGATAAATTGTGCTGTGAAGTTCGCGCGTGGACGCTATAATAAACTAGAAGTTTGACGAGTTAGCAAGGAACTTTTTTTAGAAAAATTATAATATAGTAGCTCATGGGTAGAACGCAGGCCTCTCAATTTTGAGATCCAGGTTCAAGCCTCGGTTGGGCATGCACCAAGGAGTTTTTCGGAATTTTTGTGCATAGTATTTACTAATACTTACTACTTGCTGAATGTTTTGTGCCCGAAGTCACCACCAACCACGTT
Organism: Ypsolopha sequella; assembly: GCA_934047225.1. NCBI lineage: Eukaryota > Metazoa > Arthropoda > Insecta > Lepidoptera > Ypsolophidae > Ypsolopha > Ypsolopha sequella. The sequence continues at coordinate 21,336,973 of OW203991.1, forward strand.
GGGACATACTTATCGTCGGTGAAACGCGGGTGTACCGAGTGCGGAGACACTCGAAACACCTCCAAAGCCCCCTCGGGGATTCCTATCGTGACAATGTATAGGTATAATTATTATTATAAACAGCTATAAGCAACAATTCACGCAAAAAACGTTGCTCAAAATTTTGTTTTTACTTCTATCCAGCTAAATAAACTACCCAAGTATCAAGGCTCGGACTATGTATATGGTTTAGCTCCGCTTCCGACCTGTTTTTTTGGACCGGAGCACTATTTGAAATACTTGTTTTAGTTCATTTCAGAAAAATATGTCCCAGGCAGGCATATCAAAACCGTGGTATTTATACCTGTAATATTATGTAGAGATAGTTGAATAACTAGAATTGTAGGTATAATACATATAGTTGATATATTATTTCAGGGGCATCTAAAAAGAGACCACCAGAAACAGAAGGCAAAGAAAATAATCCGACAAAATCTGCAAAAAAGACCAAGACCTGACAATATATTAATTCAAAATAATCTGTGCATGTAACCTGTAATGTCATTCCATCCATCCATCAGCCTCGTTCGTCCACTGCTGGACATTAGCCGTTTCAGGACTTTGTCATTCCCGGTGGTCATCCTGGAAGAATTCTCCATACTCACACACGCTGGGCAGGGGGTTGATGAGCGCGGTGCCGGACCCCTCGCACCAGTGACGCCACTGCCCGTTACCAGTCTGTTCCATATAAGGCCCGGCTATAAGGGATGGATATACCGCCATCCATCGGTCCTAGGCATGGTGGGTCTCCTGGTTTTTTGCCTGTGAGCTGTCCTCTTACTCTCCTCAGAATTACTTCGAGGGGGTCTCCAAATAAGATGGTGGTACCTCCACAGTCGAGTCCAGCATCAGCTCTACCACCTATCAAATATCATTGTCATTGAAATTATGTAATGTCATTGAAATTTTGTAAATATTTAGAGTGCCAACAAACGAACATCACTTTCAAAACGGTAGCCGTACACATGCACATGTCGAACCATGTTGGCGATAGCTATCGACTACCATCGAACAATGGTAGTGAGCGTCAGCTATTGGTTGCATTCGACGCGCTGACGCTGCCAAACAGCGCCAACTGTACTCGATTGATGGTATTGTCAGCGTTGTATGGTCGACTGCAACCGACGGCTGACGCTAACGTCATTCGGTGGCAATTTATGGTAGAGAATAGTAGACTGTCAGAATACAGTCGGGAACACTATGTCATCGAGTAACAAGATGTGACCAACTCGTAGTGATGTAGAAAAAAAACTACATCAAAATAAACCGGGTTGGCTAGGCGCAACCTAGAGCGTTTTATACAGTCAGCAAAAACAACGCAAATTTTCTGACAAAAATTACGTCAATAAGTAGCAAGTACTATGTTCGGTATAGCGTATCACAAGGTGCTTAAAAATAAGGTTTGCATGTCCTATGTTGGTACTAATATCAGCCTGATTTTATCGAATATCTTTTTATATGAAAAAAGCTTTCTTTAGCACCTTTTATACGCTCTATCGATGATATATACTTGATGATGTGATTTTTTTTAATCAATAAAATTGTGCTGCTTTTGCTGACTTTACAAAATTTTTCAGGTTGCGTCGAGCCAACCCTGTTTATTTTGATGTAGTTTTTTTTCTAAACTTGTTACATCTTGTTATTTAATGACATAGGGTTACCAACTGTCACCCGACAGCCTAGTACGTTAAAAATTATATTCCGTATTAAAACATATTCAGCGTTATTTGTTATGTTTCTTAGAGAAAAGCATCGTCTGGATCACCACAATCTCTAAGCTCATTCATTGCTTCAGAAATGGAAGGCAAAGACAATGATCCAACAATGTCTGCACAAAAGACTATCGAAGAGTCGATTCCGGTAGGTTTGAGAATTTACCAATAATTTTTTATAACGTGGTAAATTTAGGTAAATATTTAGGAATTAATATTATGTTTTATATTTGTTTGTGAAACTTGAGTATTTTTCTTTAATGGGTTTGCATTATTTTATAATTTATAGTGGGTTAAAAATTATACTATGTACTTAGGTAAATTCAAACTTATTTATTATGTTTTTCAGAGAAAAATATCTTTTGGACCACCACCATCTCCAGGCTCATTCATTGCATTACAAATGAACGGCAAAGACAATGATCCGACAGCCTCTGAACAAAAGACGATTAAAGTCTCGATTCTGGTAGATTCATTTTAATTTACAGCAAATGTATTACAAAATATAAAACAAGAAAATGAAAACCACAGTACAGAACAATAAAATGAAAAACAAAGTGCACAACAAAAAAAGTAACAAAAGGAAAAAAAATTACAAAAACGAAAACACACAGAAAATGTATAACAATATAATAGAACAAGAAAATGAAGACCGCAGTACAGAACAATGAAATAAACGAAGTACAGAACAAGAAAATGAAGAACAAAGAGCACAACACAAAATTTAACTTATCTCAAGTGAAGAACAAATAAAAAGCAGAAGACTCATGATCAAGAAAATATATACATATATTTACCAAATTGAGGATTTACCTGCAGATCAGAGCTTACAAGTGTTAGCGAGGTGAAACTGTGGTACAAATTACGTAACATAATTAAAATTTACAGATTAAAAAAATATGTGTTTTGTTTATTTTATGTGCGAATACAATCTTCATAAAAATAAAATCTAAAAGTTGCATCAACATCATTGAAACCGTTTCTGAGTACCCAAATATATTACATACTATCGGTTTTATTATGAGACCCGCAAATAACCGATACATACCACTCAAGTCTCTAAAAGCACCGAAATTAACAAAAACTGTAACAAAATTATATTTTATCAATATATATTTTTTTTCGTCATTATCGTTCAAAAATCATTCAAATACTCGTATAAAAACAGACACTTTTTATGAAAAATTGTTTGACTGCAACCGACGACGGCTGACGCTACCATCATTAGACGGTTACCTCCGACATTAGTTACCTCAATCCTCTGGCACAGTATAATACTGTGCCTCTGGCCTACCATGAGTTTGGCACTCGATGCACGTTAGCGACAGCGTAAAACATTTGTATGAGTTTAGCAGTTCTAGCGGTATACGAGAGGAACCAGAATTTCCAATACATTATATTTTACGCAGTCGCTAACGTATATCGAGTGCCAAACTCATGGTGGGCCTACTGTTGACGGTTACCAACTGCAAAGTGACGCTCGTCTGTTACCGCTCAAGCCCAAGATTTATAAAGGTCTGACCCCAATATCAACTTGGTCACTTTCGGGTATCCTCACATAACCGATTTTGTTGTATATGTTTTATATATTTTCGCGATTTCAGTACTATCACTACTAGTTCGCGATTACTATAATCACTAGTTTGTTTTCAAAACTACCAAAATATCACCGTGTAGTAGTAGGTACAGAATGGTCACATCTCTCTGTTACAGCACCACAGCCTATTGAGCTTCAAAAGTTATAGTTATAGGTTTACGCATAAAACAATGCTACATAAATTTATTTGTACCTCGCTACGAGGTGTGAATCATTTCGACGCTAGCGATCTTTGTAGAGGGGCGCGGGGCGTCTGCGCAGAGGCATGCGGGGAGCAGCGCCTGTAACTCCCCGGAGGTGAGGCCGATTGCTCAAGGCCGTTGGCGTGGGTAATCACCTTAACTGTGTAGGGCGGACAACACATCTCGAGGATGCTTCGTTTAGAGGCAAAACACGTGTCGATAAGCTTTTGCTTGTAAAATAAAAAATAATAAAAATTTCGGTTCCATATTCAGAATATGCCCTATGTTTGTCAGATGCTACCATTTTAGTGCCTTTTTTTTAGTCGCTTTAATTTTTGTAATTTAACACAGAACATGTTAAGGGGCTTAGTATCGCCAAATGGGTACATTCTAAAGCCTACTCCTCGTTTATGGCAGAACCAAAAATATTGAAAAAATGTATGATAAATTATCAACTCCAAGACAACATATGCAACATTTTTTTTTTCATAGGTACCACCAAAACTTCTATATGAAAACAAATTTCTAGCGAATGATGTTTTTTGGCTTGAATTCCCTACTGCTCCTAAGTGTTTTGGTCGATTTAATTCATTTATGCTTTGAGTAATAGATAAACTTGATAGCTATAAAGATACCATAGGATCATTCAATCGAACAAGCACGTCCATGTGAAAAGTATTATGTTCCCCTATCAAGGACGCAGCGAGCGTCGTAACAGCCACTATGCATTGCGCGCTGATATGAACGTTATTTCAATGTCGTTTCCGTCGATATTCGTACTGACAAACATCGAGCTGCTAATTTGGCGACGGTATTCGCCTTAATTACCTGTTTATGATATTAAGATTTACGCTGTATTTCTAAATGATTGTTTTATCTCTTACGCCAAAATTTTGGATTTTATTGTCTAGAGCTTATTAAGTAGAGTGTTAATATTTTTTCATCCCATCTATTCGAAAAACGATGATTCGTTCTTCAATAAGTGCGAACAAAGTAAGTCTTTTCTGCAAGAGACTTTCATTGGGCAATAATGAGTTTTGAATTTGGAACATGAATGTTGTTCCTTATAGTGTTTTGTGACCAAAGAGTTCCAGCGAAAATATTGTATAAAAAAGTTACTGGCCGGTTATCTGGGTACCGCGGCCGGCGGCGTATACCATTTTTTATTAAACGAAAAATGAAATGATAAACGCGCGAACTATGTGCTCGTTACGAATACCTATCATAGCATAATTTTAATTTTAATATAATTAAACAAAAATGGGTTCGTCAGATAGTGAAAGTGTTACATTAACACCCGAAAATATAAGAAGAGAAGCATTTAATATGATAGAGAACCTATTACCATGTAAATCCCGAGAAAAATATTTGAAAGCGTATGATAATTTCTTCACATGGAAAAATGCAAACGGAGCGAAGACTTTTTCGGAATCTGTTTTCTTGGCCTATTTCCAAAAATTAAGCTATTTCAAAGAAATAATTCTTTTCCGAATATCCATTGTGTTAATAAATAAGTTCTAGATTTGTATCTAATCTTTTATTTCTTTTCCTCATAGATGAAAAAAGAAAAATAGAGTGTCTCACACGGCCGCAAAATGTTTTTTCCTCGGGCGACGTATTTTGAATCCCTCGCTGCGCTCAGGATTCAACTTTAGAATCCCTTGCTACGCTCGGGATTCAACTCTAGAATCCTTTGCTCTGCTCTGGATTCAAAATAACGCCCTCGACGTAAAAATATTATTTTGCTCCCTTGTGATACAATCTACTATTTAATTTTTGTATCTTCGAAAATAAAGAAATGGGAGGCTATCAAAATTGTAATTTTTAGATGATTTTTGTTACGGGGTCTATCTCAAAGACCAAAGTAGTTGGAAATTTGTAATTTCTGTGTATTATGTACCATATGTTGTATTTAAACAACTAATACTAAACACGCCGATATATGATTTAGTTTTAGGGTTACGTCCCCAAATACTCAACCAACTTAAATTTGCAGTTTTGTTTCATACAATTTGTAGGTAGAATGAGCTTGTAATTTCTGTTCAAATTATTTAAGTATATTTTTTATATGGCATGGAACCCTCAGGGCGCGAGTCCTACTCGCACTTGACCGGTTTTTTATGAATTAGGCAAAATAGATAAAATCATCAAGAGGATAATGTACGACTTGACGAGTACCTATGTAATTTCAATGTAGACAAATAATTTATAAAAAAAAAAAAAAAATATCGGACATTTTTGAATCGATAGAATATTAATAGACTTAAGGGGAACGAAAATACAAACAGAAATAAAATGTCAGCTTTCGGATGATTTTGTTGCAATAATTAGGTTACGTATAGCCATAAAAAAAGGTATTCATTTTCCACAAACCACGTTAATCGATTCATATTTGTACTGTCAATGAATTTTTTTGTAACCCTCTATTGCACACTTCTTATCGATTTTGTTTCAGGTATCGCTTTCGCGATTTTGTTGGTTTTTTTTTAATAAAATTAGTGTGAATGATATCTATTCATTATCCAAATACCACGTTATTCGGGTCAAAAAAAGCACCCCCTTTTTCCAAAAATACGTAAATCCACTGATGCAGTCAGCGGCAGCAAGATATTGTCAGTCTACGCCTAGCGTTGGCGCCCGTAAGACGTGGAACCTGTGCCCTTTTTTGCAAGCTATAAATATCTCCCAAAACTACTTCAAAACACATTGAAATTAATTTTATAAAGTAATATTTCGAGGAGCATCATATTCCTGCCGTTAAAAACTCAACAAAATATGCGTATGAGTGATTTAGCTACATCGTGCCATAGTCATAACAACAAAACTGAATGAATTTGGATTGAATTCATACTTTTATGCGGGAAAATAATATATGTTACTCTAAAAGAATAATTTTGTGAACGTTATTGAAACCCAAATTAATTTACTTATACTTACTGAGATCTGTATTTCGTGAAATTACCCTCTAGTATTGGCTCACCATTTCAGGTCCAATAAGTGAAGTTTTTTGCAAATTATATAGGTACACTTACTTGGGATAAATCGCCAAGCATTTAAAATATAGAAATTTATTTTGAAATATTTACAGTGCATGGCAAAATTATTAGATCGTAGATAATCCTGTCGGTACATGTTCAGGTTCTGTTACGCAAAATGAAAACAATGAAACTCTTTTAGGATTAATTTGTTATCCCTATGTTTGTCTATCTGTCCGTTTGTCTAGACAATTTTTTTGGGTAAAATTAATAAATACCAATATTAACGGCCCTCTATAGAGCTGTAAAAACATACTTTTGACGTTTTTATTTATATTACGTTTTAGGTTTTTACGTTTTTTTTTTTACGTTTTTCATACAAATTTTCTCACTATGAAAATGTAGGGATGAACACTTGAGATAATATTTTGCATTTAAAAGTCAACACAGAAAGGAATTGTAGAACAAATAATGTAAAAAATATGAAAACCATGTTGTTCTATTCTAAAGGGATTAATTATCTACTGTTCAATGTGGCGATAGCTTTGTTTATTTTTTTCCTTAAATTATTTTTTACTAAGATAACAAATAGTTTAATACAAGGTTTTCCTTAAGAGGTCCCTTTACCCCTGTATTTTTCTTAAAATTCATACAATAGGTATAAATCGAATGTGAAGTCTACAGCTTATTTTCTTCATATCTTTTTTCATGAGTATATTTTAGTGACATCTAACTACGTCTCTATACAGCCCAAAAAGCAAAATTTGATAAAACACCATCATAATAGCTGTCAGGGTATCGTCAATATTGCCTCGTTTTTACGCAAAGTTTAACAAGTATGTATATTTTTATCTATACTGGAAATAAAAAAGAGAGAAATACAGGCGTCGTTCATGTTAAGATGACTAAGTTTACACACTTTGCTAAGTATAAACAATTACCGTTTCATGGAAAACTGTTTTCACCTGAAACCATTTCACAAATTCAATTAACTTATTTTGAATATCTTGTCATCTTGCACTTCTTGATGAGAAATACAATTTCAATAAGTAAAAATACAACTTTTAGTTAAGAAAACTTTTAGTTAAAAGTCTGCTGTATGCATTAACATATTTTTAATTATATTACAATAGTAATAAAATAATTGGCTTATCCGTCGTCGTGATACCAGCCGTAAATTTCTTAAATAATCTGATATCACGCTTATGGAAAACCCAATTATTTTGAAGATACCATAATATCATTAAAATATGTTTATGCATATAGCAAACTTTTAACAATAAATTGTCTTAGCTAAAAGTTGTACTTTACCGTTATAATTATTTCTTAATATTTTGTTACAAATTCGGAGAAATAGCCCTTAAGGAAAACCTTGTATGAAAATATTTGTTATCTTTGTAACAAAGAAAAAAATAATAATAAACAAAGTTATCGCCACATTGAACAAACAGTAAATTATTAATCCCTTTAGAATAGAAAGATATGGTTTTTATATTTTTTACATTATTCGTTCTACAGTTCCTTTCTGTGCTTTCTTTCAAATGCAAAATATTATGTCAAGTGTTGATCTCTATATTTTCATAAGGAGAAAATTTTTATGAAAAAGTTAAACAAAAGGCCATAAAAACGTTATAATATGTATATTTTACAGGGCTGTAAATATTAGCATTTATTGATTTTACCCAGAAAAATTGCCTAGACAAACGGAAAAACAGACAAACATAGGGACAACAAATTAATCCTAAAAGAGTTTTGTTTTTTTCATTTTGCGTAAAGGGACGTGAACATTTCAAACTATGATACAAATAAATTTCTATATTTTAAACACTTGGCGATTTATCCCAAGGGTAAACAGGTGTCCCAAAAGTCAACGCTTTCCCTTGGAAGGCTGGTAGGCCAGCTCATGACTGACCAGAATATCAAATTATGACCTCAGCAAAAAGTAGATAGTCTTCCAGTTGATGGTACTTTTATAAATTCGAATAGATTTTTGAGAGTCAGAGCTAACCAGTTCTAAATTCTAAGAATAAAATTTTTGTTGCGCAACTCTGAACAGTCATGCTATTGATAAAGTCAAAAATAAACCTTGAAATGCTGTTACATCAAGAAGAAAAATAAAAACCCAATTTATGAGCAATTTTTTGTAATTAGGTTAGTTCGATACCACACCCTGAAAAAAAATGTCCTATGTTAGTTTTGCAAATTGTCTTAAATAACGGCTCATCAAATATTGTTTTTCAAATGATCTGGCAATTTCTGTGTATTACTTTTGAAAAAAAAGTTATTGCTATTTTACTACCAAAGGAGCTGCGTATTTTTTTAAATAATTAGAATTTAGAATGAAAGAGTGGCGGGCAGTAAAAATATTTGACGTTCATTAGAAATGCCATTTAACACGCGTTAGAGTGAGATAAATAGTGAAGCTATTTAAAATGAGTTGGAATGAGATAGTAACGCAGTTAAACGTGGTTGAAAGAGAGAGGCATAATTGATATAGGCTACAGTGAGATAGATAGTGACGTGGTGCATTCCTTCTGAGGATATTTGTTAGTGTCCACTTTTTGTAATAACAACTTTAGTAAAAAAAATTTGTAAAGAAATTTTTGGTCCAATTTATTTTCCCGCAAGTGTAAAATACCCGAGGTTCTCTTGCCAACTCTTGTATGGGGACCCTTCGGCAAGTGACCGAAGCATGAAACTTGGTACAGATGTAGCCTAGATCAAAATGAGCAGATTTAGGCCTGGCCCCATCAGTCCCGGACTTAATGTGGGGGGGGCAGAGGGGGGAAGTAAGCTCCCGCCGCTTTGTAAACAAATAATGCTAACGCGTCGCAATTTCCTGTTAGGGCGTATTTGGTATCATTTTCGTATAAATTAAGGATGAGGAATTTAAATATAATTTTTTCGTAATGCCTTTCCATACAAAAAAACGAAATTTTAGCAAAAAACTGTAAATGCCGGAAAACTATTTTCTCTTCAAGCAGACGTTATGCAAAGAATAGTTACTTTTTAAGATTAAAAAAAATAGCTATAGAGAGCCTCGTTATTGTAGTTTATTAAAATATATATATCATATATACTTACTACACAATAAGAACTAAAAAAAAATAAGGCGATGCCTCGCATTTCTCACTCTGTTACGAACGGCAGTGAGCGAGCAATCCGCTCCGTAGACAAAAGATACTAACGCGTCGTGATTTCACACAAACGCGTATTTGCTATCATATTCGTATAAATTAAGGATGCAAAATTCAAATTTTGTTATTTTGTATTGCGTTTCTATACAAAAAAAGATTTTGGGGATAAAATGAAAAATAAGGTAAACTATTTTCTCTTCAAGCAGATGTTATGCAAATAATAGTTACTATTTTAAGCTAAAATACTTATAGAAAGCCTAGTTATTGTAGTTTATGAAAATAAAGACATCATAATATATACTAACTTCACAAAAATAACCAGAAAAAAACAATAAAACGCCTCGCGTTTTTCATTTTATTACGACCGGCAGTTTTGTCGACGTTAAAAAGGCCGTGTGCCCACTAACCGAAATTTGTACGCATAGTGTATCGCCTGAAGCTTCACCTTATGCGGAAGAGCGGGAATGGTTGGAATGTACAACGTCTGATAACAACTGTAAACCTTGGGCAGCATTTCACAGCGCGAGTGACAGAAACTTACTAACGTAGCTCTTCTTACGATCTTTGAAGAACAATTTCACAATGCAGCAATAATGGTGCATACAATGAATGTCGTCGATAAAGCCATACAATTTTCGAATCCGGACCAAAACCCAATAATTGTGGCAGATCAACCTCTTTTCGCTCTTTTAAAGCAGTTACAATATTTGTTTCCGGAAAGATACGGAAAAAAGAATATTTCTGTCATGATGGGTGGTTTACATATTGTAATAGCGGTGCTAAAAGTTCTTGGTCAGTTGTTTTCTGGGAGTGGTTGGACGGAGGCATTGGTACAAGCCAGTGTTACTACACAAGGAAGATCAGAAGCTATGTTGTCGGCTTCTTATGTTACGCGCACAAGGCACGCGCATCAAGTAAGTATCTAACTGGGACTGAGTTATAAAATTATAACTACTACAACCATCGATTGAATGTCTAGATCTATAATTAAGATTTATGTTTTCTTATCTTATAACATACATATATGTTCTAGGTTACTGCTGCTGCATTGCATTTATTGCAAAAAACAGCATTTCAAAAGTATGAAACAGTCGAAACTGCATTCGAGGAGTGGCGTGAAAATAAACTGAAAGAAATACCACAATTCAAGTTTTGGGACATGATCCTACAGCTTGAATTACAAATGTTGCAGTTCGTGAAGTCTACCAGAATAGGAAACTTCAGCACATATTTGGACTCGTTGAGAACACTTGTGCCCTGGTTTTTTTCTCTAGACCATGTACATTATGCCAGATGGTTTTCTGTGCATATCAAAGACCTCACAAATTTAAAAGAAATGCATCCAGATATATTACATAAGTTTGAAGGAGGTGCATTTGTTGCAAGAAAAACTGGTAATTAATTTTCTGGGATGTCAGTTGATCAAGCTCACGAGCAATTGAATGCCCTCATGAAAGGAGATGGTGGTCAGTTTCTTTTTTCAAATATTCATGTGGTAACTGTTACCTATCTACTACTAAACATAATTATGATTACGTATTTTACAGGAATGATAGGACTGACTGAAAACCCAGACGCTCTGCGCAAATGGTTCATTGCTGGACCAGAGTTAGCAGCAATGGTAGATCAGTACGAAAGTGAAATCCTCAAAATTAACCAAATAAATGAAAACGAAGATACACACTACGAAGAATACAGCACTCACCATTCCGACACACCCGCTTATCAGCAAAGGTTCAGCCAAGATGTAAGATCATTAGTAAATGCAATTGAAGAAATGGGAAACCCTTACTTTTTGGGAAGAAAGGTTGAAGTCGGGCATTAAAAGCATTCACGGTCCAATCAAACTAAATAAATGTAAATGATTTAATACAAATGTAAAACCAGGAAAGGAAACGCAAGCCAAAATGACTGGTCTTAAAAATGACTGTAACCTTTTCAGATAATTACATATCGCCAAATGTGAACACAGAACTGTCGACCTCAACAATTTTTTGGCTTATGAAAATCAAAATTATCCGCCAACACTATCACTTCTTGGTTCTTTGCGATTTACTACCAAATCAGACCTTAGTAAGTGCCTTACAAATCGTTCGGACGAAACTATAGAAGCAAATACTCCTCAGGTAAAAGTTCATTTTTTTAAACGCGAGATCCTCTTAAAATAATGTACTATTACAATACGATACAGTAAAATGTTAATTATGAATGATTCACAGGTTTCGACAAACATTTTGGATGGATCTGCTATTGTTCACATGTTAAATCCTGGTCAATCAAAAACCTTCGGTGAATATGCAGACACTGTTTTTGTTCCCTTTTTACAGAGAGAGCTGTCTTGCTCAACACGGCTAGACGTCGTTTGGGATAAATATGACGACAACAGCCTTAAAAAATATAACACGACAAAAACGTGGCACTGGCGATCGTACACGGGTGACCCCAAGCACCAAAATTCCCAAGAGTTGGGCTAACTTTCTTCGAGATGGAGCTAATAAAGAAGAGCTGTTCCATTTGCTCAGCGTTCGTTGCCACAACATGGAAATACCAGAGACCAAAGAACTGAACATAACAGATAGTGACATTGTGCTTAGCAACAAAGACCGAGCTAAACCTATTTTGCAGCCGTGTAACCACGAAGAAGCTGACACGCTGATTATGGTTCACGTCGCCGATGCTGTAGCACAGGGACACACCCTAATCAGATCGTTCGACACTGATGTATTGGTTTTGGCGGTATTCTGTGTGTCCAAATATCCTCAGCTGGAGAAGCTTTATGTACACCTTGGAAGTGGAAAAAAACATCAGTTTCTCTCTTGTCACGCGATCGCATCCGCATTAGGTTATATTTTATTAACTATATTTTGTAGGACCAGCCAACAAGCTTTGTAGAACAATCGCTCCCCTTGTTCCACGCATTTTCCGGATGCGATACTGTTTCTGCGTTCCATGAGAGAGGCAAAAAGACTGCTTTCGACGCTTGGAAAGCTTACCCGGAGGTGACAAGTACTTTTCAAGCGCTGATGTTGACTGGAGAAATAGATGATCATGCTGATTCTATTATACAAAAGTATGTGGTGACTTTGTACGATAGGTAAATATAATTTTGATCTTTCAGAATTTTTAGTAATTAGCACTTGTGTGTGCATAAATATACAATTACAAGCGCTCACATCTTTAATTTTAGATCCAGCCAATCTGAAAAGGTAAACGAATGTAGAAAACATTTGTTTACCAAAAAAGATCGTCAGTTGGAGTACATCCCACCAACCGAAGATGCACTCCACCAGCACTTGAAAAGAGCTGTATACCAAGGAGTGTTTGTGTGGGGGCAAACAGCAGCTCAACAAAATCTACCCAGTCCTGAAGACTGGGGATGGAGGAAACATGGAAATGTCTGGATGCCACACTGGACAACTGTACTTGTTGCTGCGAGAGCTTGTTTAGAGTTAGTACGATGCAAGTGCAAACAGCAATGCGGTAACAGATGTAATTGTAAAAAACAAGGGCTGAACTGCACTGAGTTGTGTCTGTGCAGTGGACAACACTAGCTTGTTTTGTAAATTTTTTTGTATCAAAAGGTATTACGAAAACCTCAAATATGAATTTCACATAATTAATTTAGACGAAAATGGTAACAAATACGCCCTTGTGTGAGATGCGTTAGTATTTTTTGTTTACGGAGCGGATTGCTAGCTCCCTGCCGGTCGTAGTAAAATGAGAAACGCGAGGCGTTTTATTGTTTTTTTTCTGGTAATTTTTTTGAAGTAAGTATATCTTATGATATCTTTATTTTCATAAACTACAATAACTAGGCTTTTTTTAAGTATTTTAACTTAAAATAGTAACTATTATTTACATAACATCTGCTTGAAGAGAAAATAGTTTACCGTATTTTTCATTTTATCACCAAAATCTTTTTTTGTATAGAAACGCAATACAAAATAACAAAATTTGAATTTTGCATCCTTAATTTATACGAATATGATAGCAAATACGCGTTTGTGTGAAATCACGACGCGTTAGTATCTTTTTTCTACGGAGCGGATTGCTCGCTCACTGCCGTTCGTAACAGAGTGAGAAACGCGAGGCATCGCCTTATTTTTTTTTAGTTCTTATTGTGTAGTAAGTATATATGATATATATATTTTAATAAACTACAATAACGAGGCTCTCTATAGCTATTTTTTTTAATCTTAAAAAGTAACTATTCTTTGCATAACGTCTGCTTGAAGAGAAAATAGTTTTCCGGCATTTACAGTTTTTTGCTAAAATTTCGTTTTTTTTGTATGGAAAGGCATTACGAAAAAATTATATTTGAATTGCTCATCCTTAATTTATGCGAAAATGATACCAAATACGCCCTAATAGGAAATTGCGACGCGTAAGCATTATTTGTTTACAAAGCGGCGGGAGCTTACTTCCCCCCTCTGCCCCCCCCCACATTAAGTCCGGGACTGATGGGGCCAGGCCTAAATCTGCTCATTTTGACCTAGGCTACATCTGTACCAAGTTTCATGCTTCGGTCACTTGCCGAAGGGTCCATGTCAAGAGAACCTCTAGTAAAACTAGCTCAACGGGCGAAAAATATTTAAAGAATGGGTAATGGTGACAATTAACCGTCACGATATTATTATGTATCTCTAAAGGAGTGTCTGAAATGTTCCGAGGGTCAACTGAAAAATCAAACACTCAAAAAACCACTTTTAGCCGACCATAATAAATTTACGTCCCGACGTGATAGCAAGTAGGATCAATGCCGTGTGACGATGATCGAAATACACTAATAAATTAGATAAAATAAAATACGTATTACTTTTGACCCTGCCTCGTGCACTCTATTCGTATTTTTGCTATGGTGACGCGAGCTTAGAGACCGGGATGAATTTCCCCCCGCGCGCTATCGTAAAATAGAATAGGCCACGCCCGGAACTGGTTTTTGTTTTGGCTATGTCATACTCTTAATAGTAAGCAAGGAACAAGGAAAAAAATACAAATAAAATATAAATATAAAACCCTAACAATACTTAATAACTGTAAAAAAACACTTTGAAAAAACCGGCCAAGTGCGAGTCAGACTCGCGCACAAAGGGTTCCGTACCATTATCTAAAATAATACACATCGTGCCAAACTTCTGGCCCGCTCGGAAGTTGCTCTTCCCAATAACGGCCCATACATTTTGTTCCTGCTGATGCGAATCGCCCCGTGTTTGGCGCGATCTGTACTCGTTAACATGTAAAGCCTACTTAGCTGTGATAGTTTTCATTTTACTTTTGTTATGTATACTACTACCGTGATTTTTTTCACGTCTCCAAATACAACCGTTTCGCCAGCAGGGGGGGGGACACTTGACTCTAACAAAAATTAACACTTTTAAGTTAAATATTTCGCAAACGGAACCCTGGATCGAAAAATGGTCTTCTCATACCCACAATATTTTTAATAACCTATCCAAAAACACCCCACACTAGGGGATAGACGAGAAAAAAAAATCAAAATTTTATTGTACCACTTTATCGGCATAATAAATACACCGTGTAATGATGACCTGCTCAGAAAATGAAACCACGTATAGGGGATGTTATGAGGGTTCTTTGTACTAAATTTCATTTCGACATTCCTATTAATACATCTACAAATTAATAATTAATTTAGTTTCGCTCACAAGTGCAACGTACTAACCACGTTTTTTTAACAGGCTTAAAAAATGCGATGTTGCCGCTTCGTGCAGGTTACTGACATGTAGTAATACTGGAAGGGAAGGTGAACACTTGGAACACGATTTATTTTGTTCGAGATAACAAATTTCTGTAAACAGAAATATTTTCCCAAAATTGTTTTTTTATGGCTTTGTAGAGGTATTCCCTACATGTGGTTTCATTTTCTGAGCAGGTCATCATTACACCCAGTATGTATACCCATGCCAAATTACAGCTTTCTAGTACTAATAGCCTCTAAGCTAAGCCGTGGATAGACAGACAGATACAGCGAAACTTTATAGTTTACCCTTAAGGGTTCCTTGTTGTTGACTACGGAACCCTAAAAATGCACCAAGAACGATCAATGAGATGAGCAGGTCTCCATGATCACTCTCCGCACAAAGCACCTCCATAGTGGCGACGTTAATCTATCGGCTACAGTCTGCAGGATGGTGTTGGGACTGTCCCGCGTCCTGAGGATCAGGGGTGTGGTCTTTTTGACCAAAGCCATCAGTTTGATACTCCGCAAACATCCCTGATGCACTACATAAGCGGGGCAATCCCATCAACATCCTAAATACATTATTATATTGGACTCGCAAGGTGTCCAAAGATCTCTTGGTATACTTAATGGGACACCTGACGATAGAACGTCAACAACACCAGGTTTTCAAGGGTTCATTAGAAGAAACTAGGTCTCTCCTTATACTGAAGAAAATTCATTTGATTTATCGATCTTTTATCTAGGGATTCCACCTATAACCATTGTTTTAAGATTTATACTTGTGTCAAAAAAAAATTTTACCACCCTCTTTTTTTTTGGTTTTCAAACGTTCGCTTCAAAGACGCGGTTAAGAGATCAACTTGATTTTTTTTTATAAGATAGGCAATAGAAATATGAAGGGATGTTACCTAAATGCATTTTTTTTCCCTACAAAATATTTCAGTATTAGCTGAAACACACCAATTTGTTGTTTCGCTGCGTATTACGCGTCCAAGAACAAAAGGCCAAATAGCCATCATATAATAATCACCTCTATGAAAAGCAAATAAGGTCTTTGCTATTAGACTCAATGTGCTGGACGGGTAATAAAAAAAGTTGCTAGGGTAGGCCATCCTCTTAACCGAAAGGTTCCCCGTGTTCAAGCTCTGGGATTATGATGTAGCTTTACAATCTTAGAACTGTAGTTTTATTAATACACTTTTTAAACAGCCAACATTGTAGTGGACATATTCTTAGAATTAAATGAATACTCTGAATGTATCATGGATAAAGCACGAGTAACAAGAATTTATTATTTACAATCAGACATTGTTTCAAGATAAAATGGCCGGTTAATTTTATTACAGGAATGTGTTAATAAATATATGCTCAACTGAGGTCACTTTAAAATATTTCAACATCTCAATTTTTTTTTATTTGTTGACATTTTTAGGTTTTTGTACTAAAGGGCAAATCGGAGGCCTATTTATGTCACTCCAGTGTCCGTCGGTCTGTCTGTCTGTCCTTATGCCACGGGTCTCTAGCTCTTAGACGGAATGAGATAGAAATCTGAGATTTGTATATGTTGTGTAAAATGTTAACTCAAAACCGAATTTTGAATTTAAAATGTAATTAAGTAATTTTTCAAGGGGAGCCTCATACATGTTAAAGAAAAAAAAATCTTGCCCTAGCATGTTGATGTCTAGAACTCAGTTAGTAGAATATAAATATATATATATATTTTTTTTTAATTACAGAAAATAAAGAAATGGGGGGCTATCAAATTTGCCATTTTTAGGCCATTGTTGTTACGGGGTCTATCTTAAAGCCAAAGCCGTTAGGAATTTTTAATTTCTGTATATTATGTACCAAATGCTGTATTTAAATAACAAATACTAAAAACGCCGATTTATAACGTATTTTATGGTTACGTCCCCGAATACTCAACCAAGTTAATTTTGCGGTTTTTATATCTGACAGAATTAGAGCATTACCTAAAATTAAATAAATATCTAGTTTGAAATAATTGGTCATATGCACGGAACCCTAAAATATAGACGTTAGACTCGCACTTGGCCGGTTTTTATTTATTTATTTCAAAACAGAAAACAAACATTTTAATAGCATATAGGTGTATCGAAATCCTCTCAGGGTATGTATATATACCGAGATTCCTGTCTTATCTAAAAACAAACATATTATCTATACACAATTTAAGATTATTAAGACTGTACATGAGCCTAGAGCATGAACAACGCCAGACTTTCAACGTTTCGTTTGAAGAAATTCAGACTCTCCTTGTATTGAAAAAAATTTGTTTGAGTTATTGATTTCAAACTCAAACTCAAACTCAAACTCAATTTATTGATAAATAAAAGTATTTACACGTCAATACTCGTAGTAATTTACATTAATAGTCACACTACATCTTATATTATGATTATATATATGTTAAAGGTTAGGTTTACAATACAAATATTTTACTTAACATTAAAGCATTCTACTTAATATTAAAATATTTTTATGAATAACATTCGTTAGGTAATTATAGTATTTTACATTATTTTCTTATTTTCTAAGTATTTAATTTTTGGTTTATTTTGTATTTGTTGAAGTGTAATATTCCTTAATACCATATAACGCTTTTTTAAATAGCCATGCTCTTAGTTTATTATATTCTCTGGTTTAGTTAGGAATGTTGTGTTTCCTTTACAAGATTTGATTTCATTAGGAAGTGCATTGTATATTTTAGAACCTGCTATATAGACGGACTTGGTGGATTTAGATAAATTATGTTTTGGTATATGGAGTTTATTAGAATGGCGGGTTAGGTAGGATTGGAAAGTTGCCTTTGTTGGAAATGTTTTTAGATTTATTATCTACTTATAGGGATTCTACTTAAAATTATAGCTTTAACAAAAAAAAAATGTTATCCACTCTCTTTTTTTTTTTGTTTCAAACATTCGTCTCGGGAACGCGGTTAAGAGATGGACCTAATTGTTTTTCATAAAGTAGGTAATAGAAATATGAAGGGATTCTACTTAAATCCAATATTTTTTTGCCTACAAAATAAATGAGTATTAGCTAAAACACACCGATTTGTTGTTTCGCTGCGTGATGATAAGTATTACGCGTCCAAGAAAAAGAGGCCAATGAACCAACATATAATCGCCTCTATTAAAAGCAAATAAGGTCTTTGCCATTGGACTCATTGTGCTGGACGGATAACAAAAAAGTTGCTAGGATGGTATTGAGTGTTTTATAAAAAATAATCTTACAAGTTAACAATCATATCTTTAATTTTTAAGATACTTTTTCATACTTATCTGCATGCATAGTTAATTTAAAGGTTACACTGTATATTAACAGGTGGTAGAGCTGATGCCGGGCTCGACTGTGGAGGTACCACCATCTTACTCGGAGACCCCCTCGAAGTAATTCGAGGGAGAGTAAGAAGACAGCTCACAGGCAAAAAACCAGGAGGCCCACCATGCCTGAGACCGATGGATGGCGGTATATCCATCCCTAATAGTCGGGCCTTATATGGAACAGACTGGTGACGGGAAGCGGCGCCACTGGTACGAGGGTTCCGGCACCATGCTCACCAACCCGCCTGCCCAGCGTGTGTGAGTATGGGCAATTTTTCCAGGATGACGGCCGGGA
Source organism: Ypsolopha sequella (assembly GCA_934047225.1). Taxonomy (NCBI): domain Eukaryota; kingdom Metazoa; phylum Arthropoda; class Insecta; order Lepidoptera; family Ypsolophidae; genus Ypsolopha; species Ypsolopha sequella. The sequence continues at coordinate 21,355,961 of OW203991.1, forward strand.
GTGGCAAAGTCCTGGAAAGGCTTATGTCCAGCAGTGGACGAACTAGGCTGATGGATGGATGGACTATATGTCTTGGGCAAATCGTCGAATAAGGGAGATCGTAAAGTATGAAATCGAAATCTATCAACAAGAAAAAGGTCCTGACCTTTTACCGAGTTTCCAGTATGAAATTGGCGATATAAACAAAAGTACAATAAAGTTTTACTGTAATACTAAACAGTTTACTCCAACTTCCATTGGTTGCTTTCTAGGAAACTCTGCATTCAATCGTATATCAGCTACTCCTAAACCAAGCTTGCCTTCCGTGCAATTAATTTAATTATCACACCATCCAACACTCGCACTTATCTTTAAATCGCCCTGGGACACTACACCTCTCCTTTTACTGCACACGGGTCTACAATAGCCGGTACTGGGCTACAATAGCCCGTATTTACATTACAAGTGGAGTCTTCCGGATAAGGAGGCCTTAAGGCCGAATAATGTGAACACGTCTTTTGTAAGGATGCTTTGTTGTTACGAGCAACAATGTGGGAGTGCTAAGCGCGTGTCCTGACGCTAGGGTTTACGGGGAAAAGCGCGTTTGGGACGAGATGGGAGTGACCCTTTGGCTGAATGACGGGGTTTTCTCTTTTGGTACACAATTTAGTTAGTAAAATGAATGAACCTTTGGATAATAATAAAACCATTAACAATAAAAATGATTACAAGCACACGTTAAGAGTCTCTGTATAGCAAATATTTTATAGTTTTAAAAGGGGTCATGCCTTGAATATTTTTTGTTTCTAGTAAACGTGATCGCATCAAAAATATTTCATGTAAAATAGGTCGCCAAGGCTCACAAGCTCTTAACTTGTTCACTGTTAAAAAGTTATCAGATCCTATGTAGAGCCAAGAGAGAGGGAGTAGAGTTAGGCCTTGTAAAGTTAAGGGCTTGGCTCTACATGAGATCTGATGAGTACACTCGCGCTTGTAATTGCTTTGCCGGATTTTATGAATAATGTAGCTGTCCTGTTTGCTGCCCAGTTTGTCAGTCATGGCCCAAAGTTAGTGCTGTTTATTTAGTCCTGGTCCGTAGTGCGCCATGTGACCATATATAGGAGCATTCCCATATCCTTAATTTAATATCTCTGGCGGTGAAACAGTTATTGAAAGATTTGTTATGTCTGTCAATCCGCATTAATCCGCATTAATCATCACAGACATCGATCATCCATGATAACAATCTTTTCATCCCCGTCCATGTCCGCTCCCATAACCAATTTTCAATCACTGTTTCACAGCCAAAATCATTGAATTAAGGATATGGGAATGCTTCTATATATGGTCACTTGGTGCGCACTACGGACCAGCGGGCCTATTATGTATCTCTAGTTGCCTTCTGGACTGGGTGTCTATCATCAAAAACATAGATATACTATCGAATTCCGATTGTCTAAGGGTATGTTAGCACTTGAAGTGACGACACAGTTCGTAAATAGTTCAATACCCACTAAAAGCAATTTTGAAAGTTTCGTTTTTATATATGTTTTTGACGATAGGCACCCTGTCCAGTTGGCAACCTAAGATACAGAATAGGGGGGCAGGACTAAATAAACAGCAGACAAACAAGACAGCTACATTATTCATAAAACCTGAAAAGGCAATTACGAGCGCGAGTGTGCGTGCGCAACTATCCCTCACTACTCTTAAACCGTGCCGATGCCTGATGGTCCTCTAAAAAGGCCGCTTTGGATGAATCATATTATGATTCCGTTCTAATGCCGTCTCTTTTGCACGCGTGAAAAAACTCTGACTCTATCCTTCTTTTAAATCATTTTATGATTCACCCGAGTCGGCCTTTTAGATCCCATTTGTTATAGTCAAATTGAGTTGAGTTTTATTAAACAGAATGGAATAGACCCGTGAGTGGGGCTTTTCTCGGGTATAATATTTTAGTGGGCAATCTCAGAATAGTGTGGATAGAAAGGACCGTAAATGTTGGTGTTTTAGTTTAACTTGGGTGACATTCAAAAAAATTGTGGGAATAAATTGGTTCCATGGGAAAATGTGTAGAAGATTGTCGCAGTGAGATTTTTATGCGTTTGGAAATGAAAACTAGTGGTATGAATAAATAAGACAAAATGAAAAGTAAGGTTACAGACGTTGGTACAGTTTTAGAGGCGCGAGTAAAAGTACTGGCTGGCTGGGACTGAGCCCAGCTAGAACATCATGTCAGATGGCACTACCGGCGGGTACCCGGTCTTTCCACCAGTCGTGCTACTGAACAAGATAAAATTAAAAAGTGACCTAATTGTAACCTAATAGTTGGTAAAAGGTTCTGAAGAAAACTTCGAGGTACTTTACAATTAAGTGTATTTAATTTTATCAAAAAAGTCTAATTTCACAAGTCAAAGGTGTTACGGAAAATTTTACTTAGTTACAAACTTTTGGCCAAGACCTTCATTTGGCATATATTCTGCCAAGACATTACTAAAACCTTTAGTACCTTTAAATAGTTGTGTCAGGTACCGCCTTAACATCAGGTAGTAATATTACATTGGAATTAGTATTGCCAAGTCATAAATAAAACATTTAAGTGAATAACTAGATGAGTTAGTTACCGTCTTAACCACAGGTAACTAGATTACATGGAATCTTGTGAAATTACATTAAAAAAAAAACTTTAAGAGTAACAAAACTTGTAAACAAACAAGGGAAATAATTTCCAAAATAAAATCTAGCTCAGGGGAGCCGTGAATCCAACTACATAATACCTATTTGTCGATCATACTCTTTAAACTAAATCGTCTGGTACACCATTCAGTTCTACCAGGAAAAATATTACGGAACATTAAATTTTACAGTTTGGGTTATTCAGTGAAACAGGAAGAAGAATTTACACTTGGTTAACAATAAGACACATAACTAAGTGTCCTGAAAACATACCGTCCTAGGTACCCTTATTGTGTGAGGTTAAAAATAAAAATTCCAACACATACTTGAATTCTCCAATATTTTCAACAGGAAATGGCACGCCGACCGCTGCCCCCTCTCAAGGTCAACGATCTCCGTCCTCGCAGACAAAGGAACTGCTTGACTGCGTACACCGCGCGGCGGTCATTTCCCTGCCAGCTGGATAAAATCACCAACGAGGCAATACAGCAAAAACTCGAACTTGAAAACTTGAAACTTGAAAACTTGAAAACTTGAAAACTTGAAACTTGAAAACTTGAACTTCAAACTTGAACTTGAAAACTTGAAACTTGAAAAACTTGAAAACCCTGGAATTAGAAGAGAATAGACAAAATTAAAACCTTTACCACACGGAACGATGACAACAAAATTCCGGTGACTCAAAATACAAAGAAAGCAATACGTACCATGATCTGACAATAATCAGATCTCCCACCAACCCGGCGAAAAAATTCCTTTTTAAACCATCCGAAGAATGTAAATATTTTCCTGAAATACAAAACAATATTATAGAACTATTCCACACAAGAAATATTAACAAAATTTAACACGAAACCCACCTATTTTATTAAAGACACAACTCCTGTTGGCACATCCGCCATTATTTAAAAATTATGATACACACAACACGAGTCGTCAGCAAAAGACCTGGCCGACAAATGACCGAGAAAAAACCTCGGAAATCGCAACAGACAAGCGAGCAACTTCATGTCTAGAAAAGAGGGTAAACCGCAATTTACCATCAAGCAAAACAACGACGCGAAAAACTTTGTGATAACCGCAACTTACAAAATTTGCTATGCTACAATACCCCCTCCCGAAGCATAAGAGGTGCGCCTAGAGCACCGATCGCTGCCCTCAGCGTAAAACCACAACAAAAAAACTATTTTTTTTTTTTAAAACCCAAAAGAAAAAAAACAAATTAACCCCCCCCGATGATTTTATAAAAAAAAAACAACACAAAACAAAAACCTAATAACTAAAGTAGGTGCCTGAAAACAGCACACCTACAAACAAAACCAAATAAAAACCAAAGACAAACATAAAACAAAAGAAACAAACAACCGTCAAAACCCAAAACAAAGTCGAACCCACGACAATAAAATCCAAAACCAAACAAAAGTAACCCTTCCTGCAGGAACAACAAAAGTAGTGCGCTAGTATTCGTAATGATAAAATGCTACCCCCCAACTATAAAAATAAAACAAATGAAATCATTCAAGAGTTCCGCCTCGGCCCCTCACCATCAACATGACCTGTATCACCGGAATCAACGAACTTAATCGAACTTACCGGAATTAACAAGCCACTCCAGTGAGAGGAAAAAAACACCAGGAGACCCCTAAGAGTAACTCCCAGAGGTCCAGGGATTATCGCCCACTTCAAAAAAAAAACCACGGCTACCCTATACCACCAAACGGCAGCGGACAAAAGTGTGTAATGGCCCACACCAAAAAAAAAAACCGAGACCTCTTTGAGCTGGAGTAGGTCACTGTCGAAATTTGACTTCTAACAAAACCGGCCCAGTGTATCCTAGCATACATCACCAACCTTACTTCCATACCTCTCTGCATTCTATCCATTTAAACATAACATCCAAACTTCTTAACGAGCCAGACAATGCTGTCCGTCAGTAACCTTCCAAACAAAATTAGGTATCCCCCCAAATATATTGTTGGGACACTAAAACACCGGCCATGAAATCAAACTCAACTCCCACCCGGGCTCGCGAATGAAACAAAGGTGGAAAAACGGGATCATTACGAATAAAAGTCGCGTCACTAACAAATCCAGCAGGGGGAATAAATTTTAAAACAAAAAAACACGAACCTCACTAATACGTGAGTCCGTGAAAACTAACCAAACCCCCTGACAAAAACGTCATAAAATAAAAACTGTTACTCAATTTTAATTGAAGAAAAATCCCCCAAAACAAACAAAAAAACAAAAATTTGAGTAACTAAAAAAAAACATTACAAGAAAGAAAAAAAAAATTACCCCCAAAGCAAACTATATTTATTATATGACGGTAAAAAAACAAAACAAACAAATAAACCTGCCCGATACCTCGGCTCTTGCCTAAAAGCAAGTAAAACAAAACCCGGAACAACTCGAGCAACGAGCTGAACCACGAACTAACCCCAATAAAATAAATTAAAAAAACATAACTCCAAAACCCAAGAATTGTAAAAACTTACAACCTCCTGCACGAAGCTCAATCCAAAGATTAGTGTAAAATAAACCACAATCACTGTTTTGAGGCTCCATACATCAACAAAACAAAACAAAACTCCAATTAAACCACAATAAAATTAAAACAAAATAAAATGCCGAGGTATCAACAACCAAACACACGAAAAAACTGGCTTCCTTGACAGCATCCAAAGACCTGTAAATGTGGATGCTAGCGTGTCCGCGCGAATAGTTAACTCGTAAATTAATTCATCCTTTAATAGGACCAAAAACAATACTTCTTTAGTATCCATTTTAAAAAAAATCTGCTTCCTGTTTCTTACAAGTGTTTTAAATTCTTCCCAATTAATTTGGTACCAAAATCACTGAGTGCAAAAAAAAATTTACACAACCACAAACACAACTCAGTGTAAACTAAATAAAATTAAAAAACCATTAAAAAAAAATTTTTGGTACCAAAAAAAAAACAGTGTAAATACACCTTAAGTTGTTACTCACAAAAAAAAAAATTAGCACTTAAGCTTCCTTATATGTGCAAAAACACACACTAAACCAAAGTACACAGTACAAAAAAAATAATGTTACACATACAAAAAAAACGAGTAACAACAAAAAAAAATTAAAAAACTCTGTTTCACCAAATAACCCTTCGACAAATATTATTATTTAAAAACGTAAGGGCGCCATTGTCAGATAGCACGACCGGCGGGTACCCTTTCTTTTCCACCGGTCATGCCACTGAACAAGATAAAATTAAAAAGTGACCTAATTGTAACCTAATAGTTGGTAAAAGGTTCTGAAGAAAACTTCGAGGTACTTTACAATTAAGTGTATTTAATTTTATCAAAAAAGTCTAATTTCACAAGTCAAAGGTGTTACGGAAAATTTTACTTAGTTACAAACTTTTGGCCAAGACCTTCATTTGGCATATATTCTGCCAAGACATTACTAAAACCTTTAGTACCTTTAAATAGTTGTGTCAGGTACCGCCTTAACATCAGGTAGTAATATTACATTGGAATTAGTATTGCCAAGTCATAAATAAAACATTTAAGTGAATAACTAGATGAGTTAGTTACCGTCTTAACCACAGGTAACTAGATTACATGGAATCTTGTGAAATTACATTAAAAAAAAAACTTTAAGAGTAACAAAACTTGTAAACAAACAAGGGAAATAATTTCCAAAATAAAATCTAGCTCAGGGGAGCCGTGAATCCAACTACATAATACCTATTTGTCGATCATACTCTTTAAACTAAATCGTCTGGTACACCATTCAGTTCTACCAGGAAAAATATTACGGAACATTAAATTTTACAGTTTGGGTTATTCAGTGAAACAGGAAGAAGAATTTACACTTGGTTAACAATAAGACACATAACTAAGTGTCCTGAAAACATACCGTCCTAGGTACCCTTATTGTGTGAGGTTAAAAATAAAAATTCCAACACATACTTGAATTCTCCAATATTTTCAACAGGAAATGGCACGCCGACCGCTGCCCCCTCTCAAGGTCAACGATCTCCGTCCTCGCAGACAAAGGAACTGCTTGACTGCGTACACCACGCGGCGGTCATTTCCCTGCCAGCTGGATAAAATCACCAACGAGGCAATACAGCAAAAACTCGAACTTGAAAACTTGAAACTTGAAAACTTGAAACTTGAAAAACTTGAAAACCCTGGAATTAGAAGATGAGAACGGAACGATGAGAACAAAATTCCGGTGACTCAAAATACAAAGAAAGCAATACGTACCATGATCTGACAATAGTCAGATCTCCCACCAACCCGGCGAAAAAATTCCTTTTTAAACCATCCGAAGAATGTAAATATTTTCCTGAAATACAAAACAATATTATAGAACTATTCCACACAAGAAATATTAACAAAATTTAACACGAAACCCACCTATTTTATTAAAGACACAACTCCTGTTGGCACATCCGCCATTATTTAAAAATTATGATACACACAACACGAGTCGTCAGCAAAAGACCTGGCCGACAAATGACCGAGAAAAAACCTCGGAAATCGCAACAGACAAGCGAGCAACTTCATTTCTAGAAAAGAAGGTAAACCGCAATTTACCATCAAGCAAAACAACGACGCGAAAAACTTTGTGATAACCGCAACTTACAAAATTTGCTATGCTACAATCAAAAACTCCAGACTTTCGATGTGTGTTAAAATTATATGATTTTTTGACGTTTTATTGAGTGAAAGCACTCATCAAAATGTATCTAGGATTATAATCACAAAAATCGACTTAAATACTTTTTATTTTTGTATTTCAGTATTATTATAGAATTAAATGAGACTTGAGGATAATTCATGATTTATATAAAAACGGCTCACCTCAATACGTGTTATGATCGGGAAAGCCAAACAGTTTCAGCTGGGCGAGTGAAGACGTTTACGTAAACGTCTTCACTCGCCCAGATGAAGGCAGTCTAAATCTGCTGAAACTGGTCGGCTTTCCCGATCATAACAAGTATTGAGGTGAGCCGTTTTTATGTAAATCATTTCAGTATTAGCGAAAAACACTCCAACCTTGTTTTGTTTGTTAATTTGAAGCAAAGGCCATACCCTTAATATTTATGGTACTTATGCCAGGTTAACTCAAGCTTTGCATCACGATCAAGTGAAATATAAAAATTACGTAATAAATTGAAATAATCCTTAGATTTTAATAAATGGTTATCATTTTGATACAAAGTTCCAATTTCTAAACCACCATATATTTTCGTAAAATCAATGATTACCAAGCAATAGTTTATCCAGCCATACAAAATGACGATTGCTCAGCAAGTTCTGAAGCCATTAAGAGCGGAGCACAAAGAGGCGCATAAATAAATCCCAGCCCCGAACATAGAAATAGCATTTCTAGAGCTACATAGCCATACAAAGGTGATACCTACGAAATATTCATACAAACCTTAAATTGATTTCAAAAGTCGTTTTTTAATAGACTTATTCTTTGTCATATTATTAAATTTTTCTAATAGAATATATATACAGCGTGTAACAGAAAAGTGTGGTCATATTTGAAGTGCTTATTAAGTCAGTGGTAGAGAACAACTTTGACTATGGGACAAACCCTGAAATGTCTAAAAAAAATCTTTACATTTCGGCCGAGCGGCATTGCATTTTTCTATGAAATAGTTGATTTTTTTTTTCGTGATTTCAGGGTTGGCTGACCATTGACGGAATAAGCTCTTCGAATTTTAGAGGATATTGAGAAACGTTAGTAGAACACATTTTAAACATAAAATATAATAAAAATAGAAGCAAAAAAAGAAAAAAAATTACTTGGAAATAAAATGTATGGTTATCCTAGCCAATGAAGTCGCGGAAGCCGGAAAATGGCAATAGTACTCGTCCATACGAACAACTTTTACTATGGAGCCAAACCCCGTAACGCGACTAAAAATCAGCTGTTCTATGGAAAATTAACATAGCTACCCGACCAAATTGTATGAAATAACTATTTTTTTTCTCGATTTATCGTTTTTTTTTCTCGAAATGTTGTTCGTATGGCCAGTTCTCCGGCTTCCGCACGGAACATCCTATATACAGGCTGGAAAAAATTTAAGGGCCCTGGAGAGACTACCTTAAATCCTTTAGTTAGCTCATTTTACTGAAAGGAAACATTCCTTTATTTTTTAAAAGAAACAAAACTGCATTCAAAGATCTTTTAAAATTTGCTTGTCTCACCCGGGAACTGAACCAACCAAAAATTAAAAAAATAAACCTTCGCTATTTTATTATACGAATCGGTAGGATTATTGTACAGGATAAAATTTGTCTAATAAACACTTAGTCTAACACTCATCTGTTATACGAGATACCCATGAAATTGAATATTTATTACAAGTTCTTTATTAACAATACCTAGTACTGTTCACTTGTAAAGTAATAATGATACGCCATTATTACACAATGACAGTACGGAATGAAAGAAAAACAAATAGGCTGAGAAATGAGTGCTCTCTAAGGGTATGTGGATGGAAAAGTCGAAAGCAGGGTCTTTGACTTAAGAACTTTGTTTGGACTAGTTAGGAAATAAACATACTAAAAGTCCTTAGCCCTCCGAGTCGAGCCCGAGGGGGGGGGGGGGGCCACAAAGAAGATCCCGTTTTTTGGTTTTTTGCTTACATCTCAACAACAGCTGGTTCTATAGACTTGAAATTTTGCATATAGATACCTTATATAGTGAAGGCGTCCACAAAGAAAGGATTTTTCAAAACACACCCCCTAAGGGGGTGAAACGGGTGTCCAAAGTTTGTATGGGGAAACAAGATTAGTTAGACTATTTTATTCGAGACTTCACAGGAGTACTCTTATCTATAAATGTGTTTCAAGTTTTTTCAGAATTCAACCCCTAAAAGGGGGAAATGGGGTAAAAATTTTGAAAATCAACATGGGTATCGTTTGAATGGTTTATCGGGTCGCTGATTACGAAAACAACAACGATTTTAAAATCCAACGTGGTTGACGTGAAAAAGGCTTTGAAATTCGACCATTTTTCGAAGCTCAGAGCTAGGCAAAGATTGGAGATAGATAAAAAGTGTGAAAGCTAAAGTTGTACAAAATTTTATCAGCTTTCATTATGTAGTAAAACGAAATTTCGTACAATGCACGGTTTTCGAGATGTAAGCAAAAAACCAAAAAACGGGATCTTCTTTGTGCCCCCCCTCCTCGGGCTCGACTCGGAGGGGCAAGGACTTTTAGCATGTTTATCTCCTAACTAGTCCAAACAAAGTTCCTAAGTTAAAGATCCTGCTTTCGACTTTTCCATCCACAAATTATTCGTTGCTTAAGCTAAAAACAAAATTTGAAATTCGAACGAACATTTTTATCGATTTTAAAAATGTTGAAAGGTATCGTTCGAACTTCAGACTTGTTTCTCCGCGTTGCAAAAAAAATAAAAGTTTTAAATTTTTTTTTCAGTCCGCCTAGTGCAAGAAGGAATTGTGCTGTGCATAGATTTATTATTACCATTTATCGGTTTTCTTATTGAAGTCTTCAACAAGGTACTTAAGATAAATAACATTAGCAAACTTGTACTTCATACGATGTCTTTGGATGTAAGAGAGATAAGAAAATTATAACATGTCATTTACTTGTTAAAAGTGAACAGTACTAGGTATTGTTAATAAAGAACTTGTAAAAATTATTAAATTTCATGGGTATCTCGTACAACAGATGAGTGTAAGACCAAATGTTTATTAGACAAATTTTATCCTGAACAATAATCCTACCGATTCGTATAGTAAAATAGCGAGGGTTTATTTTTTAAATTTTTAGTTGGTTCGATTCCCGGGTAAGACAAGCGAATTTAGGAATATCTTTGAATGCAGTTTTGTTTCTTTTAAAAAATAAAGGAATGTTTCCTTTCAGTAAAATGAGCTAACTAAAGGATTTAAGGTAGTTCCTCTCCAAGGCCCTTACATTTTTTCCACCCTGTATATTTAATATTATTTAAAGTTCAATTCTTAAGTTTTTTAAATCCCATTTTTTTTAATCTCTTGTAAATCCCAAGATATAATTTCTAACGCATGTTTTCCTTAACGTTATATTTTCTTTGAAAAAACAGATATTTTATAAATTATAAGAGTAGTTTTAAAATAACATGATTTTACGTAGTCGTGAATTTAGCTGGGAATTCGAGAGAAATCCTAAGAAACCCGTTTCTGCAGAAAGTATTACAATTTTGCATACATCATTTTTGAGCGTTAGATATTCTTGTGATTTCGTTCCATATAATGTAGAATCAATTCAAACGGACATTTTTATTTCATTTATTTTTTATTTAAAATAATTTTTACATGCAATTTTGTTTAAATCTACTACAATAAACACTACATAAACCTTTTCAGGTTTGTGTGTGGTGCACGTTATACTGCCGACACCTTTGGGATTTACAAAAGTTTAGTTACAAAACTGAAGAATTGAAATTTAAATTTGAACCGACATTACAAGGGTACAAGGTGACATCACCTAACAAAAATATCGGCTGCGTACTTTTTGAACTCTATATAATATATAACTCTATGTCCCGACTGAAAGATCATTGGGGCTCACAGAGATGATGAATGATATTTAAACGATACGGCGACGCGCTGAGCGGTAGGCTGCGATACTGCGAATGCTGTAGATATGGTATATAATGAGGTGACTTTGATTGATATAGCTAAATTCATACTGGAGACTTTGTAAGTGATTTTAATTATTTTCATTGATTTATTACACTTAATATACATGTGCATTGATATTGTACAAAGGCGGCAATAATTGCTAAAAACAATATCTACCAGGCAGCCTTTGAGTGAAAGAGAAGGTGAAAAAAAAACAAATAGAGGGAAAAGAGGAGATAAAAAAACATAGGAGCATGTTATTCTAAAATAGAATACGTGAGTTAATTATGATCGATTACTAACGCTATAATTTTATGAAATATACGGAAAATTATAATCAGTTTCTGGTATATGCATTTTGACTATATAATCTAGGGTTTTGAAATTGGAAAATATGTTTGGATGAAAAAAAAAGCAACACAATTTTTTTTGTTAAGGTTGTTGTTGTTTTGCAAAGACTTTTTAAAAATAATGTCGAAAAAATAATCTGATTGGTACAATTATCACATGAATTCCATAATTTTTGAGTTATTCTTTGGTTATTTTAGTATAAATTTAAAATATGTAACTGTATGAACTTTTTTTAAACACCATAAACACCACTTTTACCACTTTTTACACCAATTTTAGTAGTATATAATTCCCACATTTTTAACAGGCATCTACACGTAAAAGAGTATTTTTACATCTAAAAAAATTGTAAATTTGATTTTAAGAAAAATTATAATTCATTCCTTTTGATCCCTTTTGAATTTACACTTGTTATATTTCAGATTGGTTCTACTATGCGAAAAACGCTTTTTTATAACATGACAATATCTTTGACAAAAGCAATAATCTGAACCTAGCTAAAAATACCGTATCCATAATTGTTTATGCATGCATCTCCAAGACTTCAAATTCATTTTGGTTTGGTCGAAAATCATTTTGCAGATCCCCAACCACGGGATGCGAATCGATGCACGTGGCCGGCATTTTTGTTTTGTGGTTCTTTATATTTATTTTTAGGGTTCCATAAAATTGCAGAAACCCTGTTAGTGAAGTCTTGGTTTGTAAGAGGTTTTTACATATGAAATTGCCAAAATTTTCCTACAGATTCATGAGTTCATAATTCCTGTAATTCAATAGTTATTTCAATTGTTTATATTTTGTTTGAAAGTTGATTTCAAGGTTTTACATCTTCGTTTTAAATTTTGTTTAAATTGTCAGATTGATAACCAAAACTAAATCTTCGAAAACAGTTCGTCCTAAATGCCGTCCATTTCCATGATAAGATTCGTAATATTTTTTTACATCTGACGCTTTTCAAAATTTTTATTATAGTTGCTGTTAGCTTAATGTTGTTTCATTCATACACAAAATAAATTGAATTATTTGGATTTGTCATTCTTAAAATAATGTTAAAATGTTAGTACTGAAAATTGAGTTTCCTTCAAATTCTCTATAGAAAACGGCAATTTCATATGTAAAGACCTATTATGTCGTGGGCAGATCGGAAAGTATAAAAGTATTTCAACAAAAGTAAAAAAATTGGTGCGATGACGAGTGGAACGAAGCGAAGCAAGGAGGAGCATGTTAGGTTTACATGTACGGAGCGGAACGAATCGAAACTTCAAATTTTTACAAAAATATATGATTTGCCTAGGCAGATCATGATATGCCCGATTCTGCGATGTGCCGACGATATAAATATCTCGTCCAACATAATTATCTGTGGTATAGTTCGAAAATATGAATCTGAATCTGAAAAGTATTAATCTAACTTTTTTCCCTTTCGCCCTGAATCCGCCCCCCTCGCACTGCGCGGTTTTTCGCTTGGAGTGACAGTGAGAGAAATAAAATTCGCATAGCCTCTTGGCGCTTCGCCTTCTTTCACTTTCTCACACTATCTGGGTGAACTTCCATCATCCGAGGTCTAATCAACGCTCTACATCAGGCGCGGCTGTAGCCAGCAGTAGTAAGTAGTACATTGCGTTAAAAAAAAACCGGCGAAGTGCGAGTCGGACTCGCGCACAAAGGGTTCCGTACCATTATCTATAAAAACTGCAAAAAAAACATGTCTGTTGTATCGGAGCCCCCTTCAATATTTATTTTATTGTATTTTTTTGGATTTGTTGTTATACCGGCAACATTTTTCTGTAAAATTTCATGTCTAACTATCACGGTTCATTATGAGATACAGCCTGGTGACAGACGGACAGATGGACAGACAGATGGACAGCGGAGTCTTAGTAATAGGGTCCCGTTGGTTACCCTTTGGGTACGGAACGATTTACCATGGCGGTTCCTATTTGTGTGTTTTTAAATATTTAAAATAATATTTTTAAATATTCAATCGTGAATTACATCTTCATTTACGGAACCCATTACATCGTATGTGACGTATGTCTACTCTGTAAATTTTTCTTGTTTATGTATGAATTTTCAGATCTGGCACCCGGCGACGTTTGACAATAAAAATTCCATACGCGTTCTTGTGTGGTTGAAACTGAAAGTGTGATTATTTTTATAAATTGTTCGCAAAATAAGTCTCAAAAGGTTTTGTTTGCAAAACTGCATTACTTTTCAAATTGAAAGAATGTTTTTATTAAAACATAAATCACGTTACTGCAGTCATATGAAATTGAAATCGTTTTTATTAAATAAACTCTTTTGTTTAAGTTTCATATGTGTATGATGAGTAAATTGAATTTCAATTGCTAATAATATTTGAACTAAACATTTTCAAACGTGAAAAGGTATCAAAAACGTTACTATCTAGTTGCCGCCGCGCCGCCACGCCACTCCGCTATGAATTAATAAACTATAGTACCTACCTTAATTAAAGCGATATGCGCAAAAAATACGGGTGTTTTCTGTGTATTTCATGAAATACACGGAAAATTATGATCAGTTTCTGGTATATGCATTTTGACTGTATAATCTAGGGTTTTGAAATTGGATAACATGTTTGAATAAATTTTCCTCGATAGAAATATTTGTTGAAATGAGGTCTTCAAACACACCTTTTCTCCTCGTGTGACAAATAGGAACCATATACAGACTCAAACATATTTTATTAGATGTGTTTTAACAATATCTAGAGATTTGATATTTGAAATTTTGCTAGCTATTTTAGTTATTTTAATAAAAATATAAAACCAACTTTTTTCCCTTTTGCCCTGAATCCGCCCCTCTCGCACTGCGCGATTTTTCGCTTGGAGTGACAGTGACAAAAATAAAATGCGCATATCCTCTAAACAACAATATGTATAAAAAAATAAAAAGTTTCCGACTGATTTTGTCGTTGTCAACCCGGAATCTGTCCTAAATTTTAAAAGGAAGAGGCGATATTACACCGAATTTTTTCTTGCGCTCCCTTTTTTTCTCTTTTTCGTAAAAGTAAAAGTTTAACCACTCTTTACTAAAAGGGTTCTTTTAACACTTATTTGCGTTCAATTATAAATACACAATCTACTTACCCTTAAATTATTTTCAGTATTATATTTGGACTTTATTTTATATTTATAGAAATTTCCAAATACATTTTACTATGATGTCAATTTTACCATGGAGCCAAATCTGAAAATGCGAAACAGTTAAACTTTGCCAGTGTACAGGATTGCTATTCTGACATTGTTTTTCACTCGCAATATCAATAATTCGACTTTTGTTTATGGCGTGATAAGTACCAGCCACATAAAGTTTAGTGACTAAACCTTGTAGGTAGAATAAAGATAACACAATGTAAGGAAAACACACTTTTGGATTGTATCAAGGAAATCGATACACATTCTTAGAAAAACTGATTTAAAATTACACAAAATTTGCCCTCGAAATTTTTTCGCACGCTTCAAAATAGCCGTTAGGCAGGTTTTGGGTGAAATTAAAAGGGATTTTCTGCGGATATGTCTTGAGTTTTTTAATGGAAAACCATTATTTCATAGTTTTTTTTTATGAAGCTTAGTTACTCTACTTTACATAGCATTTTATCACACTGTAAACAAAAGTCGAATGACTGATATTGCAAGAGAAAAATAGAATTAAATGAAACTTGAGGATAATTCATGATTTATATAAAAACGGCTCACCTCAATACGTGTTCACCTCACCTCACAACTGAGGCGTAACGTCGTCGCGTAAACGTCTTCACTCGCCCAGATGAAGGCAGTCTAAATCTGCTGAAACTGGTCGGCTTTCCCGATCATAACACGTATTGAGGTGAGCCGTTTTTATATAAATCAAGAGAAAAATAATGCAAGAATAGCCGTCCATGTGAGCAAAAGCTAGTATTATAAATAAGTATAACCTCTAAAGGTTCTATTCATATAAAACTGAATATTGACATTTAGTGACTCTGAACATTACGGAGAGGTCAATAGAGGATCTTAGTTCACCCATCCAAAGGGCTGTTGTTTTCGTTCATTTTCCCATTTAAATCGGCCATATAATATAAACCCTTTCGGTTGAATTCTTTGGTCCCTTCCCACTGGGCTTGTACGGTCAGAATGGCAATGTTGGGTAAAGGTTCTTTCACATGAGAGAATTTTGCTCAAAAAGTTTCCTGGTGGTATAATGTTCTTTAGTGGAAATCATTTTGTACATTGCTTTATCATATATGCTGAGTTGCAGCCCTTTTGGTAGTGGTGAAGACACCAGATTAATTTATGTTACCTTTTATTTGTTTAATGTTTGTCTAAGTTTGTCTAAATGTTAGTTATATTAGCATTAGTTTAATTATGTGTGTTGCTTTCTCGTGTTTTTCACTTTCCATCAAATATATTTTTTCTTTCTTTCTTTTTTTTTATCTAAAATATTTCTTTTACGTGGCCTTAACTCAGGGTGAGGCATCTTTTGAACATTGATATTTAAACATAATATAAATAATGGCTTTACTGGATTTAAGTACTCGTAAGAACGAAACGGCGACCAGATAAGCCATTTTACACGTTCCGTTCTGGTGATGAGTCCAGCCAGCCGTTCTGCTGGAAGGGCGAGGGCACGAAGACACTCGAAACACGGGTGTCTTTATCACATCAAGCTAAATAAAATGGACTTTGAACCTATTTTTATCCTTCACTATAGGGGATAATCCAATACAAAAGAAACAAAAACAATACAAAAACGAAGTAGACTATACCTATGTACACTAAACACACAAACCTTGAAAACACCGGAAAGTTTGCAAGAGTTAGGAGTTGGAGGAGGCCTATGCCGTAAGGCAAACCGAATTAAGAGATATTTTATAATACAAGTACAGTTTTTAGTCTTTAAAATGTTTAACTCTCTCTTTTAAAATACTTGTATATAGTTTCATTTTTCTCTAAAAATCTCATTTAAGACACAAAATGGAAAAATGGAAATAATTTCGGAAATAAAGGCTTTATTATTATTATTATTATAGGGGCTAATATAGTACTGCAAGTGTATAACTTGATGTGGGCTTAACTGTACAAAAGTAGAAAGTTACATAAGGAAAATCTGAAATCAACGCGTTGCATGCTTTAGGTGTTTGTGAGAACATGTTCAGGTTGACTATACACAGAGTTCACAAGACTATTCACACTAAATTATAAACGAAAAGAATTTATTTCGTAGACTTCATATTGCATGCAACATAAATAAGAAAAATTATAAACTATATAAATAAAAACAGTAAACACAAACACATATTTAAAAATTTTACAAAAAAATACATTCGGCCTTGGTTTTTATCACTCAGGCTCCAGTATGAGTTTGGTTGTATTAATTATCACCTCAAATATAACAAAAATATTTATTATTCTTTACAATCTGTCCTTACCTTTACTCTAGGGATCCCGCCTATAGTATGAGAGCTAGTAACCGACAAAATGAAGATACTTTAGACAAGCTCAGCTTTCTCTAGTTTTAATTCGTGATTATCTGAACGAAAACCATAAGTCTTGCTGAGAGGTTCTTTAGCTGCTACGGGGTCAGAAAGTTGCATTTTTTTTAGAAAAACAATATAAGCTTTAAGCAAATTGACATTTATACTTCACGTCGTAGTTTTTAGCATTCTGGGCATTTATCTGGAATAACTATTTAGATTAATCGGTTCATTTGGCTGCTAGAGGGCGCTAAAGTTGAATTTATTTTTGAAAATAATGTAATTTTAGGCAATCTGACATTTTTTTGTAACATTTTCCCGCCACGTCCAGGTATTGCCAGATTTCGCTTAGATGTCTCCTACTTTTTTTGCAGTTTCTGGGGTACCAATGGATGACATTTTCGCTCTATATATTATCTTTTTTCCTTCCAATGTGATTGTCAATTTCCACTTCAAAAGTGCAACAGAGCCCTAGCAGTAAAAGACCCAACCAATTGGGATGGCTCTTCTGGGGGGACGTTACGTTGAAAAATACATAAACTATGACCTAAATTTCTAGTTGCTTAAAGATATTTTTATTTTTTCCAAACCAAAAATCACTTTTGGGACCCCTTATTAGGCAAGAACCCGTTCTCTTTGATCTAGTCTGAGGATTTCTTGTTCGAATAACAAAAAAATATAACTTTGAGAAAGCTGGGCTTGCCTAAAGGTACCCCATTTTTATTTTCAACAGCTCTCATACTACTTGCTTAGCCTATTCAAATAATGTCTGGGTCCGAGTACACAATAAGTTCCACTTTTGTACGCAACTGTATTTATTATTTGCGCAGACAACTATACTCTTCGCTTCTCTGTCCAATAATAGGGTTTGAAATTACGCACCTTTATTGAACAAGAAACTTAATGCGCCCTTGTTTAAATACCAATATTAGGTTGTAACTTGCTTCTTTTATAGTTTCAACAAATAAAAATGACATTTGCATTAAATATTTTAATACTTATACGGGTTAGTTTGAATTTGTGCCACTTTTTTAAATAAACATTTGTTGTCAGTAATAATTGTGATCAAAATGTTAACGTTTTGCGTAAATTTCTAATTACTTTCGTTTAGAAGTAAACTGAAGAAATAATTTTAGAAAAAACTAGGAAATTATACCTATATATATATTTAGAGGAATTCTAACTCACTCACTGACTGACATAAACATACAAACCTGCTAGCATAATGCGTAAATTGGTAATATTTTTTCATAATTTAATTTTAATGTTATTTAAGTCAATTTTATTGTTAAAATTAAATTAATATTGGCAAAATAATTGCCAGCCATAAAGCAAAACCGACATAAAAAAAAATTGTCAATGCAAGATATATATTATATACTAGGTGGATTTTATTATTTCTTCGTATGAATGATTCAATGACTTGTAAAATACTGTTACTAGTACTGTCATTATTGTTCGGCTTTTCAACGACTAAAAATTTAGCCAGTATAGTTCAAATAAAATGTGATTTTGGCCAAAGATTTCAAAAGTTTAGATGAGCCCTGGCACCTAAAATCTATTGCATTGTTTTTGAATGTATGCGTTATCATAATGCCGACGCACGCACACTTATGAGTACGCAATCTGTCTACCTTCGGTCAGCAAACTGATCAGACTACTAAAGTTGTTAAAATGATTAACTTTAAGTGCACTTAAGGCGTCCAACTATCACTGTGTTCAGATGAGCACTGATTCCAAACGTGTGAGCCTCACCCATTTAAAGGTGGAAACATTTTGGTGTCATAGTACGGTACTACTTTTCTTTACTTTTGAAATCTTTGATTTTGGCTGCACAATGCTATTAATTCAGTCCTGCTCTAACGCTTTCGTTTTTAACAACCGTCTATCCTGCTCTAAGCAGATGCCGCATTTTGAAATCGCGGCTACACTAGGACATTAATTTATTTACGTAATAAAGATGTTTTTTTTCTAGTAAGTATCTGCGTGTGTTGGTTTCGTTTCAATCGGTTTTGAAATACGGAAACTGAATCGCAATTTTCATGTAATTAATGATTTTATAAAAGTATTATAATTAAAAGAAGATTGTATGTTTATTTATGAAGTGTAATTAATAATTGTCGTGAGTCAAAAAACACGCCATATTTTTTTCAAATGTTTACCATCTTTGACGAAACTGAATCCAATTCAAAACTGATGTTTAGCATTGTGGAGCCCCTTAACACATTCACAACAGAATTGAATACGCGATCATATGTTGGAATGCAAGCTTATCGTTACGATTATATTTGTTCGGTTTGTATTACAAGTATGTAACATAAAGAGTTTTATTTAGAAAACGCGGTGGGTACATTTTATAGACCTCTATTCATTCCAAGTTATGAGTACTGGACACAGTATTTTGATTCTTTATTTAATACACAGCTATCGCAAGAGTTTGTACTTAATATATATTTTTTTAATATTTCAACTTGCTTAGCATCATATAGATAGGTATTTTAGGTATTTTTTTCTTTAGAACCAGACAAAATAATAAATCGCCATATTTCAGAGACAGCTTGGGTTGCCAGATGGCAAAACCAAAATATCTGGGCAAAATTTCAAAAAGTCGAGATTTTGGATTATGGTCGGGACAAATAAATAACACGAATCAATAACATATTTTTTATTATTAAAATTAAAGTAATTAAAGCTAATTTGTATTTTGTCGGGACTCTGGACATTATCTGAAATGTCGGGAAATATACATGTACCAAGGTGTGTCTTCCAATGGGGTAGCAGAGACTACGGATTTCCATCTGCTACGATCCTGCTACACTTCTTCCGCCTCTTCCACATCCATCAATCTAGTCTACAAGCTCTTCTATTCCGGGGTTCTCATCTATCTCATCCCAGACCGTTGAATGCCTGTAATACCTTGTGTATCAAGTAGGGTTACAAAAAATAAAACGGTGTACAGGGGGGCATTTCTTAGTATGTCTAATTAGCCTTCTTGATCGTAAAAACCTGTTTTATCTGTCGAACTTCATACATTTTAGCTAGAGTTTTAGGTCTCGCTTCGTCTGTTTCTCCGGAATAGCCCCCCAAAAATTTGTGTGGTGCAAAAATTAAACAGTCTAGAACGTGAAACTTTAGATAATGTTTAATTCAAATTCAAATAGTTTATTTTGTTAAGTAGGTATATATAATACACTCTTTACAAGTCAAATTTAATCTTGAATGTACGTGAACTAAATTAAGTGTTTATTTAATTTATGTAGCAATGTATAAACGATTGAAATGATAGGTAAAATCTATAATTGTACAAGATGAAATCCAACCAACCGCCCGAACCTATACCATACCAATTTTAGAGTCTCAAAAGCGATTGACTTTGCTATAAATCATGTGATTTTACCTACATTAGTAAGCTTCAGCTCGTTCGTTAGGAAAATGGGTAATAGAGTTGTACTTGTTATGCCTAGATATTTGGCACTTTCCTAGGGTCGTAAACGAATTTGTTAGAATAACCGTTATAGTTTTATAAATATGTAACTTTAAAAATAATAAATATTATTTTGATACTTTTCAGGGACCAAACATATATTTGAGTTGATGTACATAACAGGTTTACAGGTGGTAGAGCTGATGCCAGGCTCGACTGTGGAGGTTGGAGGGTCTACTTGGAGACCCCCTCGAAGTAATTCGGGGGAGAGTATATCCATCAGTATATCCATCCCTAATAGCCGGGCCTTATATGGAACAGACTGGTGACGGGCAGCGGCGTCACTGGTGCGAGGGTTCCGGCACCGCGCTGACCAACCCGCCTGCCCAGCGTGTGTGAGTATGGGCAATTCTTCCAGGATGACCGCCGGCAGTGGCAAAGTCCTGGAAAGGCTTATGTCCAGCAGTGGACGAACTAGGCTGATGGATGATGGTCTTACACCATAAATTATGATATGAATTGTTATGTGTAAATATTAAAAACAATGATTATTTTTAATAAGTTAATAAAATAAAAAAGTGTCATGATCCTGACACTCCACGTAGTGGTTAAAAGTTGTTGTTTGACTCGTGTAGTGTGGCGTGATGGCGGAACAAAATCGAGTTAGTCTTGGTTAGAGAATGGATAGTGATCAAAGAGTAAAGTAATATAACTGGTTATTAAAATATAATTCAGTGTTCAGAGTGATACACACTTGCTTTTGAAATAATTATCAAACGGATTGGGTTATTCCCATCGGCTCACTGGTCGGTTGCAACTACAAAATTAATGTATTTTTTGTCCCAACCGACCAGTGAGTCTACTGAGTACTACTTTATTCAATAGAAAATTTTCTCAACGAACCAGGGTCAAATACGTAATACGTAAGTTCACATTTCGGTCCGATGGGAACATTTAGACCTGGTCGGATACAACTCGCAACAGACCAGTGAGCCGACGGGAATAACCCAACGGATTAGATATCTACGATATTTCATGGACTTATTATTAAAGAGTCAAAGTGCGGTATAAAGAGAAAACTGTAGGGATAATAAAAGATGAGTATTCTTTTGGATTATTTACTTGTTTTATCGTGGCTTTGAGATCCCACTGATTTAATGTATTTGTTCAATGTTTTAAGTGAAATATTCCTATTTTATTGTATGGAATAGCTGACAGAATAAATATCCCACATAATGATTAATGCTCTTGTTTCATGGATTTATTCTTAAACCTGGATTATTGTTATTTATACAAGGTGAATTTGTGAACATCGTCCAAATTCATACTTAAGCTTTGGCAAGTGTTCAGCATCATTATAACGATTTTTGTAAAATTTTAACTCCCCATAGTGATTCATTCAGGACTGGGAGTGAAGTACTATGGGAAGTCGAAATTTCATTATACGAATTTCATAAAAATTGTTATCGATTCATGATGCTGATCACTTACCAAGCCTCCAGTATGAATTTGGACGATTATCAAAAAGTCACCTTGTATATATAATTTCAATTTTAATTTTGAACTTTTTATTCTATGGGCCCACAGTGCCTGATTATTAACAATATAAATGAAAAATAAATAAAACATTAAAACAAACTGTGAATATAGTAAACACAGATTCTATATGAAAGGTTCGACTCCTGACATAATACCAAATAATAAAAATTATCTAAAATAAGAAATATAACACAGATTTCAAGCGTAATTTAACAAACTCATTCAACGTGGGAGAAACCGCAGGCAAAAAACTTGTTAGTACTTAATATTTCATCGTTTTGATTATGTACCTTCTTGTTTATGTTGTAGAATATTGAGCAACTTATTACACAACTTCAGCTACAGCGGCACTGCATTTTATCGATAATGTAAAATCTAAAATGTATTTCCACGAGCGTTCTCCTTCCAATATCATAACTTTAACCAGCCAAAGAGCTGTATCGATGACAAAGAAGAAAAATAAAAAAAAAACTCCGAGAGACGTTATAATCGCGAAACGCGATCTCTCCCGCTACTGTTTGAAAGAACGAGGCCGAAAAAAAAAAAAGAAAAAAGAAGTCGCTCCGTTTTGCAATGTTGCTTGACTTGGTAAGCGTGGTATGAACACTATTATGATCGGTTACCTAGAGCCTCTAAAGAAACGTTTTGTTTTATGTTTTTGTAACATGAAGCTCATTTGAGTTTGCACAAGTCCTTTGCATAAGGCTGCGCTGTGATTTCTTTCTTTTAAATCAAAATTTAAGTGTTACACAACATTAAAAAATAAAAACATAATTCCAGTATCAATCGTAGCATACGACAGATAATTGTGTCGATTTGGTGTAACACGTTTTAACTTATTTGATATATTGACTTATTTAAAATAAGGTTAGTCTTGTCAAATAAGTTAGGTTGTGTAACAAGTTTTAACTTATTTGACATATTCACTTATAAAATAAATAAATAATAAAATAAAATGTCTTTATTTCAGGCAGTGTAAAACCCATAAATTTAAATTACAAACAAAATTAAAATTAAATTAAATTATCTTACATACTAATGAAAAAATATATATACTAATAAATAATTCAACCATGTGAGAACCATAATCTATTTCTGGTTCTCACATGGTTGTTTGAAATAAGGTAAGTCTTGTCAAATAAATTAAGTTGTGTTACACCGAATCGACACCATTTTCTGATTTAAACACATTGTGTGCCCGTAGTACGGCTATAGAGCTCTCCCGTCACCCATCACGTTTGGGACGAAATAATCTTCAGTGAAAAGCGGGTGTAACAAGTGACTGAAAGTTAACAAGTAACAAGGACTGTGACTTGCATTTTAACAGTTCACATTTCTGACAACCCCTCTTTGATTCTTGTCGTGCCAATATGTTTTTATGTTAATGTTTTTTTTTTAACATAAACACTTTATTTAACCGACCAAACAAAACTATTTTAATCTAATGTTCCTCTAGACAATTTTATTACCCCGTCCACTTCCAACGTTATTTGACCACACACAAACTTTCCTTTACAAAACGCAATCTCCGAAACCAGGAAGTGTTCTGAGCAGGAATTCGCCAACAAAACATACACTGTTACAAACCCTGTTACATAACATCAAACTGTGGTAGGTTATTACTTCAAAAATAACACCTTACAGGTAAACGCTGTACTGGACAGCAGACCAGCGCTGCAGGCGGTTAAAGAATATACAAGGTGTTAAAAAAAAAACTGTTATATTTTTGTGGTCTCAATAAATTATATCAGCCTGCGATTTTTATAGTTTTATTTCTTTTTTCTTTGCTTTGCGATTGCTTACAATAAACATATCAAATATATTGTTCACTACACTACACTACAGTAGCCTAAAACCATATAAAAAAATATACAAAACTGAAACTGTGTATAAATATTGGCAACGACGACTTAGGTTGTTACGGTGTTACTACAAAACAGTGTTTAACTTTAGACAGTGTTTAAATCTGTCGTTGTCACCTTTTTTTTCATATTGTAAAAGAGTGACAGCAACAGTTTTAAATACTGTCTAAAGTTAATAACAGTTTTGTGGTAAGACCGTTAGTGTTTTAAACTTTATTCGGAAAACATCAGAATTTTAGGAAACACTTTTACCAAATTACTACGTCAAAGGAAAACTGATAGTTTTGAATAATGTAATTTTTAAAATAACTTTAAAATAAAAAAAAGCCTAAAATAAATACATATAACTGAACTAAAATATTTACATCAGATAAAAAACGCTGGCCAAACCGTCACTGTCACCGGAAAAGGTACCCAAAAGTAATACTTTATACGTATATTCTCTGCCAAAAGGCTGGCGGCGTTGCCATGCTGGATGGCCAAAATAGGCCCGAGCCCTTCGTTCATCCGAAGCGTCGACCAGGCGTGACGAAATTAGAACATTCTAGCTTTACTCAAAAATCAACTTTTTTAGGATAATTATTTTTTGGAACACTCTGTATACATAAAGCTTAGAATATGAAGGAGCAGCGGCGATCGTGCGATAGAGTGCAAGATATAAGAGATTTTATTCACCGGTCGACTAGCTGATTTATATCTTTATTGTGAGAGCAGCTTTATAGGCTCTCTTGCTTATACGATAGAAATATTATGTTATTATTGAGTAAAAATACGGAGGGAACGTTGTTAAGGTAAACTGTTACCGAGGATGATGGTATAGCCGATAGGTAAGGCTTTAGTGCGATGAATATGTGAATAAGTATCTTACATACATGCTTTCGTGATTATTATTGTATGTTCTGAATTAGTTGGACCGTACAATAAAATTAAAAATTCTGCACCAACTTTTAAGTGGGAAATAAATACAAAAGAAGAAAGGCTTCCGTGGCAAATTCTCTTTTTAAATAATGATATTGTAATTACATAGGCCTCCCCAAAATTACGCCACTCTTGGCGGGACTCAGTCATCCTCATCCAGCCGCGACCCGCAACGTCCTTCAGATAGTCAGTCCAGCGGGCACGATGGCGGCCTAAGCTGCGCTTTGCTGTACGTGGTCTCCATTCCAATCACTTACGACCCCAACGGTTACCACATCGGCGACAAATGTGGCCAGTCCACTGCCACTTCAACTTACTGATTCGGCAGGCTATGTCCGTAACCTTCGATCTCTAACGGATATCTTCGTTTCGGATTTTGTCTATCAGAGATATCCCAAGCATAGCCCGCTCCATAGCTCGTTGAGCGACCTTAAATCGGCGGATCAAGCCTTTGGTAAGAGACCACGTCTCAGTGCCGTACTACGTCATCACTGGAAGGACGCACTGTTTGTATACTTTAGCCTTTAATTAAGCACTGCGGTATTGGCGACGGAAATATATGACGCAACTTCCCGAATGCTGCCCACCCCAAGCATATTCTTCTGTCAGCCTTGGAGTCGAAGTTGTTTTTACACAGCTGGATAAATAAATAAATAATAACTATTGTTTTATGTTAATGGTATTTCAGAGAGGTTTCTTATTATTAAGCATAATTAGCGTACCAAAACAGAAAAGTGGTTACACGTAGTATCAGGCATTCGTCAGTTACGTACTTCCGTAGATTTTTCGAAAGTCCCTAGACATACTGATTAAGGCGACATGTAAATGTTTAAGAGGATGGCATACCCTAGCAACTTTTTTTATTACCCGTCCAGCACAATAAGTCTAATGGCAAAGACCTTATTTGCTTTTCATAGAGGCGATTATATGTTGGCTCTTTGGCCTCTTTTTCTTGGACGCGTAATACTAGTGATACTGAAATATTTTGTAAGGAAAAAAATATTGGATTGAGGTAAAATCCCTTCATTTTTCTACTGCCTATTTTGTAAAAAAAAAATCAAATTGATCTCTCAACCGCGTTTTTGAAACGAACGTTTGAAAACCAAAAAAAAGAGGGTGGAAACCATTTTTTTTTTTTGACAAAAGTATAAATCTTAAGACATTGTTTATAGATGGAATCCTTAGATAAAAGATCGATAAATCAAATATATTTTCTTCAATATGAGGAGAGATCTAGTTTCTTCCAATGAACCCTTGAAAACCTGGTTTTGTTGATGTTCTAGCTTCAGGTGTCCCGTTAAGCGTTCCTGTTTCTCCATGTGTGAAAAAACTGAGGGCAGTGCGAGAACACGGATTCGAGGAAAAGTAGCGAAAAGTCGGTTTTGATTAGTATAAAATCTACTCAAGTTCTATAAAAATTTTGTTTAATTAGGTCCTAGATACTGTCAAAACCCATCTAATAAAATATAACCGCAGTCCATATGTAAACCAGGAGAAATGGTGCCAAAAATATCTCATTTCAATAAATATTTTTATCGAGCCGAATTTCTCCAAAATGACTCTATTGATAAAGTTATTTTTAAAAACTATGATTTTTTTTATTAATAATTAAACAATAAAGAACAACTTTATTTAAGGAAACTATTCTCGCTTATAAGAAACAGCATGAAAATATTGTTCAAATTCAAGCTATTTTTAGACTAAAATTAAGTAAAATTGGTTATTTCTTTGAAACCACTAATAGTATTTGTATGGTTCTTTTTTGTTAAGGGGCAGGTAGTCGTCAACAACCTTGAGTCAACCTGAGTCGGTATAAATATCGACAGAAACTATATCGAAATAACGTTCATATCAGCGCGCACTACATTACCACGTCGCTGGGTCTCCGCATAGCGCAATATAGGAGAAAATAATACGTTTCACATGGAATCAAATAAATATTAAAAAATAATAAAAATTATCCACTGCATTAAACTGAAATTGCTTGAAGTAGAGATCACAGTCCATACTTTACAAAAAAAAAAACTGGTTTCACTTGTGAACATGGCGAATTGTAAATAGTCGGGTAGTATGTAGAGAGAGATATCCGGATGTGACGTATTACGGTGACGGAGCCTTCGCGGCTTGCGGTTTCCGTCTGCTAATAGATTCCGTAAATGATCTCATTATAATTACGTACTATGTGCGCTAATAATCATTCCGTATGTCTATTATATATACTGTTAACCTACTTATATTTAGGTATCCACCGGATGTGACGTCATATGGTGACGTGAGCAGGAGCGGCGTGCGGTTTCCGTCTGCTAATAGATTCATTAATTAGGTAATCTAATAAGTGCTTGCCAATTTTAGGGGAAATGTAACTACATGGTTCACGTTTCGTCCGTATTTCTAGAATAAAAATTAGCAGGATATAGCCCTCAAATTCAAATTCAAGTAGTTTATTTTGTAGAGAAGGTACACATTAAAATACACTTTTTACAAGTAAAATTAGTCTTATAGAAAACAAAACTATAACTCCTTTAATTACATGTTCAGCATGCGAAAAAAATCCGGAAAAAAGATTTTTGTTTTTAAAGCCTCGCCTGGTCCGTTTCTGTATAAAGAGTTTCTAAATATCAGCCACATAATTTTTTTATTGTGTCAGAATTGCTGTTAAGAATAAATTAATATGGCTAGTTAACATTAATAAATTAATCAATTTACCTATAATATTCAATCATTAACTTACATTTAAATTATATAATATTATTATTAATTCCATAAAATAAAATACATTACATTTTTACTTATAATAAATGAATACGAAACCAGAATAAGTGTTGTCAAAAGATAAATAAATAAAAAAAACTATATTTGAAAATGATAAATTATATAATCATAGGAAAAATAATAGTATATAAAAAAACTAAAATAAACACAGTATCAAAATTAACATATCATTAAATACATAATTTGTATGTATGCGCATAATATTATCTCTTCATTTACTATATGATGAACGGTGAAAAAAAACCTGTGATGAAACCGGGATACTCCAAATAGGATGTAAGAACTTATGCCTGAAGTACGCACAGTGCTCACCTCCTACAACGTTGGGACGTAAAACCATCTGTGATACAGGGACAATGACGAGTTTGACATTTGTTGCTTTTGATATCTGTCATAAAACCTTTCACTAAATACGTTAGCCATAATTATTCAGTAGGATAAACGTGGATCTCGTGAGATATTTTTGTCTCATTAGATCCTGTTTCAATTCGCTTAGATTAAATTATGTTAAGGTGTGTTAATTTGAAAACCATTTCGAGATTAAGGTTTAACAAGCCGTATTTTAGAAATTGTGGTCTAAGAAACTTCATGATAATAAATATTTTTACGAAAAAGCTGAAATTTTCATTTGCCTTCGTGTGGCGTCACTTGAGAAATGGCTGTTTATAAATTTGTCCTTTGCTATCAAGATTAATTAATAATAATTTGCTTCCACCTGATTTGAAAGCTGGATGACAGATGAGTAGACAGACAGAGACAGACCACTTTTTTTATAAGCAATCACCCATCACAATCAGTATAATGTCTAAAATTCTCAAGTGACTTCATATCGGAAAATCTTTAAAAATCATAAAAAAGTAGTGGTTCATTTATATACCAAAATAATGAAAACTATGTCCTAAAATGACGTAAACTGTCTAAAAAAAAATTAAAAAAAGGAAAAAAATTTAAATTAAGCTATGGTCATTGGATTGGATCTACTGAGAGAAAAATATCTCACTAGATCCATAATGGATCTTACGATATATTATATTATATTATAGATACGATAGCTCTTAAGAGGCTATGTGAATTTTATTTTTGTCACTGTCACTTCAAGCGAAAACACGCTTAGTGCGAGAGGGGTGGATTCAGAGCGAAAGCAAAAAAAGTTAGTTTTATAATTTTTATAAAAATACTGGATTTTATATTTGAAATTTTGCTAGCCATTTAGCTATTTAGCCATTTAGCTAGCAAAATTTCAAATATAAAATCTCTAGATATTTTTGAAACACACCTAATAAAATATTTTTGAGTTTTGTATATGGTTCATATTCGTCAAACGAGGAGAAAAAGTGTGTTTGAAGACCTCATTTCAACAATTATTTCCATCGAAGAAAATTTATCCAAGCATGTTTTCCAATTTTAAAACCCTAGATTATACAGTCAAAATGCATATACCTGAAATGTGTTGAAATTTTCCGTGTATTTCATGAGATACACAGAAAAGAAACACCCGTATTTTTTTCGCATATCGCCTTAACACGTGAAATCTAGCAATAAAACTTCATATATATACAAAAGCGAACGTAACCACAATTTATTTATTAAGTACCGCCAATAAACGGCGAGGTATCTTACCACCGCATTACTCTGGTGAAATTACTCGGTGTCTAAATAAAGAGTCTATTTAGCTGTATTACCTATTTATCCAGTACCTCCGTGTTTGCCCGTGGGCTGACTACACGATCCCTGGGGAAGTGTTCCAGTTAGACCCTGCACCTTTGACTAAAGCATACGTAGACATGGTACCGGGCCTCGATAAGCGGCAGAGCAAAACTAACACAAATCGTAGCAGTTCACTTTAGTCGCTCGCTGTTTTACGCTGTTATAACTGTTGTTTTACGCTGAAAATTTGATAAGTGCAAAATTTACTACTCAAAATGTAAAAAACATGATGGAGTCACATATCATGCGTAAGTATGTCAAAAAGTCTTTGCTTTTAATTATTTTTGTTTAAAAGCAGAATATTTTACGGAGATCAGCCATTTCAAAACACAACCAGTTGAATGGTCCGTATTATTCTAGTACACTCCCTGCGGATAGGGGAGCGGGGTAGCGCTCTACGTGATACGTAGATTGGCTGGCACCAACAAACCTCATCGCAGGTATTCGCGCCGTTTTTGAGTAGAGATTTGTGTGACGGTAGCCGGTCTTCCTTTATGCTTTAGTCAAAGCCCTGCACTATTCCTATATAGGAACGTGTAATAAGTTAGCCAATCGAAAATTATGCTTGTTGAATGAAAAGGTTTTCGAACATACAAAGTTGTTGTTATTCTCATGGACGTAAAAAAAAGGCGGACGGAGTCGCAGGTAAGCAACTACTGAGGCATAGCAAAGGCGGCGGTTTGTAAGTGTGTGTGTGTAAACCTACTATGGAAATCAGCGTACTATGATGTGAATGTGTGCATGCCTGGCGGGCGTTAGCGGACCGGCATTCTACATTAGTTTTTTGTTAGCATAACTCTGTCCGCCTTTTTTACGTCAATGGTTATTCTATGATTAATAGCAAAATCCATTGCTTAAAAACGATGTTTAAAGTGCATTCAGGTACATACATCAATAAGAATCAAATTTTCAGAGAAAATAAACCTCAGCCGGCGCTAGAACCCGCATCTCTCTCTACCTATCGTCACAGTATAGATAAGTAACAGTATAACGTCTGGGCAGTGTCCTTGAAACAATGCTCGGTAGGCGCATGCATTAGGTCTGCCTAAAAAGCGTTGTTGATGAGTCTTTAATGCGCCTTAAATCAGTGTCCTTACAAAATATATATTTGAGAACTTATGACCTTATTTAGGCGCTACAGAAAAAAAAATGGACACTTTTAGAACTTGCATATCTACTTTAGTAAACAAAGTATTATTTTGATAAAATAGTATATTATTTTTGGAATATTTTTCTAGGGATTTGTTAAACAGAAACGCGATTGAAGAAATTCGGCTCGATTCAAATATTTATTGAAATGAGGTCTTTTTCGACACCAGTTCTCCTGGTTTGACAATTTGGAATGACTTATGGACTGCAACCATATTTTATAAGATGGGTTTTAACAGTATCTAGGACCTTCCCCCCTATTCTTTATCTTTGGTTGCCAACTGAACGAGGTGCCTATCATCAAAAACATAGATAAAAACTGAAATTTCAAAATTGCCTTTAGTGGGTATTGAACTATTAACAATCTGTGTCGTCACTTCAAGTGCGAACATATCCTTAGGACATCGGAATTCAATAGTATATCTATGTTTTTGATGTTAGACACCCAGTCCAGAAGGCAACTAGAGATACATAATAGGCCCGCTGGTTAAACGAAATTTTGATAGCAACTTTAGTTCATTTTATATTAGTAAAAAACTGACTTTTTGCTACTTTTCCACGAATTTATCCCTCTCGCACTGGGGTTTTTTCGCATATGGGGTAACAGACACGCTTAAACTTTTACATATCGCCTTAATGACGTCATTCCGTAAAACGAGGGTCGAATCTAAAAGTCCCAAGCAGACTCCACCGAGAGCCGGTCACACTATCAGATCGATCTCCAACTGATTAATAGCTTACGAACGTTATCGCCATCGGGATCCTCTAATTAATTGGAGACGACTTCCTTAGGGGCTGGTCTGACGACGGAATATCTTCATTTTAAGCGGAGAATTCCGTGTGTGGGTGGGGGGGATTTTTATTTTTGTGACGTGTGATGTTTACTTGTTTTGCATTTATTACACAGGCTGGGTTTTTATTCGCTGAAACGAACCTGAAAGGATTTTCATTTGGTTTTTATTTTTTATAAAGCTCCTTTTTAGGGTTCCGTACCCAAAGGGTAACCAACGGTACCCTTTTACTAAGACTCTGTTGTCCGTCTGTCTGTCCGTCTGTCACCAGGCTGTATCTCATGAACCGTGATAGTTAGACAGTTGAAATTTTTACAGATGATGTATTTCTGTTTTCACTATAACAACAAATACTAAAAACAGAATAAAATAAATATATAAGGGTGCTCCCATACAACAGACATGTTTTTTTTTTGGCCGTTTTTATAGATAATGTACGGAACCCTTCGTGCGCGAGTCTGACTCGCACTTGGCCGATTTTTAGGGTTCCATACCCGAAGAGTACCAAGCGGGATCCTATTACCAAGCCTCTGCTGTCTATATGTATGTCTGTCTGTCTGTCCGTCTGTCACAGGGGGGCTCCTGCTTCAGCCGTTTTAAGTAGCCAGTTAAAATTTTCATACAATACGTGTTACTTTATAGCTTCTATCAAGGCAAATAATAAAAAGTAAAATTACCTTTTAAATTGAAGGGTCACCATACAAAAAACATCGAAAAAGTAGCTTTAACGTTATCACCTCTCTTCCCCTTATCTGAGAAACAAGACTACCGAAAACTATGAAAAAAAATCATGATAATAGGTGATTTGATTACGTAAAGATGACAGGAAAAATATAACGGTATAGATATTAGGGTTCCGTACTCAGCGGGAACCGCGAATTGTTTATGTCTCCTTAATGTTGCTATGACATCTATATTGTTGTAATTTATTGTGTTGTGGTACGGAACCCTATGTGCGCGAGTCCCAATCGCACTTGCCCAAATTATCTTTATGTAACATTATTTTAGTAGAATTCACAGATGAAGTCAAAACTAAAGAAAAAAGCTCATTTTCGCAAAATGGAAAGCTTGTATACGTAGCATGCACCAAGGATACAGTATCTATTTATCCTAGTCGCGCTGTCATTTGTACTGCGCTGCTATTATACGTATAAGATAGGAAGCATGGTAGAAAATCGCTTTATCAATGGCGTGTGCTAGAGGGCTACAGCAGGTCTGGAGTCGTTAAAACATTGTCCTTTGAGTTAATCTTTCTTTGAGGTTAAATTGTAGGTAATTGGTGAATAAATATCTGAATTCCAGGAGCCGGTTAATGGAAGTGATTTCCTAAGATCCACATATTATGTAAGTCTTATTGCTTTACCAATAGGGATGATTTTTGTTCAGTCCTTGCTTTTAGTAACTGTGGTAGGATGGAACTCTATGATAATGGCGGGTATCTTTAACGATTAGGCTTCTAAGTGAAAAGGCATTAGGTGTCTCACTAGGAATATTTAAATAGGTAGTTAATATTTAATCTTACTTTACTCTATAAGGTTAAATAGTATTAGTTAGCGCAATTCATTACATAGATATTTACTAAAATTATGGGAATATTTATTTATTTAAAGATAAACAAAGAAAGAAAAACAAAGAAAGACATTAAAGCCGATTCTGAAGGTTGTAAATTTAAGTTTTAGTGCTGTCATCACAAATTCGGATTTTGGTCATCATTTTACACAACATATGAAGATTTTAGGTTTCTATCTCATTCCGTCTAAGAGCTAGAGACCCGTGACATACGAACAGACCGACAGCGGAATGACATTAAAAGGGCTCTGATTTGCTCTTTGGGTACGGAACCCTAAAAACAAGCAAATTAATCGTCACGACATGGATTCTTGAGGGCATGTAAAAGATGTTTGTTTTGTATCCATCCATCCATCATCCTAGTTCGTCCACTGCTGGACATAAGCCTTTCCAGGACTTTGCCACTCCCGGCGATCATCCTGGAAGAATTGCTCATACTCACACACGCTGGGCGAGCGGGTTGGTGAGCGCAGTGCCGAAACCCTCGCACCAGTGTCGCCGCTGACCGTTACCAATCTGTTCCATATTAGGCCCGACTATTAGGGATGGATATACCGCCATCCATCGGTCCCAGGCATGGTGGGCCTCCTGGTTTTTTGCCTGTGAGCTGCTGTCCTCTTACTCTCCCCCGAATAACTTCGAGGGGGTCTCCAAGTAAGATGGTGGTACCTCCACAGTCGAGCCTGGCATCAGCTCTACCACCTTGTTTTGTATGTTAGATTTTAAATTTAGTCACATCTGTTTTAGTTTAATCCAGGTACGAGCATAAATTAAAGTCCAATGTCATTACGAAATTTACATACTTGATGTAAAATCCCTAAGAAGCCTTTGAAAACAAAACACTAAAGCCTCATTAAAACGAACAAAGTAAACTTTACCTTAAGCTCTCTCTCTTGATTAAGAGCTTGAAAAACTTTTTTTACCTCTAAAATCGTTTTCACATTTAAATGAAGCCGTTTAGGTGGACCTGAACCAATGCTAATGAGTCTTTAGCGACTCTTAATTTTGGCATAAAAATACCTCAAGCCGCGTGGGATAATTTTATTTTGGTAGTTGAAGAACTGCCCGCAAACAGATACTTGCAATTGTCCGCACTTGGTGAAACATCATCATAATTTTGATAAAAACACTTGTTCTGTTTCACAATATCACTGTTTTATTAGTCCAACCGGTTTCGCCTTACGGCATTATCAAGGAGCTGTTGATATAATAAATAAACAAAGGAATGCGTAGTTGTTGTTTACATTGCAGATGGTGACTGATATTGTTGTTGTTGTTGCAGATGGTGGATGATATTGTTGTTGTTAGGATATTTTTTAGAGTTCCATACCAAAAGGGTAACCAACGGGACCCTATTACTAAGACTCCGCTGTCCGTCTCTCTGTCCGTCTGTCCGTCTGTCACCAGGCTGTATCTCATGAACCATGATAGTTAGACAGTTGAAATTTTCACAGTTGATGTATTTCTGTTGCCGCTGTAACAACAAATACTAAAAAACAAAATAAAATAAATATTTAAGGGGCTCCTATTAAACAGATATGTTTTTTTTGCCATTTTTATAGATAATGCTACGGAACCCTTCGTGCGCGAGTTCAACTTTCACTTAGCCGGTTTTTATATTTTTAATGTGCTTACGTTTGACCTGTATCGCCCCCTGGTAAAAAGCGTCGATGACCTATGATGGAGGATGGAGGGCGCTCGCCTATAAAAAAGGAGCACAGAACAAATTCGGTGAGTCGTTTTTCAATATCTATTACAAAATCACAAAAGCTAAAAAGGGACAAAATTCACTGGAAAGAGTGAGATGGCGCTCTACACACTCACACAAACGCCAAAATCGTGAAAAAAATTTTGCAATTCGATTCCTTGGATTGTGACAATGATGAACGGCATAAACAATATGGGTTTGAATAAGTAATAGCTTAATAATTCAAGAACAAAGTTATGAAATCAAAATGTTCCGCATTTCAGACACGTCATATCTGTTTGGCATGTCTAAACGGCCGTTCATACTGTTTTGGGTTTACAAAAACGTAACATTATGCAACGCAACTTTAAACGCAAATTGCAAATTAAATTATTTTTTCAAGAGTATTATTTTATATTAATGAATTCATTCCAGAGATTATGAGATCTCGTAGATCTCGATCTACGAGAAGACAGAAAAACTTTTAGAGATAGTTAAATAGGTGCAACTTCCCGAATACATCATTCACAATACTCGTATTTCCTGATCCAGTAAACCTTTCATAAATCCTTACAAACACACACACACTCTCACACACCCTCACCTTACTCACAAAAGCGTGCACTATTTAGAATTAAGTTCACAATTTTATTATTATTCTTATTTTTATTGTTTAAATATGTGTCTATATCCCTGATTACATTATTGTAACTGACATGCTGCAAGACGGCTGCAAAGCCAGCGTAGGTGTCAGGAATTATGTTTTTTACAAAATGTCTTACTTTGTCCGTTTTAATTTGTGTTGCTATTTTGTTTTGTATGCTTGTGTTTTATAGACCAATAAATGTATTTTTATTTTATTTTATTATCTCCTACATCCAACATCACTTACAACCATCTCCTCTCTATGATTCATGACATAATAGCTGTCAGGGTATCGTGAATATTGCCTCGTTTTTACGCATAGTTTAGCAAGTTGTATAATATTATTTAGAGTGCATTACCAACTAGAAAATATCAATCAGAAACAAATCCAAAGACAAGAATTTGAAAAAATTCCCCGGGCCAGGATTCGAACCTGCGACCTCCTGTTATCAAGACAAGCGCGCTACCACTTGCGCCATCGAGGTTCCTACCTAGAACGGCAAATTCTTCCATCATACTTGTCCACTGTTATTTTTGCATCTGCTTGATATACTAGCTTGTACTGCACATACAGAACGCTCACGAGGGCGTTATGTGATTTCACGCCTTGTTCTTAAGAAACAGATGGCGCTGTCGTCGCTACAATATTGTCACAGTTCTCATTAACCAAGATTATATTTATTTTGCAAAATACATCGTAATGAATACGTTAAATATTATTTAGAGTGCATTACAAACTAGAAAATATCAATAAGAAACAAATCCAAAGACAAGAATTTATAATATTTATAAATTGTATAATTTTTATCTTTACTGGAAAAAAAGAGACATACAGATGTCGTTCATGTAAAGAAGACTAAGTTTATACACTTTTCTATAATTAGACAGTTACTGTTTCATGGAAAACAGTTTTTACTTGAAACCATTTTACAAATTCGGCGCTTTTTGAATATCTCGCCATCTTGCACCTATTGATGACAGATGGGTCGAAGTGCGGTGTAGGGGCTGAAGGAAACATAAATAAAGATGTGTGCAAAGTTTCATTTAAATCAAATCCATCAGGACGTCACAAACACCTAAAGCATCTGAGCGGGATTACCCACCTTAATGATCGTATTCAGAACGAAAACATAAGTGGTGTAAAATCTTCAGGTTTAAGGTTACATAAAAATAAATAAAATGTACAAATAAATTATAAAAATAAGATAAAATGTATCATTTCTATGACAAACTTTAATTTCACACACCACGGTAAAGGGTACATAATTTTATTTTGCCTCTTTATGGTTTATTATTTAATATTATATTAGTTAAGTATAATAACAATGTATTTTATTTTCCATTACCCATTTTTCAAATGATAAGTAATTCCGAAAAAAAAAAAAACGATTCGCCAAAGTGCATTTGCCATTACGAAAAAACCAAATCGAAAGGCACAAGGTATTTTTGATTTGGTTAAATCTCTTTATTCAAATTATTTAATTAAAATCGTTTCAACCAACTCCTTAATTAAATCGTTTTGCATGTTGTTAGTATTTTATTTCTGATCGTTAAGATCTCAACGCTTTCTTAAACTGTTATTTTACACGACTGTTGTAGGGTTCCTTCATAAAATGAAACCAACTATAACAGGTGTTTAGTGGACGATGTAAATTAAATCACATGATTTACCGATCATTTTCCTTACTTATAATACACTAGCTTCTGCCCGCGGCTTCGCCCGCGTGGCCTACAGGAAACAAATAACATTTTTTTTCAGAAACAAACATTATAAGTGCTCTCACTCCCTCTGGGAGTCAAGGTGTAGTGCTCGGCCGAAAAACTTGCATGCTCAGACTACGAACGCGCCCTGCTCGGCCTTCGGCCTCGCGGGCGCATTCTCCATCCTCACATGCTCGTTTTTCGGCCTCACCAGAATGCCAAACACGGGGACTCACCGATCAAAGTTTTTCCGAAAGAGTGTCAAATTCCCTATCAGTTGTCAAAAAATTTCAAATTTGAATACAGCAGCGTAATTGGCGACCCCGAATGCCCCTTGAGTTTTATGCAAATCGGAATACTTTTTTTGGACCTGTCAAAAAACTGTCAAAACTGTTTAATTTTTTTTTGGTCATGTAGCCCCAGCTTGACCGATCACAATAGTTGAAACCCGAACTCCCTACGATTAGCCGTTCGGGAGATATGGCCGATAAAATGTTTGACAATTTTTTTTTTCGACTTTTTTTTAACGTCATCTACATCTTGCCGAGCCCTTTTCTTAGAGTACCATGCACATGGGTCTATAGCATTAGCTGTTTGGGAGATACGGGCCTGTAAAGTTTTGACACTTTCGGCGGGTAGATCTCGTCGAAACCTTTTCCTAGACACCCATCAACATGGGTCTAAGTCTAGCCGTTTGGGAGAAACAGGCCGTCAAAGTTTTCACATAAAAAAAGAACTTTTTTTGGTACCCCGTGGTCCAACCCCTTCAACCTTCCATTCCAAAAATATTTTGCTGGGATATTGAAAGATATAAATAGATAGATAGATAGATAGATAGATAGATTGTGGATATATAGATAGATAGATACCTCAAAAGGAAAAAATTGAACCCTAATAGGATCACTTGTGTGGCTGTCTGTCTGTTCGTCTGTTACAGCCGATTTGCTCTGGCACACATACTTTCAAGAATTTTCATGTCTACTATATTAAATTTCAAAATCGATGCCATTTTCATAATTAACGTCCCAAAAAACCATAAAAACGACACCCATATTGATATTTACACATTTCAACATATCAACCCCATCGCACCCCAACAGGGGATGATGGTATTTCACGTCCACTACGTTGGATTTAGAAATCGTTGTTGTTTTCGTATTCAGCGACCCAATAAACCATACAAACGATACCCATGTTGGTTTTCAGACTTTGTCACCCCATTTCCCCTTTTTAGGGGTTAAATTCAGGAAATGCCTTTTTTACGTCCACTACGTTGGATTTTAAAATCGTTGTTGTTTTCGTAATCAGCGACCCGATAAACAATACAAACGATACCCATGTTGATTTTCAGAATTTGTCACCCCATTTCCCCCTTATAGGGGTGGAATTCTGAAAAAACCTGAAACACATGTTTACTCATTTATAGATAGGAGTACTCTTGTGAAGTCTCGAATAAAATAGTCTAACTAATCTTGTTTCCCCATACAAACTTTGGACCCCCGTTTCACCCCCTTAGGGGGTGAATTTTGAAAAATCCTTTCTTAGTGGATGCCTACACTATATAAGGTATCTATATGCAAAATTTAAAATCTCTAGGACCAGCGGTTTAGGCTGTGCGTTGATATATCAGTCAGTCAGTCAGTCAGTCAGTCAGTCAGGACTTTGAATTTTATATATACAGATTAAAATTGACCTGTCATAAGTGTTTGTTATACCTACATTAATATATTTCATTTCAAAATACATCGCTATTGGCCTTTTTGTGTAGGACGGATGGTCATATTTTTTGCTAGGGTATGCCATACTCTTAATTAATAAATTTGTTAGCTTGTTTTTTCTTGAAGAATACTTTTTTTGATACGATCCTTTTTGAAATATAAATTAGCCCAAAAAATATAAATTTTTGTGTGTTGTATTTAATTAACGTAACAATTTGTAACATAAACATTGACGTGTTATAAATACGATGATTTAGTGCCAAAATTGCATTATTACATTATTCATTATTCATTATTCTTTCACATACATAAATTATGAATTGGAAATATAAACTTTGTAAAGTAAAACACAAACTAATAGACTATCGCATTTGCAACGTATTATAGCGATAAATGAAATATGTCTCCATTTGTTAATTCAACGCAGGCTTCGACGGCTTTATAAATGCGTCCGTTAGTTAGGTGCGCAGCGGGCGGTTAAAATGAAGCCACCCGGATAGAAACACGGGAGTTTCTATTAGGAATAGAAAAAAAAAACATTTATTTATCTGCCACACCCAACGCATGAAATAAAGTATACCTAATAGTAGTTTATGCTACAAGGGCGCAAAGGAATAAATTGCGAGAACGATTTAAAACACGAGCGTAGTGAGTGTTTTAAACGTAACCGAGTAATTTATTGCTCTTACGCCCATGTATCATTCTACGTTTTTCAATGCATAGTGTGTGGAAATAAAACAAATATAATCTTGTGAACTTTAAATTATAATTGACTCAAAAGGACTGTATCCAGAGCCGTTAAACAGTGGAAAAAAAGTATAACATTTATGGTACATAGGAAAGGCTGCAGGTTAGCCAACCATTATAAAAAAATAAAAATAATAATAATAATAAAGCCCTAGGGCAAAATAATCGACTTTCTGTTCGGTTTTGATGCATTAAAAGTGGGCCTTTACGAGCACTTGCATTGAAAATTAATTTTAGGTATTGTGCCGGGACAGTAGTTACAGGCAGTTACATAGTATTACATATCACGCATATCACAGTGTAGTAGACAGACAGATTGGCGCCTCGCCTGCTTTTACTCTCTAACTATCTAAGCGAGCGCGCTTTAACCTAGGTTTCAGGCTAGGTAATCCATGGACCAGGTAGCCAATTTTAAGAAAATAGTATAATTTGGGGGTACTTATTCCCCTTTTTCCCGGCAGTTAGGGAGGTTAGTAAGCATGTCAAAGAACTATGACGGCCAATTTAAAGTAGTAGCTAATAGAAATGATGACGTCATATTTTTTTTGTATGGACTTTTTTTCTAAGCTTGTCGTATCAATGAAAGGGCTTCATGAGTAAATTATCAATATAATAGTACATCACAACATTTCAGCCATCTATTTTCTAAAACCAAATTCGGTACCGTGAGCCAAAATATGTCAAGTAAAAACGTTTGCTATTAATAAATAAACGTGAGAAATAAATAAACCTTAAAAAAGTACAATATATATTTATTAACATTTTCTAAAAAACATTTTCAGAACGCACACAACAACGCAAATTGTATTTACAGTCATAATTACGTTCCATCAAAATGTAACAACATTCACCATCAAATAATCAAATAAAATCATTAAATATTAGTTCTGATCACTTACCGAGTCTTAACCGGTCGGCCACAGCCAGGGCTGCCAGGTCCAATTGAAAATTGCGCACTAACTCCGCTGTAAAAAAGCGCTAGATTCCGCGAAACATAATTTTTATAAAAAGCGCTAGAAGAAGCGCTACTTTTATGTTGTATATTGGTGGCCCTATTGATAAGCTGATTGTAATTGATTGGCTTTTTAAAAAAAAATACGTCATTTATAGCGCCGTAAAGAATTTTTAAAAGAAGATAAAGAAATTTTATACTAAATTAAATCAATGCAAGTAGAATTATCATCACTGAAACAAAGCTCATTTCAAAATAGCGCTAGATTTCCCAAAATTATTCCAAAAAAGTTCTAAAATAATGAAACACAACTCATTCCGAAATAGCGCTAGATTTTCCGCTAGGCGCTAAAAACAAATTTTGAGCGCTAAGTGGTCAAAAAAAGCGTTAGATCTGGCGCAAAATGCGCTGATCTGGCAGCACTGGCCACAGCTTCAGGCTTCGAGAGGCGCGCCAAGCGGTTCTTCTTGCGACGGCGGTGCCGCGGTGGAGAGAACAAGTGTATGAAGTTGTATAGGGCCAGCTATACAATATACTCTATGGGGACAGCCATAGGTCGCCACTCGCGCGTCTTGTCCGGCTTCAAGTGACTTGCGCTCTCTCGACGGCGGTGTGCGGGGAGGCGGGGAGCCACTCCAGTGATCGAGCACACAGCACGAACCTAGTGTCGAGCGCTTTGAGCGAGCGAGCGCGCTATACATCCGATGCAGTGGAAGGCGCCGACGGGTGTCGTGGCAGGGCAAAGCCCGTCGCAAAAACCGCCTGGAAGCGCAGCAAGAAGCGCCGCCAGAAGCTTGAAGCTGTGGCCCTGGCTTAAGTCTTACCGTACTTAAGAGCGGTTTCGCAGCCAGATTGTGAAAAACCCACCTTTTTCTAATTAATCGAAACAGAACACTTAATTTCAAAATTTACTAAACAAAATTATGCATGTCGCCATCGTAAATTTTGAAATGAGGGGTTTTCAAAGTCAAATTAAAAAAGAAAAAGTAGTACCGAACGACACAATAGATGGCGCAGCCTGTACTAAAAGTGTCAAAAAAGTCTTCCTGGCAACACTGGATTCTTTTGATTTTGACACTTCTTCTTTGCTTTTTTCTTTTTTATGGTCAATCCATGCCTCAAATGTATTATTGCTAAGATCCATTGTTCTTTCCGTAATTAGTTAAACTGTGTGTTCCTATATTTTTACAATTAGCTACAACGCATGGGCTGACCATGTTGAAAGTTGAATGAAATACCAAGCTATTAACGTAAGTAATATAGATATAAAACAACATTGTTGGATTTAACAATTGAATTGACAATTTTTATCTTGCTTCCCACAGATTATAAAATAATCTTTGCTTTTTGACACTTGAAAGCAGGGTAACGCCATCTGTGTTTACTTCTGAAAGCTTGATCAAGTTCAGTCTGGAAAACCGCTCATTCAAATTTACAGAAACCAATGGAAACTTTGCGATGGCGATATACACAATACATAGGTTAAAAGATTATGTTGAATAACTATTTAGTAAATTTTGAATTAAAGTATTCTCTTTCGATTAATTAGAAAACGGCGGTTTTACAATCGGGCTGCGAAACAGCTCTTAAGGAATACCGTGCAAAACGAAACTTAAATAAATACTTATTATAAAGTGGCGTGAAAACAATTCCTACCGTATTTTAGGACAACCAACGAGCTTTCTATTCTTGGTTGTAATCAGCAAAGTAACGTCCCCAATTCCATTCAATTCTAAACTGTCCTCGAGATCCTACATCCCACATACAAATCCGAGAATGGCATCTTCAGAACGCAACCCAACGTTGCCACTCGATACGAGAAAGCGCTAATTCGATGCGCAACTCGAATACGAGCTTCACTTATGTAGAACGCTACTTGTGGATAGAAGCAAATACATACGAGCGAGAAAATTTACGGTTTTGGGCTCGTTTTGCATAAAGCAATGTCACAGCTATGTCACAAATATTTGAAAATTATTTTATTAGATAACGGTATTGAAAACTCTGGAGAGATGGCGGCAAAAAGCTAGGTTTCACGTCATGTCCTGGCCTCTGAACACTACTGCAAAGATATCTGCCACGTTTTGATAGAGACTGTACAAATCAAGGGTCAAAGATTTACAATTCTATTTACGACTCATTTTCGAAATACGAGGCAGTAACTGTTTTGGTTTCGCCAACTTCGGTTGAAATAGGTACCGATTCATCTAATTTAGTTCCCCAAGTTTCATCATTCATCTAATTTAGTTCACACTAGATTTGTGAACAAACCATCAAACAACTCGAGAAGAGAAAAGCCAGACCGTCCGATTTCACCTAGTAATTTGTGTTTTTGCATAGACTTGACTATATGCATTTCACTTCCACTTTAATTACCGGGGAATCTTTATTTCTATCACAGCGTGATATCGACTTGGCCAATAGAGCGCGTGAAAGCGCATTGAAAGTTGGCGGAATTTATTTAGAACAAACCAAGGTGTCATTGCACCTCTGTAGGGGTAGTTTCTCTATGGAATGAAGAAATTATTAAAAAACTCCATCCAACACTTCTTTAATATGACTGAGTTGAATCTGACCAAACGCACAATTAGACTGAAGGAATTGAAAACTCGACCTTAAATATATATATATATATATATATATATATATACCCCCTCGGGGATTGATGACGTGACGAGATAAATATTTAGATATGTTCAGAATAAAATGTATATTTCGGAACGCATCCATCAATGGTCTATATAATTTGTCTATGGACTTGGAGCTGTCAAAAAATACGAGGGACGTGGACATTTCTTGGTACAGATCGCGGACGATTTATAAAATGTGAGATTAACAATTTAACCCAAGGGAAATCGGTGCGGACATCGTAAGAAACAGTATTCAGTCAAGGGCTGACAATATTTTGGCGTGAAGGTCACTTTTTAGTGAATTTCCTGTGTGTGTGTGACATAACCTGTGTCCACGCGGCTTCCGACAAGTGGACTTGTTAATTACTATTTCTGGGTTGGATGCATCCCGGGTTAGGAGGGTTGTGTTTAGATTCATCGTGGAGGTGAGCAGCGTGTCACAGCACCGGAGCGCCTTGGAGTCATCGTGAAAGGAATTCGCGAGGACTACCTGATGAGGTCATCATGCAATAGTCTGGTAGGACATTTTATATTTCTTATAGAATATAAGATACTTGTATACTATAAATCTGGGACAGCTTATGGGCCCCTGTTCCAGCTGCAAGTATCACCCTTTAGCATACAATTAGTGGTGTCTGAGCGTGGTTATGGAATCCTCGCACCAGTGACGTCGATGCCCGTCACTAGTCAGTATTACCACTTTTTATATGCTACAATTTCTGGTAGCAACGAGCGTTTTTTTTATCAAACATTTTTTGGTAGCAGAGCGTGGTTAATCCCAACTTTGGTTTATATACATATAAACAGCGGAACTGGGCGGCCCCAGTGTCATTGAACTGTTAACATAGCTAGGCTATTTACATGTACATGTAGCAATTACAAATTGGATTTGTTTAGTGCTTTGAGTAGATAATTGATTACTGGAGGGTACCACATTGATGTGGTTCAGTAATATCAGTATAAATTGTTAATTTAGTACATATCAAGTGTTCTTGTATTACAATAACATAATCATATAACGGTTTATATTATAGATTTGGAAATCAACTTGTTAGCTAATATACTGTTATCTTGGCTTGAATGTATGTACTTACAAGGATGTATACAAGTGCATAGTGGAATGTGCATTCGGGTTTGTGTGTATTGTATACACCAAATATAATTTAAATTTGGTAATGTTGTAATAGGTAGGTAACCTATTTGTTTGTTTAGTATTGACGGACAGTACATACATTGGTAATTGGGAATTAATTTTGCTAATTAAATTCTATTTATAGGTAGGGTATCTATTGAGCAGTGCTTCTGTATTTTGTGCCTTGTCAGGGTGTTTGCTAAATAGTTTTTATTTATACATTTCCCGGTTCATTGCGGCAAGATGTCCAAGTCTCACAAGGCTGCGTTGGCGAAAGAGCTCCGCTGGTTTACAACCGTCCA
The DNA here is from genome assembly GCA_934047225.1 of Ypsolopha sequella. NCBI lineage: Eukaryota > Metazoa > Arthropoda > Insecta > Lepidoptera > Ypsolophidae > Ypsolopha > Ypsolopha sequella. Next base: position 21,400,320 of record OW203991.1, read on the forward strand.
GGGATTGCTTTCTCGTTCGGATCGCGACAATGCAATCCTGGAGAGAGCCGAGCGGATGCATCAGCGGCTGGCTGACGCAGAGGCGGCTGTGGCAGCACTGCAGGAAAGTGACGAGCCTTTGAAGAGGTATGTTACGGATTTGGCTCAGATAAAAGGGATTTATGATGATATAACAGAGGCGGCCTCCATGATCAAGAGGCGGCAATCGGGCAGCCCGGTTGTTAGCACACCTAGACCAATAGATGGCGCCACTGGTAAGACGCTGGTTATAACGTCGAATATTGTTACTGATCTAAAGAGGCAAAATTCAGGAGGTCCTGTAGTTGTCACGCCTCAACCGGTAGATAGCAGTCTAGTAATTTGGCTAATTTAAAACTAAATAAATTCAATGGGAAAATGGAAGAATGGGTTTCATATAGGAATATGTTTACGTCAATAATAAATTCTAGGGTAGATTTATCAAAGGGGCAAAAGATGGCATATTTGATGTCAACATTGGAGGGCGAAGCAAGGTCGCTCATCCAGCACCTCAGGGTGGAGGATGATCATTATGATACAGCGTGGGGCTTATTAAATGATAGGTATCAGAACATGCGCTTACTGGCGGATGCGCATGCGTCTCAATTGTTGACGTTACCTAGGGTAACCGACTGGGCACAGCTGAGGCAGCAATTTCTAACTCCGGTCACTGTGGCGTGTAATGCCCTTAGAACATTAGGTTTACCGGTGGACGAGTGGTCGTTTTTACTCGTTCACATTATTTTAGGTAGGTTGCCTAATGATGTGAGGTCACGTTTTGAGCGGGTGTCCGCAGGAAAAGATGGCAGCACTGTGCCAAAATTTACGGACTTATTAACGTTTCTTGAATATGAAGCTAGGGTAGCAGAAACATCACAACCGGACTTGGCGCCATCTGGGGCGCAATCATTTTCGTCTGCTGGCTCATCGGAATGTGGGGAGCCCAGACAACCGCAGCAGTCACGGGGACGCGATATGACGCGTTTAGCGGCGGTCGCCGTGGTCGAGAGGTCATTGACCTGTTTACAGTGTGGCCATACGGGGCATGACCTGCTGAGATGTCAGCAGTGGCGAAACCTGCACGTCACCGAGCGGCGACGCATAGTGAAGCGTAAGGGCCTGTGTTTCGGTTGCTTGGGCAATCATTTTGAACGTAATTGTCCCGAGCCACGACGTTGCAGTGTTTGTGAGGGGCCTCACCATTTATTGTTGTGTGCCAACAGATCTGAAGCGGCTTCACCGGTCCCGCAGCGACGGAGCCCTACGGGCGGGGGTGCTTCAGGGAGAACTCCCCCCCCCTTGGACAACGGGGGTGCGTCAGGGAGAACTTCCCCTCCCCTCGGTCCAGGGGAGGCATGCTGTCGGGAAAAACTCCCCTCCGTCGGAACGGAGGACTGCGGCGCGAGGCGCGCCCCCTCACCGGGAGGTGAGTTATGTATTTGCGCGTGGTCCCGTAGGGGGCTTGCCTACGGGCTATCACACATATGGCCATGTAGTGAATTGGGCCCCTACGGGCGGGGGCCAATTGGAGTTGGCAAGGGCTAGGCCCCCCCTCCCCGCGCCGGTTTTGGTGCCAGCTGGCATGGAGCACCGTGTTAAGACGGAGTCACGGGGTTACTCACCGCCGTACCGCGAGTACCCGCGGTTAGAGTACCACCCGCCGTACTCAGGGAGAGTTGGAGGCTACGCTCCCCCCATGGTGGGGATGTGCACGCGCCAGCCTTATTACTGCCAGTGGACTGGTCCTGCACTCCACAGGTGGGGTAGCCTGTAACTAGCTTGTTCAAGCCATGAGTACGGAACCGCGGACGGTTCTGTTGCCTACCGCGATGGCTCGCGTCTAGGGCCCCAGGGGGGATTGAGTTAGGGTAAGGGCCCTCTTCGACTTGGAAAGTCAAGTGGCGCACCGATTAGTTTTGAACCTGGAGGTTTTGTCGGTGCCGCTCCTAGGTATTGGTGGACTGGAGTTGAATCAGCGGCTGCAGCCATGGTTATAGACAATATTGTCGGCTGGCAGCCTTCTTTGGACCTTCCTCCGTCCATAATCTCATGCACGTCAGTTCTGCATCTGGCAGACCCACGTTTTTGTCATCCGGCCCCAGTCGATGTTTTCCTTGGCGCGGATTTGTTAGGATGGATCCTATTTGGTTTTTAAAAGACTCTGGGTTCTTCTTCATTGGTGGAGGTATCCACAATTTTGGATATTCGATATTTGATTCGATACTTGGATTATTATGTTCGAACTTAGGAAATGGCTTTCAAATGAACATATACTGTTTGCAGATTTGGAGGATCCCAATATGATGGTGGTATTATGTTGAAATACCAACCAGTCAATGATATTCATTTATTTTGTCCCTAGCCGTGAGTGCAGAGTAGCGTTGGAGCGCATTGGTACACGGTACGTGTACTTCAGGCGGACCTCAACAAGTTTAGACTTCGAGTTCTGCGCGAGGATCACGCCAGGCTGAAGTGAGCGGTTGCTCGTTTGAATCCTTTCACGGATTATGAAGGACTTCTGCGTTTTGGAGGCTGATTTTGGAGAGCTGACCTGCCATACGGAAGTCTTCATCCTTTGCTTCTACCCAAGACGGACCTTTGGTAAATTTGTTGGTGTCGGATTGACACATACGTAACGCGCACGGGGGTTTTTAGCAATCGCAACGCTTGGGTTGTGAAAGCATACCTTGTGTATTTGTGTGCTTGGCCACCAAGGCCGTTCACTTGGCAGTGGTATCAGCTTTGACTACGGAGGCCTTCGTCGCCGCGTTGGATCGTTTCGTGTCGCGTAAGGATTTACCTTCACTTATTCGCTCCGACAATGGCACAAACTACAAAGGTACTGCTAACTATCTAAAAGATATTGATAATTTTTTGTTTTGTAAATAACTATGCTAGTTTAAGTTAAATCTTCGCCCGGAAAGGGGTAACTTGGCGGTACAGTCCCCCAAATTGCCCTCACTGGGGAGGGAATTTTTTCGAAGCTGCCGTCAAGTCGGCGAAGACCCACCTCCGCTGCGTTATTTGGGAAACTGTCCTAATTTTTGAGGAGCTTGCCACTGTATATTGTTAAGTGGAAGCGGTCCTCAACTCACGTCCTCTCTGTGGTCAGACAGGACTGAGCATCCTAGGGAAGGAAATTTAATTCTTTGGAAGGATATGAACTTGCTATCCTTGTTTGGCGCCGGGGCCGTATATTAAAGTTGTTTTGGCGGAGACGGAACTCCACGCGTCGCAGAGGTGTTGGTCGAAGGTTCGATTTTGTGACGAGCCATGACAACTCTCTCCCGTCTCCCGGTTGTATGAGCTAGTGGACTGATTGCTCAGCCCAGAGCGGGGGACTGTTCAGAATAAAATGTATATTTCGGAACGCATCCATCAATGGTCTATATAATTTGTCTATGGACTTGGAGCTGTCAAAAAATACGAGGGACGTGGACATTTCTTGGTACAGATCGCGGACGATTTATAAAATGTGAGATTAACAATTTAACCCAAGGGAAATCGGTGCGGACATCGTAAGAAACAGTATTCAGTCAAGGGCTGACAATATTTTGGCGTGAAGGCCACTTTTTAGTGAATTTCCTGTGTGTGTGTGACATAACCTGTGTCCACGCGGCTTCCGACAAGTGGACTTGTTAATTACTATTTCTGGGTTGGATGCATCCCGGGTTAGGAGGGTTGTGTTTAGATTCATCGTGGAGGTGAGCAGCGTGTCACAGCACCGGAGCGCCTTGGAGTCATCGTGAAAGGAATTCGCGAGGACTAACTGATGAGGTCATCATGCAATAGTCTGGTAGGACATTTTATATTTCTTATAGAATATAAGATACTTGTATACTATAAATCTGGGACAGCTTATGGGCCCCTGTTCCAGCTGCAAGTATCACCCTTTAGCATACAATTAGTGGTGTCTGAGCGTGGTTATGGAATCCTCGCACCAGTGACGTCGATGCCCGTCACTAGTCAGTATTACCACTTTTTATATGCTACAATTTCTGGTAGCAACGAGCGTTTTTTTTATATCAAAAATCAAAATCATTTATTTATACCAGAAATAGCTTAACCTAAAAATGTACAATTAATAGAACATAGTCAATAAATCACAACAATATACATATATTCACATATGAGTATAGACATTAGTGTAGTATATATATATATATATATATCTAAATATTTATCTCGTCACGTCATCAATCCCCGAGGGGGTGTCAGAGGTGTTACGAGTGTGAACTGAGAAAATGCAAGTCACAGTCCAAACTTGGCACCCCCACGTTTCACCGACGATTATTACGTCCCAACGTGATGGGTGGTGAGCCCGGTCGCTGTACTTCGGGCAAAAATACACGATTATGTGTATGAGTGGAAATTGTTTCACTGACAGTTCACACTCGGAAGCACCTGAAAGCCTTAAAGTTATCCAAAATAATATCCCGTGAAACATACGATTTAGTTAACAACGAGTTCTCATTGCTCGCGAATACTTGAGCACTTGAAGCTGCTCTACAAGTTGGGTTGGTATCGGAATCAGGTAGACTGTAATTTTTAGGGTTCCTTACCCAAAGGGTAACCAACGAGACCCTATTACTAAGACTCCGCAGTCCGTCTGTCTGTCCATCTGTGATAGTTAGACAGTTGAAATTTTCACAGATGATGTATTTCTTTTGCCGCTATAACAAAAAAGACTAAAAAACAGAATAAAATAAATATTTAAGGGGGATTCCATACAACAGACATGTTTTTTTTGCCGTTTTTATTGATAATGGGTACGGAACCCTTCGTGCGCGAGTCCAATTCGCACTTGGCCGGTTTTTATAGAAGATCTGTAAATATAGATTTTTCACTACGTAACGTCACTTCTTACAATATCTGCTTTTTGAGTTTGTACTGTTTGAAAGATACTGAAACTTTATTAATGCGTCTTAAAAATTAGAAAACCAATAAGAAAACTATTGTTCCGGAAATGATGTGGTCAGGTTGATTCCATGTCTCCAGCTAACGAAGTAATAGGTCTGAACATATGAAATTTCCGAAATTTTCTTACAGATTCATGAGTTCATAATTTCCGTAATTCAATAGCTATTTCCATTATTTGTTTTTTGTTTGAAAGTTAATTTCAAGGTTTTACGTCTACTTATTAAATTTTGTTTTTATTTTCAGTTTGATAACCAAAATTTAAATTTCAAAAACACTTCCATGATAAGATTCGTAATAATTTTTTACAGCTGACACTTTTCAAAAATTAAATTAATGTTGATTTTAGCTTAATGTTGTCTTATTCATACACAAAAGAAATAATATTATTTGGATTTGTCATTCCTAAAGAAAAAACACAAAACTGTTAGTTTCCTTCAAATTACCTGTAGAAAACGGCAATTTGATAGGCAAAGTGTAGGTAAAACCTACGTCACATAACTGGACACTGCAACCTAAACAAGCACCTTTTCACCACAAGTGGCACCGATAGCCCTCTATGCAGAGGGTGCCTTCTAGAGGACGAGTCAGTGGAATATGTGCTACTCCACTGCTCTGCAACCGAAGACATGAGACGAAAAGGATTGTGAAGAGCTCAAACTTCCCTTCACTGGACCTTGTTCAAAAGCTGTCCTGGCTGGGCTGACCGACCGAGTAGAAGTGCACAATATGCGGGGGCATATTATATACAATAATATGCCCCTGCTACGAATTTAGAATTTTTAGAACTAATAGTCTACCACTTTTCACCAAAATGTCAAATATAGGTGCGACGGCGAGTGGAGCGAGGAGGAGAGTGTTAGGTTTAAATGTAAACACATTTTGGGAGTGAGCGAAGTGGAGCAGAGTAATAATAATATTGGGCAGCTTGAGGCGAGCTGTTGGGCAGTAGCGAGCCCACGGACCCAAACGTGCTCCTGGAGGAAGGCCCTGTTCCTCATCTTCAGCTTACCTTTGTTGGCCGGCTGGAGTTAACAATGACGAGGGACAGATCTACCACCTCTGGCTTGCCGTGGGAGGCCGGTCAGAGTGGAGTAGCAAGAGCTATATGCTCGAAAGCTGGATGTGAAACGTAAGTGGCGAGTGGGCACGTGATGCTGGACCCTCAGGGAGCAAGTGATCGTCGTTTAAGTCCAGTGACACCTCTCCACCCTTTAGCCGCTCAGCAAATGTTGCCCCCTTGTCGTTGCCGTCCGAGCGACCGTTTGGGGGGCCCATTTAATTGAGTTGGCGAGTCTCCGCCTGCCCATTTTTCCGTGTTATTTTAACATAGGTCGGGCTGGTGTTATAGTTCCTTCCATGGTCCATGGTCCCAGATATCCAGTCCACTAACACCTCAACCCAATAGTCTGCTTTCTTTTGTTTTTATTCCTTACTATAGTCCTACACAGACCGGAGGTTGTCCTTGGGTGCACTCTTACAGTGCGTACAGGGATAATCGTCGTTTGGTGTTACATCACATTTAGATAAAATTCTACGTGTTAGCTTCGGCCCCACGCACGCCTCCCAAAGGTCCGGGACTACATAGTCCCGAGATATAATACATATATACAATAATAATAATAATAAAAAGAACTGTTTATTTCAAGAAAATTATTACGAATATGTTTACAAAAATCTAAAGTTTCAATCTATAAATCTTAAGATTATAATACTTTAGATGGTTACCTTATCTCTTATAATTATTTTACACTGATCTTACTATTTTAGACATTTTATTTTGTAGTTTGGGTACACATCCTCTCCATTTATGTATTTGTCGTGAATATAATACCTTTTTAATATATTCAAAGCCTGTTTATACTGTGTGACTTCAATTTTGTCAATTAATGTTTTTGGTAATTGGTTTAATATAAAGGGTAGATTGTGCTTCCATACTCTATCCAAACTCAAACTCTCTCTTCTCTGAGAAGACCCTCAACAGTTCTTATAGAATTACGATATGCCTAGGCAAATTGTAAAATACCGAATTCTACGTTATGAGTACGACATATAGATAAATAGATACTTTAACAGTTTATAAAGCAAACCAAAGAAGGATTTAAAGGTGAAAGCACTTGCCACGGAGCAATGCTCTGGGATTAGAGGAGGATTTGTTTGTATAGTATTCTTTGTTTGAAGATACAATATTTTTATTTTATAAGTTTGTACAAGATAAACACTATATAATACACATTGTAGAGTCATATTTGTAAAGAAAGTCTACACTGTTATTGCATGAAATAAACCCAAGATAATCTTTTAATTTTACAGAAAATAGTTTTAATATCTTTAGTAAAATGTACTTTCTTTGAACCTTTATTTTGGATTATGTTTATTTTGCGAAATCCATCGCTATGAATACTCTAAATATTATTAGAGTGCAATACAAACTAGAAAATATCAATCAGAAACAAACCCAAAGACAAGAATATGAAAAAATTCCCCGGGCCAGGATTCGAACCTGCGACCTCTTGTTATCAAGACAAGCGCGCTACCAATTGCGCCACCGAGGTTCCTACCCGGACCGGTGAATTCTTCCATCATACTTGTCCACTGTTATTTTTGCTTCTGCTTGATATACTAGCTTGTACAACACATATAGAACGCTCACGAGGGCGTTATGTGATTTCACGCCTTGTTCTTAGAAACAGATGGCGCTGTCGTCGCTACAATATTGTTGCTTCAGACAGTTAAGAAATTCACAGTTCTCATTAACTAAGATTATGTTTATTTTGCGAAATCCATCGCTATGAATACTCTAAATATTATTAGAGTGCAATACAAACTAGAAAATATCAATCAGAAACAAACCCAAAGACAAGAATATGAAAAAATTCCCCGGGCCAGGATTCGAACCTGCGACCTCTTGTTATCAAGACAAGCGCGCTACCAATTGCGCCACCGAGGTTCCTACCCGGACCGGTGAATTCTTCCATCATACTTGTCCACTGTTATTTTTGCTTCTGCTTGATATACTAGCTTGTACAACACATATAGAACGCTCACGAGGGCGTTATGTGATTTCACGCCTTGTTCTTAGAAACAGATGGCGCTGTCGTCGCTACAATATTGTTGCTTCAGACAGTTAAGAAATTCACAGTTCTCATTAACTAAGATTATGTTTATTTTGCGAAATCCATCGCTATGAATACTCTTAATATTATTAGAGTGCAATACAAACTAGAAAATATCAATCAGAAACAAACCCAAAGACAAGAATATGAAAAAATTCCCCGGGCCAGGATTCGAACCTGCGACCTCTTGTTATCAAGACAAGCGCGCTACCAATTGCGCCACCGAGGTTCCTACCCGGACCGGTGAATTCTTCCATCATACTTGTCCACTGTTATTTTTGCTTCTGCTTGATATACTAGCTTGTACAACACATATAGAACGCTCACGAGGGCGTTATGTGATTTCACGCCTTGTTCTTAGAAACAGATGGCGCTGTCGTCGCTACAATATTGTTGCTTCAGACAGTTAAGAAATTCACAGTTCTCATTAACTAAGATTATGTTTATTTTGCGAAATCCATCGCTATGAATACTCTAAATATTATTAGAGTGCAATACAAACTAGAAAATATCAATCAGAAACAAACCCAAAGACAAGAATATGAAAAAATTCCCCGGGCCAGGATTCGAACCTGCGACCTCTTGTTATCAAGACAAGCGCGCTACCAATTGCGCCACCGAGGTTCCTACCCGGACCGGTGAATTCTTCCATCATACTTGTCCACTGTTATTTTTGCTTCTGCTTGATATACTAGCTTGTACAACACATATAGAACGCTCACGAGGGCGTTATGTGATTTCACGCCTTGTTCTTAGAAACAGATGGCGCTGTCGTCGCTACAATATTGTTGCTTCAGACAGTTAAGAAATTCACAGTTCTCATTAACTAAGATTATGTTTATTTTGCGAAATCCATCGCTATGAATACTCTAAATATTATTAGAGTGCAATACAAACTAGAAAATATCAATCAGAAACAAACCCAAAGACAAGAATATGAAAAAATATATGTGTTGTACAAGCTAGTATATCAAGCAGAAGCAAAAATAACAGTGGACAAGTATGATGGAAGAATTCACCGGTCCGGGTAGGAACCTCGGTGGCGCAATTGGTAGCGCGCTTGTCTTGATAACAAGAGGTCGCAGGTTCGAATCCTGGCCCGGGGAATTTTTTCATATTCTTGTCTTTGGGTTTGTTTCTGATTGATATTTTCTAGTTTGTATTGCACTCTAATAATATTTAGAGTATTCATAGCGATGGATTTCGCAAAATAAACATAATCTTAGTTAATGAGAACTGTGAATTTCTTAACTGTCTGAAGCAACAATATTGTAGCGACGACAGCGCCATCTGTTTCTAAGAACAAGGCGTGAAATCACATAACGCCCTCGTGAGCGTTCTATATGTGTTGTACAAGCTAGTATATCAAGCAGAAGCAAAAATAACAGTGGACAAGTATGATGGAAGAATTCACCGGTCCGGGTAGGAACCTCGGTGGCGCAATTGGTAGCGCGCTTGTCTTGATAACAAGAGGTCGCAGGTTCGAATCCTGGCCCGGGGAATTTTTTCATATTCTTGTCTTTGGGTTTGTTTCTGATTGATATTTTCTAGTTTGTATTGCACTCTAATAATATTTAGAGTATTCATAGCGATGGATTTCGCAAAATAAACATAATCTTAGTTAATGAGAACTGTGAATTTCTTAACTGTCTGAAGCAACAATATTGTAGCGACGACAGCGCCATCTGTTTCTAAGAACAAGGCGTGAAATCACATAACGCCCTCGTGAGCGTTCTATATGTGTTGTACAAGCTAGTATATCAAGCAGAAGCAAAAATAACAGTGGACAAGTATGATGGAAGAATTCACCGGTCCGGGTAGGAACCTCGGTAGCGCGCTTGTCTTGATAACAAGAGGTCGCAGGTTCGAATCCTGGCCCGGGGAATTTTTTCATATTCTTGTCTTTGGGTTTGTTTCTGATTGATATTTTCTAGTTTGTATTGCACTCTAATAATATTTAGAGTATTCATAGCGATGAATTTCGCAAAATAAACATAATCTTAGTTAATGAGAACTGTGAATTTCTTAACTGTCTGAAGCAACAATATTGTAGCGACGACAGCGCCATCTGTTTCTAAGAACAAGGCGTGAAATCACATAACGCCCTCGTGAGCGTTCTATATGTGTTGTACAAGCTAGTATATCAAGCAGAAGCAAAAATAACAGTGGACAAGTATGATGGAAGAATTCACCGGTCCGGGTAGGAACCTCGGTGGCGCAATTGGTAGCGCGCTTGTCTTGATAACAAGAGGTCGCAGGTTCGAATCCTGGCCCGGGGAATTTTTTCATATTCTTGTCTTTGGGTTTGTTTCTGATTGATATTTTCTAGTTTGTATTGCACTCTAATAATATTTAGAGTATTCATAGCGATGGATTTCGCAAAATAAACATAATCTTAGTTAATGAGAACTGTGAATTTCTTAACTGTCTGAAGCAACAATATTGTAGCGACGACAGCGCCATCTGTTTCTAAGAACAAGGCGTGAAATCACATAACGCCCTCGTGAGCGTTCTATATGTGTTGTACAAGCTAGTATATCAAGCAGAAGCAAAAATAACAGTGGACAAGTATGATGGAAGAATTCACCGGTCCGGGTAGGAACCTCGGTGGCGCAATTGGTAGCGCGCTTGTCTTGATAACAAGAGGTCGCAGGTTCGAATCCTGGCCCGGGGAATTTTTTCATATTCTTGTCTTTGGGTTTGTTTCTGATTGATATTTTCTAGTTTGTATTGCACTTTATTTTGGAGTTTTCCGTTTTATGTATTTAGATATATACAGGTTAAAATGAACTGTTTTATTTTAATAAAACCACACAATCTACATACTTCTGAACAACTTTCCAAAGTAATATCCCTGCGGAAATTAAAAACAAAAAAGCACGTTTGCATACTTATTTTAAAAACCTACAAAAATTAGTATAGTTTTTTTTTAGTTTCCGCGGTATGTTTCTTTGATAAAGTTCATTATGATCAGTTTAATTTTAATACACGTGTCCAATACCATCCTGTATATAAATACAAAAAAAAATCTTATAAATAAACCCACACTTCCAAAGAGCCAGCCTAATTATTGCCAAAAGCACCTGCTTGTTTAATAAACAAAAGGCTTAATCTTATCCGAAGTGCATAAGCCTTATGCGGCTAAGCCTCCAAACGAACAGCCGTAATTTCAAAGCTTGCCTGAAACAGATAACACTATGTTCCTTGCATTTTGTTTGTGCGATCTTTTTTTATATATCGCCGAGAGCGTATGTTATTGCCTTAGCGGGATGGCTAAAGCTTTATTCTGGTACCTATAAATAACATATGCACCTTGTTTGCTTATTTGTTTGTTTATTTGTTTGTTTAAATATGTTAAAAATTTAAAGTTTAAATTGTTTAAAATTTTTTTGTTTTTTTATATGTTTTTTATATGTTGTATGCAACTGTTTGTTTCTCTAATAAATAAATAAAAATAAATAATTTTTGACTGTTGATAGTTTTAAATGAAAATGAGTGTGTAAGCAACAAAAAAAAAATAGTGTAAAGTAGATAAAAAATACACGAAAAATTCATTAATATAAATAACGAAAGAACACTTTTGTTTCGTCTAATGAAAGACTAATTGTGATTTTTTTAATAGATCTTGGCAATCTTATTAAAATTTCAAACAAAAAATAATCGTTTCCTTTTAGAAATGCGCTGAAATGGAAACTCTTATAGTGAATTTTTTTTCTGTCAATATTCCCATAGCTTAATTCCTAAAAGATTCTTTTTTTTTAAATAATAGTTTTTAGATCACAGTATTCATTATTATGGTATAAAATTTGATAATTATTTTTTAAATAGTTTTCAGATATAACGTCACTTGGAGCATTTTAGGCATTATACTGATTATGCATATTTGCCTTGCTCATAAAAAAGTTTGTTTTCTCATCTGACATCCACCTGTCAAATCAGTCGGAATAGTTATTATTTTAAATTCATCTTGATAGCAAAGGAAGGAAATAAAACATTTTATTTGATTATATTCAAATAAAATAAGAGTAATTTTATTTAATCTAGAGCCCGCTATGAGAGAGACAGGTTGGTATTTGTTTTTCTTTTTATATTTTATTTAATTTCTAGGTAAGAAATGTAATTATTTACTTGAAACTATTTTAGACAGTCATGTCATGTGTGATGGCTAATACATCATGTTGTCAAACGTTGACGGAACCCGAACACAACGTAAACCATTATTCCCCTTCCTTCATGCCTTCACAACAACTAGAGTTATAAAAAAAAATAAAAAAAACTTTTTTTTATATATAAACTTTTGCAAACCGCCTAGTGTTGGTGGCCTTGAACAATCATGTTTCATTCTCAAAATCCAGAATAGGCAGTCGGATTTAAAATCTTTAGCCGGTGGGTCTCGACCGGTTTCGCATTATTCAGACCCAGCTATGCGTTGAGTTACCCACCGCGTGCCTTGTACCGACAACGTAACAAGCAATAATTTATAATTATTACATGTGTCCGTTGACATTCGGAAAGATAAAGGAAGCGGACCCTAGGACGAAGGTACAACAGGGTAATATAATAATGTTATGTAAGACAGTAAAATGTTATGTGAATTGATAGCTTTGGAATATTTCTTTTTTGCTTGGCTACTACCGCACCACATAGAAAATAGAAAGCGTTTATGAGAATTTGGATGAGGAGAATTCACCCAAAAAGTATTATAAAAAGTTGAGTAACAATTATGCCGCCATAATTCTTATGACGTGACGCCAGAACACGACAACTCACTTACGGCATGATTTCGTCATGAGGTTGGTGACAGCTACTGCCGAAGTCTACCACCAGCTGAAGTGAAAGAATGTGTCAGTTAGTTGGGTCTGGATTCAAGGTGCAGCGGGCGTTTTTGGAGTAATCAGTGGTTGTATCCCACTTTAAGCCACTTGGGGAGGTTATTTTAATGTACCCTGTGAATATTATGGCTATTTCGACATACTGATTTTGTTTGCATTTTCCCGGGATAAGAAGTACCTTATGTCATTCTCCGGACCATAAACTATCTCTATGCAAAAAATCACGTCGATCCGTTGCTCCGTTGCTGCGTGAAAGAAGGACAAACAAACAAACCAACAAACAGACGTTCGCATTCAGGGGTACGGATTCATTCGGAAATTAAAATTATGTTCTTCACGTAAAATAAAAAAAAAATTAAGAGTGTTGTTATAAGGACATTCTCTTGGTCTTTCTCATAGAGTATTCATATTTCTGTGTTCTTTTCATTATTGACATTATTTTGTCAAATTCAATATTTTTGTTTTTTTTGTACTCTATTTATTTCTGTTATTTTATGTTTACCTAGTACCAATTTGTCGTCTGTTTTTAATTCCTTACTCTTCATTCTACTATCATTACATTGCATTACATATACTATCATTAAATTACATTACTATCTAACTAATTTCAAAATATTTTAGTTCCAATAAATAATTTATTGTTCACACTTTTTCCATGACATTTCTTTCAAAAACCCAACCCTGCTTTGTTACGTACGCATGTTCATCCTTTATCCGCTGACTCTCCCAAACCAGATATCTTCGGAGGTGTACCCTAAAAAACACAAGACTAAGTGGTCTAGCACGCACCGTCGATAAAATGTCTTTCCATCATACTTGCTCTCTTGCACAATGACAAAATTAAGGTGCAAATAGGATAGATATACGCTGTATCCCTGGCGCGTGCTAGCTCTACTGGAGTTTCCTCGACCTTAACCCAGTCGCGGATTCAATAATCATTATTTAAGATTACCGCTTATCCCAGCTCGTGTCAGTAAGCCACCAGTAACTTTGCGAAATTGTGACTTCTTACCATACGAGTGGCAGTTCTATTTTACTTTGGGCCTAAGCTGTGCCATCTTTGGCGTTGAAAGAATGAAATATTCTTTATTGAGCTCTGTGGAGAATGGGATAAGGAGCGCTGGATCATCCGTTGGGATTCATAGCATGTATGAATAGGTACATTTTAGGATTTGAAGACAGCTTTTATATAAAAACAATGAATATCTATACCGGCAGGTTTTAAATGAAACCAGACCCTTTTATACAGAATGAACGACGTTTTCAAAGAAACAAAGCCGCGCAAATAGAAGAAAATATCTCTACTTAAAAGCACTTGTATGTACTATGTAATTTTACTATTCAACTTTACAATTTTCTTCCAACCCAAGAATACATTTAGATTTTGATGATAGATCGATCGGAGTACGACTAGCAGGTCTTTGAGACCTTCCGGAAGGACGCAACTTTTTTTGATCAGAGTTTCTTAATCTTATATAGTACAGGGATAAAATTTGCATGGAAAATTCAGTATTTCTGTCTCTTTTGTGGATAAGAAAAAACGGTTGCGAAGCGCCACGTATTAAGTCAGCAAGCGATGGCTCAGGAGGGCAGCGCGTTAGCGGCCGTGCGACGACGTGTTTCGTTGTTGATACATTTAGAATTAAGATCACCGTACTGCCAGAAGGAACAGTCAATTTTCCATAAAAAACACGTACTGCCAGCAAGACTAGAGGTCGCTTCCGGCAGGACGTTTCGCACCCGTCCTTCCAGAAGAGCTTCCAGTGATATAAACCGTCAAGCGATTTATTATAAAAGATTAGAATACCGGTTGGGAGAAAACCTGTAAAAATAAATAATGAAACAAAATAGTAAAAGTGTTTTTAATGATGTGTTTCCAGTTTCACAAAGTGAAAAAAACTCCTAAAGAGACAGAGACCTCTTGATATTTTTGATAGCGTTATATGTGGATGGTATTTTTAAAAAATATTATGAGAATATTTTTTGGATAATTGTCCGTCTTATGACTGTAAGACTTTTTTCAATATTGGGTAATATGTTTTTTTATTATTCAGTCAAATAAATTTGATAAGGTTCATATTATATACTTGCTCAATCTGCCTCGACTCTGAACACTTGAGATCGTCCTATCTTTAGTTGCCGACTGGACAGAATGCCTATCATCAAAACATAGATATACTATTGAATTCCGATTGTCTAAGGATATGTTCACACTTGAAGTGACGACACAGTTCGTAAATAGTTCAATACTCACTAAAGGCAATTTTGCAAGTTCAGTTTTATCTATGTTTTTGATGATAGACACCCAGTCCAGTTGGCAACTAAAGATACATAATAAAGGGGTTGTTCTTTCACAGCACATTTTCCTAATGCCCTAATTATTCTTATTTTATAGATTTTATGATTTCTTAATTATCCCTAATTTTTTAATCCGGCTTTCCCGATCATAACACGTATTGAAATAAGTCGTTTTTATATACATCATGAATTATCCTCAAGTCTCATTTAATCCCTAATTTTTTGGTTTGGATTATATTTGTACATTTTAATATTTTATGTTGTTACCGCGATATATTAAAAACCATAGTATATTTTCGTTGACCGCCTACAATACAAGCAGCTGCTAACGTCAGAACTCAGAAGCAACCAGATCCAACCCACTGATGATGATGATATCTGTTTGCATTCGATATTCTAATAACACCATTATACCATTCTAATTGGCTTGTTACATTCTCGCTCTACATGTAAGCCCTGTATAAGGCCAGCAATAATGGCGAATAACGGAATTTTTATTTATATATCAGGTTTTATTCATGCCTTTGTCATTTTTCCAACTGCATACGTACGTTGGCTTCAAACTTGATATTTTAACGAGAAGCCTGCTTTAAATTTATAATGTTACCTTTTATATTCAACACTCGGGACACCAATTTTACGGATGCGAACGTATATGCGATGACAAAGTGGGAAGTGGAACGAAAAATACGCTTTAGGCATGTTACTGATAAAGTCTGATAATGGGAGATGCTAGTAATGTCTAGATGTAAACAAAAATGTATGTAATTCGGACCAACAACTAAAACAGGCGTCAAGTCCCTTTTCGGAATGCGCCTTTACGGCGGCGGCACCATCTGTTGACTAACTTGCACGCTGGAGTTTTTGATTAATCCGACGAACCCAACTTGTATTTTTTAGGGTTCCGTAATACATAAAAGGTACAAAAGGAATTAAAAGGTTGTGAGACTCCGTTTTCCGTCCGTCCGTCCGTATGTCACAGCCTCATAAATTTAGCACCGTTAAAGATAAAATACATGAAATTTGGGACAAAAAAAGCATTAATTGGCCCACATATCACGGTGTACAAAAATATAAATAATTTTCAATTGTTCAAAATATTTCCAAAACAAAAGTAAGAAAAATAAAAAATAATATCCAAAAATTCCATATGGGTATCAAACTGTACGGAGACAACGGAGTTTCACCATAAAGGTTCTTTTTGTACCTTTTAGGTACTACGGAACCCAAAAAATAACAAAATTATATTATTATCCACAATACGGAACCAGGTACGCGAGTCTGACTCGCACTTGGCCGGTTTTCTTAATAACGCAAATATGGTAAACACATGTTAAAGCTACTCCTGACTTCATAGTTCTCTTACTCTAAGCATATCTTTTAAGGTCTACTAATAAGTCGTTTGTTTTTGCAATCAAGTCTGGTTACATTATAAATTAATGACTAGATGAATTTTTCCTAACTTTACAAAACGAAAGAAGTTTAAAAACTTTATGCAAATTTAATGAAGCTACAACCTCTAGTGCAGTGGTTCCGAACCTGGAGGTAATTACCACCATGGGGTAAAACAGCTATTATACAATGTGACTTTTTGATCATTATCCAAATTCATACTGGAGGCTTGGTAAGTGATCAGCATCATGAATCAATTACAATATTTGTGAAATTTGTATAATGAAATTTCGACTTCCCATAGTGATTCACTCAATTCACTCCCAGTCCTGAGTGAATCACTATGGGGAGTCGAAATTTAGTTTTATGAATTTAAGAAAAATCGTTATTGGTTCATGATGTTGATGAATTACCAAGGCTCAAGTAAGAATTTGGACGATGTTTACAAATTCACCTTGCATGGGGTTAACAGAGTTGGTACCTAAAATAAATGAATAAACAGAAAAAATATTATATTTTAGGTACGAATTAAAATATTGAAATATCAATCTTCACACTAAATTTCATTAGACTGGATGTTAGTTACAAACTGGTAAATGTGCATTTTTTATTAATAAAGTTCTTTGTACTTATTTATTTGTTTGCTTGAAATAATTTTGTGTCGGGGGCAAAATTAGTTTATCTAACAGGCCATAGGGGTAACAGGTCTGAAAAGGTTAGGAACCACTGCTCTAGTGTTTGTTTATCATAATAAACTTCGCTCGATTATTTCGAGAAACTTTTGTGGGCGATTTCTTAATCTCTACTTTAGCAGTAACATTTAAAAGGAATAGGTTACCATTTTTATTATATTTATAAAATACTTGTGTGTGCAAAAGAGCTCTTACCACCTTAGCTTTGAACTTTTTTGTTATTAAACGTTCACTACATAAAGTTTATTAAATAAAGCTGAAGCTAAATTTGTTTTATGCATAAACGTACAAAGAAAAATGCATTCTAGCATGAACGTACTACTTACTGTTTATTCCGAACAGATTTCGCCTTTGCCTCGGGGGCATAAAAAAAAACTCCTTTTGTTCTTTCCGAAGTACAAATAGCGAGCAAATAAATCGAGTAAAACAATAAAAGCTCACAAAACCTACTTCATTTACACCCATTAAAACCCACACAACCAACTCAACATTCACAAACAATTTGCTAGCATAAAATACAGAAACACAATATGGCATAAACTCAAAAGAGGCGCATGTATTTTTATTTATCAACTTATTCGTTACGCTACAGACCGCATTGTCCTCGCCTCGCGCCAAAAAAAAAAGAAATCCAAAAATCGAACACGTCAGAGAATATTCCATCGAATCGAGATCGCCAATGGCGCGGATTCAGATGCACTGTTCCATGGGGCTTTCTATATTGATCAGAAAAAGGAATTTTGGCCAAAGCGCACCAGTATTTTGGGTTACTTTAAAAAGTAAAACCATGGCTGCGACATTTTTAGCTTGTTATTTTTTTGTTGGTAGTTTTGATGTCATCAAATTTTTATTCAATATATTAAAATTTTTTAGTACCAACTTCAATGGGTTGGATTTCAATCTTTGGTTTTTCTTAAAATACCATTAGAGATTTCCATAAATTCCCTAGTAAAAATGCCAAAACTATCAACGTGAAATCATAATCGTTTTAATTTCACATACAACACTTGCACTAACAAGAAAAAAGAACCCAATAGCGTATTTGCAAAACTCTTTACGTCCATTGAATCTCACTCCACATAACAAGCAATGACGGCGGACGCAGAACAATGGGGTCGGTTGAACTGCGCTCGTATCGATGGCACTTGTCAAAAAATAAAAACCAGACTGCAGCTTTACAAACTCTGCAGATTATTCTTTAACTCTAATAATCTCACGCTGGCCCTTTTGTAGTAGCTTTTTCTGTGTATGTATCTTGAATTACACATGAAGAAGTCAAGTTCCTGCGTTTGATATATTTATATTACGCACACATATATAAAAAAGAAAGACTTATACTTTATTAAAATTATATAGGCAAAATAAAATTAATGCATTATTGTGATTTTGCACACAGAAAATATCTGTTGTTGGCATCACAAATACTTTTTTATTATTAAAATGTTTGTCTATGCTTTGATTCTGTCAAATTTGGTCTTGTCTCTGCTGAACGTTATAACCTGTGGTAATTCGCAATTCAACTCTTCAGTTTGTAAAAACGACTTTTATTGTAATTAAAAATCTAATTTCGTCCACTCACGAAGAAATGTTAAGTCTTCTACCTTTAACCTATTTTGCTACTTACGAATGTGGCAAAAAAATAATCATAATCTTTGGTGGTGACCAAAACATCTAAACCATAAATAAAAGTAGTTGATTTAAACTTTCATAAAAGTATTTTACACGAGTAAGTAATTTCCAAACCCTACAAGATTCCAGTAGGTTTTCTGTTTACGAAACATTATACATTTCAAAACCGCATCTCCACTGAAGCCAGCCGCCTCCCGCGGTTGCGCGATAAGGACGTGAGTTGTTTATTTTTTAATTCAGTTTTCGTGAAAACCATTGTATTTATTTCAAAATTCAATTAGTTTTGAAGGAGAAAATTCTGCAACAAGTTAATTATTGTTTCAAGACTGATAAGGAAAACATCTTTGCTTTTTTCAGAAAAGAGACGTTTAAAAAAGCAAAAATACTGTCTACAAAACTAGGCAAAAAACTTTTATGTTAAAAAAATATGCCTAGGTATTAAAAATACAAAAACCAGTTAACGGAAGTAAAGGCATAGTGTTTGATAACAAACGCTCGTTGCTACCAGAAATTGTAGCATATAAAAAGTGGTAATACTGACTAGTGACGGGCATCGACGTCACTGGTGCGAGGATTCCATAACCACGCTCAGACACCACTAATTGTATGCTAAAGGGCGATACTTGCAGCTGGAACAGGGGCCCATAAGCTGTCCCAGAGTTATAGTCTACAAGTATCTTATATTCTAAAATAAATAATATAAAATGTCCTACCAGACAGTTGTATGATGACGTCATCCACTGATCATCGCTCGAAGACCCTCCACATGGACTCCAAGGCGTGTCGGTGCCGTGACACGTTGATCACCTTCCACGATGAATCTAAACACAACCACCTACCCCGGGATGCATCCGAACCCAGAAGAAAATTAACAAGTCCACTTGTCGGAAGCCGCGTGGACACAGGTTATGTCACACACACAGGAAATTCACTCAAAAGTGGCCTTCACGCCGAAATATCATCAGCCCTTGATTCACTTATGTTCTTTACGGTGTCCGCACCGATTTCCCCTCTATTAAGCCCTTAATAACACATATTAAAATCGTCCGCGATCTATACCAAGAAAATTCCACGTCCCTCGTTTTTGACAGCTCCAAGTCCATAGACAAATTATATAGACCATTGATGGATGCGTTCCGAAATATACATTTTATTCTGAACACATAGACTACACTAGGTTTTTAAGCAAAGTTTTATTAAACTTTTACTAACATTCTGACTGCGACTCTTGTATTGATTAGAATTTCTCTTGCACGCTTTCTTCTCCATCTTACTGTGTAGCTCGTATTTGGCACTGATGGCATAGGCTAGGAAAAAATTTTACTACCAGTCTAACACAATATGGCCAATGGCAAAGACTATATTAGCTTCTGATAGAGGCGATTATTTGTTGGCCTATTTGTCTTGGAACAGAGTGGACCACTATTGGGACGTAATAATCGTCAGTGAAGCGCGGGTGTACTGAGTGTGGACTGTGACTTGCATTTCACATTTCACACTCGGAACTCGGAACACCTCTGACACCCCCTCGGGGATTCAAGTCATGACGATATATTCTAAAGCACGCGCAAACCGTACACAAAAATGCTCTTACGGGAATTGAACCCGCGACTACCAATAGACAACAGAGGCGGCCATAAACGAATGGGTTAGAATTTGTTATGTAGACGCATTTTAGTGTAAGAATCACAAGAAAAACAGATCAATAGTTGAAATTGTAAAAAATACGTGAAGTAATTGTACAACTACCCTCAAAACGTCATTGTAGGCAGTCTAAAACTACGTTGTAAGGTACGGAATATTTATAAACTTAGTATTAGAATGCACAGAATTAAAAATTCCCTTCCATAATTGGTAATTTCCAGCTTGACTCTCCTGCAGTTGGCGGTCGGTTTGCGTGCGCGCGCGCCGGTCTATGTGCGTCGACAACAGCGACATCTCATAACGAGCGTGTCAACTAACGCTTGAACCAATTGCCGATACATAAACATTGCGGGCTAGGGCTGATACACAAGGTAAAATAAAAACAATGAATATCGGTTATACCTAGTTATTTATAAAATAATTGTTAACAAGTATCTTTGAATAAACCTTTCTTTTTTTGTTTTCCGCGGTTATGTTTCTTTGTGAAAGTCGTTCAGTATGATCATCATATTATGTTGTGGTTTAATTTAAGGTTACACGTAAGTCGCTTAGCACAAAGTGCATAACTTAACATTGTATTTCTTATTTAGAAGTTAAAGATTGAAAAATATTTTGATGTGTGGCAGTTAACACCAATAGTTCAGTATTAGTAAGGTTTACATGTTTTTGAAATTTAATGCACAATTAGTCATGATCAGGTCTAAACAAATTTAAAACAGCATTTTAAGCAGCTGTGGAACCCTAAAAATCAATCAGTCACATGCCATATCCTCATGAGACTCAAAATAAACAAAACTGGAATTCCATAGCCTTTATCACGAATAAGCTATCATCCATAGAGTTGTCACTGCGCAGCTTTTCATGTATTGTATTGTTTTAATCTCTAAACTGAATGCACCTAAAGTTCAAAATCCTGTGCCACAGGCAAGCAATAACTTAGTGGCAAAAGCTACTTGATACAAGCGACCATCGATCATCGTGTAAAGCAGGGGTCGGCAACCGGCGGCCCGCGGGCCGCATGCGGCCCGTAGACTATCTCGGTGCGGCCCGCAAGCCTGAGGTCCGTAAGAAAAAAATACCGAAGCAAAAGGCCATATAAATTCACTAGAATTTATACGGCCATGCTGCTGGGCCATGAGAGTATTCTTGAAAGCTCGCTCCCACGCGGGGTGATAAAAATGTACCTCTATTTCATTTCTTAAGAACTGTTTATCAAGACTGTGATGTTATGTATTGTTTCTACCGAAAATAAATATTTGCTGTACTTATTCAATTCTTGGCAATTTCTTTTGCGTTTATCCGCCGCACGTGCTGCGGCGGGCGGCTCCTTTGAGACAATAGGCGGGGCGGTAGTCTTTGATTAGACGCAGGTGTGCGGCGGCGAAAAAATTCAAAGCGACCGGTTTTAGTTAAAATCACAGCCGCGCGAGGCTCTCGCCACATTCGGTTGTGGAAATTCGCCGGAAACTCACGTCTCATCTGGTTGCTAGCTACGCGTTTCGTTTCACCTTTCTTCCCTTCGCTGATAGCTTCTCACGCACGACGTATGAGGTAAGTTGTATGCACTCGCGAGCATTTTGTTTTATTTTATTTACTGCTTGTTAATGTGAACCTTCAGATTGATGGGTAAATGTTATAAGGACGGGGATAGTAGTTACATGACATGAAGTTAGTTACGAGTGTGTCATGTTTTAATTATTATTTGAATGTGGAGTTGAATTTGTAGGTGCTAACTGGAACATATAATTTTACAACGAATTTAATTTTTTTCATTATTGTTACAGAATAATTATATAAACATGGCTTCAAGAAAAAGGAAGATAGAAGAAGAAAAAAGAGTTTTTAACGAATTATGGACAGAATTATACTTTTTTATCGAGTTTAAAGGAAAACCGTTATGCTTGATTTGTCAAAAGAGTATTTCTGTAGTAAAGGAATATAACCTGAAGCGACATTACGACACTGAGCACAAAGCTAAATTTGACTGTCTTGAAGGAGAAATACGGAAAAGGAAAATTTCCACTTTGAAATCGTCATTACAAAATCAACAAAACATATTTAAGGTTGTGGCAGACAACAGCGAATCGAATGTTCGGGCCAGTTACAGGGTAGCAGAGATTCTTGCAAAAAGTGGACGTCCGTTTACCGATAGTGAATTAGTAAAAGAGTGTGTCTTAGCTATCGCAGAAGAAATATGCCCAGAGCAGAAAAAAATGTTTGAAAGTCTTAGTCTCTCTGCAAGAACTTGCACCCGACGTACTGAAGACTTGGGTGCTAATTTGTGTGAACAACTCAGGGATAAGGCGCAGTCTTTCGACTGCTTCTCTTTAGCGATGGATGAAAGTACGGACGTGTCGGATACAGCACAGCTACTCATATTTGTACGCGGCATTGACGAAAACTTAACTGTTTACGAAGAGCTTGTGAAACTTTGCAGTTTGAAAGGTACAACTACGGGAGAAGATTTATTTCACCATGTGGAACAAGCTCTGGATTCATTGCAATTAAGCTGGGAAAAGTTAACAAGTGTCACTACCGATGGAGGCAAGAACATGAGCGGTCAAAACAAAGGTGTTGTTGGGAGAATCATCAGCAAAGTGAAAGATTCTGGATCTACTGTGCCATTGATTTTTCACTGTATTGTCCATCAAGAGGCATTGTGCTCCAAAGTTATATCCTGGAAAGAAATAATGGATACTGTAACATCCACTGTTAATTTTATAAGAAGAAATGGGCTCACACACCGTCAGTTCCAAAAGTTTTTGGAAGATCTGGAAGCTGAACATGGTGACGTGGTTTACTACTGTGAAGTGAGGTGGCTCAGTCGAGGTGCCGTTTTGGAACGGTTTTTTGATTTGAGGAAAGAAATTGGCAACTTCATGGAGATGAAAGGAAAGCCAGTAGAAGAGCTTACTAACAAACAGTGGATTATCGATCTTGGTTTTTTGACTGATTTGACTAAGGAACTGAATCAGCTCAACAAACGCTTGCAGGGAAAAAATAAATTGATTTGCGATATGTATACAGATGTAAAGTCATTTGAAATGAAACTGAAACTGTTTATCAAGCATATTGATGAAAAAAAGCTTGACCATTTTCCTAATTGCAAGAAAGCCGTGGAAGAAGCTGGAGATAATTTTGTGTGGCAAAATATTACAATGAGAAACGTGTTAACACAACTACAAACTGAGTTTGTAAATCGATTCACCGACTTTAAAAAGAGCTCCCTTAACATGGAAATATTCCAAAACCCTTTTGCAATTGATATTAGTGAGGTACCAAGCAATTTGCAAATGAACATAGTAGATTTGCAAAGTAATAGCACACTTAAAACGGCATTTAAGGAAAGCACTGACTTGATACAGTTCTACGGAGGTTTGAGTTCTGAAAACTTCAAAGAATTGAAAAAGTTTGCTCAGCAGATAATAACTATGTTTGGTAGTACATATTTGTGTGGGCAGACTTTTTCAATTCTCAACTACCGCAAAAATAAGAATTGTTCGCGGTTAACGGATGAACATTTAGACGCGATACTGCGCGTGTCTACTACTAAAATGAAAGCAGACGTTAAAAAACTTGCAAGTCAAATGCAGCCTCAAAAATCTCACTAGTTCTTACTTTTATGTTAGTATAGTAGTTCAATTAAAAAAGACATAATTGTATGAATATATATGCGTTTTATTTCAAATATTAAAAATACATGCCCGAACATATAAATATAAGTGCGGCCCGCACTGATACTCTGGCAACATATGTGGCCCGGCTATAGCATAAGGTTGCCGACCCCTGGTGTAAAGGATAGCATTGCAGTTTAAATGGGGAACAATAAAATAAGTGGCGAAGGCTTCTTGCTTATGAAACTGTCTTAGATGTTAAACTGACTGGAATAAATCTGCCGAATATCTTTGTCAATCTTTATGGACTATTGAAATGAGTAGTTATGTTAGTCGCAGGATAATCTAAGAAAATAGATCAAAGGCCAAATCCTAGTGTAATTGAAAAGGTCCGGATATTGGAAACCAGGAAAGAAATTCACAACCATCCTAATTTGGCAGCTCTTCAATAAAACGTCAAAAATAGGTACGAAGACGTAGGTTGCTTGTGGTTATACAATCGGGAGCGGAGCCGAGCGAGGTGACTCCCATAGTTTTACATGAAAGTAATTTCGTATGATCGTGAAATGGGAGTGTATTTACGCTTAAGGCGATATGTAAAAGTTTTAGCGTCCCTGTTACTCCATATGCGAAAAAATCGTCAGTGCGAGAGGGACGTATTCGTGGTAAAGTAGCAAAAAGTCGGTCTTTTATTAATATAAAATGTACTTAAGTTTCAACAAGGTCCTAGATACCGTTAAAACCCATCTAATAAAATATAATTGCAGTCCATGTCGTTCTTAATTGACAAACCAGGAGAATTGGTGTCAAAAAAGACCTACCTAATATCAATAAATATTTCTATCGAGCCGAATTTCTCCAAACGCGTTTCTGTTTTAACAGATCCCCAGAAAAAGATTCCAAAAATAATATACTGTTTTATCAAAATAATATATTATTTACCAAAGTAAATATACAAGTTCATAAAATGTCGATTTTTTTCCGTAGCGCCTTAAATTCAGTTTTTCACGAAAAACCAGTTTACGCTTTCATGCTACAATATTCCCCTACATTTGTGAACAAAAATATGAATTGATTACATGTAGAATAATACTGCAGTTGTAAGCAGACAAAAATTTTATGTACTTTGTATATTTCCTAGGGAATATAGCAAAACTCGCGAGTTGAATCTGTATCCAGAAGTTTCTACACTTAGAACCAGGATCACAATCATTACAGAAAAGGCTGCAGCTATTGATTTCACGTCACTGATTGCTGGATGATTAATGCTGGTCAACTCACAAGTTCTATACGAAATGGTACAGTAATTACACTATTCGCGAACATGACTGATGATGGTGCTGGGTTTATGGAATTGATGCATTGGTCTAAGTGGGGCTTTTAGGTCATCAGGATAAAATAAAACATAATATTGTTTCACATGAATACTGCCAGCACGTCCTCAAGCTTTAATTATTTTTTTCATTAAGATGAATTAATTAAGGTGATTCGTCGCCAAATTAGCAGCTCGATATTTTTCAGTACGAATATTAACGGAGAGACATTGAAATAATGTTCATATCAGCGCGCAATGCATAGTGGCTTTTACGACGCTCGCTGCGTCCTTGATAGGGCGAAATAGGAGAAAATTATACAATTCACTTGGACGTGACTATTCGCTTGAATAATCCTATGTTATGTTTATAGCTATTAAGTTTATCTATTTATCAAAGCATAAATGAATTCAATCGGCCAAGCCACTTAGGAGTTGTAGGAAACTCAAGCCAAAAACACCTTTCAGTTAAAAAAAAATTCATGTAGGAGTTTTGGTGGTATGAAAATGAAAAATGTTGCATTACATGTTGTCTAAGAGTTGATTATTCATAATATTTTTTTTCATTATTTTTGGTTTGGCCAAAAACGAAGAGTAGGCTTTGTACCCATTTGGCAATAGAGCCCGGTCCGCGACGACGACAACTTTGATGCAAAGCATTTTGTTAAACATTTTTCTGGCCTTTATCGCGATGGTTTTGGAAAAACCAAGGACATACACCACTTCATATTGGCCGTCTAAATGAATGCCTAAAATTATTTGATTGAAGTGTTTCTCTTATGCAAATTATTTTGGTACTTACGAGCCCGTTCCGAATAGTTCTTCATAATGTCTAAGTACCAAAATAATTCGCAAAGGAAAAACAATTCAACAAAATAAACTTTAGGACCTCATTAAGACGGCCAATATGAATTGGTGTATGTCCCTGGTTTTTACAAAAATATCGTGGTAAAGATGAGAAAAATATTTAAAAAATACTTCTCATCAAACGGACGAAAAATACGGAGCGGGTTCTTAACAACCAATATTAGTTTAATCTTTCTTGTTCGATACAATTATTGAACTTTCACTCGGTTTTTCATCTTTTAGGCTTCATGTTTTAGTAACTTTTAATTGTTTAGGTATTTGCGTTCGTGTTCGTATTGCTCTCAGCAACATTTCCGTTGAACTTGTTTCTTACACCTAAAATAATAATTCAACAGAACAATCTCAGGATTGTTTGATTGGCTTCTTCTTTGTAATTCTTAATCTGGACTACTTTTAACTATGATAGAAATAAATTTCTATGTTTGAATACTTGGCGATTTATCTATCGCAAGAAGATATAAATGACTTTTTGTTAGCTCCTCAACTGTGACGTTCTTTTTAACACAGAGTGACCTACATACATTTAAAAACCAAAAAGAGCAAGTACAGATGTACAGCCCTAGCCTCGACGCGTAATTTTAAATTCCAAACCACCATTGTTTCCTATCCGTTTCTATATCGGCCATATTTATTCAGCTACCCAACCGTACTTTCCAGCGCCATCTAGGTCCATACAAGGAGTGCAAAGTGCGAACATACTCGTACATTTGGATGGGGACTCTATTCACGATACTACACTGTGTGTGCGGTCTGTATACTTGTCGGTGACTAATGTGACTGTGTGGTATGCAATGTGATCGTTAGATAATTTTAGAAATTATCTAATTTATTTTTTGTTTAATTAAAACATTATTCAGTCGAATTGAATTCGACTGACGCCGGCCCCAAAGTGGGCCGAAATATATTTCGAAAATAATTTTTATATAATGTTTTAATTAAACAAAAAATAAAATAAAATAAGTGCTCTATGTAGCAATATATATATATTTATTTCAAGAAATTATCTAATGATCACATTGCATATTAGATAATCGTTAGAAAATTTGGAAAAAATAATAACGCCCGTGCTCCTAATAGTGTTGAAACAAAATGTATAATAGGCATTTTTAAAAGTGTAATTAGAATGATGCCTTCTCATATCAAAAAAAGTTCTACACGTTGATTATGAACGCCCTAGTTATATCAAAGGAAACAATTTATATGTTCGAAATAAAAAATATATGTTTTGTTACTTTTGTCTTGTTTATTAATAAAAAATAAATATATCGACCGTCAACGGTCGGGAGGATGGATTGCGGGGGCAGGCACTAAGGGTGCCGGGAAGTGTTTCATTGATGGCTGGGCGTCGGAGGCTCGTTGTGGGGAAGGCCCTACGGTCTATTGTTGTTGCGTCGCGTATGTTAGCCATTTATTCGAAATTTTGATAATATGTATTTCCAAAAAATATGTATGTGAAAAGAAATACGTTTTTTTAACGATTCTGTGTTCTATTAGTGATTTATTATATAGCTAGGGGGTTCATTTTATAGTCAAATCAAAACACCTTTGACAACTTCTTAGCACAGGATATTACTTTTTTTTTAATCCAAATTTGTTGATTTGCTCACATTTGCTTAATTTAACTTAACTTTTAATATAGCAATTTAGATAAACAGACTTTGACATATTATTTTTATCTTTAGCAAATAAATTTATAATATTGTTCCTTTTCCATCTGTCATTGCTTAGAATTGAACAAATATCAGCCATTCATGCAAAACTCCTGAGCTAGTTGAGCTACATGGTGAATCTGAAAGTATCTTTTTGTGTATTGTTTGCCATCGAAAATGCCGATTTGGTGCGCGATCGTCTCTACGCGGGCTTTTGCATTTCTGACCGCGCGATCTGACCGTGTATGGAGAACTTTCCTTAGGTTGTCTTAGGTTACAGCTGCAGTTCGGTTTTGTTACATTTATGGTATTATTAGTTTAGGATCGTGGTATCGTTTCCAGAAAAATTGTAGTTTCTTTGTCTTTTTGTTGTTTATTGTAGATTGTGAACATGGAACTAGTTGCACGAGCTTTGCATGCTGATGTCGCGGCCTTAAGGTGGGCCATTCTGCTCAGCGGCCTTATAAATGCTTTAGGTGTTTGTGAAGTCCTGATGGTTTTGAACTCAATGAAACTTCGCAAACATCTTTATATATTTTTCCCTTCCCCCCCCCACACCGCACTCCGACCCATCTCTCATTGAGAGGTGCAAGAGCGAAATATTCAAAAAGCGCCGAATTTGTGAAATGGTTTCAGGTAAAAACTGTTTTCCATAAAACGGTTACTGTTTATTTATAGAAAATTGTATAAACTTAGGCTTCTTTACAACGTCTGTATTTCTCTCTTTATTATTTCCAGTATAGACGAAAATTATTCAACTTGCTAAACTTTGCGTAAAAACGAGGCAATATTCACAGCTATTATGATGGTGTTTCATCAAATTTTACCATTTGGGCTGTATAGAGACGTAGTAAGATTTTGCTAGATAATACTTATGAAAAAAAATACAAAGAAAATAAGCTGTTTACTTCACATTTCGTTTTTACCTTTAAGCGTAAAGGCCATTATCATGATGCATGAAACTAATAATAAGATAGTATTGTATGTAGTAGTATACAGACAGGGTGTATGTATGTTCCATAGAAAAATTACATACTTACCCTACCAAAATGTATGAAACAACTGTTTTATAATTTTTTACGATTTTTTGTTTTTTTTTTTTCACCGAAATTTGTTTGTATCTTAATTAAAAGAGTAAATTTCTAATTTAGGTACTTCCTACGATGTCAAAATAATTAATTAGTAAAAATGTACAATAATACCCTTTACAAAGATAACCTGCCCAGTAATAGCGATGACTTCAATGAAGTCTTCTGATAAGTATAATTCCATTTATAGTTTAGTGTGTAACATATTTATTTTAAGGTGTTTAGTTTGTTTAAGTTTTTTATCTTATTATTTAGTTTTAAGTTTAAGTAAGTTTTTTGTTATTTAAGTTTTGTCGAAAATTATACTTGTATTCCATAATTTTTAATGTATGTATTATATAACTGTGGTTATATGATGTAAAAGCAAAATAGGTAGTTCATGATATATTTAAACTCACCATTCTCTTATTTAAAATTTCAATTCATAATATTACATAATATTAACCGACTTAACCGTATCCAATATGAAGTCAATAAGTTTCCGAAGCCAGATATTACTAAAGTTTGAATTAGAAATCACGCGATGTAGCGTGTTGGCGGGAAATATTCTGCTTGCTACTGGATTGATATTTGTCTGTAACACGTGTATAAAATCACTGAATTAGGGGGCTAAATCTGAATGTATCTTTTTGAGAGACGCAGGTGTAGACAATGACTTTAGAGAAAATTAATAAGAAAGGGGAAGCTAATGAAAAAATTATGGTGAATAAATTAAACAATTGCATATATCGTCATGAAATGAATCCTTGAGGTGTTATCAGAGGTATTCCGAGTGTGAACTGTGAAATTGATCTTGCTAAATTCCTTGATCTTCTTCTAAGCAACTCTAATCGAAGTGCCGATAACTTATTTGTAAATATACTATTAATATTAAATGAGAATATTTATGAGTACAGGTGTATACAGGTGGTAGAGCTGATGCCGGGCTCGACTGTGGAGGTACCACCATCTTACTTGGAGACCCCCTCGAAGTTATACGGCGGAGAGTAAGAGGACAGCTCACAGGCAAAAAATCAGGAGGCCCACCATGCCTGGGACCGATGGATGGCGGTCATGGAGTTGCTTCATGATGGCGGTATATCCATCCCTAATAGCCGGGCCTTATATGGAACAGACTGGTGATGGGCAGCGGCGTCACTGGAGCGTGTATGAGTACGGGCAATTCTTCCAGGACGGCCGCCGGGAGTGGCAAAGTCCTGAAAAGGCTTATACCCAGCAGTGGACGAACTAGGCTGATAGATGGATGGATGGATGGATGATTTATGAGTAACTAGCTATCATCTGTATCGTATATAATTTATTGCGCACATTAAATATACCTTTAATTTTGTTCATGTACTTTTATTCTTTCATTAAATAAATAGAAGAAAGCACAATTTTCTTTTAATATCTTGTATATTCTCGTTTTCAATGTATTTAATTTCAATGTCACATTAAAATTGACATCCCATTTTATACAACGTTTATTTTGGTATGAGTTTTATTGTCCAAACCTTAATATACCAGCTATCGTTGCGATTCTATTGGATATGGCTGAAATGTTGAGATCAAGTAGTGAAATATGACAAATATAAAAAAATATAACCACAATTTCACGTTTTAAAATGAATTTGAAAAGAGACAAAATTGGGAGAATCCCCCTTAAATAATTCATTCTTATATAAATTTTATGAGATCATTGGTTGTACAATTCGTTTCCTGTATTTTCATTATTCTGTGTGTGGTTTTACACCTGTTTTTTTTAACTCAATCATCCCGGTAGTTGGTCATCATGACTATTCTAGCTAATGTTGTGTTATAATAGATATTTACATATGAACTAGCCGAAATTTTCTTACAGATTTATGAGTTAATATTTTCTGTAATTCAATTGCTATTTCCGTCATTTTTTTTTCGTTTGAAAGTTATTTACTTCAAGGTTTTACATCTACGTTTTAAATTTTGTTTTTATTGTCAGTTTGATAACCAAAATTAAATGTTCAAAACAATTCATCTTTTAAGACATTATGCCATCCATTTCCATGATAAGAATCGAAATAATTTTTTACAGCTGACACTTTTCAAGAATTAAATTAATGTTGCTGTTAGCTTAATTTTGTCTCATTCATACATAAAAGAAATTACATAATTTGGATTTGTCAAAAAAAAATGCAAAAATGTTAGTACCGAAAATTGAGTTTCCTTCAAATTCTCTGTAGAAAACGGCAATTTCACATGTAAAGACCTATTATACCTAATTGAGAATATCTTAGAAGACATGCCTCTTCTCTGCGAGGTATAAAATAAAGTGCGACAAAATCCCTCAGGCTACCGAATCCAAACAATTTATTACTCCAGAAATATATAAGTAACATCGCCCAGTTCTTTGAAAAATCGTTTACATTAGACGAGGCTAGATGTTGACTCCAGGCTAAATATAGAGATCAACCGATTGCTGTTTTAAGATCTTATGTAAATAAGGCTCTATCGGGAAGGCCGACGAGTTTGTAGAGCTTCTGAACATGGAGGTTGAAAAGGATATGCAGGGCTTTTGTTTCGGTTACAGTACTATTAAAAACTTTACTTATATTACATTAAAACCGACCTGTAATAAGTGTATGTAATACCTACATTACATAAATATATATATTTCATTTCATTTCAAATTTAATTTCATATTTCATTTCATATTTCGTTTCATATTTCATTTCATATTTCATTTCATATTTCATTTTCATTTCATTTCATGGTACTTTTTTCTTCTTCGATCAGTACGTACTTTTGATCATTGATTCACTTAGGTTTCAAAATGGGACGCCATAATTATATTTTCTGTTTTTTTTTTATGGGGTTATTCTGTAATTTTGAACCTATATGCAATTCTACTAATTATGATATAATGTTGGATAAAAGATTAGAATATAATGTTTATTTATTAAAGCAACAAACGCTCACTTTGTCAGTAAACATAATGAAATAAATAACGAAAAAAATGTAGGTAAGCAAATTGTAAATGAATATTAAAAATACATATTTAATTAAATGCATTCCATGAATATTAATTATTATTTTAATATTTATTAAACAATTATTAATAAATTTAATTACTATTATTTATTATAATTATATAATGCTGAGGTCAGAAAAACAGACAACTTCATAAAGATATCCTAAGTAACGCCGTGGTTAGAAAAAATACACCTTCATAGGTGTCTTTGATCTTATACAAGGTTAAATTAAATTAGTTAACGAAATTTGAAACATTATTAAACATTGTCCATATGAACAACTTTTTCTATTAGGATTGTGCAAAATTCCTAAAATTGGTTTTCACCTTTCCATACTGGACCAATCAGCTGATCGGAGCAATTTGTATGGGAGGATGTGAAAAAAAGTTACGAATTTCGCTTAGCTCCCATACAAACAGTTGTTCATATAGACTAGTACTACCTATGTTGTGAGTTTCACCAACTAATATTAAGCCTTATTAATCGTATATCTGATATCTTGGTTTCGCTCTTATTCTAGCGTTAACCCCAAGTGTTGCTAGCGTGTGAATTTCCTAAAATACCTAATAAGCGGATGTTTATGTCAACCAATAAGTCTACAGTCCAAATTGTATGTCTTGCTTATAGAATCTAAATTTCTGTGGTCCAGCTGTTTGGTGTAGGCGTTAATAAATCAGTCTGTAAAGTTATTTTTTAATGTAGGTAACGATTAAGCAAGTTATGTTAAATATAACTATTTTGAGATTTTAAAAGGGAATTGGTTGAAATTGAATTATGAAACGATTATGGTTGCCAAACTTACAAACATCAGTTTTAAAATAATCAGGTTATATTTTTTAAGGATATGATCGTCTAAGTCTAAGGTCCAGCGGGTCTACCGCGTAATTCTGATTTTCATCAACATCAACTTGAGATTGAAATGTGTCGTGCGTGCGACGACGCCCGCCTAACATGCCATCTCTTTTGCACGCGTTGAATTTCGTATGCATTTGCTTGAAGTTGATACAAATCAGAATTACGCGGTAGACCCGCAATTTCTGAATTAAGAATATCTCGCTAAGCGATACTTAGCCAACCACGAAATCGACGAATCAGCAAATCACGTGCTGCATTGCACCGCTTAGTTTAAAATTCTCATGTGTGAAATCGTTTACAAATGCCTTATCCACCAGATAGTTAAGGGTTCCCAGCTACATGTCGCATCCACCACAACACTTGGGGCGCCTTCGCTTACAGTGTTTATCTTGAATATTTTTGCAGATTTATGGAGTGATCTTAACAGTAGATTGCTCACTCAGACTCGTAGGAGTTACTTCGAAGTTATGTCAACTGCAGAGTTTGTTTGTATCAGGGTGGTATTCGAATAGACTCGTTAAACGTTAATAAGTTACGAAATGACAGACAAAATATGCATTGTGAGCTTGTTTTGCTAGATTTTTGGTTTATCTGATTTGATTTATTTATTTTTTAATACAAGCTACTGCTTTAAATGTTCATTATAAATCAATAATATAACTTATATTACCCAAATTAGAGTGTCATAGTCATGACATTTAAATTTTCATTATAAATCAGTAATATAACTTATATTACCCAGATTAGAGTGTCATAGTCACTGTTCATTATAATATAATGTAATATAAGTGCATTATAAATCAATAATATAACTTATATTACCAAAATTAGAGTGTCATAGTCACGACAATTAAATGTTCATTATAAATCAATAATATAACTTATATTACCAAAATTAGAGTGTCATAGTCACGACATTTAAATGTTCATTATAAATCAATAATAACTTATATTACCCAGATTAGTGTCATAGTCACTGTTCATTATATTATAATATAAAATAATATAAGTTCATTATAAATCAATAATATAACTTATATTACCCAAATTAGAGTGTCATAGTCACGACATTTAATTTGGAGCTCCATGTGTACATTCTTAAACTGACTTTTGCTCTATAATATACCGGGCCAACGTTTGCTTTATTACTTTAGACACAATATAACAGTAATCTTTTAAAACATTCATTGGGCCGCTTTTTGCACATTTTCAAAATTTGCAGACAATCGCATTAAAATATACTTGAAATTCCGTAAGGAATGAAAATATGTTAGGTATACCTATAAAATAAAAATTTGTCAACGTTGCCCAGTTTACCCATCGGTTCATATATCACTTGGACAATAAAAATACATATTTCGACTCTTTTCATTAACTCAAAATAAAAACGAAATCTCCAGCTAAGCTCTTACTCAGGTTGAAAGTATCAAAACTGCTTATTTAAATTATCCATCAACACGAGAACAGGGCATAAATATAAAACCCGAGTAAAGCCAGAAACTCAAACTAGTAAATCCACTAGCATAGAGTAAGACATTACCTACTATATAATTAGTGACAGTGCTCACAAACACCCAGTGGGTATCGACTTTGCATTTAATT
Organism: Ypsolopha sequella; assembly: GCA_934047225.1. Classification (NCBI taxonomy): domain Eukaryota; kingdom Metazoa; phylum Arthropoda; class Insecta; order Lepidoptera; family Ypsolophidae; genus Ypsolopha; species Ypsolopha sequella. Next base: position 21,434,832 of record OW203991.1, read on the forward strand.
ATTGCCTACCTCTCACTTTTTCATACGGTAAACTATACCTTATTAACTAAGTTGTAAGAGCTTGGAAAAGGATTTTAGTAAAACTTGTTTTTTGTGTACTGTCAGTCTACATAGAGCAAGTAAAGTTATTTATTGATAACTGTTGGAGAGATAACATAAATAATCATGGAAGGGTTTGGTGTTTCATTGTAATATTGGTTTTAGATCTTAACCCTTTGAGGGTCTACAATACCTGACATTAAGCACCTCATTTTGTATCAAGTAGAGCTGACCTCTATGAAGTTTCAATAGGTTCCGCTTGCATACTACCCTGTTACTCCCGGAAAGACCCGCAGTGCGAGAGGGACGGATCCTGGAAAAAAGTCAAAATGACAACTTTTTTCACTAATTTTAAAAAGCGATAAATAACGATAGCCCCTTAATTTTTTTCTATCTAGAAAATTTCATGGAATCATAAATTCGCCATAAAGAATAGCGATAAATAACGATAGCCCCTTGGCCCAAGCGCCAAGCATTAGTATTAACTGATAAATAACGATAGCCCCTTGGCCCAAGCGCCAAGCATTAGTATTAACTAATAAATAACGATAGCCTCTTGGCCCAAGCGCCAAGCATTAGTATTAACTAATAAATAACGATAGCCCCTTGGCCCAAGCGCCAAGAATTAGTATTTTACAATATTTTAAAATATTAAGTTCAGAGTGATATTTGTATAATTCTAGGTTTCAAAATTTTACGAGTAATGTTTTAGTTTTACTTAGGAAGGAATTATCGTCAGGGCTTATATACAAAAAAAGCCATGTTTATTTGAGTTTACTAAATATACATTTTGGTGTAAGGTATTTGGTACAAGGTGCTATTGTAGAATAAACTTAAAAAACTATTTGCTGTATAAATTAAAAAATACTAATTTAGCTGATGATAAAATCATCCTTCCTAGAATCTTTAAAACGATTTTGTCGCAGTCTATTTCAAGCTGCAAGATTGCATGGAATAAGGTTTATTATACACGCAACGACTAGATGCAAAATTGCAATTTTATTATTTTTATTATTAACTAAAATGTAAAAAAATACTGATTTAAGTCGGAAGTGCAGAACATTATTATTGCGAACAGCATGAATTGTGTTCTTTGTAATTGGTGCCAGGTTTCCTTGGCAGAATATAAGCGTAGTGGATTTTGTAAAATTTTGTCTATATCTACATATTAACTGACGACGACCACAAGTTGGTCAAAATATAATTCGAACATAATTAATACTTTTTTATTAAAATTTATTATCTAGTTAAAATAAAATGATGGAACCCATTTCACATGAAAGATGTTGTGGTGTTTTTCATTTTACTCTACAGCTTCAAGTCTAGCGAGAAACTAGTTACCTGGTTTGAATAAAAATAAATAAAAAATATTATTTTAAAATAAAGTCCATCGCACTGGATTTGAACCTAGGTGATATAGATTGAAATGAATTACATTCCAAGAGCTTTTATATGACAGGCTACATCACTGTTGAAGGCTTTTACATAGTGCTGTTAATAATAAAGTCAATATTTTTTTCATTACTCAAAAAACTGAACACATCAACGAAGGAAGTGCACCCACCATTCTGACTCTCAACAAAAGTCGATCTGTTGTTTTGAGAACAAATACCGATAACTTATGTTATTAATTAAATAAAATCATAAGCATGCATATTGTCTTCATCAACTACAACTCGGTTGATAAATACGAATAATCTCGATACAATCATCTGTGTCTTATCAATATACAAGGCATTTCCTGCCAGTCAACCAGTTGTCGTTATTGTTTTACGGAGTACTACATTTCAGTCGTACATATTACTTAATCAAAACATCCTCAGCGGTACCTGTAAGCCATCGTGATAATTACATCACTAAAATTAGGGTAAGTGTCGATCATAACGATATATTACAGCTAAGACTTAACCCGCGGAGCCTGATGAAGGTCACTCTTAAGTTGACTGAAACGTCAAGTTACTCTCGTAAGGATAATTTTTAGAAAGCATACAATAGCAAGTCACAACTGCAGGTTCACACCACCTTAAACATGCAATCGCAAGTCGCAGTTGCAAGTCGCAAGTCGCAAGTTCGCAACCACCCTAAATCCAATACGACGTGACAACTGCCGGTTAACTTCGTGCCGTTTAAACTGTCCTGATTTATTTTATTGTCTTAGAAATGAGACCGTCTTGGAGGGAAGTTGTGAATAAATATTGTGCTCGAAAGATACAAGGATAAGATATTGTGTCGGCTCTTGTGAATTATCTTCGAGATGCGGCGCTTGCAGGGTTGGAGGGAATTACAAGCATTGTTTTTTTTTGTATATAATTGATTTTATTGATTATAACTATATTTTATTACTGAAAAAAGCAGCGGTAGCTCAGTCAGTAGAGCTCCAACCTCTAGAGATCCGGGTTGAAATCCTTCTAGTAGAGCATACAATGATCAGTAAGTTTTTCAGAATTCATATACATATAATTTATATACATAAAATTGTTTTTAACTTATACTTGCTGCTGGTGAAGGAAAACACAGTGAAGTAAACTTGCATGTCCTACAAATCGCGTGTATAATTGATATTGATATCGATCAGTGGCGTGCACAGAACTTTTTTCCGGAAAAGCAATCAGAAGGTCAAGTACGACAATAAAAAAAATATGAAAAAATTTAAATAACACTTTGAAAAAAAAAAGTTTGTATGACGCCAGGGTAGGCACTGCCTACCCTAGAGTGGACATTTTCATACAAACTTTTTTTTTTCAAAGTGATATTTAAATTTTTTCATATTTTTTTATTGTCGTACTTGACCTTCTGATTGCTTTTCTGGAAAAAAGTTCTGTGCACGCCACTGATATCGATATACAACGTGTAATAGAAAGGTGTAACCATATTTGAAGAGCTTATAGAACAACTTTTACTATGTTATAGAACAACTTTTACTATGGAGCCAACACAGAAATCTCAAAAAAAAAATCTGTCCTTCCATAAATTTCGGCTGAGCGGCATTGCATTTTTCTATGAAACAGTTATACGTTGTATACTGGGTCTTAAGGATGGTCGTCATGACGCGACCAATTCAATTGTGGGCGTGGCCAAATGTCATGCTGTTTCATTTCGCTATAAGGTGCACGCTCCACGAAGATCGCGAAGACAATAAAATCGTGCCGATTTCGTCGCCGGCGCAAAATTGGAAACTTGTTTTAGTAGTAACCACATTTTGGCAAGACTGTGGACGTTTCTAACCATTATTTTAGTTTATTATTAATCTAGATAACATTTTCGATGTTTGAGCCGTATTACTTTTTGATCATATCTAAAACATTAAAAGCACATTCTACGATTTCTACACTTTTGGTAAAAAAAACCGTTAAAGTTACGATTTTATATACGATAACATACTCGTATTACTCAAATTTAACGATTTTTAATTCCACTTAAACATTATATCTAGATAATGTTAATGGACTCAGCCTAAAGTATTATAATATAATAACACTCCATAGATACCCCACAATATGGTGATAGCGTTTTTATGTTTGCTCATTAGCCTCTTTTTCTTGGACGCGTAATACTAATGATCACGCAGCAAAACAACAAATTGGTGTGTTTTTAGCTAATATTGAAATATTTTGTAGGGCAAAAATATTGGGTTTAAGTAGAATCCCTTCATATTTTTATTACCTATTTTATGAATAAAAAAAATCAAGTTGTTCTCTTAACCACGTTTTTGAAAACCAAAAAAAAAGAGGGTGGTAAACTTTTTTTTTTGACAAAAGTATAAATCTTAAAACATTGTTTATAAGTAGAATCCCTAGATAAAATATCAATAAATCAAATATATTTTTTTTTTCAATACAAGGAGAGTTACACTATTGTTTGTTTGTAGGCTTAAAAGATTGATTTATTGGACAGTTACTGTGCTGATGATGGACGCTATGTAGACTTTAAGTTTTAGTATCTTCAATATTTCTGTTTGTGGCTCTATAATTGGCATAGATTAAATTACGTTCAAAAACCATTTCAAGATTTAGGTTTAATAAGCCGTATTTTCGAAGTTTTGGTTTAAAAACCTCATGATGAATATTTTAACGAAAAGGCTGCAACTTCTATTTGCCCTCGTGTGACGTCACTTGAGTAATGGCTGTTTAGAAATGTGTTCTTATCTATCAAGATAAATTTATAATAATTTGGTTCAGACTAATTTGACAGCTAGGTGACAGATGAGTAGACAGACAGAGGCAGACCACTTTTTTATAAGCAATCACACATCACAATCTGTATTATGTCTAAAATTCTCAAGTGACAAGGACATCGGACAATTCTTTAAAAATCATAAAAAATTAATGGTTAATTTATATACCAAAATAACGAAAACTATGTCCTAAAATGGCGTATATTCTCTAAAAAAAAAAACTGAAAAAAATCTTTTAAAAATTAAGCTATGGGAATTTATGGTGTTTAATTTTACTTTGAAAAGTTCATGTCAATTTTCTTTTCGTGTTTTGTTTAAGTTAATCAACCATTTAGAACTACTTATGCAGCAATATTTATTTTGTATCACATATCAGTGTCACCTTTTTTTTATTAATATCAATAATTACTTACTCATAAAATGAAATCAGCTCTATTAATATTGTAGGTTTTAAAAAAGTGCCTAAAACAATCCATCTATCCAGCCATCAGCCTAGTTCGTCCACTGCTGGACATAAGCCTTTCCAGGACTTGTCACTTCCGGCGGTCATCCTGGAAGAATTGCCCATACTCACACACGCTGGGCAGGCGGGTTGGTGAGCGCGGTACCAGAATTCTCGCATCAGTGACGCCGCTGCCCGTCACCAGTCTGTTCCATATAAGGCCCGGGTATTAGGGATGGATATACCGCCATCCATCGGTCCCAGGCATGGTGGGCCTCCTGGTTTTTTGCCTGTGAGCTGTCCTCTTACTCTCTCCGAATTATTTCGAAGGGGTCTTCAAGTAAGATGGTGGTACCTCCACAGTCGAGCCCGGCATCAGCTCTACCACTGAGACAAAGGTTTATAAAATTTCGAGTAAATAAAAGAAGAAAAATGATGTTTATAATATATAATGCTACCCCACAGAGCACAATTAACTCTATTATGAACTCTAAAATGTTTAGTTTACTTGGTTCCAACATTTTAAAAGTCGTAAACACATTATCTCGACGCCTATTTGCGTTGCTCTCGGGTTAAGTGATGCGCGTATGAACTGCGTAGAGTAGAGAAAAATAAAGAGACTTCCACTTCTTGGTTGGCTCGGTTTCCGCACCTAGTCTCTTACTTGGACCTTTGTGCGTGGAAAATGTGGAGCCGGCTATTCCAGCCAGCCCAGCTCTCGCCAGAATCCCAAGAGGTGACCTAGGTCGCCACAGGATTGGCGAAGCGTCCCCGGTTCAAAATAAAGAGACTTTAAATATAGTATCATGTATATCAAGTATTTCATTGTTTTAGTTATCTCAAAGAAACATGTTTTTTTAGTTATACAATGATAGGTTTTAATAATATCCATGAATAAATGAATCATTATTTAGTGCATGACGACCCACTTGGAGCCGAAATATATTTCAAGTTTACTGTTTAATTATGTACATCAAACTTATCCATATTATATAACATTTTTTTTAAGGGCAAAAAATTTGTATTAATATAAGTAATGACTTAAATAACATTATCCATCTAAAATACTATATAAATTATATTATATTACTATATTTGACTAAAAACAACTGTAGCAAAGCAAAAAATTTAATATTTATATATACTTTTGTAGAATACAATAAAAAATCAATATGAGAAAATACAACAAATAATTTAAAAGTTAGGTCATTTACTAGGGATGCATCGATACGCCTTTTTGCCGATACGATACCGATACTTTTTTATTATTGTCTAATGTTCAAAACTATAAATAAAAGGCTTATATATTTGTTAAGCTATTAATAACATTGTTATAAATTATAGTTGTCTATGACAAAATCAGGAAAAATATTCAACATAAGTGGGTAATTATTTGTGCTGCAGTGGTGCAAAGATTTCATATAGGAGTACAATATTCATAAATGTACACATTAAACGTTATTATATTCTATAAGTCTATAAAAAGCCGAGCCTATTTCTATGAAGAAATTTATTTCATGAAACCTGGATTGACAAATAGAACTTAAAAAAATTGTAAATTCGGTGTGTCTTTAAAACAACAAACAACGTTTTTTAACTTTTGTTTTTATAATTTGTACCATTATAAACAGGGTGGCCCGTATATAGTGGTCCAAATATTTTTTTTTTGTTTATTTATATTGTGACTAGCCAAATTACAAATGTAATTAATTGAAATATGTTTTACTTTACGGAAGTCCATAAGTTCAGATTACAAACACATCAGTTCAGCAAAAGTGTGTGTGGTTTCATTTTTTTTTATAATTCTTTTTTGAAAATTTGGTATTCTCGAGTATTCATTTCAATCCATGCAACAATTTTCTCATTAGAGTTGTTTATGTATAAATAGAAGGGAGTTTAACAAAAATCATAACTTCTAAACTTTACATTTTTGCTTAACGAAAGTATTTTCATATGGCTAGCCACTATGTAAACTATCCAAAAACATTTTTTAAGAGCCCTTATAATGGGCGATCCTGCTCATATTTATTTTTAAAAACATGTACAACATTTTTCTAAAAAGCAAATTATTTTTATTTTGTCTCTTTTAAAACGATCTTCTATTTTTTAACTACTCTCTGTAGATAATGGACTACTTATTAACCCATAGGAAGGAACGGGTGCTGATGCAGTCCATTTTAATCTTTTTGATGTTTCACAGGATTATTTATGAAAATTCATGTGTGGTAATGTATATTTTGAAAGGACACAAAGTCATCGAAAAACGAAAACTTAAAACGTAAATTGTTTTGTTTTGGCGCACAACTGTTGTTGAAAATTAGTTTTTTAAAGTAATTAGGTATATTTAGTTTTTTCAGTTGATAAGTCAACGACACTTTTTAACTGCCTGAGTTCGCATTGATTTTCAGTAAAATCTCAGAAGTTTTTTTTAGTAATAACCTGTCAATTTTATTCTTATTTCATTATATTCATAAATTTCAATGAAATAATTTGGTTGAACTTTCATTTGTGTCTGATTGCAGAAGTTTAGGAATGGTATGGTTCCAGTCGTTTTGGCCGTAAAACAGAATTTCCCGGGACAAATTATAATATTTATATTATAAGATTTATAAGACAATGGTGTCGATTCGGCGCAACACAACTTAATTAATTTGACAGACTAACCTTATTTTGAGCGTCCTGTCTTTGTCTTTTCGATACAGAACGAAAAAGACAGAACGCTCTAATTAAGTTTAGTCCTGTCAAATAAGTTAAATAGTGTTACGCCGAATCGACACCAATAGCGGTCATCCAAGAACTGTCCATGCCAGTGTGTTGCCCTCAAAATATGCATGTCTCCATATCTCAAAAAAAAAATCTTCGTAATCGTTTAACACGGTATGATTACAAGAATGATAATTTTACACTCTTTTTTGTGCACACCGTTGATTTTTTTTTTAAGATTGTCAAAGAACATTAATTATAATTATGCCGTACATATCCTTATTGGTTATTTTTAATTAAAATTTTATTAGTTTAATAGATACTTTAAGGATACTAATAAACAATAAAAAAATACAAATTGTTCGATACATTTTGGGCTCTTCAATAAGAAATTATTATGTGATTAATATTTATAAGTATCCTTAATTAATCATCAAATAAAAAGTTAAAATATGGCAACTATTAACTTTATCAACATTATTTATATTAACATTATATCATTGGCAGTAAAGAAACACAGAAAGAAAAGTAAATCTGGATGTGAGGAGCTCTGAACTGGGATTCGAACCCGGGACCTCTCGCTCTCCAGGTCTCAACACAACTCGCAAATCTACCCATGTGCTTGTGCTTTCTAATGCTGCAATGATATAATCTATATATTATACCCACTTTATAGTGAGCTACTTGGCTACTAGAGGACGCTATATTGTATTCAAAGCTAGTCAAAGACCATTATGCCCTACCGTCACCTTACAGAATACACATTACTTTCTATGTTTGAACACTTGGCGATAATGAAATACAATGTTACTTCATTAAAACACAGACATATATTTTTGTCGTTGTAATATTTCAATGGAAGTGCTCGTAAAGGCCCACTTTTTATGCATCAAACAAAACCGAACAGAAAGTCGATTATTTTGCCCTAGGGCTTTATTATTATTTTTTAATTTATTTACAATGGTTGGCTAACCTGCAACCTTTTCTGTGTATCATAAATTTTATACTTTTTTATCCACTGTTTAACGGCTCTGGATACAGTCCTTTTGAGCCAATCATAATTTAAAGTTTACAAGATTATATTTGTTTTATTTCTTCACACTATATATTGAAAAACGTAGTATGATACACGGGCGTAAGAGCAATAAATTACTCGGTTACGTTTAAAACACGAGCGTAGCGAAGCGAGCGTCCTCGTAATTTATTCCTTTTCGCCCTTGTAGCATAAACTTCTATTAGTTTGAGTAATTTCAAACTAAATTCCACATGACAAGTCACAATAGTGGTTTGTTTGTCAGACCACATTGTCAGGTTCAAAGTTCGATTCTCGGAGGAGACAAGGTAAGTTTATGTAGTTGTCTCAAGTTAGGACATTGTGGTCGTTGGTCGAGCAGATAAACTTTTAGTTTTCTTTGAATTTGCAACTTTACCAAAATTGTTTTGCAACATTTTACAGGATAGTTCAGCTAATTTTAACTTTGTCACATATTTTTGTAGTAATCTATTAATCGATATGCTGTCGTTATTTCATGAAATCGCAAATCTTTCACCAAAAAGTTAAAAATTAGGTTTACATGTGAATACATTTTGGGAGCCGAGAGAAGCGGAGAACAGAATTAGTTATAATATGTCTAGGCAAATTGTAAAATGACGACGACAGGTTCTTAAAGTATTTAACTTTATTTAAATTAATACTGAAGACTCGATTAGTGCTCAGTATCAAGGTTCGATAACTCTTTGTGTGAAATTCGTAATTTTTTTTTTCTTGTTCTTTACAAACGCAAGCCCAGCCGCGAGTCAAGAAATTACTATGAGAGGTCAATATTTAATTTTACGAAATTAGAAAAAAATGTTGTTGGTCCGTTTAACTGGTCACATACCAAGCCAGTATGACTTAGCTGTAAAAATGAATGTCACCCAGGGACAAGACAAGACAAGACAAGACAAATACTCTTTATTGTACACCAAAGTTAATAAAATAAGGTAAAAGAACAAACTTATGAGAGAAGGTAACAAATGGCGGCCTTATCACTTATAGCGATTTCTTCCAGACAACCTTTGGGTGGAAATTAATCGTTGGACTACGGGATACAGTGATCTTATATTATCATTATAGATGGTTTTAAAATTCTACGCCTACATGCTAAACAGGCTAATCGACCCAGCTGTTTTACACTTTAGTTATACTTTAGACAAACAAACAGACGAACAGACATTTAGCCAGGTGAACCACGAGTATATCCATTTTCCATGTTATTTTGGAAAATATTAAAAACATATAGTTTGTTTTAAAGTACGTCCTGTATACACTTAATATTCTTTAAGTATTTAACAACAGCTGGTTGACAACCGCACAGATATAAGAAAATATACCCATTTTTTTTTTCTGTGGCTTTTAAATTTTCATTTTGTATAAAATTTGTATTTTGAATATATAATAGAAATAATGAGCGTAGAAATATAAAATCGACAAATTTCTTTTTGTTTTTCTTTTTATTCTTTTCTAATTTATATGTATTTAGTACACAGTACTCAAAGGAGTAAATTTTATTGTAGATAAATGTTGTAATTGTTGCAAATATTGTTTTCAATGTTTTGTTTTTTCAGTGCGTTTTGTGTTTTCAGTGTGTTGTTTTTAAAGTGTATTGAAATTTTTATTCAGACATAATAACACAATACCTATGTCTGAAATAAAAATTTTAATTCTTTTTTATTATTTAAATTCTCTATTCATCAAAAATAGAGCAAAAGAATTAAAACTAAAACTCCAATCGAAAAGGAGTCCTAGCAAACCCACATCCCCTTTCAAAAAGCAACCGAAGAGCACTGATCCAAAACCGAGTGTAACAAAGAAACGGCGTTAAAAGAACTCAGTGGCACTCTCAAATAAAAGAATCTATCTTTATCTTTCATTGGGAAAGTAAAAAGAGGCCGAAATCAGCACCATCGCCACTGTTCCGGGCCGGAACGTGCCCAGCATCGCGCCTCCTCGGTATGAGAATGTAAAGGTTTTTAGATCTTACCTTGCAAAATCAAAGGTTAATTTGGTTGGAAGATAATTCTCAAACTATTAGTTAAACTCATTTGCAATATTATGAGCTACTAAAAAAGGCAAGAAATTTATGTTGAAATGCATTTTTTCAAGTGTACTTTTTAAGATGAACTAAACTTCACGGTACCAAGGTACAAAAAAAAAATACGAATATGGGTTCTTCACAAAGCTCTCCTTGTTCCATATTGCCCCAGGTAAAAAATCCACGGAAGTTAGTAACGGACGAATGACTGATACTACACAACTGCTTGTAACCTTTTCCCGTACGACTTCTCCTGACGTCAGACTGAAATACGACAAGTCGCTTGGTGCCGCGTTTTCGTCATGAGGATGCAGTGGCGTATTTACCCTAGGGCCAAAAGGGCTATGGCCAGGGCCGGCAGGCTGCGGGGGCCGGCGCAAGCAATTAAGAATTAGCTATTCTTAATACCTATAGAAGCTGGCTTGACAAACATTGACGAATTTTGTAATCCATTCGGCCATCAGAAAAAATGTAAATATTGAACAAATGGTGTTTGTATGGCCTTTATAGTTTTTTCATTAATTATCACTATGCTTTGCCTACATCAACAAACTGTAAAGTTTTATTTGAATTTAAATATTTTTGCTTTTATCCGTTGTTTTATGGGGCGGCAAACCTTATAGGCCCAGGGAGCTTAATCTTAAAATACGCCACTGTGATGATGGTGACAAGCCACGGCTGAAGCGTACTTTAACTATATGCTAGTAAAGGCTTTTATACTACACCTGCTCGGAAATTACCTTCTTACTTTTTTGAAAACGATGCAGAAAATACGTCATTAGTGTCATACAAATATGCGGACGGAAAAAGTGTATGAAAATCCATTGTTAACGTGCTTGAGCGGGCAGAAAAAGTATATGCAAATCCATTGTTAACGTGTTGTTTTTTTTTTTAAATAACATAAAGAATGAGCAAGTGGCCAAGTGGCCAGTATTATTTTGCGAACTCGTACATAAAACTCGAAAAATGATGGCCACTTGCTTTTCCTGTACATAATAAAAAATAAGAAGGAAATGAAAAGTGACAATCGCACGCGAGTCAGTCGGGTTCTTTTATTGTATCTTAATTAAAAGTAAAATTATACTATTTCCTCGCAGGTGTAGTATAAAGCACTATGTATCACTCGGGAGAAAGTGCGATCCCCAACCCGTATGTATTGTAAACTACACCCTCGTTGGTAATCTTCCCCTTTCTTCCCTCGGTGAACAATGTACTATTCCTTAGACTTAGTTTCCGATGAAATATTTTTGAAGGTTAGTGTTGCCAACCTCAGGAAAGCAAAAAGCAGCAAATGGAACTTAAAAAAACAGCAGAAAACAGTAAAATTGTACTTTTAAAACATTAAAGTTTTAAAAAATTAAGTTTCTTAAAGCCCTTGATTATAGAACAGGGAATTATTTTACTGATTATACTTCTTCCGCTTCTCGACACAATATATTTACCCTGACTAGTCGACGTAATCTTATTGATGCTACTTTTCTATATAAACTCGTAAATAACGAACTAGATTGTCCATACCTGCTGCAACTATTATTTTTTAAAATACCGCGCTCCTCCTCTCGTTGCAGTTCGCTAAAATTTCACACTAGTAGGAGCCGAACGAACTACAATAAAAACCGATTTTTCTCTCGCTCTCCTGCATTATACAACGAAATGTTAGGTGACATCGACATCTTCCTGGAAAATAAAAACTGTTTCAAGGCCAAAGCAAATAAAATATTTTGTAAGTGACTTTAAAAATGTATTGTTTTGTTTGTATGTCTTTATATATAATTCTTTTCATAACTATGTGTACCTTTATATTTGTTAACAAACCTTGGTGTATAAGTCCGAGTGTTTATTCTAAATGTGTGTGTTATTTCATAAGGGTTCTTTAGGTCTGTTTGAGTTAATTTCTTTTTGTAAAAATTTCATATGTAATGACTGTTTGTAACCTAAATAAATAAATAAATAAATAAATAAATAAATAAAAAATCTAATGTCCATCCAACACAACATTCATAGAATTGGTAAGTATACAACTACTGTTAGGTTTACCGCATATTGCCTATATTAAAGAAATTTCAGGGACTAGTAAAGTAAATAAAGTCAAAATGCAAAGATTTAATCAAAATTATTTATTGTGATTAAATCTTTGCATTTAAATCTTTAAAATTAAATCCTTGAAACCAGTTTTACGCAATATAAATTTCCAAAGACAAGTAAAGGACAGCTATCCTTGTTGCACATATTAAACTACAAATTTAGCTATATCCTGTTTTACTGTATGTCAAAAGGATTGCGTCAGTAAACGGGGAATCCCCTATGCCGCAAGAGGCCCGCTAGTGATACCAATTCACAATTGTAAAAAGGCGCATGACCGATGCATACAAAAACTATCTTTATTGCTTTCTCTAAAAGGTTATTCCGGTTTGACATGATGGTTGTGACTTATTGCGATTTGGAGTTAATTATTTTTACGCAGTTCGAAATTCGGATACTTCACCTACAAACAGTAGAAATACGAACTAAAACAGAAAATAGGGATGTCAAGGCGAAAACAGTAAATCTACTGTTAAAACAGTAGAGTTGGCAACAGTCTTAGCATCAAAAACGTAATAAAGACACAGCCAACAGCTTCCGCTGTGTAAAGATATGACAATGACGACATACAACTAAACCCACAGATATCAGGTTATTTGCATTATTACTCTAATTGTTCTTGTTCTGATGTCTCCACGTTTCCTTCCACTTATTTCACGGAAATAAATACAAAAACTATAAAAACGACACACGTACTCATATTTCTCGCACACTTATGGTGCAAAAAGAAGGCGGCGCATGAACTGCACCCACGGACAACCCAATACATCACATCTCTATTGACATTGGATCTCGCATGGGGCCCATTTTTGGCCTCATGCGTTCACAATCACCACGCCCGTCTATCATATCTCTTGATATCTGTAACTAAACCAGTCACCATTTACGTTCTCAGTCCTCGCACCAAAGCAAGCGGAAGTTCGGCTAGAACCTATTTCCGGCTGGAGCCGCCACCTGGGGTGTTTTTTTACGAATATCATTCATATGGTAATGCAGTCGAAATGTTTACTCTACTATAGACGAGATTTCATTGATTTTACGTTTGACCAATGGCATGGAAGCGGTTTCAAGCTCAATAGGAGAGGTTTTATGGTTGAAGCTGTTATTCTTGCAGTTGGAAAATTGAAAATTAACTGTCGTATAAATTTTCCATGCGATTGAAGTATATTATTTAGAAATATTTATACCACGTGTTTGTCTGGAATACTACTCTAATGCCTAGTTTACACTGATAGAGTAGCAGTCGAGTGCAAGGGGTTAAAAAGTACACATCTACATTTTTGGTACCTACCATCTTGCATCTTGTAAGACTTTTGGAATTTAACAAAAAAAATTATTTTTGTACATTATTATCATAATAGCAGACCATTTCTCCTTTAATACGGTTGTAAGTGGACCTGCTGAACTTTTCCCGATGATGCAAAAAAAACTAGATGAATTCACCAATAACAAATCAAACAGTACATCCGACAACTATAAATATTCAAGCCCAAGAAATTACCTACAAACTCATTTGGAGAAACGATCTAACCCACTTCAGCTTCAACCAATATCCTCCTCCATCACAGAGCCGATCCCAGACCCACATAACATAAACCACTGCTCCTGGTCATACCATAAACTCGACCCCATCGACTATTACTGTCCAATGCCCAGTACAAGTCATATTTCCCCCTTTATGACCGAAATTTGCATCTTCCTATACGCTAAGACAATCACTTACTTTAAGTAATTGCTGTTACAGCTCTAGCCTCCAATCAAAGACTGACCTTTACTGAAGAAACACGCTATTTTGAACCTCAAGTTAAGGGTGTAAAGATGCATTTGTAGTAGCAGGTGTTCCAGAGGGGTAATACCGCCAATTTTCGTAGAGATTCCAGTAGAATATTGGCCTAACAAGGTAATTGAATATAGTGGGGTAATCTAGGTTGGCTTGGCCTGAATAAATGTATACGGTGCTGATTTTGTTTGTCGAGGAAATTAAAGAGGAATTACTTGATTTGTATGGATTCATTTCCAGAAAAAAGAAGGAAGAACCCGTTCATCTGAAATTCTTTTTCTATTGACATAAATATTTCGGAGGGTTATTTTAGCCATTGAGAACACCCTCATAATACAATTTACAATCAACAAACGCTCAAGAAGGAAGTCTAGACGAAACAAACCCTATTGCATGAACTCAATATTATTTTACTTTGCAACATTATCAGCCATGATTAATTAAACACTGCATTTTCACAGTTTTGATGTTGATAACAGTTTTAAAACTAAAGAAATGTAGCGTTTTCACAATCAATGTACGTTTGGACGTAAAAATCGTCGGTGAGAAGAAATAAAATAAAATGAAATAAAATATATTTATTTATATAAACACTTAGAGGGTGTACGAATGTTGACTGTTTCAGAGATCACATCTCACATCAAAATCACATCTATCACCAATATTTAGGGTTGGTTATAATGTCGAGATAACAATGTTTGTTATCCCTGTTTACTTATTTTATCACGAAAAGATGTTTCCGCAAACAAAAGGAAAAATATTTTTAATTTATTCGAATGCATGTAGCTCAGTTTAAATCTCTGAAAAGGTCCAAAGCAAGTGAAATCTGGCGCAAAACGAACGTCAGTTACACAAATACGGACTCAAGTGGCGTCTTTCAAGTAAAAATCTTTTGTTAGGTCGCTGGCATTCTCTCAAATACCCTGGTATGTGAAAATAAATAAGTGGATGCGGTATCTCTTGATAAATAATTCGGATTTTTATGACTCGAATCAGGGGATCTAAAAAGGCCAACTTGGGTGAATCATAAAATGATTTGAAAGTAGATTGTAGTCAGAGTTTTTTCACGCGTGCAAAAGAGACGGCATTAGAACAGAATCATAATGTGATTCATGCAAAGCGGCCTTTTCAGAAGACCGGTTCTTTAGTGAAATAAATCAATTCTTGTTATTATTAAAATCTAATTTAGAGTGATATTTGTAAAAAAAAAATACATTGAAAGAAGTATAGGTAATATCAAAAAGTAATTAGTAGGTATTGATTTTATTTATTTATTATATTTATTTTTAGCAGTTTAGTTTGTTTACGTTTTAAATATTTCATAGGATCATTTAGTTTTAAAAAATAATTAAGTTCGTTGACATGATGTTTGAAATGTGGTGCTGGAATTACCTGTACGGAAAGGAATACTAATGACAAAGTTCTGAGAATTTAAGAGCAAGAAGATGTTTGTTAAAAAATATTAAAAACTGAAGAGGCAGAACGATAGAACACTTGATTCGATATGATAGTTTCTTGAAAAATATCGCAGAAGAAAAAGTCGATAGGAAAAGGGGAAGAGGAAGCCCTAGACAAAAAATCATGTTATGTCATATATGATTAGGTCAAATCATTAGCAAGAGAAAGAGAAAAATAATGTTGTTAAACATAGATATATAGGTAGAACATAAACAATAGCAGCTCTTAGGTTATAGATACAAATAGATATTTGTTCTGATCGGATTTGAACTAGGGTTTTTCTTTTGCATGCAAGTGTCCCAGGTTTACCGGTTTAAATTGTCAGGATACGGTCAATAACAAGAACTAACTACCTTTTCAAACAAACTCCTCCAGGTCATTGGTGCTGAATAATTTGGTACTAAATTTAATTCAATTGTTTTTAGTCATAAAAATTTACGTGCCAACAGCAGGTACTTGTACCAGTTGTACCAGCACAGTGTTTAATCGCGCGCGATGCGACTTAGTTGAATCATAAGTGCAAGGATCGTGACATACTATACTGTCGCAAAAGCATCGTGTCCCACTCCTCACACTTGTGATTCAACTAAGTCGCGTCGCGTGCTATTAAATACTGTGCTACGGGTGTTACGGGTGTATTTATATTCCGCACGCATCCACAAAAATATAAACTCTGTAAACTTCGTGGATCGACGATTGCTCTACTTACATGAGTCTATTGTGACGACTTATCCGTAATGACGGGTATTCAAATATTAAGGAAATGTGAATATAATTGGGGCTCCTAGTACTCACTACTATTTGGTAGTTTAACGACATAACGCATTACGTATTGAAATCATAACAATGACCGATTTATGGATCGTGTATCCAAATATATATGGTTTATTTTGTTAATTTTAGGGTTCCGTACCAAAAGGATGCCAAACGAGACTCTATTGTCTGTCTGTCCGTCCGTCTGTCACAGGGGTCTAAAGCTTGGGTTAAAAACGGTAACTTCTACAATTTTTAAATTATGACAGATTAAAAGTACAAAAACAAATAATAAAAATAAGGGTTCCCTACTCAAAGGGTGCCGAATTGTTCATCTTGCTGGCATTGCCGTTTAAGCGCCTTGGTTTTGTTGCCTTAATGTTGCTATGGCATCTATAATATTGTTGTTTTTCACCATCAAATTTTATGGTTCGTACCTACCTATATTGTATGGTAGTAGAGCTGATGTCGAGCTGTGGGTCTACCGCGTAATTCTGATTTTCATCAACATCAACTTGAGATTGAAATTTGACGTGCGTGCAAAAGAGATGGCATGTTAGGCGGGCGTCGTCGCACGCACGTCAAATTTCAATCTCAAGTTAATGTTGATGAAAATCAGAATTACCCGGTAGACCCGCTGGACTGTGAAGGTACCACCATCTTACTCGCAAATCCTCAAAAGTTATTTGGGAGATAAAAAAGGACAGTTCCTAAACAGGCACACCATGCCTGGCACCGATTGATGGCAGACTGGTGACGGGCAGCGGCGTCACTGGTGCGAGGGTTTCGGCACCGCTTACCAACCCACCTAACCAGCGTGTGTGAGTATGAGCATTTTTTCCAGGAGGACCGCCATTTTGTAAAGGCCTGTGTCTAGCAGCGGACCAACCAGGCTGACGGATAGGATTGTGTGTTGTGTGGTGGTACGAAACCATTCTTGCACGAGTCCGACTCATAATTGGTCGGTTTTTGGAAATTCCCATTATAAAAAGTAAAATTGGATTATTTAGCCCTAGGGCTTTATTATTATTTTTTTTTTATTTATTTACAGTGGTTGGCTAACTTGTAGCCTTTCCTGTGTAACATAAATGTTATAC
The DNA here is from genome assembly GCA_934047225.1 of Ypsolopha sequella. NCBI lineage: Eukaryota > Metazoa > Arthropoda > Insecta > Lepidoptera > Ypsolophidae > Ypsolopha > Ypsolopha sequella. The sequence goes on from OW203991.1 coordinate 21,452,434, forward strand.
TTTTTTTCCACTGTTTAACGGCTCTGGATACAGTCCTTTTGGGCCAATCATAATTTAAAGTTCACAAGATTATATTTTGTTTTATTTCCTCACACTATGCATTGAAAAACGTAATATATGATACATGGGCATAAAAGCAATAAATTACTCGGTAAAGTTTAAAACACTCGCTACGCTCGTGTTTTAAATCGTCCTCGTGATTTATTCCTTTTCGCCCTTGTAGCATAAACTACTATTCTAGAGAGACGGATCAACGTGATTTTTTACACAAAGATGTTTATTTATTTAGGTATAAATTGGTACACCAACAATGTCAACACAAAAATGTTATGGATTTATACAATAAATTGGGCCTTGATCTGGTGTTGCTATCAATCACAGGTATACACAGCATTATTAGAAATCATTAGCGATTATAAATCAAATGGATATTGCAAAAAACTAGACAATAACTATTAAATATTTAAATATACCCAAACATACACTGACCTAAATGTGAGATGTTAAAGATATATAAAGACAACTTTTCATTGCTAGAAAATATATCATTTCCCCAGGAAAATTCTCATGAGCCGCGGGAAAACGCTAGTAATGATATAATTATATTTTATCTTTATTAAACCTTCTTACAATACCTTCTCAAAAATATGCGTTGCTCAAGATAAGATAACTGATATTTATTCATAATTGAAAAGATAATCTTTAAATTTAAAATAATTATTCATAGAATCAACAAAGTCAATCATATAAAATATCAGCAAACATAATGGTCGTGAGATCGTGTTTTGTTATTCTCCTCGTTATTTTTAACATCAATGCGGAGAAATTTCGTTTCGATAATTACACTTTGTACAAAATTTACCCAGAAACTGGCGATCATATTAATTTGTTGGAAAATCTCCATGACAATGACAAAAGATATGATTTTTGGTCTGAACCCGTACCGCAAGCGAAGTTCGTCAACATTATGGTGGCCCCAGAATATAAAAAGGATTTGGAAAAATATCTGTATGACCATTCCTTCAAGGTCGAAGTTAAAATGGCTAACGTACAAGAGTAAGTAATTTGTCTTTTTATTCCACTGTTGCTTGAAAACCATTTGCTTATTTCCTCACTGAATATCGTTTAATATAAGATGAATAAATGAACCACAGCTAAGCATTTTGAAATTCATCTTCGAATTTTATTTACCACTGCACGATTTTTGAGATAATAGTTCATTATCGTTTTTAACATATGGCCTACGAACACAGAAATTAGAAAATGAACCATTTTCGTGTAACAATCACGCCTGCTTATCCGGCTCTGTCTTGGTCCCAAAATACACAAATGTTATTGGTGGGTTGAATATTTTTTAAAAGGCCTTAGGTAGAAAAGTAAAAAATATTGCAAAATGTTGCGTATTTATCGTCTGTTTTGAGGAGAAACATAAGATAAGATAAGAACATTTATTTGCAGTAAGCCATACAAAAGTTATGTACTAAGGAATGCAAAATACATTGGTAAAGAGAAAAAAAAAACACAGAAATTAAAAACTAATTATAAAAAAAATATTAAAAGATTAATTGAAACAGTTTATAAAAAAAAGAAAACTGAATGTTATTTTGAACTTAAAAATAAATTAAATTTATTAATAATAAATAAATTGATCAAATTAAGAGATTACAAATTATCAAAAGGTATACTTATACCTACATTAATTACAAAAAAATATTCCCTACATGCATAATACTCAGACAAATTTTAAAAAGGTCTATCCAGTAGATACGTTCTAAGTTTTTTTGAAAATTCGTTAACATCTTTTATAGTTTTATTAAGTTTATAAAAAAAATTCAGTCCTGAGTAATTCATCTTTTGTTGAAATACACCATAATTTGGGTGAGGTAAAACTAAATGTTTATTTTCGTAATTTCTTAAGAAATGGGTTTACATGTTTACAGGTTTAAATGAGTAAAACAAACGTAAATACAAGATTTTATGTTACTTTTGTCCAAAATTTTTCCGTTCACGTGGCCTAGTATTTTTTATGAAGATATTGATTCTAGATAGACTGATTTTGAACTATTTAGTGCAGTTATCTATGTATGTAACAGTCACTTTCAATCTACCTTCCCCTTTTCTCTATCTTCATCATTTTACCTTGCTCATTCCGCCTTGTACGCTTTTAAGAATGACCTCTCAACCCCGTAACTTCTTTTCTGTTCATCCTCCATGCCTAAATATTTGCCTCATGCGCAAACATTTTGCATCGGTTTGATATTCCAATAGGAATCAAATCACGATTCCGGCACTGCATCGCCTTGTATTATCGCCTTTCCTGTTGACCGAAGATTTCTACCTATCAGTACAATAATTTCCCGCCACGTCTAAACCTCCCCCCATTTCTTCCTGTATCCTCAGGTTTCACCTCTCGTCCTTCCCTTCTACCCAATTAAAAAAACCCTCATAATTTCGGCGCTCATTTCGTAAAATGTTTCCTGAACCGTTTATGCATTAAAAGCCGTTTCGCAGCCAGATTGTGAAAAACATCAAAATGTAATCAATAGTTATTTAACAAAATCTTATTACCTACTAGCTTCGCCCGCGTGGCCTACAACAAACAAATGACATTTTTTTTTTTCAGAAACAAACATTATAAGCGCCCTCACTCCCTCTCAAATTAAATATAGAAACTGACAATATCCCAAACAAAGCTAGTGAACTCCCGGCTTCCACGACGCTGAGAAGAACTTACTTCTCGATATATTTTCACATATAAGTGTGTTAAGTATTATAGTAGGTATGTGCCCAATTAGTTTTTACTTTTAAAGTTAGAATAAGCTGGGTTTTTTACAATAGGGCTCTTAAATCATCACTAAATAGGCTTATATTTTACAGCTTGTACAATCATACTGTAAGATGGACAAAAATAAATATTTTACACAAAAATATGTCAAAATTAAAATATAAAAATAAAGTTATTTAATAAGTATGGCTCCAAATTTTTAATTTCACATTCTTTCAGATTTTTAGACAAAGAATCTGTCAAAATATATACCAGAGGGTCTAGAGATGGAATTAAAACACTGCAGTGGGATACATATTATGGTCTCGATGACATAAACGCCTGGCTTGATGATGTTGTCGAGTCGTTTCCTTCCATAGTCACTAAAATCATTGGTGGCCAAAGTTTTGAAGGAAGGGAGATTCAGGGAATCAAAATATCCCATGGTACAGGAAAGCGGGCAATTTTTGTGGAAGGTGGAATTCACTCAAGGGAATTTATTGTGCCATCGTTTGTTACTTACTTAATAACTGAGTTACTTACTAGTGATGATCCAGAAACCGTTGCAGCTACTCGTGATTTTGATTGGTACATCTTTCCAATTATTAACCCTGATGGTTATATTTGGGCGCATGAGTCGGTAAGTATAACATGCTCGTATTCTTATAACTTTGTTCATATTTTGACACGATTCGACTGATGACGAATACATAGAAAGAGTCAAAATATTTATTTGGAATAAATTTGTTTTTGTTATTTATATGAATAATAAACAATCCCTTAATAATTAAAAGCCGTTCAAAGGTTTTAATACAAAGTATATTTTATTATTTTAAATTAATAATTTTGTGCATTATTATTTTGTCTGACAATATTCACTCTGCAGTTCTTTAAAAGGGAGAACCTTATAGGGATGGTGACAATATTACATGCTATTTTATGATGTATACAAGGTGACTTTTTGATCATCGTCCAAATTCATACTGATGGCTTGGTAAGTGATCAGTATCATGGATCAATAACAATTTTGGTGAAATTCGTAAAATGAAATTTCGACTCCCCATAGTGATTCACTCGGGACTGGAACTGAATTTCTATGGGAAGCCGAAATTTCATTTTACGAATTTTACAAAAATTGTTATTGATCCAAGATACTGATCACTTATCAAGCCTCCAGTATGAATTTGGACGATGATCAAAAAGTCACCTTGTATATACAACGTGTAACATAAAGGTGTAACCATATTTGAAGAGTTTATTCAGTCAATGATATAGAACAACTTTTACTATGGAGCCAACCTTGAAATCTCAAAAAAAAAAATTGCCCTTCCATACATTTTGGCCGAGCGGCATTGCACTTTTCTATGAAACAGTTGATTTTTTTTTTTGAGGTACAGGTTTTGTTCCATGGTAAAAGTTGTTCTATACCATTGACTGAATAAGCTCTTCAAATATGGTTACACCTTTATGTTACACGTTGTATTATATACATATATATATAAACAATATATCTTTCATTTTTGATTAAAAAAAATATATATTTTATATGTCATTGTCATATCGTAGAATGGATCATATCATGATGTGGTCACCCATTTCATGAATTGGCCAACTCAAACTGACAATATCGTATCCATGATTAATATTATATTGCATAATAAGTATTAAATCGTTCCAATCAGAGTGGGTCTATCTAAATTTGTCTAGAGATGTGTAGTCTCTTTGTCTAGAGAGGTATCTTTGTCTATAGACAACAACAAAATGACATCAGCGCCTCTAACGGTAGATAATGTAACTATTTTACGATATGATCACTAATGGTTGACCACATCATGGAATAGTCATGCATAAGAATAATAAGAAGAATAAGCATTTAGCTATTCATATCATCAATCGCTGATCGTTCATTGATCTGGCCAGACCATTTCATGATATGATCAATTCTACGATATGACCACGACATAAACATAATATGCTTAAGGCGCTACGGAAAAAAAATGACACTTTAAGAACTTGCATATAAGTAAATAATTTATTATTTTGATAAAATAGTATATTATTTTTGTATTCTTTTTCTAGGGATCTCTTAAAACAGAAACGCGATTGGAGAAATTCGGCTCGATAGAAATATTTATTGAAATGAGGTCTTTTTCGACACCAATTCTCCTGGTTTGACAACTTAGAATGTCATATAGACTGCAACTATATTTTATAAGATGGGTTTTAACGGTATCTAGGACCTGCCCCCCTATTGTGTATCTTTAGTTGCCAACTGCACGAGGTGCCTATCATCAAAAACATAGCTAAAAACTGAAATTTCAAAATTGACTTTAGTGGGTATTGAACTATTAACAATCTGTGTCGTCACTTCAAGTGCGAAAATATCCTTAGGACATCGGAATTCGATAGTATATCTATGTTTTTGATGATAGACACCCAGTCCATAAGGCAACTAGAGATACACAATAGGCCCGCAGGTTAAACGAAATTTTGATAGCAACTTTGGTACATTTTATATTAATAAAAAACCGACTTTTTGCAATTTTTCCACGAATCCGTCCCTTTCGCACTGAGGGTTTTTTCGCATATGGAGTAACAGGGACGCTAAAACTTTTACATATCGCCTTAAAGGACTCTTTAATTTATAGTACAGGCTGTGGCGTAAAAATCGTCGACCATTTGGAGAAGAATTTGGCGTAGATTTAAACAGAAACTGGGATAATAACTGGCTTGGTATGTATTTCTGTAGCATACGTATATAATAACAAGGTGGAGACTTGATTGTTGGTCCGATGACATACACAAGGTTTCTGAAAATACCTTGAAGATCGGCCCAGTACAATAGTACCAAAATAATTACCCAAGTAATTAGCCAAAAATATAATAGTACCAGTTTTTTATTTTTATTTTACCCTGAAAGAGACTCTGGTGTCTCTCTGAATTCGTCTTTGACAACGAAAATTGGATATGCTTTTTCGAATTGGACTCTGGATTGGTCGTTGTTTTACCAACAATGAAATAACAATAACACATAAAAACAATAACTGACTGACAATGAATTTATTGCTTATAACTAATTTACAATAAGTGATTGATGTGCGTGTATAAAAATGTTTGAGTGTATCGCTTCACGGGTGAGCGAGGTCTGCTGGACTCGCGAGACAAGCTGTTTTTTCGGGTAACCTCCTTTTCTTTAAAGTTTTCAAACTTTTCTTCATATTTTTCGCCGCAACTCCGCTGTAGATAGCCGTTACGTACGTACTATAGATAAACTCGAACCTAGCATTTTTATGCCACAGTCGTTGGAGCCAGCGATGATCCTGCATCAGACCATTACGCTGGTCCTGAGCCGTTCTCCGAAGTGGAAACCAAAACCTTCTCAGAGTACATCAGAAGCGTCAGCGACCAAGTTGACATGTACCTCTGTATCCACTCTTATCGGCAGCTGCTAATGGTGCCGTTTGGAAATTCCACTGGGCATTATGCTAATTATCAAGAGACTGTGAGTATTTTAGGATTTTGGGAAAAAAACGGAAACCCTTAAGAGTATGGCTTACCCTAGCAACTTTTTTTACTACCCGTCGCATAATAAATCTAAAAGCAAAGACTATATTTGCCTTTGATAGCGGCGATTATATGTTGGCTCATTGGTATCTTTTTCTTGGACGTTTAATACTAACAATCACGCAGCGAAACAACATATTGGAGTTTTTTTAGCAAATATTTTGTAGGCAAAAAATATTGAATGCAAGAAGATTCCATTCATTACCTACATTATGAAAAAAAAATGTTTTTTTTTTTTACACAAGTATATATTTCAACACATTGCTTATAACGTAGCACGTTCCCTTAATAAAAGACAAATAGAAAGAAGAAATTGTATGAATTCTATTCGGAAAACTAAATCTTGTATTTATCTTAAATTATTATTTGTTTAAAATTTGGATATTGTTTTTATTAAGCAAGAAAGTTAAATTATATATCTATATTTTTTACTTCTTATAAATAAATACCTTATTTCCTAATCCTTTCATTAAAAATTGGGTGAGTGACATCATAAATATTTAAAAAAACCATAAAAAACGGATTATTTTTTATTTTTTTAGACACGTTCCTCCTTGTACAGATAAAAAAGTGATTTTGATCTGTTTTTTAAAATATTTATAATATAATAATTATTAGAGTGCATTACAAACTAGAAATCAATCAGGAACAAATTTAAAAGCACAAATATTTTGAAAAAATTCCTCGGGCCAGGATTTGAACCTACGAACCCATCGACTAGGCTACCGAAGTTCGTATCTGGAACGACGAATTTTTCCACTATATATGTACACCGATTTTTTGTAACTACTTGATATACCAGCTTGTAATGCACATACTGAACGCTCACGATTATCCCACTAATATTATAAATGCGAAAGTATGGATGGATGGATGTTTGTTACTCCTTCACGCCGTAACTACTGAACGGATTGGGCTGAAACTTTGATTGAGCTGAAATTTTGCACAAATTTAGTTCGAGACCTTGAATAGGACATAGGCTACTTTTTATCCCATAAATCAGTTTCCATGGCAACAAGATATAGTGTCGTTCAGAGACGCGCCTTGGCCTTCAGCCGTGCCAAACATACTACTAGGGGATTAAATCAGTTATCAAACCGCCAAAAAAAACCGCCAAAAGAGGATTAATTCAGAGAACAAAAAATAGTTTCAATCAGAAAAGCAGCTCGGTCAAAAACTCTTTACATGGGGATCAAATTAGAGATGATGAGAATCTAAAACACTCCATATCTCCAAACCAGAAGCAGGTCAACTACGTACTAAAAATGAATGAGCTGAAAACTATTTACAGATTCGATACGATTATACAAAAACCTAATCAACGCGGACAAAGCCGCGGGCAAAAGCTAGTTTATAATATATCCGTTTGTAACACAAACGTAGTGGACTTGTAATTAAAACTCTTCTTATATGTTTATGGTAGGACTGTATTTTTCTGAATGAATAAATGCACACACACATGAAATCTTCTCACACTTCCCCGTTGGGAGCGTGGGGACTCAGTATCGGGGTTGTAGCCCCCTGACTGAGGTAGCTACGCGTGCAATCACCGGCGCACACTACCTGACGAGAAACACGACCATCGCAACGGATCTGGGGGTTGAGAGCGTTGAAGAGTTCGTACGCCGTTTGACCCATGTCATCCATGACCGGGCCGACAACGGCCCGCACGAACATCTCCGTGTACTCGCCCCCACGTACAACAGATCCCCCACTGGACGACCCTACCCTCGAGAGCTACTGCGTGAGTCATCCGTGAGCAGCTCGGAAGAAGATGTCGGAGATCGAAGACGGACTGGGCTGCCGGTGACGTTACCACCGGCCGTCATGAAAAAGGAGTGGAGCTGCCGGTCGTACCGCCGGCGGCCCGTCACGACACGATCTCCGACATGCCGCCAAAATGACCCACGCTGCTGCTCTTAAAACTGCCGCTAGGTGGTTCATGGCTCGGCGTCCACAACAACTAAGTTTCTTTTTGCAGGTCAATATCGGACGGCGAGCAATGGGAGCGTTATCAGTTAGATACGGCACTGAATACTTTACCGGGAACATTGCTGAAGCTATCTGTAAGTTTTATTTACATAACCGACGCTGGTGGCTAACAGGTGGTAGAACTGATTGACTGTGGAGGTACCAACATTTTACTTGGAGACCCCTTCGAAGTTATTCAGGGGAGAGTAAGAGGACAGCTCACAGGCAAAAAACCAGGAGGCCCACCATGCCTGGGACCGATGGATGGCGGTATATCAATCCCTAATAGCCGGGCTGTTCAAGCCACAAGCGTGACGGATGCGCATGCGCATGCGTAGCCTCGCGCCGGGGGACTTGTGGGCCGGCGCTCGTTCGTTCTCTTGCGCGGCGGACGTCTCCCGAAACACACGTGTGCACACACATCGCGCCGCGCACCTTTGACCCGCCGATAAATCTCGCGTACCTACGCTCATACCAGTGTCGTGTTCACATTACTCCAACCAATACATCCTGCTCATCCCTGGCCAAGACCAGCTCAATCAGCCCAACAAGGAGGGACGCCACGCGGCGCATTCGCCGGCCCATCCAGAACCATCCAGAATAAAGGTTAGTTCACTCACGTTTCTTCCACAATTCTCCGGTGTCAACTCATCCATTTTCCCTTTCTCATCTGCTCTGCATTTCCTGTAACCTCGCGGTTACACGGGCCTTGTATGGAACAGACTGGTGACGGGCAGCAGCGTCACTGGTGCGAGGGTTCCGGTACCGCGCTCACCAACCTGCCTGCCCAGCGTGTGTGAGTATGGGCAACTCTTCCAGGATGACCGCCGGGAGTGGCAAAGTCCTGGAAAGGCTTATGTCCAGCAGTGGACGAACTAGGCTGATGGATGGATGGATGAACAGACTCTGTATTTTAATAGTTCGAGTACTCGACTACTAATTCGGAGGTCTCGGGTTCAAATCCCGTAGGAGTATATTTTTAATTTGTCTGCATTCTTCGGGAGACACGAAGGGTCACTTTTGTGCTAGACGTACGGCGAAAAGGCTCACATCAGTGAAATGTGGGTGTATAAATGTGGACCGTGACTTGCAATACACAGTCCATACTCGGAACAACCTTTGACACCCCCTCAGGGATTCATGTCGTGACGATGTATATATTTAAACAGAAACCAATTTTTTATTATTTATTTTATATTTATTATTTATTTTTTACTTTTTAGAAAATAAAAAAATAAAAATACAGTTTTAGAAAATAGTTTAATACTAAAATTGTTTACAAGTGTCACTTTTACTTTTTTATTATCATACCTGTATACAGGGTTGAAACAATTTAAGGGCCCTGGATGGGAACTACCTTAAATCCTTTAGTTAGCTCATTTTACTGAAAGGAAACATTCCTTGAGTTTTTAAAAGAGACAAAACTGCATTTAAAGATCTTCTAAAATTCGCTTTTCTCACCCGGGAATCGAAACAACCTAAAATTTAAAAAATATGCCTTTGCTATTTTATTATACAAAATGATAGGATTATTGTTCAGAATAAAATTTGTCTTATAAACATTTGGTCTTTGAAATAAAAAAAAGTGAAAACTAATATTTATTTTATTTTATCATCAATACGAAGAACACATGAAACATTTATTTAACAAAGACGGATATTAAGAAGAGAAAAGAATCCTGATAAGTTAAAGCAAAACAAAACAAAATTTTAAATTGGAACGAATACTTTTATCGATTTAAATTTTTTTTTAAGTTATCGTTCGAATTTCAAATTAGCAACCTTATACTTCATACGATGTCTTTGGATGTTAGAGAGATAAGAAAATTATAACACGTCATTTACTTTTACAAGTGAACAGTACTAGGTATTGTTAATAAATAACTACCAAATGGTTATCAGACAAATTTTATCCTGAACAATAATCCTACCGATTCGTATAATAAAGTAGCAAGGGTTTATTTTTTTTATTTTTAGTTGGTTCGATTCCCGGGTGGGACAAGCGAATTTTAGAAGATCTTTGATTGCAGTTTTGTTTCTTTAAAAAAATAAAGGTATGTTTCCTTTCAGTACAATAAGCTAACTAAAGGATTTAAGGTAGCTCCCCTCCAGGGCCCTTAAATTTTTTCCAGCCTGTATATTTAATACACCATCCATTTCATGAGATTCAGATGTATTGTGGTTATAAAGTTTGAGTAGCGATTTATTTTTTATTTTTGTCTAATACTATAAAATTACTGCAAAAGCAGATGGGACTGGTAGACAAAGTTTATATCATATGGACTATATGGGACAGATACATAAAGGCATTTAATCATTAATTAATTAATTAATTATAGATATTGCATTATATCCTCCAATATTTATAATGTTATTAATTCCTTTATTTTTAATTTTATTCAAGTGTATTATTTTTTTTTTATTTAAGTAAACCTTACCTTTATTTTTTTTTAATGTAATGAAATATATTTATTTATATAATGTGGTAGGTATACATCAGATACACTTATGACAAGTCTGTTTTAAAGTAATATTATTAAATAATCTATGTTTAATTGTATAACGAGTATATAATAAATAATAATATGGAGAACTACACGAAAAAAAACTTAAATTTCATTAAATAACAAATTTGAATACATTAAAAAAAAAGGATAAATAATAATATTAATATATAAATATAGGTTAACATTGTAACATTCCACATGGTATGCTGTCATTGGGTATCACTAAAATGGACAATTATTATGTACTTATTCATAATAAACATACAGATGATGTATGAACCTTAATACTTAGAAGTTTCGGTAAAGTGGCAACATTCCAAACTGAGACGGAACCAACCACAGGTCGAAGGGTCCACCAAAACTCATGTGCTTAGATGAATAATCAACTTAAAGTAAAGGAAATATTGAATGATTGAACCATTAAGGGTTTCACCTTCTCTTGTAACTCTAAACATCATTGTGACAAAATGTTCATGCTGCTCATTATTTCATTAAGAGGATATACCGTGGCGAAATCAGTGTTTGATGGGCGTGGTTTCGCGCTCGCCGCGAGCAGAGAATATAAAGTATTACAGCGAGTCAGCGCGACAAACCGCAGCTGCAGGAGTATTGCCGTTGCAATATTCCACAATTTCCACATAACATACTAAATAACTAATCAATTCAAAAATAAATATTATATTATTAAATACAAATAAATTTAATTATCATACAGATACAGTTATCGAGTTTTCACTGTATTTTGAAATTTTAGAACAGAAGCAGTGGAGTCGCTATTATGGTTTTATTTTCAAAAATATTTACCACAAAAAAATAAGTTTTCGTGATGATAAGCTAATCGTTGGTATAGGAGCCCAGAGAATTTTTTACACGTCATTTTCAGGATAAATTGTAAAAAGAAAAGGACAATGGTTCTTTTAAAATATTTTAATCAGAAGAATTCAAAATCAACCACGTGGTTTACAATCTCCTCATTATTTTCTACTACTACGGCCTTTGGTCGCGAGTTTGTCTCTGGATAATTATTTCTTGGAGGGGCTTTCGGACACATGTTTTCTTTATCCTGTTCTTTCACATATTCTGGATCACGAATTTGTAAATTTAGTCTGTGTCTGGGATCAACCACTTCTGGTAAAAGACAATCATTGAAAAACGAAAGCAAATGTGGCTCCATTCTTTCATGCCAAAATAATAATTGGTCATGCTTTAGTATAATTTCGGTTTTTATCTGATTATTTCCGTACCATACGGCCAATGCACATTTTCCTTTTTGACAAATATATAATTGGCCTTGAGCTTGAATAAACCAATCAGATTTTTGGTTTACTTCTATATGTCCAGTTTTCTTATTTTTACGCCAAGAATGCATCTTTATGAATTCATTTGAATACATTCTGTAACAAAAGTGAATATTGTAAACAAAAAGCTAAAAATATATTTACTTTTAAATATTTTGTCTTTATTTATTCATAAACTCACGAAACTCACAATCTTCGATGCCTATTTCGTATGGATGTTCTTGTTCATCATCATGAGTATGATCTTCTTAATGTCTGCGCTTCTTAGTCACATCCTTAGGTCTAGAATAAAAAGACAATATTATACGAATGTGACAGTGGAATACACGTAAGCAGACACAACCGGTATTTGCCGTATGGGCAGAGTTTGCTGGGTAGCTGGGATGCAGAGTTTATTCAAACAAAAGATTATCACATTTCACACAATTCACAGTTACATTTTCAACATTGTTGATAAAAGACTAAAAAATGACATATACATATATGTGTATATATATATATATATATATATATATATATATATATATATATATATATATATTATTTCATTACCCCAATTCCAAGGTTTAAAATTATATTGAAAAGAGGCAAATTTGGGATAGTACCCCCTTAATAGAAATATATTAGTACTTAGTATTAAAATTATTTATAAACAGAATATTTTACTTTTTTACTTTGATATTATATTACTTTGACATTTTGATACATGTGATGCTAGATTATTATTGTTTAGATTAAATTTTTTGACATCTGTATTGAATTTATTTACTTTTTAAATTATTTATCCTCTTTTACTTTTTATTGTTTTAGATTGCAATTGTTTGTGTTAACTACATTGAGAAGTGTAACTGGCGGTTATAAATAAATATAGGCTCGTCTCTTACAAGAGTATACGAACAAAGGTACCTTCATTTTTTTTTCCAGAATAGCTCTTGTTATTGTTATTAATCTCACGAAATTTCAGTTACCGGAAATCGATAGTTTCCTCAAAAAAAATGTTCAAGTTTCGTAAAATAACCTCAAAAATTGTCTTAAGGTGCAATTTTAATTGATTTTATGACTTGATATTTTTTTTTTGGTTGTGTTCCGAAACTGCTGTGAGTTATGCATTAAAATTGACGTAATTTAATTTTTTTGTTGTTATAGTATAAAACCAATGCAGGCATTTTTTTTTCTTTGTGATTTCATTCAAAGTTTATAAAGTTTATGCATGTCTTTTATTTAGCTTACCTAATAGGTTGCCTTTTTGTTGTATTTATGCTGATTAGTGATTTAATAGAAAAAATAGGTTGAATCTGTTGCAAAACCGAATCAGAGCACCTGACTCTATGCAAAAAATAGGTTGAATCTGTTCCAAAACAGAATCAGAGCACCCTGAATCTATACAGTCTTGTGGGTACTACCCCTAGAGTGTATATAAAAAGCCGTAGGCGTGGAGGAAGGGCAGCCCTCGCCTGCCGTGACAAAGCATAGGCACCCGTGCGAGCCGTAGAGGCTGAGGCTGGTCGCCGAAGGCGACCAACAAGCCGAAGCTCCGAAGGTGAGCATGGGTGACTGTGCTTTATTACGGAAGGGCGAAGGGGCTGCACTTTCCGCAACGCCCAAGCAATTGCAAAAGTAATTTTGGGTCTTTAAAGTTAAAGAGACAAAAAAGTGAGGTTTTGTTTTGATTTATTTTTTTTAAACTATTTTCATTTCCCCCCCCCCTCCCACTATACGTACACTTAATATTCGAGTTATTTTATTCTACCTTAAATAACCTAGAAATTTTTAATTTTGAAAAAAAAAATTAAAAAAAAACTATTGATTTCCGGTACCCCCCCCCCCCCCTCCCCCTCTAAACATATACATAGCTACATATACTTATATAAGAGTCCTTCCTAAACATATCTTATGTCTCATGTCTTATACCATCACCGGGTCCCTGAAAAACATAACCCTCCCTCGGGCGGGCGGTCGGATAAATGACGAATTCAAGTAAAGAAATAAACTTTTTGTTTGAAACAAATTTTTGGTTACAAAATGCTCACCTTTCTTGATTTTGCTCGAAGTCGTAGATGCATAACATGCCAGACGAGCTATTTTTGTCTGGAGATAGTAGTAGTAACTCCTGTCCTATAATTTTACAAGAATAATCTGTCCCTGAGTCTGATATTAATACATCATCAACTGATAAAGATCGATTAGACCTATAAAAATATAAAGAAAATATGACAATGATAATGGTGAAAAAATAGATTTGGTATAATGAAATATATATGATGCTTCATTTAAAAAAATTTAAATATTGGACATATTTCAATTTTTTATACTAGGTACGTAATATATATTTGTAGCTATTTTATCCAAATTTGTTTTGAGAAGAAAGAAAAAATAACAAATTACTACACTTAAATATTTCTAACATCATATTTTACTTAAAATTATAATATACATAACATTTTGAAACCCTTACCCTCTTTTTGGAATCGACTGGGTGTTTAAAATTCTCTGCTCGTTTAAATTAAATATCATCAATGACGACTCCATGACTTTGCTTTGTTCTGTTGCTCCCGAACCACTTGCACTGTCATTGAACGTCTGTGCTGATGGGTTTATATCATCTATCTTATTTTCATGGTTATGTAAACATCTTTTAGCCCTGAAAAATATCACATAATATATAAGTAAAGCGTTTTACAGATACTACACTAGATTCCAGAAAAGTCCGTCCTTGCAAGTTGACATGTAACAAATAAAAATCATATGTAGGTACTTACATGATTTTTGCGACCATGTCGTGACCTCTAGCTTGCATGTACTTCTTATATTTTTTTTACGTATGATTGTTCTGTTTTTATTTATTCCCCATTTTGGGGTATTGTTTTACGACTACGATTTATATCAGTAAACAACAATCAGTTTTAACCCTAAAACGAATCTTAACGAGATAAAAACTATAATGCAATAATGAATATTAACTTAGCAATAGAATATGATTGATAACAAACTTAAAATTTGTGGAAACGGGGAAAAATAAAGAGGATCAAACGCAGCACAGGTCCTTCTCACGGTAGAGCTCAGCGAGCACTAAAGAAAGTGAACGAGTGTGACAGCACTATAGCCTGAACGTACAGAGCAGCAGTAGCACACGCGATAACAATAGTGCGCGCAAATCTCGACCTTACCGTCACTTGACGCGCAATTCATGTAAAAAATCGTAAAAAAATAACTAGAGTACCCAACTGAAAAATGATAACAGATAATTTAAAATAAAACGTTTCACATTCAGAGAAAAATCGTGGTTAGGATACGTTGAACCATTGAGGAGTAAAATTAAAAAAAAGGAAATATAAGACGTTACTTTGGAATTATTTTCTATCGAGAAAATGTTATCCAATTGCGTTTTCCATAACACATAATTTGAAGAATATGCCCAAGATTCATATAGTCTGAAACCAGATCTTTATATATTGTAGTTGTGTCATAAAATGAAATGAAAAACCCACTCCGATGTCGGTATATCCCCTTAAGATCTTAAAAAGCATAGTATTGTTGTGTAGCAGACAATATGGCGGCTGGAATTCGAATGTTCTTGAAAGATTCAAAAATTATCAGAACTACACGTGGCGTGTTCAAACCGCGGTGGAGAAATCGGATTTGTAGGCGCGAAAACAAATTGTAACTAAAATTGAACCTTGGGTTAAGGGGGAAAGAGGCTAAAATATATTCAGCAATTGATGATAGAAGAACTGGTTAAAACAAGTTTGTTGTAGGAAGGCAGTGAGATGGTTAGTGTGACGTAATATCGTACGATTTGGAGCGGCGACGGCTAGCCAATAGAAAGACATCTAGAAAGGTTGCGTGGGCGTCGAACAGGAGTAGGAGAGAAGGTTTTATAAGGCCATTGCGCGCGCTTTTGCGGGAGGAATTAGCAGATTCTTCTTGGGCAATGCAGACGTATTTGCCAAAGGTATTTTTTTTTTAAAGCGGCAGGCACTCGTTTAGCCTAAATGTTTAATTTTCGGTTTTGATGTACAAATTTAGAGTCACGGGCGCATAATCAATAGTTTATTAGATATTCAAAGTGGGCTTGTCTTATGATTTCCTAAGAATTCTGGGCTACCTTATGTAGGTATTGCCGGATGTTTTGGTCGCGAAGGCTTGAAACTGATGATCGCTTCGGCGTGAGGTTTGGCTGGCCAGGGGAAGTTGTGAGGCAAGTTTCTTTTTGAATCGCGATTTGTTGATAAAGTATTAAAGTCGTACCGTAGCTTTCAGTAAATTAAATATAGGATCCGTAGCTAGTTTGGGGTTGCTGGGGTGGGTAGCTTGGGTGTTTCTCGAGCTGGTATGGCGAGGAATTACCTTGAAATTGTATAGGACAAATAATGTAGGGTATCGCCGGGAGTGTTTTTCCGATTTCAGTGATTCCCTCTCTCGGGCGAGGTCCGCTAGATGCGCCTTAATTGTACCTGTTGAGACTGGCTTGTACACGAGAGAAAATCTTTCCTCCTGCATTGCACTTGGCAGGGTACCTTATTTTCCTTCCTATCCGCTTGTGGTTGTAGGTTCTTTGGCCACAAGTATCCTTGTTATCTATATATGTACATATTGCACCCATATAGGGATAGGCTAGGGAGTAATAGGTTTTTAGGCACATTTAGAGGACTAACTCACCTCGCTTCATCAAATATTAGCTAGGATAGGCCAGAACTCATTGCACCCCGAGTCTGTTGACATACGCAATTAAATGTAAATGTGAGGAATTTCCTCTAGTTTTGAAATATTCACACACCCAACAGCTTAGGGATATTTGTTTTAGGACATGATAGGCAGGTAAAAACATAGGTAGGTAATCCATTATTGGTATTTTTCAGTTTCAAGGTTATACTTACTAATAAGTAAGTATTATCATGCTTCGATGTAGGGTGGTAATTTATTTACGGGATAGAAAAGAACGCGGGAAAGCGCGAGAAGTTGAGTGGGTAGGACAGAACTCCAGAAGGTTCCAATATTGTTGCTTGTAACATTTTGTGTTAGAGAAGTAGGTAGGAAAATGGTTGAGCAGTCAGGTTACTAGAAATATTGAAAATTCTAGATTATTATTTAGGTTTGTGACCGAGAGAATCTGGAATTGATCAGAAACAATCTCTTGACTATAGGTTTGTGAAGTGAAGTGTTACTTCTTAGAAAACTAAGTTTGACCTTTATGTAGGGAAGGTGACGTGTTTGAAGTGAGTGCTTTTGTTGTGAAAATCTGAGTAAAATCTTATGTGGGTTTGCAAATAGAATGAATAATTTGGAAGTAATATTCTCTCAATAAAAATCAGAGATATTTCCATATAATATTACTAAGAAAGTGTTTCAAATTCTGTAATAATTGTTTGATCAATTTTGCAGTAACCTTTCATAAAAATGGTTTATTTTGGTAAAGTCTTGCATCCAGTGAAATTATCTAGTATTGAATTTGCAACTAGAAAGAATAGTTTCGGGTCCATAGTTGCTCATTTATCAATTAGGGCAGACTTCAAGTTCATATTTTAATCCATTTAGAGTGGTTTCCATGATAAAGTGTTCAATGAGAAAAATCACATGATCAGCCTTAAATAAAGTTGGTGATTTTGATATCGAAATTGTGAATTTCATAGATTCAGATAAAGCATTTTATTTTAAAATAAATAAAGCTTCAGTACATATGTACATAGCTTAGTTTAAATAATTTTGGAATCATAAAATTTCCCTATAAATAGGAAAGATTTCAATTATATAAATATATTGGAAAAAGGTTTGGTTATTGCGAGTTTGCAACTTTTTGGAGAAGGAATGTTTTCGATTTATAAATTACTTTACCTGAAAATAAAGGTATATTAGTAAAAATGAATTTATATTCGCCAGGAGACTAGAATATAGCTCCTCTGTAGTCAAGCATAGCAGTACTACTATAGTCAACCTTATACTGAGATGGTTAAGGCGTCTATACTTCGTCAGGTGTGTGTAGATTCATTTATTTGTTCGTCATATAGTAAAATCATAGATGGCCGAGAGATAGCCTTAATAATGTTGAAAATTATTCCAAATCCAGGAAGTATGTAGATCGTATAGCTTTATTGCTGAAGTTTGTTTCTAAAAATAAAGGACATCTTCAAGCTTTTATAAATTTTAAGACAAGTAGAACAAGTCTTGGTTCAACAGAAATAGTCCAGAATTTGGTCTAGTTGAGTACTTACTTAACCCATACTAAGGATCTGGGTCAGATAAATAGCGAGAAGCTACCTCTTTGGTAAAAATGTCATACAAAATTATAAGACTTATCTACTTCTTTTTTGCACAATTGAACAAATACAATGTTCATGTTGTTATTTTAGTCAATATATTATCCGGCACAGACATAGCCTTAAATATTATTGTAGATCCAAAATCATGGAAACCATTTTTATATCTGAGTTTATTTGAGAGATTGTTAGAAATTGGATAAAATTCTAATGTAGATATTGGTACTTATCTGACTTGTCTTAAATATAACAAAGACGATTGTATTACAGAAGTTTTTACAATTTTAACTAGATAGAAGTTCTCTATTGAATAGTAAACAGAATGACTGTACGCTGAATATGAAAGTCTAAGTTTTACTTGATAGTTTTGTCATATTGACCTAGCAACTTGAGTACTACAAGCAATATCTAAGAAAATAATTTTATCTGAAACAGCTAGTCACTACTTGAGTAGATTTGTTAAGAGGCTGAATCATTGAATAGGACATGGTGCAACATGAGTGATTTCTAAGTTTAGGGACGCTCTGGATTTCTTGTTGGTTCTTTACCAGAGTTGTGTAGTCAGGGAACCAACATAGGCGCGTAAATTTAAAAATAAATAAATAAATCTTAAATTTAGAATTCAAAAAAAAGTATACACTAAAAAAAGTCAAGGGGGTATTCCACATCCAAGGGAAGGTACTTCTGAGAAGTTGCTGATATGGCTTACTTTGAATCTCTATTTTATGAAAAGATAATTACAGATGTAAGAATTTTACTTACTGTCCTATGGCTTACTTGAAGATTGCCGACTAAATAAGTTATTTTTCGTATAGAAATATCTAACGAATAATAGGTTTTACGACATTCATAAAGGTCAGCTGTTAAAATATTATTCAGCTTTGATCATCAATAAATTATTAAATTTCAAACTCAGAAATACCTCATCTCATCCATCCCCAATTATTGGTAGTGGTTATAAAAAAAAATATATATATTTTGTTCTTAACGTGGTCAAACAGAGTATTTACAGAACTTGGTGTGAAGTATCGTTTCAAGTAGCGGGTTAGTTAAACGTAGTAAATTCACGGTTGTATAGCCTCTTAAGAATCTGACTGGCGCAGAATTGCTACAGAGATTTGATTCACCTTTTATTATTTGTAATATTGATGAATTTCAATTTCTATCTAAACCTACGAATTTGGTTTTAATTATTTTATGTCCAATTTACTTAGCACGTGAAAGATTTAGGTTATTATTTAAGGCGCGACGTAAGGTTCTAATCCGACGATCACACTTTGGCCATATATCCGTTGAAATCATTTCTATTGAGCACCAAGCGTTAAGCTATGTAGGTTGTAAGTGGGTTGTTTTTGGCAGGATTCGACGGAGTTCAGTTTGAGTAATGGCGTAGTGGTTGTTTTGGTTAAGTTGATAGATTTTAGTACAGACGGAACTCTATGTTCTTTTCATTCAATTACCGCCTTTGAAAATTTTAGTCGGAATAGACCTCTTCACTGTTTGAAACATATTCCTTTTCTGAGTATTTAGTTAAATCGTTCATGGTAATATTATAAGGTTGAGAGATCTAACAATTAACATTTTTAGTTTGCTATTTACTTAAAAGTTTCTTTTGATTTTTGGTTTCAACATATATATTAACGTAGACTTGGTCCATCGCTATTCATGCTAAAAGAACCAGGATTACTACACACAACGTAACTCACGGGTCCTAACCGAAGACTAGACGATCACATCATGGCCTACACTAACTTAGAACTCTTCATATCAATTTATATATTTTATTTATCTGGTTTTGTTTTCGAATATAGTAGTTTGGGGGAGTTAGGCAGACTCAGGCAGATTTATTTAGGGTTAAGTTAATTTTAGTTAGGTAGGGATATGTTAGGTCAGTATTAATAGTAATAGTAAATAGATAGTAGATAGGTAGGTAGTGAGAGAGTAGGGTGCATAGGGTATTATATATATATAGGGTGTATATAGGGTATTATATAGGCTATAGTATAGTATATATATCTATTTATTTATGTATGTATGTCGAGAGTGTTTCAACATAATGCAATACGTATAATAAATAAATGCCTAATTTGTTAAGTAGATACTGAGATTATCCCCTACGTGTTTTTGTAACTAAGACTATTTATTAATTTAATGTATATTATTTTGTACAAACTATATTTAAAAGAAATATAAAAAGTAATATTCTTTTTTGATACCCAAAACACATTTTTCTTTTTAAACTGTTTTGCAGATTTAGCATCAGGCAGCAGCGTTGACTGGGTTAAAGAAGAGCTGAAAATTCCACTAGTCTACGCCTATGAGCTCCGAGACCAAGGGGAATACGGGTTCCTACTGCCCACAGACCAGATTTTACCTAATAACCAGGAGGCCATGGATTCAGTCATTGACCTTATCCATCAGGGGAAAAGATTCGGTCTGTTGAGTGGTGCGAGCGCCTTGCAAGTGCCTGGGCTGTTTTTAATGATGTCTGTGTTTTTTGGTTTGATGTTTTAAAATGTGTTGTAAAAATATTCATTTGAAATACATGCAGATATTTGCGTATAAATAACAAATAATACTTGTTTTGACTAAATATTTATCCTTATAAATTATCAATAAAATCTTCTTAGATATTTTTTTAAGTGAAGGCGCAAAATAAATAGAAAGCTACATTATACATTTTTATTTTGGACACGCACGAAGCCGGCCGAGTCTGCCTAGTTCAAACAACCGAAATACCAAAACAATTTGTAAATCATAGATATTCTTAAGATAGTGTGTGTTTATTCCGATTGGATAATAGGTTCCCAAATATATATTTTCACAGGACACTGATTTAAAGACGATCAATAAGCAATTTAAAGGAGACGGTTAGTTCCCCATAAGCAAAATGCCTTAAGAGAGTACACAAATATATTGTGGTCAATGATAAAGAACAAATTCAAAATAACACAGTTTGACACCATCTATTAATAACTTTTTATGATAAATCGTTTTATTTTGAGATTATTTTCATATGGCATTACGAAAATAAACTTAAGGGCGTTCGAAACGTTCATAGTTGTAACAATGTTTCACGATGATTCTGATATATTTAAAAGGGTCATGGAGTGTGGAGTAACAGGGACGCTAAAACTTTTACGTATCACCTTAACTGACCAAGAAGGCACAAGTCGAGCTTTCGATGATATAATGACTCATAAATAATCATCAGGACTTCACGGGAGGACAAGTGCGCGCGGGTGTCATTCGTATACTTTGTACAGACAGCAAGTGCGCGCGGGTGTCATTCGTATACTTTGTACAGACAGCAAATGCGCGCGGGTGTCATTCGTATACTTTGTACAGACAGCAAATGCGCGCGGGTGTCATTCGTATACTTTGTACAGACAACAAATGCGCGCGGGTGTCATTCGTATACTTTGTACAGACAGCAAGTGCGCGCGGGTGTCATTCGTATACTTTGTACAGACAGCAAATGCGCGCGGGTGTCATTCGTATACTTTGTACAGACAGCAAATGCGCGCGGGTGTCATTCGTATACTTTGTACAGACAGCAAATGCGCGCGGG
Organism: Ypsolopha sequella; assembly: GCA_934047225.1. Taxonomy (NCBI): domain Eukaryota; kingdom Metazoa; phylum Arthropoda; class Insecta; order Lepidoptera; family Ypsolophidae; genus Ypsolopha; species Ypsolopha sequella. The sequence continues at coordinate 21,474,363 of OW203991.1, forward strand.
TGTCATTCGTATACTTTGTACAGACAGCAAAGGAAAGTAACCAGACCCAGCGCAACACTTGATCCTAAGACCCACATGTGAGTGATAGATGATACAAAAAAAATACTTAACGGGACACCTGACGCTAGATCACCAATGACACCAGGTTTTCAAGGGTTCATTGGAAGAAACTAGGTCTCTCCTCATATTGAAGAAAATATATTTGATTTACCGATATTTTATCTAAGGATTCCACCTATAAACAATGTTTTAAGATTTATAATTTTGTCAAAAAAAAAATGTTTTCCACTCTCGTTCTTTTGGTTTTCAAACGTTCGTTTCAAAAACGCGGTTTAGAGATCAACTTGTTTTTTTTTTATAAAAAAGGCAATAGAAATATGGAGTGATGTTACCTAAATCCAATATATTTTTCCCTACAAAATATTTCAGTATTGGCTAAAAACACACCAATTTGTTGTTTCGCTGCGTGATCACTAGTATTACGCGTCCAAGAACAAGAGGCCAAAAAGCCAACATATAATCGCCTCTATGAAAAGTAAATAAGGTTTTTGCCGTTAGACTTATTGTGCTGGACGAGTAAAAAAAAATAGTTGCTAGGGTATGCCATCCTGTTAATAAACAGTGCATGTGTGTGTGTATAGATAGACCAAGTATTTCAAATCTCATCTATTGTTCACCTGTGGGTCTTAGGATCAAACTGTTTGCGCTGGGCCTGGTTATTTATCTCCTTTGCCTTCTGTACTTTCTTTGAATCAAAGAAGACAAACACAGTGCCTACCTATCTACCTCTCACAGTTTCTATGCAGCTCTGTAATGCTTCCTTAGCCTAAAGTGTAGCTGATAAGCCACAGGATGCTGGTTAAGTAAATACGGACCTACTTTTGCGATTAAAACTTCGTGAGTTTCTGTGCAGGTAAAAGTGTAGCAACGAGTAACATGCATGAGGAAAACGCATGTTTCTAATACACTTAAATAAATATCCCGGTTCAGAGCTCCTCACATGCAGATTTACTTTTCTTTCTGAGTTTCTATACTGCCATGATATAATGTTAATTTATATCTCCTCGCGATGGATAAATCGCCAAGTGTTCAAACATAGAAATTTATTTCTGTCATAGTTAAATAAACTTAAGTAGTTAAATAAAAAACGTGTGTGAAATCTAAACGGTCAATATAACACTATTACAAGAAGTAGTTTACAACATTCATCGACGAATTATTAGAAAATGAGTTACATCGAAACACTTGAAGTTAAAAATAGCAACATAGGAACAGTGTCACGTACCACATGAAGTTAAAACAATTTGAATTCGAATTTGTTTGCAAGCAGATGATAACGGCAAAAAACAAACATAATGAACGATTTGATTATTTTGATATAATTTTGTTAGACAGACTACCTAGTCTAAGGATTAACAATCGACCAATAACTGTAAAGCCAATTCTCAAGACTTTAATTTTAGTTTTAGTGCTGTCAAAGCTTAAAATTTTCCAAAGAAATTAAGATTCTAATCCTAAGTTTTGAGGACTATTTTGTATCGAAGAAAATTTAGTTTTGACAGAACTAAAACTAAAATTAAAGCCTTCAGAATCGTCTTTAATGACTGATTTTGCTAAAATTTGACAGTTGAGTGCAAAAAGTGTATAAATTTCGTCGTATAATGGCGTAAACAGCTTTTTCGTTAAAAACTAAATTATGTTGTTTACACAGTCCCATTACGCGGTCGATGAAATGAAATTAAATATATTTATTTATGTAATGTAGGTATAACAAATACACTTATTACAGATCTGTTTTTATGTGATATAAGTAATTAAAAAATCTATGTGTATAGGTAATAGTTTTATATTAGTTTTATATCATAAATAATAATATGGGGAAATATGTAGGGAAATAATAAAGGGTTGGTTTATTTAAATTTTATAAAAAAATACACTTAAATAAAATGAAAATATAGAAATAAGGAAAAAATTATACTGTAAATATATATGCAATACATATAATAAATATATGCCTAACTCCGCCTATTCGATTAGTCTTGCTAACAAGGGCAGTCTTTTTTTCATAATATTAGTTACAACTAAAAAGTAAGCCTATAGTTTAATTGAATAAAGAGATAAAAAATAACATCGTAAGAAATGATTTTGCCTTTTCATGACATGCGGCAACAAAAATAATATATTGGTGATAAAGTATTGTACTGCTAGTGATCTTTGCCCCCTGGTTCTATTGAAGGCGACTGCTGTGAAACACCATGTGAAAATTTCACCGGAGGCTATTAGGGTATATGAGGGTGGTCAGCGACAAAATAATGGTGTTATGCAAGATTGAGGATGCATTTTATTGGCATTTACTTTTCTTTTTAGACAACGTTTTGCGGCTTAAGATTTAAATACTTATATATATTATATATAAATAATTAATATTATATAATGTTCTTATTTATTCTTCTGACATATTTTGTGTTTTGTTGATTGCGTTGAAATGTTAGTGCAGAATTAAAGATTCGTCATGTACATATATTTTATTCCAAAAGCTGTGAAACAGTCTCCTGAAACTTATTAGGAGTTCAAATCTTAAAATTAACCGCTTAAGACAACTGTAATTTCCAAATTTCTAAAATGACTAAAATGCAAAGGCAAAATTGTTTTTATTTTTTATCCAAAGCAATAAAAAAATATTTAATTACTTTAAAAAATATTGAAATATTTACATTTTTTTTTGTCATTTTGTATTTGTTTAATTTTAAAAAAATGTTAAAAAATTGCTAATAAGAGCCATTTAACGCGCGTGGAATCGTACCGAGTCTATGAGTATTGCAAGTGAATTTTAAATTTATCGAAATTAAACCATTTAATTTAAATTTGTTCTTTTGTTATACTACCTATGTACTAATTATACTGTCATCGCAAAGTTTCCATTGGTTTCTATAAATAATTACTAAAATTCTAATATTTTAAAATTCTAAATAACAGACACCATTGGAAACTTTGCGATGACAGTATAAATAATACAAGGGTATTTAACGCTAGTAGTATACTAATAGAGCAAATAATATGGTGGGTTTTAAAGAAGGGTTATCTACTCCTTTTCTTTGGATTGTTCTTTTCACGTTTCATTGTAATATTAAATAATTAAACACAAATTCACAATTTATAAATCTTTCATAGAGATTGATGCGGATTGATTCTGAAATTTGGTTATATAATACTAAGTAATTACGTATAATTTCATAATTACTTAGTAGGTATTCCATAAAAGTATACATCATACTATTATTTCAAGACATTAAAGCCGATTCTGAAGGCTTTAACGTAAGTTTTAGTGCTGTCAAAACTAAATTTCCTTAAATGAAAAATAGTCCTTACGTGTTAAGAACAGAAGCTAAATTACTTTGGAATAATTTACATTTTGACAGCACTAAAACTAAAATTAAAGCCTTCAGAATCGGCTTTAATATCAGCTTATTACGGGCTCAGCATTTAATCATAGTAAATCGTTTTAGTATGGTTTAACTGAGTCAGTTCCTGAGGTTGCTGCGTGATGACGTGACGTGAATTGACTCGAGACTTAGAGAGAGATAGACGCGATGTCACCGCTCCCGCACCGTTCTCTACCACAAGAATCAACTCTACAACGACGCCTGAAAAACGTATTTTTGAGTAAAACTTGTTGGTTCCGTCTTGAATACCGAATCACAACATCGCGAGTCAAAGGCGCGCAATATCGCGATCACAGCACAGCTCTTTGAGCGCCCACCTACACTCTACAGCCAGCGTCATATGAATCTGTACCGGCTACATAATTTACATGTATATGGTTAAAGATGGTAAGACGATGGTATTGGTAATAAGTGTTGAGAAAAATGTGGCAGATTGTGCTTTGATGACATTATCAGCTAGTTAATAAAATCGTTTCAAGTATTTATTGACACGTTGAAGGACAGAGATTGTCTTCATACAAGTTGTGTTGTGACACATGGTAGTAGAAAGGAAGGCAAAATGGGAAACGGACATTTAGGCACATTGGATTGACAGTAGATCTCGTTTGAATGTTCACTTTGTGACACGATAAACAACACTTGTACTGGTTTGTAGAGAAATCTCAAAGCTGCTAGCCGTTCTGGTACAATTCTACAGGGAATCGATGACGCCATACGGCGTCGTGTTCAAACTGGTAATAGTACGCTGTACGACGCTGTCCAGTGTCTCTGTCCTTCAACGTGTTAACATTTAGGAATAAAGTTACATTCTTAGCATTTAATGACAGTCTGACTTTCTAAAATGACCCTTAGATATAATCTAAATGTATATACTAGTCATAAAATCTAGTCATTGTTGCGTCTAGCATTATCGAATCAAAGGAATGTCAGTCAAAAGCGCGCATAATGGCGCTCAGTGCCACAGAAATCAGTTTAGGTGTGTGTGGTAAGAGGTGGTAAAAGAGAAATTGCTGTATGGTGACAAGAAAAGTAAAATAAAAAATTAATTATCCTTTGACGACAATAAAGCCGAAAAGCCGATTCTGAAGGCTTTAATTCTAGTTTTAGTGCTGTCAAAACTTAAAATTTCCAAAGTAATTTAGCTTCTAATCCTAACACTTAAGGACTAGTTTGCAATGAAGAATATTTAGTTTTGACAGCACTAAAACTAAAATTAAAGCCTTCGGAATCGGCTTTATTATCAGCTTGATGACACGCATTTGTTACAATTGTACTTGTTTGTTTTATCTACCATATTACAAATCACAGCACCGCGACTCAATTATCGCGTTCAGGCCCGGTAGAATAGTGTTTATCGCGCGCGACGCGGCTTAGTTGAATCACAAGTGCGAGGAGCGTGACATACTGTTTAATCCAATAGTTCTGTCGTTTAATCGCAAAAAGATCGTGTCACGCTTCTCGCACTTGTGATTCAACTAAGTAGCGATGGCGTCGCGCGATGCTACGAGTGCAGATCACAGCTCTGGGCGCTTACTCACCTAAGGTCTTCATACTGGAGACTCGGTTAGTAATCAGGAACAAGTTTGAATGAACTTTTTTTTGGAAACCATAAAAAAAAACATTGTTCCTATTCGAACTGGAGTAGTTCAAATACAAATCCTAGCATAGGCAGTATAGAAGAAAAACATATTTTTTTTTAAATATATACTTAACTGGTCCTTGAACATTGTTCCTGATCACAAACCGAGTCTCCAGTATGAATGCAGGCGGTTGATTAAATTTCACCATATATGTATATAAGCTGAAGTTAATTTAAATTGCCAAATTCATAATGGCGGCTTAGGAAGTGATGATTATCATGGATCGATTACACTTTTTACAAAATTCGCTAAATATAATGTTTACCTCCCATAGTAAGATGTTTATAGGGTTTGCCTTTGTAGAGAATACGAAAAAATCATTTATAAATTTCACAAAAAGGATCATTGAATCTTGTTGGGCACTTACCGAGTTTTCAGTATGAATTTGGCTGCATAAATTTATATCACCTTGTATATGTGGTATTTTATAGCGATTTCTTCCAACCTTTGGGTGAACAAATCTTTGGAAATGAATTGCTGGTTCCTTCCAGCACATCAATGCACGGAATCGCGACTCGCGGCTGCTGAAAGAGATCGCGACTCATAAGTGCACGGTATCGCGAACAATCGCGATCACAGCAGCTCCTTGAGTGCTCGCCTGCGGCTAGCAACATATTATGGATCTTTACCGTCTATATGATGTATGTTTAAGACCGGGGTTCTTATACTTTTGGTAGTCACGGACCCCTTGCAAAATTTCAAAAACTGATGGACCCCTTGCAAACTTACTTACAGAGAAAGTAATCACTACTTATTAACAAATAAAAAATAAATTAAGTAATGATGTTTTAAACTTACATTCCCATTGAATCGACCACGAACAATCACGAAAAGCAATATTTACTTCCACTTGTCACCGAAAAGTAACAAAGGTTTTGTTTGTGAAGTTTTTTGTATTGCGTATGTTATATAGCCTAATGTTCATATTGATGAAACAGAAACAGAATCTTCAAAAGTTATTCCAATATTGAGAAATAAAACCAAAAATTAATTGATTCTCGCAAGCAAGTCATTGATGCAAGCATGATTTATCCTCTTAAATAGTAAGAGGTGGTAAAAGTAAAGTCGCTTTGGGAAGAGGGGATTAGGAAAGTTCTCAAAGATGCAATCAGTTTCAAAAATTTATTGAAGATGACGTTTCTTACTTAAGCAAATTTGCCATAAAATAATGGTATACGAGGGGCATGCCAAAAGAAATTAGATACTCGAAAATTATAAAATTTATTCTTTATTACAAGTATCGATCTTTTCGAAGTATTCACCCTGAGCACGTATACACTTTTCCATACGTCTGAACTAATTGGAAAATACCAATGACCACTCTTCTTTAGACACCTCAGAAATCTCGAAAATATAGGCAGCCAGTGCATCTTCTTTGCTTTCAAACTTCTTCCCCTTTATTTTTTTTTTCATTTTTGGAAACAGGTAAAATCACAAAGTGCTAGATCAGGGAAATTTGGTGAGTGAGGGAGGATTGACGCATTTTTTGAGTCGAAAAAATCAAGTGTTTTGGCAGACGTGTGCGACGCCGCATTGTCGTGGTGCCCGAGAAGGCGTCGGATTCCTGACTTCGGTCGCTTGTCACACCAAGCTGATATTACTGTTGGAGCACAAACTGTCACATACCATTCGGAGTTCATCGTTCTTTGATTTTCTAGCACTACAGTAGCAATATGATCCGTTTTGCTGAAAAACGAGGCGACCATTTGTTTCTGTGTGCTTCGTGCACGGCGACATTTCGTTGGAGTTGGCTCATATTTAAAGCACCATACAGTCGAATGTCACTTTGTTTCGGGATCATAGTCATAAAGCCATGTTTCATCACAAGTCAGTATATCATACACATTTTTTTTCTCGCCACCGTCGAATTTATCTATCATGAACAGGCACCAATCCAACCGACGGTCTTTCTGTTCATCGGTAAGTTTGTGCGGCACCCATCTCAAACAACATTTACGGAGAGAAAGGTGGTCGTGAATTATGGTTTGCATTGCTGCTGATCCAATTCCCTGTTCTCGCTCCAGCTCTACATACATAATTCGTTGGTTTTCGCGAATAAGTATTCGACTGCACGAACGTTTTCTTCTGTGACCGCGGTTGGCAGCCGAACTGTCTTCTCTTCATCTTTGAGACATCCCCGTCCTCTTTTAAATTCAGCGAACCAATTAAATACTGTTGTTCGCGAGCAACCAGACTCACCAGAAGTAGTAGCCAAAAGTTCAAAACATTCTTGAGGCTTCAAACTTTTTTATAGTCATAATAAATCATAGCACAACAATCACTTCGACTGAGCTCCATTGCTGCAAGCGAATTCCCGCCAGATTCTCGGAAAAATGATGCTCATCCAAATAAAAAAAAAAGAAATGATGTGCGTTCTATTTTCAGATATATCAACAAACAACCAGCCTATAAGATGATGTATAACTTGCCAGTGTCAATCAAAGGAGTAAAGAGTATCTAACTTCTTTTGGCATGCCCCTCGTACATAAGTATATTAAAATAAATACCGTATAAAATTATACAAAGTGGAAATGCAGCCATTGTTTTGGGTCTGCTGCACGACAGCTATGATTATTTTATCTTATTTAAGTATATATTTGTATTTTTATTTTTTTATTATTTTATTTTTACGATGTTTTCCTTCACCGCTCTGCTAGTGGTAAGTATATTAATTCCGAAAAATCCATTGGTGAATGCCCGGCCGGGGATCGAACCCAGATCTCAAGATTGAGAGGACAGCATTCTACCCCTAAGCTACTGCCGCTACATTCAATAACTTACATTAAAATTACCTATAAAAATTATCAATACATAATATTATAAATAAACATACACAATTATAATATTAGATATTTGAACTCTTATTTGACAGGTATTCTGAGGAGAAAAATAGTTTAACCTTAATTTTAAATGACTTTATATTTTTCTTCAGCCAACTGAATATTTAAGAACAGTTGTTTATATTATCAGTTTGCCTTTTAACTCGCTACTCTTGCTCATTATATAAATAAAAATATTTGTAATAATAAAATTATATCTCAAACTTAAAATAATTGTTCGGCTAAAAGTACTAAGTACTAAAATAACGCAAAATATACCTTTCGTTCGTTCCAAACTTTCGGACTTTAACACCTTTAAAACTAAACTAAAAATGCAATACTTTAGTGAACTACACCCATAACTCACCTAACCATATATTTAATCCAAAATTATCATTGATTTATTATATCTTTATTATATCTGTGGCCATTATGTTTTGTATATATTTGTAGTTGTATTCTAGACAAAATCAAATTCCAAATTACTTCACTCATCGTTTGGCATTCCTTAAAAACACATAGTACTTTTCCGAATTTAATATATTATTAAATGTTTTAAACTTATAGTGAAGGAGCACTATGTGCCGACACGGCAGTAAAGTGCTATATATGTTTATATCTAGAATACAACCACAAATACCCATATATACAAAACATAATGGGAAGCATCGCCGACAGATGTATTTAAAGGTGTTCTTTTTACGTTTAAATTACATAACATTTTATTTATATTTTTTGTATAAGTTTATTAAAGCGCTAGAAATCCTTTATTTATAAGTCCATGTAGTTAACTGTAGTATCTATATTTTACTTTTTTATTTTTATTTTTTATCACTTCTACATATTTTTCTCATCTTTTGTTTCACCTAAAGGTTGCCTGATAGATATTGCTTTTAACAATAACTGCCTTTCTACACTATAAAAACATTTGTATTATCCTGTTTCATGATAAAAATAAAATCATTATATTAAAAATAAAAATGGTTGAACAGTTGAATCCAGTACAGATTGACTTTCAGTAACAAAACACTAGAGTTTCATCGAACAAAGGCAACAAAGGCATTATTTTCAATATTTTTCGATTTTTATCTATGCATAACTAAAAAGCCATTTCAGAAAAAACAAACTACCTAGTCAAGCACTGTGGCAAAAGGCTGCAAAAACCAAGCCGAACCCGCATTGAGTCCAACCGCGACCAAAACTAGTAAAATATGTACGATACACTACAGTGAATTTATTGGAAACAAACTAACAACGGTATAACCCCGTAACAAGACAGAAAGTCCACTTTAAACTGAACTCTGAATCAAAAGCAATAAGTTTTGATTTAATTGGAACACTGGGAATGACTACTAATAATAATAATAATAATAATAATAATAAGCTTTATTTCCCAAAAACAAAATTACAAAAGAAATAAATTTCATTGCATCCATTAATCTACAATACATAGAACAAATGTTAACAATAATTTTATATAAAATCCTTACAATCTAACAGTATTTCATTTTAAAATTTTACCATAATACATATTATATCTGATTGATTATATTTACAATAATTAAGTTAAAACAAAAGCATTTATGAATTACAATAAAAGTCAAAATTACAATTGGAATGATAATAAGTCAGTATGATTGATTGATTTGATTATTGATTATTAACGTTTAAGTATAAAATTATAATAGATATACAAGAAAAAATAATAAATGCAAATTAAAATGTAAATGATACAATGATAATTACGTGAATGTATATGTCATTATTTAATTATATAATTGATTTTTATTTTCATTAAGTTTTGTTGGACTTTTTGGGCACCCAGAACTGGGTAAAAGCCTCCTCCATAGCAGCCCAGTCTTTCCGGCTTTGGGCCAATCTCGTCCAGGTTGGTCCGGCTATTTCAATAATATCGTTGCACCAGCGCTGCTTTGGTCTTCCTACTGATCTTTGGCTATCTCTTGGAAACCAGTGTAGGACCCGTTCACTCCATCGTCCATCCGTGGCTCTAGCAGTGTGGCCAGCCCACTTCCACTTAAGCCGACAGACCATGCGTGCGGCATCTAGCAACTTTGTAGTGCCTCGTATATCAGTGCAACGAACTCTATCTTTCAGCTTCAGCCCTAGCAATGACCTTTCTGCTGACCTCTGGAAGGTGGAAATTTTTCTTATAACATTTCTTGTTAAGGGCCAACATTGGCATCCATATGTCAGAGATGGAAGAATGGTGTTATCCATCAACTTTTTCTTTAAACGAACCGGCAATTTACTTTTGAATATCTCCTTATGTGACCAATATTTTTTCCAAGCAATAGCTATTCTCCTGTCAATTTCTTTTTCCCACGTGTTTTGGAAGGAAATCATTTGGCCAAGGTAAACATACTCTTGAACGTATTCAATTATTCCAGTTTCTATTTTGATTGGCATTTGCTCTCCGTTCGTCATGAGTTTTGTTTTTGTGGGGTTCATGTTGAGACCCGCCTTCCGGCTTTCAACATCCAAGCTCTGAAGCATCGACTCGACATAAGTGATGTTTTCTGATATGATCACGATATCATCTGCAAATCGTAGGTGAGACAATTTTTCTCCATTTATGTTGATGCCGTACTGGTCCCAGTCTAACTTTCTAAATATTGTTTCAAGAAGAGCGGTAAAGAGCTTTGGCGAAATCGGGTCTCCTTGTTTCACTCCCTGTTTTATTGTAAACGCTTTTCCTACTTTCTCCATCTTTATTTTAGCTGCACATTCTTTGTAAATAGTTTTTAGTATGCTAATATATTTAGAGTGTACTCCCTGTTCAGTGAGACTGTTCCAGAGGTATGAATGGTGTACGGAGTCGAAAGCCTTAGTATAATCTACAAATGCTATATATAAAGTCTTGTTGAATTCCTTATACTTCTCTATAACTTGAGTAATGGTGAACATATGATCTGTTGTCGAGAAACTCTTCCTGAACCCCGCCTGTTCCCGAGGCTGCTGTTCCTCTATGCATTTTGTAATCCTGTGCAGAATGACTGATGAGAAAACTTTGTAGAGCGTAGGTAGGAGGCATATTGGGCGATAGTTATCTATAAGGTGTGGGTCTCCTTTTTTATACAACAGGGTTATTAGTGAGTTGCTCCAGTCGTCAGGAATTTGTTCGTTTTGTAAAATTTCATTAAAGAGTTTCGTTAGGTGTGGCACTAAGGGCTCTATCATCGCGATAATTGTCTCGTTTGTGACACCGTCTTCACCCGAGCATTTTCCTTTTTTCAGTTTTGCTATGGCGTGCTCTATTTCACTCTGTAGCAAACAAGGTACTGATTCAGTTGTTATGTTTCTGGAAGTTGTTGAAGTTCCTATGTCTTTTTTGGAGTAGAGATTCTTGTAGAAGTCAGTTGCAGCATGAAGAATATCGTTTCTGTTCGAGAGCTTTTTCTCTTTTTTGTTTTTTAGTGATGAAACCCATATTTTCCCATCATGGAGTTGCTTAAGGCTCTGTTTAGTTGAGCTCCTCGTTTCTAATTCGATTTCAAGGATTTCTAGTCGCTGTTTTTCTCTATTTTGTTTTATTTTTTGCTTTATCTTTTTATGTAGGCTTTTTAAGCGTTTTCTTTGCTCCGTGGTTCTGTTTGTTATTTCTTTGAGATTATTTCTTTCTTTTATCAAGGATTCTATATAATTTGTCATAAAATTTTGTTTAGTGGAACCTGTGGTCTTTTGTGGTAGTTTTTTGGTACTTTCCTTAATAGATTTAATGGTTTGAATATAATTATCCTTAATATTGTTTGCGTTATTGTTGCGTAAATGTTCTGTTATGGTATTCTTTAGAGTCATGGCCTCAGTAGGCGTGTAGTTTTTGTGTTTGTAGCCGAATGTTGTTCTGCTCCTTTTAATAGCTTTTTCGATTTTGTACGTTATTCTTACCATTCTATGGTCAGAAGAAAAATTTGTACTTAAGACCTCGTTGTTATCAACTTTTTTTCTTTCCTTTACTAGAATAAAGTCGATCTCGTTTTTAGTTTTGCCATCCGGTGATTGCCAAGTCCATTTCTGTTTTTGTTTTTTCTTAAATATTGTATTTGTAATGTAAAGTTTGTTATTGAAGCAAAAATTGATTAGTATTTCACCTCTACTATTTCTTATTCCGTACCCGTGGGGACCACAGATAGCTTTTTCTTCTTTCAGTGGCCATCCTATTTTAGCATTGAAATCGCCCATTACTATCGTGTCCCTTCCGGTTTTATATAAAGCTATTTCAATTTGTTTATAGAAAGATTCAATTTCATAATCCTGTGCTTTCTTATGCGGAGCATATACTTGTATGATATTAATAGATTTATTTCCAATTTCGATGTCTAGGCGTGCAATTCGATCGGAATATGTTTTGAAATCAGTAATGTAAGATTTTAGGTATGATTTTATTAGAAATCCAATGCCATTTCTGCCTTTCTTGTCTCCTCTGTACATGAGAATATAGTCTTCCTTTTCGAGTATTTGTTGCGAATCTATTTTTACCTCGCCAATTCCAATTATATCCCAGTTAATGTTTTCTAGGGCATACTCCAGTTCAACAATTCTGTTTAAAGATTTAAGAGACCGTATGTTATATGTACATACTTTTAAAGTATTATTTGATGTATTTTCAGATGGTTCATTGATGTCTTTGTATGGAGGGTTATGGTCGTGAGCTTCCGCGGAGACCACCCGTATTGGAAGCTGTATATTTTTATAGTTCCTTGTTATTTCGTGTGATTCATTAAAATTGGGTGTTTTCTTTGAATCGTATTTCAAAACTGGTTCGTGCTGTCCGAGTGCCCCTTTTAGTTGCTAGTTTTTTAAATTATTAGATAAGCTCGTATTCTGATGACTAGGAATGACTACTAGGTACACAAAATTCTAACACAAATTTGATGTTATACCTACTTGAGTTTGGCTAACTCAAAATAATTACACGGTTACCAATTGCGCCGCCGAGGTTCCTACCCAGACCGGTGAATTCTTCAATCATACTTGTCCACTGTTATTTTGGCTTCTGCCTGATATACTAGCTTGTACTGCACATATAGAACGCTCACGAAGGCGTTATGTGATTTTACGCCTTGTTCTTAAGATGTCACAGGTTCGAATCCTGGCCCGGGGATTTTTTTCATATTCTTGTCTTTGGGTTTGTTTCTGATTGATCTTTTCTAGTTTGTATTGCACTCTAATAATATTTAGAGTATTCATAGCGATGGATTTCGCAAAATAAACGGAATCTTAATTACACAGTTCATTAGTTCAGACTTTTACTTAATTGCAAATTTCTTAAATATTAGGTGTTTAATTACTGCTTTAAAATTCGAAGGGGGTATTTAAGTGTAATCTTTGATTAAATATTGAAACATTAAAATACCCTTTAAATCGCCTTTTCTTTATAGTGGCCATCAATTTATATACTTTTACATCTAAATATCGAGGGCTGCGAGGCAAAACCCGGTAAGTAGGCAAAACATGAAACTGATATAATTGAGGTTAAAGTTTCTAATAAAATCAAATGGTCGTAAAATTTTACCAAGAAATCCTATCGTGTTAGTGATGTTTTACATTGATGCTATATATATTTAGGACAAAGGGAAATCATAATTTGTTGATACTGAGATTTTCTAAGTATATCATTTATCTGAAAAAAGAAAAAGGGGTATGCACTTATTGGGTATTACCCATAAAATAAAAACACAATTTTAACATTTACGGTTTTTTATTATGAAAATAATAAATTACATTCAAACTTACTTGACCATGAAACTAGAGTTTGTAAGGTCAATAAAATTTAAACTAATCGGAATCTTCTGTGGGTTTGGAAGCAATTGCTTTGAGGGAATGGACCCAGGGATGCAGTTCGTCCGGTATAATCTCCTTTCTGCACATTGTTATCAAATCCTTTTTTTTTGCTTCTGTTATGGGCAGCGGCTCTTCATACAGTCGTGTAATGTTTTGAGGATATTCATGATCGTTTTCAGGAATGTTGGAGCATTTTTTAGATCTAATTTTAGGAGTTTTTAAAGTTTTTTGTACGTGTGACACCTGTATAAATCGAAACTCATCGGACAAGTCGTAATTGAAAAATAGTTTAGTTTTCTCACCCTTTACATATTTCAGTCTTTTTACTTTCATCCAATTCACTTTTTCATGTAAGTTATCTTTTTCTCTGTTTTTTATTAGCTGCTGAGCCAGCGTTTTCAAATCAAGCATCTCATCATATTTGAATTCTCTAACCTTATAAGGTTCTATACAGTGCTTTTCATCATTGACAGTCTTTACTCTTTTCTTTCTGGCTAGTTTGAAAATATTTTTCCAATCCGCCACACAGTTAACTGAAACGTTTCTAGATGTGTTTTCAATGCTGGCGTGCATGGAATCCACTTCCATTTGAGTATGGCCGCTTTCGAGGAACTTTTGTTCTATGATATCAATGTGATCAATGTGGGCATTAACGGCCCAGAGCAAAAGTGCAGCTATGAATTGATTGCTGTTCTGTCCGCCGCATATATTAGAAAATATAGTAAGGTGCTTCACTTCTTCTGGGATTTCATGTGAAAGGTAATACAGTAAACAAGTACCAATCTCACAGCTTCCTTTTTTACCGTCGACTTCAGTCCAACATAAACAATAGGCTCTATTTGGCAACCGCGATTCATAAACAGTATAATTCAAAAGAACCAATTTCCTCAAATAATACAGAATACTTTCGCCTCCACTAGGTATTTGCAAAACAGCTTGTAAGTCAAATGTAATGGACATAAAAGTTTTATCAGAATTAGCTCTTGCCTTGTCAGCATCTTTAGCCGCTAAACTAATGGTCTTTAGACGTAAATGTTCATGATGGTCATTTTCCATTTTCAACTTAGTTTGGTCATCCGCCTTGTTGTATCTTGTACACAACATACACAAATCTTGTTTAGGACGGAAAAACCCGATGTTGTATTCCTCGCAAAAAATACTTCGATACTTAGATTCTTTGACGGGTTCTTGCTGCGCAGCTTCACAAAGTTCCAAGTATAAGGAATACATATGAGGAACTGACTTGACATCTCGAGCCAAATATTTTTTTTAGTGTCTTTACGGCAGTAATGAGCATCCATCACAGGGAAAGACTCAATGTGTTGTTGTACAAATTTTATGTGCATTCCTTAGTTTTATTGGGAGGTTCTTTCTTCCCACGTTGGTCGTTTCCTGCGTAGATTCCCAAAGAATCGCTTTTGGCTATAGCATCGCTAATAATGTCAAGAGAGATGCACAAGGTAGCAGAAAAAAAAATCTGGCTTACCTGTTTTTCAGTGCCTTCTTTCTTAAAAAAACCTTTCTTACTAAAACTGCGGGGTTTCTTATCCGATATATTTTGTACTCGACGTGTTTTTACTGGTTCCACCTTAACCAACGATAGAATATAATTATTTTTAGCTACAAAATCCATATTCCAGTAGTTTCTGCATAGAATATTTCTGTCCTCTTCTGAAAAATTATCAGTTCATTTGAATTTACAAGTTCCGCATTGTATAGGCTTTGGTACCTTTGCTGGGCGCATTTTACCCTTTGTTGAATAAGGGAGGACATCAACTTTTCTTTTGCGGCTTATGTTCTTTTCCCATTCAGATGGCATTGCTTTTTTGCGTCTTTTAGTTGGCTTCACCGACAAACATACATTTTGCAATACACAAATCGTAGTTGTTTTGCAGATCATCACGCGTTCTTTCTAAAAGCTCTGGGCTTTCCGGTATCAAAACACGACCGTGAAAGTAGCGACGGCGGCGGAGTAAGCTGACCGAACTTTCAGACTCATCTGAGTCTGGCATATAATCTGGATCTTCATCTGAATAGTCACTACAAGTGCGTAGATTCTTTATTAATAGTCGAGATTTCATTCTAATCTTTACTCGTAGATGGTTCAGCAAAAAACGAATCTAAGTCCCCTATTATGTCCTTAACATGGTCAACAATTTTAATCTGTTCTGCATCTAAATCTGAAGAAGTTTCGAGATCTTGAGGTGTAGTGTCATTACGGCTTCCAAACTCTTCATGATCGTTCAGGTCATCTGCTTGTCTTCTGCCATCTATAGTGTTTTCAAAACGGTCAACAGTTTTGGTCGTCGGTTTGAAGTCTTCAGTAATAGGGCCGCAGCCGTTTTCGATATTTGAAACTCGTCATTATCGCGCAGGTCATCTGCTTGTCTACTGCAACCTGGTAAAAGAAATCAATTGTACATGCGAAATAGGTAAAGGTATCAGAGGTAGATAACATGGAAGTCCATAGTATCTGCCTACTTAGAAACCAGTACAAATTTTATGTATGTACTAGCGAATGCCCCCGGTTTCACCCGCCTAACTCCCAGTTTTGAGGGAATTTTACGAAAAAATTTGGGCTATTTGTTAATATAACAGTGGAGCATTCACTAGTATCCGGGTATAAACTATCTACATTCCAAATCTCATCCAAATATGTGCATCTGTTTTAGCACCAAGAATGAATAGACATACATACAAACTGTCGCACTGTACTGGTCCCGCACGGTGGGTGGACAATTTATTTTGGAGAGGAGTAACCTGTCCCATCAGTGAGGTTTATGTAACTACCTTCTTTATACATTAATGTCAATACAAATCTGTTGAAAATGCAATGCCTGTACAAATATTTCCTCCCTATACTCACATAACTAAAGTTACTGGGTTTTACCTCCAAACGTTTAGGTGACCGTTAAACAAAATTCATTAAAAACTTAGATAGAATTAAGGAAATTGCCGATTTCAAATCGGTTATTTACTATTTTTATGTCTTAAAAGATCATTACCCACCTTTTTGCTATTTAAATAGTAGGTATCTACTTTGAAAGTTGAATACCTAGTACAGAACAAAATGTTTATGTTATAAAAACACTTTACTTACCTAAATCATAATTATCACCACATGCTAATTTTATTAGTTTTCTGGCTCTCTTCCTCATCATGATTCTTCAGTTTGAAAACAGAATACAGTAGTTTCACTTATAAAAACAAAAACTCTCTGCGCTGGAGCCGAACGGGCACTGACGCGCTGATTGCCGCTGATGCACATGCGCAGAAATCTTCGCAGCAAAATCGTGTAACACACTTTATTGGGTTTTCGCTCTAAGACAAAGCGGAAAAATTATACTTACTTTTTCGGGTAAGACCATTTAAAACTACATAAGTTTGGTTTCTTTCAAATGATTTTGTAGTAAAAGCGAGTAACATGTTTTAAAGGAATTTACCACTAAGCAATATTTACATACAATACCTAATTACTTTGTGGCAAAATCTGTTAACAATTATTAAGTGTTATTCGCACAAGGCTTTCGATATAAAACGGAAAAAAATATCAAGAGCTACAAACATACAAATCTACTTAAATGAGTAGAGTTCGAAATGTATAACACATTTTTCTCCTAACGTCTACCGTAACATGACTTATACGATTTTAATAAAGCAAATTCTGTTGAGTTTTTGTTTTTATTGGTTATTTGAAATATGTCATAATCGATCCAGGACAGCTTTTAAATAACGGGTTTTACCTCCAGAAAGAGCGTCAAGAGTATATCACGGCAAGAAGGATAACTAAATTTTGACTATAAGTCGACTTAACGGGTTTTACCTCGCAGCCCTCGATATATAAAACAAAGTCGTGTTAGTTACACCACTTATAACTCAAGATCGGCTGGATCGATGTTACTCGTAGTTATCTCTTTTTTGGTGTATTCTTATCCGCTCCGAATAGCAGAATAAGTAATAAAGTATCGGGTAAGTTATCGAATAACAATAAATAAATTAATTAATTTTACGAATGCAAACAGCATGTGGTGCCATCTGTTGACAAAACTACGCATATAAAAGAAACCTATTTATCTAGCGTTCTGATATCATTAAATAACATCTAAACCCCAAGTTTTAAAATCGCTTAGTTATTCCAAGAACTATTATTTCTGCATATATTCAATACCCTACGCTAAGCCTACAACGGTATTGAAACTACATGGGTCCCTGCCATTGTTCTTTCGCAATGGCAAGCAATAAAACATTTCTGTATTTGCAAAAAAGTTGTATTAATGTTATTACCTTAATGAAATCCTAAATTAAGTTTAACTAAAGTTAACACGATATTATTAGACTGTTAGGCGGAACGAAGTTCGCCGGGTCAGCTAGTTGTATATAAATCGGAAATTGACAGTACTGAAGTATTTTTAAACAAACTATTCGGAATGAGCAGGGCGGGAAATCACATCATGCCCTCAAAACCTACAGTATGTGCATTACTGGCTCGTATATCAAGACCAACGAACAGAAGGTTCAATTCCGGCCACCAATAAGTTTCTTAAAATTATTGCGCCTACTAATTATTTCCCGGTTACTAACAAAACAGTTTGATTTATGACACGTGGAATAATCTTCATTATTATATTATTCACATACGTATATAAACTCACATGGTACTTACACACCGAACTGCAGATCTCCATCTGCTACGATCCTGATAAACCTCTTTCGTTTTTTTCCTCTTCATAGTTAAGCCACATATATTCGTAAAAATCCTTAAATATTCGTATAATTCATAAAGTTATAGCTATATACAAGGTGACTTTTTGATCATCGTCCAAATTCATACTGGAGGCTTGATAAGTGATCAGTATCTTTGATCAATAACAATTTTTGTGAAATTCCTAAAATGAAATTTCGGCTTCCCATAGAAATTCACTTGCAGTCCTGAGTGAATCACTATGGGGAGTCGAAATTTCATTTTATGAATTTCACCAAAATTGTTATTGATCCATGATACTGATCACTTACCAAGCCACCAGTATGAATTTGGACGATGATCAAAAAGTCACCTTGTATATATATATACTCGCACTTTTACACAAAAGTATTAATCATATACTACAGATCTCCATCTGCTACGATCCTGAAAACCTCTTTCGATTCATACCAATTCATACCAAAAACGGGCACTGCATAAATTTTACATGACAAATGCATTTCTTTTTTTATAGAAAGTGTATTGCATTAACCCCAATACTTCCAGTCTCGCGTCTAAATCGAAAGTCAAAAATCAGCAAGTCATGCCCTAAAACAAAGATGTTTAACTGATAATTATTAATGGTATCCACCATACATTGCATGGGTATCGGTGTAAAAAAGAACCAAACAAAAAACAACATTAACGCGTAGACTGTATCTCTCATTCGATCAATTACATTCGGAATAAGAGCATTTCTTATCAATAATGGATCAATCAATGTAGCATTGCCGGTGTGGATTGGCGTTTTATTGCGGCTGATTTATTAAACTTAATTAAAAGGAAACAAGATTCTGTACCTACTACTTTGGCTTTTGTTTCAACCAAAGTATTTATAAACCTTGACTACCACACACGGTGTGCTGCGTTGTGATTAACGCGAAGCATTCTTGCATTGGAATGGAGACCACGTACAGCAAAGCGCAGCGTAGGCCGCTCTCGCTCGTGCCCGCTGGGTTGACGATCTGAAGGACGTTGCGGGTGGCGGCTGGATGAGGATGACTGAGGAGCGCTAAGAGTGGCGTAATATTGGGGAGGCCTATGTCCAGCAGTGGATGAATACGGGCTGATGGATGGATGGATGGATTCTTGCATCAAATTTTTCTTACGAAAAGGCTAAAAACCTCTTTTTTTGGAACCAATGAAAATATGTTTGAAGTTTTAACTTAAAATAAGCATTTATTGAGAAAATTTATTGGTTAACTCGTATATCACAATTTAAACTCAAGTTCCATAAATCTTGTCTCTACAATTTTCTAGAATAACGAGGTATTACATATAAAGTATCAGTCAATTCAAGTTACCGATAGTATATGCTTCCACTATCGTGAATAAGTAAAACCTTTCACACAGTCCAATCAATCGTTTCGGTTGAATGTTCGATAAAATTTATTACTACATCAAGGTCGTAAGAAGGGTGAAAATTGTAACTACAAATATTAAATAGGAATGTAATATAAATTTGATAGTTTACAATAAAATATTTTATTAATAAATCAAAAAATACAAATAATTTTATATCATTTTGTGCTTTTTGATGTCCGATTTTCTATAGGGGATTTTCTGACCATCGTTGTATTTATATCAGTTCAAATTCAAATAATTTATTTTGTAAAATAGATATATAATACACATTTTACGATTCAAATTTAATCTTATAAAATATATTGTAATCAAATAATAAATGTACGTGAACTAAATTAAAGGTTTATTTAATTTATGTAGCAATTATATATACGATATTTTCAAAAAAAGTTCTCAAAGTACTTTATTTTCAAGACGAAAAGATGCGGTTTCCATCTTCTCCTTCTATGATTATCCATTTACGATAATTTTTAAGGTTCTCTGAAAGAAAAACCGTCACAGTTTGATTGACTTAGCTTAAGTTTAATTTTAACCATGGGAATCATCTGCGATAACGCAAATTATTGAAATAAAAAACAATTTCACGTAGATATTTAAATTATTAATTTCATATACATCCGTTGTGTGTGACCAATCCTTTACACAAATTTAAAATAATAAATAGCTATAAAATAGAAGAAAGAGGGTTTAAATACAGGTAATTAAGGTAAGAAACCAAGTTGCACAAAAAAACTAGAGATAATTGCCATTACTCCCAGAACCACCACGGATGCTTGGACTCCACTGGCTCCACTTATCACACCAAATCTCCTCCCCTGATGAATCAAGTCTAGGACTGAGTCCATGACCTCCAAGTTGTTTGGAAGTATCTGGTCTTCTGGCAAGAGGTGCCCGAATTCTCCTCGGTCTCTTAACTCGTAGCAGTAAACTAAAGGTATATTGAACTGCTCCTTGACCCAATCTATGCTGGTGCCCGTTGCTTGGTCTGTAATCAAAAATTCTGATAGTGTACTTGTAATCGGCTTGATGGTGGGCAGGAGCAGCTACACAAACTAACACCTGACTTGAAAATACTGGATCTAGGATTATAGCTTTGGAGAAAAAACAATGCAGGACACAAAGGCCATTCGATGATGATGATGATGATCGGCTTGATAAGAATATATATATATAATATATATATATATATATATATATATATATATATATATATTTATACATAAATAATATATTATAATATATATATATCTTTTGTAAAATGTGGTTTGTTCAAAACGATATCACGTGGGTAAGTTAACCAAAGCATTGACGGTATTGTCAGATTAATAGGAACTCAGAAATAATTCAAAATTTTGAAAGAATATTTTGGAGAGCCTTTAGAATTGAAAGGTGTGGTTTTGTTCACTCATACTTATAATAAGTACAAAATTTACTGTTCAATCATCACAATTAGACCAATGAGCCATAGTAATAATCAGAATTCCATGAGCGCAAATCTTTACTTAAAGAGGATGGCATACCCTAGCAGCTTTTTTTATTACCCGGCCAGCACAATAAGTCTAATGGCAAAGACCTTATTTGCTTTTCATAGAGGCGATTATAATGTTGGCTCTTTGGCCTCTTGTTCTTGTACGCGTAATACTAGTGATCACGCAGCGAAACAACAAATTGGTGTGTTTTTAGCTAATACTGAAATATTTTGTAGGGAAAAAAACATTGGATTTAGGTAACATCCCTTCATATTTATATCGCCTATTTTATAAAAAAAAAACAAGTTGTTCTCTTAACCACGTCTTGAACGTTTGAAAACCAAAAAAAAGAGGATGGATAATTTTTTTTTTTTGACAAAATTATAAATCTTAAAACATTGTGTATAGGTGGAATCCCTAGATAAAAGATCGAATAATCAAATATATTTGACCTATTTTCTTCCAATGAACCCTTGAAAACCTGGTGTTGTTGATTTTCTAGCGTCAGGTGTCCCGTTAAATTATACTTACAGATGGCTTCAGCAATATTTCCTGTGACGTACGTTGTCCCAAACTTGACTGATAATGCTCCCATGGCGCGTCTTCCAATATTCATCTGGAAGCCAAAAAAAGCTTTTACTAATTAAATTTTAAATATTATAATTAATAAATAATGTTTACTAATAGGTTAGTAAAATAACCATGAAAAGAACAGTTTTTAGTATTTTCAAAATATATTTCGGCCCACTTTTCGACTGATGCCGGCCCCAAAATGGGCCAAAATATATTTCGAAAATACAGAAAACTGTTATTTTTGTTGTGTATGATTATTGAATTGAATGAAAAGCTTTAAATAGGCAAATATAAATATTTATTTAAAATAACAGTGAAAACTCATAACTTACAGTATCATGATAGTTGGCGTAGTGATCAGTTGTGTTACCAAAAGGCACCATCATTAGTTGACCTGACGAATGGAAGGAAAGGTAGATGTCAAGCTGATCAGCAACACTTGTAATGTATTCCGACAGAGTCCTCGTCTCTGGTTCAGAAAACGGCCCAAGACCAGCGTACGTGTTAGAGGATGGGTTAATACTGGCTCCTACAACTGAGGGCAGAAAAAACATTATAAGAAGCTTTATAATCCTATGTATATAGTTTGATGTAATTTTGATGCAAACCTTACCAAGCCAGTTATTGTTCCAATTTCTATTAAGATCAATACCGTATTCTGATCCAACTGGACGGCGGTTTTTACGCCATAACCTAAACTGTAAAGAAGATTAATGAAATTGTATAAAGAAAAGCTTCGATATAAATTCTTAAAAATTTAATAAGATGAGAGCTTAAAACTCTAAGTAGTAAGTTGTGACGTCATTAAAGGGCGTTATATTTTGTACATTTTTCTTTATAACATACCATCTAAGATCACAATGTTACATGCAATAAATAAATGGATATAAATGTACTTACTGACTCATGGGTCCATATATACCCATCTGGATTAGTTACAGGGAAAAAATACCAATCATAATCATAGGCTGCTTTAACCGTATCTTCGTCTGCGCTAGTCAGTAACTCACTGATGATATAATTGACGGTAGCAGGAGAAATCCACTCCCTGGCGTGTATACCACCTTCAATGAAGATACCTCTTCTTCCTGTTCCATGAGAAATTTTCACTCCTTTGATAGCTCGGCCTTCGTACGATTCTCCCCCAATTATTTCGGTAACAACTGTAGGGTATTGGATGACCAGGTCGTCAAGCCAGGCATATATGTCATCAAGCGTATAGTAAGCATCCCATCCCATAGATCTTGTGTTGCTTCTCGTATATCTTTTAACTGTCTGTTTGTCTATAACTCTAACAAAATATGAATCATTAACAAAGGAAAATCCAAGATATATATATATATTTTAATTTATTTATTTGCTCATAGGAAGATTAACAGACAAATAAGTACAGTAAAAATTTTGAATAACTAAATGCCGATAAAAAATCTTTACCTAATGGATGACAAAATTAAAAGAAGTGAGCCGTAGGGGCACAACAGTTTAACTTAACAGTATAAATTACAGTTTTAGCTTACAAATAAGCACAGTATATTTCTTAAACATAATGTATTAATCTGCAAAATAGAATTCAGTACCCGCCACGATTAGGAATGCGATATTATTTCACTTAAGTGTTTGTTACAATGGAAACTCAGGGATAAAGATAACTTAAAGAATAAAAATAAATGAATTAAATAAATAATAAATTAAAGATGATTATACATTATGTAATATTAAATAAAGATAACCAAAACAATTAATAAAATTGAAATTAAAAGTAAATAATTTAGTGAGTGAGTACTTACTCCTGGATGTTAGCCATTGAAACTTCAACTTTTAACCCATTTTCGTTTAAAAAAGTTTCCAAGTCTACTTTATTTTCAGGGGCAGACAAAACTCGCACAAACTCTGCATTAGGGACTGGGTCAGACCAAAAGTCATATCTCGTCTCATTGACGTAAAGATTTTGAAGGACTTTAATTTGATCGTTATTTTGAGGAATAACTTTATACAAAGTGTAATTGTCAAATCTAAACTTTTCTGAATTTACACAAATAGCTGCTAAAAGCAGCACACATATTGATTTACCAAACATAGTGAGGTTCGGCCGTAAACTGAATTGTATTTGCTATAATTGGTATTGAAATACATTTTTTGTAATCTATTTAGTTATAACTGCTATAAATATTACTGATTAAATCAATAAAGCCCTAAATATGTCTAATTGGGCATACCAGTTCACCATAAAATAAAAAGTTGTCTTGCAACAAAATATGTAGACACAAGTAAGCATTTTAATAAATAAAACATTATTATGGTACATTAACATAAAACTATAATTTTTAAAATGAAACTAAATTTAAACCAGCAATTACAACCACACCCAAAAGCGCCAGTGATGACATTTTCAGCCCACTTGCACTGTTCAGTAAACCAAATCTCTTCCCTTGATGTATCAGATCCAGTATCGAGTCCATAGTCTCAAGGTTGTTGGGCAAGATCTGGTCTTCTGGCAGAAGGAATCCATACTGCCCTTGGTCTCTGAGCTCGTAACAGTAAACTAAAGGCACATTAAGCTCTTCTTTCACCCAGTCCACACTTCCGCCTGTTGCTTGATCTGAAAGGTTTAATATTTTGTTGCATTCAGTTGGGTTTTAAGGGTTCCATACTTTATCTTATCATAGAAAAATAGAACCCTTAGGACTACTTTGTTATTTGTCTGTCTGTTTGTATGTCTCTGTGTCTGCCTGTGTGTCAAAATCTTTTTTCTCAATAACGGCATATGGTATCAACTTGAAATTAATATTTTTACGCTATACATAAGGTAGATACGACCTTTCATTGATTGCTATAAATAAATATTTTTTCTTTCTATCGTTTATCGTTCTAAGAATCTTATAGTTTCTTACAGATCTTTGTTCCAAGAATACTCTCTGACTGATCATCAAAACTTATAGGGTAATTTCTAGTGAACGTCAATCGTCAAATGAGATTTTTTGGCAAAAGTGAAGGAAGTAAGTTAAAGTGGCAGTGGAGGTCATATCTGTTACCGACGTGAGACCACGTACACGAAAGCGCAGCGTAGGCCGCCCTCGTGCCCGCTGGACTGACCATCTGAAGGACGTTGCGGGTGGTGGCTGGATGAGGATGCCTGAGGACCGCCATATTGGGGAGGCCTATATCCAGCAGTGGACGAATACGGGCTGATAGATGGATGGATGAGTGAAGGAATCAATCCATTAATTTCAAATTCTGTGTCTAATTTTATCTAATTTTACAACTTAATTTTGCAGGTTTGTTTCATACGTTTCGTATGTAATAATAATTTTGTATTTTTTATTCATACTGTTCAAGTCGATTCTATCTATCTTATTTGAGACAACGGTGCGCAACATTCAAGGCCCGAGTTCTACTTGCATTTGAACAGTTTTTATATTTGACCGAATATGTCTACTGCACAAAATTTGGAGGAAATACCACAGCTTAAGGGACAGGTGGCTGCCAACGACCTTGGGTCGACCTGTGTGGGTACAAAAGTCGACAGAAACTTTATTGAAATACCGTTCATATCAGCGTGCACTGCATTACGTCGCTGTGGGGTTTCCGGATAGCGCAAAATAAGAGAAAATAGTATCTACTTTTCACAAAGAATTTTTCTAAGCAATATTTTCCTTGTATTTTAGTGCAAGAACCATTCAAATACATTAGTGATTCCACAGAAATAACTAATTTTACTTAACTTTAGTCAAAAACAGCTTGACTTTGAACAATATTTTCATGTTGTTTCTTATATGCGAGAATGAGTTCCTAAAACGTAGTTGCTTTTTATAGTATATATATTTCATATTCATTTAGTTAAGAGGAATAACTTTATCAATAGAGTCCTTTTCGGATGACGATGGGAAGAGGCGCCTTAACAAACTTAGTTGTAAATCAATTACCTACTGAAATGTTATTATTTATCTGTGTTAATTAAATGTAATCGTAATGTATTTGTTTTGCAGTTGTAATTGTTTTATATGTCTAGATTGTTTTTTTCTTCAGCTCTAAGTTGACTAAGCAGTGATGCATGGTAAATTGACGATTCTCTATAATTCAGCTATGTGCCGCAATAGGTGGAGCTTTTTATTCGAACGAAGTTCTTATCGCACGTTATACTCAAGGCGCTTGGTGGATTAGGGCTAGGCCGAAAATAGTGTAACATTTCGACCATTACGTTTTCATCGTATCGCTTTCATACACTTATTTATCGCTAACGCTTCTTACTGCGTTTCATAGTACGGGCTTGCGCGTCGTTATCGAAAGGAAATTCCTTCCAACCGGGTGTCCCACGACACTTCTCGACTTTTTCTTTAATAATTTGGCCAAGGGCAAGTCGAACTCACGCACAAAGGGTTCCGTACCATTATATAACTTTAAACTCTCGCGTTTCGTACACATTATAATATACAAGGTGACTTTTTGATCATCGTCCAAATTCATACTGGTGGCTTGGTAAGTGATCAGTATCATGGATCAATAACAATTTTGGTGAAATTCGTAGAATGAAATTTCGACTCCCCATAGTGATTCACTCGGGACTGGAACTGAATTTCTATGGGAAGCCGAAATTTCATTTAACGAATTTCACAAAAATTGTTACTGATCCAAGATACTGATCACTTATCAAGCCTCCAGTATGACTTTGGACGATGATCAAAAAGTCACGTTGTATATAAGGTCTTTCAATTTAAATTGAAAGTAATTTAGGAGGTTATTCAGTATCGTTAACACATCACATTCCACTGCATAGCATTTTTTTTTGCGCGAACTTTTTTTTCACTTCTCAGTACAAAGTGGTCCGATCAGCTGACTCAGTTTGTATGGACAAGTGAAGAAAAAGTTTGCGCAAAAAAAAGTACTTTGCAGTGGAATGTGATGTATTAACGATACTGAATCACCTCCTAAATTACTTTAAATTTCAATTGAAAGACCTTATATAATCGGGTCTACCGCGATCAATTTTTACCTTTTTACGAAAAGGGGGACACCCGACGTTTCGAGACAGTTGCATGTCTCGTGGTCTACGGGAAACTGGCAAGTATGGCGAGACGCAGTGATGAGATGCAGGTGGCAACCGAAGTATTTTCGGTCGTCACCAAAATTGATCGCGGTAGACCCGATTATATATATTATAATCCGTACCATTAGTCAGTACGGATACGGAACCCTAAAACATTATTTTAAATAACAACAATACAGATGCAATGTCAAGGCGACAAATACAAGGCACATAAATAAGTGTTACGTGACAGGCGGGAAGTGCGGGTAATTTCATACCAACATGTATGTACTCGCCCGCACTCCCGCCATGTCGAATACTTATTTAATCGTATATTAATTTATTAAGTTATAGTAGTACAATAAAATTGACGTTTTATTTGTGTATAATTCGGAAAATCATGCCTACAATAATATTGCATAAATAAATAATTTATATTTACTCTCGTTCTCAAAACAGAGACCGATTTTCCAATTTTTATTATATTTTCTTTGTAGTTATATTTTGTCTATTTTAAGTTTATATTTTATTTATAATTATTAAGTTTGTGTTTATTAAGTATTATTTAGAGGTATTTTATTTAAGTGTTTTTCAACCATCGTATTAATTTTTTTTATATAAAAATATAAGGAAATATAAGTAGGTAGTAGGTCATACCCTTATCCTCCATGTAATTCGGATATTTATTGACATTTAATATACCAACGGAGTGGTGTTTTAGAACATACTACCATTAGTTTGTAATTAGAACATCATCCGTGTTACTACAAAACGTTGTTTAACTTTAGACAGTGTTTAAATCTGTCGTTGTCGCCTTTTCTCTCATATTGTAAAAGAGTAACCGCAACCGATATAAACACTGTCTAAAGTTAAACACCGTTTTGTAGTTACATCTCTATCGCTACAGAGTAAAACCAGCTTTGGAAAAAAAGCGCCGATTATGTCGGCGGTGTAACCAAGCGGCAAATATTAAAAAAAAACATCGCATTACTTTATTACTTAATCATATAAATAATAATAATACGGCAGTTGACTGATAAAAACCCAGACATGACGTACGCTTTATTATCGTTTCAAGCTATCATTAATTTGTTTATCATAATCGCAAAGGACAGGTACTCTTTAACCTGACCTTGAAAGGTTATTTCTGTTTTTAAACACTGCTCTTATACCATTTTAATACAAAATTTCACTCCTGATTGTCTGTCCCAAAGATGGACACAACCTACATATCTGTAGAACGACTATAAATCCTATGCGAGATGTCTTTTAAATAACCTTCTTGTGTAATATATGCAACCATTTTTAGCATACCATATATAACATACCCCGTTTTTAGTTAAAACCAGTTTTAACTAGTAAAAACTATTTCTACTTAACTGAAAGCCTATTCTACAACTAGTTTTGACTAGTTAAAACTAGAATTAACTTTAAAAGTAATTTTGTTTTAAGTTAAAAGTAGTTTTAACTAGGAAAAAGTACTCAAACTTTCTCTATAAATAAATTCTAGTTGTTACTAGTCAAAACTAGTTGTAACAAAGGCTTTCAGTTAAAACTAGATTTTACTAGTTAAAACGGGTTTTACCTGTAACATTATACATATTTATACTCAATAAATAATACTTCTTATCGATTAAAATCTTTGTGCCGCAAATCTACAGCATAAATTAATTTATGAAAGATCACATCTAAACAGACCTACATACGAGTATATTTATTTAAAGCTTATAAATAAATTATATTTTTACTGGTTATAATATTACTGATAGTTAATGCAATTTACCTATTTATTATGTACTAGTAATAAAGTATGCGTATGTTAAAAAGTCGTGTCTATATTTTGAATATTTTAATATTTTTTTAATTAAATGGGTTATTAGTATTTTGTTGAAGCCAAAACTACCATGTCTAGATTTTTTTTGTCTGTCTGTCTGTGTATATGTAGTATGTAGGTTCCGTTTAAACTCGAGAACCATTCAAGAAGCCGGTGCAGGACGACGCCAACTCCGATGCGAAGCGAGACGTATCGCGACAATAAAGCGCATATTTGGCTGACTGATCTAAACAAGCGCCTCACGCTTTGCCCCACGCCGTTCGAACTGTGCTGAGCGAGTCTCGCCCTTGGAAATAACAATTATTTCCGAATACCTTAATTGTGCCTCGATTACTTGTTTTTTTAATTATATTTTAATTAATTAGAATATTGATGACACTTCCAAGTGGTGTATGTGCTTACTGTGCTTGTTAAATGTTGATAAGTCACTTAACGAATCCTTGTAAAAGTACTCGATTTTAGGGCGAAAACCCTTTATTTTAATTTTTTTTCTGGTCTTTAATGCGATGTTTGTGAAAAATCAGGGACATACACCACTGAATTGTTCCACTTTCGCGATAAAATTGCGATTTTTTGGTTTTTAGATATGTATGAAGTAAGATTCGGAGCGGGTTCTTAAGATGTGGTTTTATTTATTATCATTGCAGTGACCCTGCTCAACAAATAAGAAAAAGGGGTGTTAATAAAAAAACTCCCAAACTGAAAACAGGGCAGAGATTGAAACTCGGACAGGGCGGCGCCGCGTGCATGTAATTTAATTAAATGTGCATGTTGTGATAAATAAAAACAAATTAAAATTAAATTAAATACACTTACAAATGGCCTCTGCAATGTTTCCCGTGACATATTCTGTACCATATCTGACTGACAATGCTCCCATTGCTCGCCTGCCAATGTTCATCTGAAAACAGTACTCGTATTTATTGATGTTTGCCTCTGTGATTTGTTGGTTCGAGTATTCGACCACTAATCTGGAGGTCACAGGTTCAAATGCCGTAGGGTAATATTTGTGTTACGTGCTTTCGAAGGCACGTTAAGGCGATATGTAAAAGTTTTAGCGTCCCTGTTACTCCATATGCGAAAAAACCCTCAGTGCGCGAGGGACGGATTCGTGGTAAAGTAGCAAAAAGTCGGTTTTTTATTAATATAAAATGTACGAAAGTTGCTATCAAAATTTCGTTTAATCAGGTCCTAGATACAGTTAAAACCCATCTAATAGAATATAATTGCAGTCCATATGTCATTCTAAATTGTCAAACCAGGAGAATTGGTGTCGAAAAAGACATAATTTCAATAAATATTTCTATAGAGCCGAATTTCTCCAAACGCGTTTCTGTTTTAACAGATCCCTAGAAAAAGATTTCAAAAATAATATAGTACTTTATCAAAATAATATATTATTTACCGTAGTAGATATGCAAGTTCTTAAAGTGGTAATTTTTTTTCCGTAGCGCCTTAAGGTGAGTGGCGCAAGTCTGGGGCGACGTAAAAGTCGTTCTTAAAACTTGATTTTCACCCCCTCAACCCCTCGGAGATTCATGTCGCAACAACTTATTTTTACGGCAAGAAATGTAATGACCACCAAAATAAATTTTGATATCCCATACACTTCTACCCAAAAAATAATCTAGCCTTGAAATATCCTTCAGCGCAGAAGAGAGCTGGTAGGTTAAATTAGGTTAGTAGGTTAGGTATGGCGAGTCGCGCTACCGTAACCGTTTTTTTCATGACAACTCGGAACCAATTTGGCTATTTAAAATATTAAAATGGGGTTATGATTTTGGTGCTCAGTTATTAAAATTTTGGTGCTCATTTACTGTTTTCTGGTGGTCTGTCAAACACAAGCCTATTTTTACAAGTAAGTTGTAGTATAAGCGGCGGTAGCTTAGGCGTTAAAACGCTGGCCTCTCAATCTTGAGACCCAGGTTCGATCCCCGGTCGGGCATGGACCAATGAGTTTTTCGGGATTAATGTGCTTAGTATTTATATTATCTAATACTTGCTGAACGGTAAAGGAAAACATCGTGAGGAAAACTGCATGCCTTAAAAAGCGTGTATTTGTGCCAAAAGAACGGTGATAGGGATACCCTCCCATCACGTTGGGACGTAATAATGGTCGGTGAAACACGGGTATACACCGAGTGTGAACTGTTATTTGTATTTCACAGTTCACACACGGAACACATCTGAGACCCTGGGGATTCATGTCGTGACGATATATTTGTAGTAAGTTGTCGAAGTAAAAAAATAACGACGCGTCGTTGCGTAAACGTCTTCACTTGCCCAGATGAAGGCAGTCTGAATCTGCTGAAACTGGTCGGCTATCCCGATCAAAGTACATATTGAGGTGAGTTGTTTGCGTATACACCGCAAATTAAAAAAAACTTACTGCTTCATCGTAATTTCCATAAGGTGCCGTAGAATTCCCAAATGGTAGCAGTAGAAGTTGACTAAACGAATGGAATGAGAGGTACATATCGATCTGGTCACCGACGCTTCTGATGAATTCGGAGAAAGACCTAGTCTCTGGCTCAGAGAATGGCCCAAGACCAGCAAAGGTGTCCAAAGCTGGGTCGGAGCTTGAACCCGCAACTGAGAAACGAATAAATTTATTTCAATTTTCATAGCCATATCCAAAAAATACGGCGTAGAATTCATATTTTTAGGAGAGAGCAGATAAATATAGGATATCGGATGTAAAAAAAATTAATAGATTATAATCTATTTATTTTTTTTACATCCGATATATTTTGATAAATATACAAGGTGACTTTTTGATCATCGTCCAAATTCATACTGGTGGCTAGGTAAGTGATCAGTATCATGGATCAATAACAATTTTGGTGAAATTTGTAAAATTTGTAAAATGAAATTTCGTCTCCCAATAGTGATTCACTCGGGAATGTAAGTGAATTTCTATGAGAAGCTGAAATTTCATTTTAGGAGTTGTTATTAATCCAAGATACTGATCACTTATCAAGTCTCCAGTATGAATTTGGACGATGATCAAAAAGTCACCTTATATATATATATATATATATATTACATTTGATAATTATCAAAAGAAACGGCACACTACCGACCATACGTAACTAGTTATATTAAAAACATGAACGTTTGTTCACAAATACTGAAGTCACGAAAAAATAATTAACTGTGTCATAGAAAAATGCATTGTCACTCGGTCAAAATGCATAGAAGGGTAGATTTTTTTTTTCAAGGTTTGTTCCTTAGAACGAGGCCCTTCTTAGGCGCGCAACTGCTTTGCAATTATACCCCGTAGACTAACTTTCATAAAGTTGAAAATCGCGTGCGGAAAATGCGCGTGAAACTAGATTAAAATCAACTAAAATTACAATATTGCATTTAAGTCATTTTTGAACTTACATTGGTTAATACACAAGATTTTCGTATTGATAGTAAAATACGACACATAAAAATCAAATGGATTAAATACAAAACCAACAAAAACACTCAAAAAGAGACTATTCTCAAAAATGAAATCCAACGAGCGAAAGTTTTCTAATTATGTATCGCTACTTACAACATAAAGATAAAGGTTTGAAAAAACATATACAGTGTGTCCCTCCTACAAGTGCACATCCGAAAAGGGGTGAAACTAGACCTTATTTTATCGACAAAAAATATTTTTTTTTTTTAGAAAATCTTTGTTTTGTAAATTTACGTTTTTAATTTTTTTTTGCCTACCGTGGAGACTATGTATAAAATATGTCATAACTTTTGATCTACCGCGAGTAATGCAATGAAATAAAACTGTTATAATCCTTAAAAAATAGACGTCCCATACCAAATCAAAAACAAAACATAATCAACTACCATTACCATAAAAATAATATCCTAAAAGATTATTTCTTTAATTTTTCCGTCTTTTTTTTCAATAATAGTCAATTTTTTCAAAATAATGTCCCCGTTTCACTATACTTTTATTCCTATTTATCATTGCCTATTCCATTATCTTTCTAACCAAAAAAAATACAACATTCTATCATAAATACAATATTTTCTACAAGCGGTTAACCAAAGGCACTGCGCTCGCGTCCCATACAAAGATACCCAGGTGGATAATTTTTTCAAGATAAAAAAAAAAGTAAAAAAGAAAAAAAAAAATGTTTTTGTCGATATATTTAGATCTAGTTTCACCCACTTTCGGATGTGCACTTTTACGAGGGACACACTGTATATGAGTTTCATATTGATTGCGCCTGTGGTAGAT
This sequence comes from Ypsolopha sequella, assembly GCA_934047225.1. Classification (NCBI taxonomy): domain Eukaryota; kingdom Metazoa; phylum Arthropoda; class Insecta; order Lepidoptera; family Ypsolophidae; genus Ypsolopha; species Ypsolopha sequella. The sequence continues at coordinate 21,507,306 of OW203991.1, forward strand.
TCTGTACAATCGTTCAAAAACTGTTTAAAAAGGAAGGACTCCTCTTAGTAAAAGTTGTTCTATACCATTTACTGAATAAGCTCTTCAAATATGACCACACCTTTCTGTTACACCTTGTATATGTATATCGTGGGTAGCCGTTCATAATTAGTTAATTAATAGTATACACGAGTGTTTTAATACCTAGTTATGTGTTGTTTCATACATAATGACTTTTTTTATTGTTTCGTATTTTACGAGTCTTTTAAAAATGTAATAGCTCTCAGAATGTTGAAGAGCAGTATATTTAATTTTAATCAAATATGTATTTACTTTACTTTTACATCTTGTAAAATATTTAATATTTTTAGCAAGCAAGCTTCTTCAATACACCCTAGTACTACTATTTTGATTCCTTTGATCACTCTTCCTTCCTAGTACTACTTGTACTTTACCAATTAATTAACAATATCATTCAACTGCAAAAAAGGAAAAGCAAACCTGGATGTAAGGAGCTCCAAACCTGGATGTAAGGAGCTCCTAACTGGGACAGAAACGTATGGGCGTTGATTTACTACCGGTCTACTCGTTTTATTAATTTGCTTCTCAATACCACAATGACTCACTCACCAAGCCAATTGTTGTTCCAGTTCCTATTCAAATCCACGCCAAAGTTTTGTCCAAATGGTCGCCGATTCTTGCGCCACATCCTGAACTATTGAACAAAATAAAATCAAATTTGTGCTACGTAAATTAACAATACAAATTCTGAGCGAGTCGATATCGAAGTAATACTTACTGACTCATGACTCCAAACGTACCCATCAGGGTTAGTTACTGGAAAGATGTACCAATCAAAATCATGAGCAGCAGCCACAGTCTCCGGATCATCACTCGTAAGCAGCTCACTCGTGATAAAATTAACAGCTGATGGTGAAATCCATTCCCTTGAATGAATACCACCTTCTAGGAATATAGCCCTTTTCCCACCACCATGAGATATTTTGATTCCTTTGATCACTCTTCCTTCGTAGGAATGCCCTCCTATAATTTCTGTTACAACAGAAGGATACGAAAGGACTAGATCATCGAGCCAGGCGTAAATATCATCCAAAGTGTAGTAGGCATCCCATCCCATTGATCTGATGTTACTTCTCGTGTATTTTTTGACGGTTTGTTTATCAATGAATCTATCAATAAAAGTATTAAATTGATTAGAATGATTTTATGTCTCAAAAAATCAATAATTGCAATGTATGTTTTTTAAAATATAAATAAAGGAAGTGCCTCATTTGGGATAGCTGCCGGAGTTTACGTGTTTAAGTTGTTTATGTTCGTTTAATTCATCACTTCAGGTATCGAATAGTTGGTGTAGTGGTAGTGCACTAGGTTTTGAAAACCACGTGTCTGGGTTCAAATCCGCGTCAGAAAAAGCTTTTTTTTTTCGAAGTTCGGACATTTAAACAAAATTTCAACAAAATGTCAAAAATAGGTGCAACAACGAGCGAAGGAAAGCGGAGCGAGGAAGAGCATGTTAGGTTAACATGTAAATAAATTATGGGAGCTGAGCGAAGCATAGTGAAGTGAGGTGACCCCCCCTAGTATTAACATAATCTATTACATACGAAAAAATCCTTCTTATTTTTCAATAGCCGATCACCTCCAGCGCTTGTCCCATAAGTTCGTGATTGCCGGCTCCGGTAGCTGAGGCACAGCCTTAATGTGAATAATTCAAAAATAAACTTACTCCTGTACATTGGGCATTGTCACCCCAAACCTAATAGCAGACGAATTCAGGAAATATTCAAATTCGGTTTTATATTCTGGAGCCGTCATCACAGTTACAAATTTGGCAGATGGTACTGGATCTAGCCAGAAGTCGTATCTCAAGTCATTTACTTGTAGATTTTGCAAAATCTTTACATGATTTTCACTTTCGGGATATACTTTGTATAATGTGTAATTATCAAATCTAAATTTTTCACTATTCACACACAAAACTGCTAAAAGCAGAACAAAAATCGATTTCTTTGACATTTTACACGATAGCTCGTTACAAATGTAATAAAGTGATTTGTATTGAAATAGTCAGTCTGTTCAGTTACTTAGGGATATCTAATTTGTTCTTATAGTCGTAAATTATATGTGTAGATAATCTTTTCTGAATACCTCTGATATCTTATCTGAAACAAATTATGTTAACTTAGGCCATATCTTGTGCCATATCTGTAGACACGCAGCAGCGTATCCAGGGCTGAGTTCGAAAAAGAAGTACCAGAAGTCCCTTAAGTCTTTAAAGGACTTTGGACTTTGACTGTCAGTGGTAATTATAACTGGACGTGAAATATATTTGCACTTTGCAATGTCAACGACACTTTCCTTTAACTACCTGACGTCGGTCTCAAAGACTCCAGCGGTTTTTGTTTTCCAATTTCTTCGGCCAACGTAAGCCATAGGAATCTGTGCGTCTGTAAGATATTGGAAGCAGAAAACTTGTTTTTAAAAAACAATTATATTTTTATTTAGATTATTACAAGAGTTCTCACTGTGGAGACTGGAATTAGAATGAATATAATAATAGGGAGTTTGGGTTTTATACCCTTACTCTTATCGCTTATGACTAACAGAATGTTCTGACTAACTTAACTAATTTAGTGACTAAGAGATTACAATTTGAGAAAGTAGAAGATAGTAAATGTTATCTTCGACGGAAGTTGTTATCGTCAGTTTAAGGTCTAATATTAATGACTAATGCTAATAGAGGTATGTTATGACTAGTGGTGTAGGGTACGTAACACCTCCCCTCTTAGAACAAAGTTGGGGCGTGTTTGCCGGAACTTTGAGGACTTTTCTTGATTGTAACTTCGTCTTCATCTTCAGAAATGCATGACGTGTCCGTCATGTTTAAGGTCGTCATCGGGACGGCTATGTGTTGTTTGCGAGTGGATCTGTCAAAACAGTTGTTAAATATTTGTATACATCCATTTTGATGGTTATGTCCTTTGAAGTAGTTAAAGAAGCTTGAAGGGCAGCATTTGTATATGCAGAATATTAGCATAATAATTCCCAGGAATATGCTAAGTACTGAAAATTTTGAGCTATGTTTGCTTAGAAATGATGCTTCATTTTCTTTCAGTCGTTGAGAATAGGTTTTGATTTCTTCTTTAATTGTGTGCAATGAATCTAGTGGAACGTTATTGATCTTCATATGTATCATTTCTGGTGGTTCCAAATCAAGGATTTCTGGAACACAATTATCTTCAATATCTACAGTAATTATTGGATGAGTAATGTTGACCGACTTTTCTTCTTCAGCATTCAGAGTAATAAACGTTGTATAAAATTTACATCCAGGATCTAGAGATATGATTCCCGTGCCAGCTATTTCATTATGGGTGATTTTGTTTCCACATTCTATGGCATATGTGGTTTTGTGGTGTAGTAAAAATATCCATTTGTTATTCTTCAATGGCTGGAACGTATTGACTTGAGCGGCGATTGTAGTTACTTCACACATTTCGGGTAATTCTTTGCTGCTTGTCATCAGAATAGCCATTTCACAGGTTGGCCTGGTATTGTAGTGATATATTGGTTGATCTTTACAGACCCTTGCTTCTGTTGCAAATGTTTTGCAATTTTCCATAGAGCTCATAACAACGTACTGTTGTTGTGAAGAACTTGTGGCAAGGTAGGTTTGCTCAGGAAGGATAACGGAATAGAGAGAGGAGTTCGGATGTCTTATAGGGATTGGATAGATACGATATAAGGTGAATTTATCGTTTTTAACCAAAGGGAATTCGAGAATATATATTAATTTATTCATGTATATATATGATGTTATTGTTGAGGACTCTAGGATTTGATGGATATTTTGCATAGTTACAGGGGCTACTAGATTTCTATTAATTCTGTCTGGGCTAGAAGATAAAAGTTCTTTATATAATCTTACAGTAGAAATGATCGAGGGATGAACTGCACCCGATTTAATAAACAAAATGCTTGTAATAATGTCATCGATTTCTTTTTCCAGTGTCATAACGGCTTCGAGGATTTGAATTGATACTGATGAAATTTCTTCTGATATTGTTAAATTAAATATTATTTTACTAGATGTATTAAAATATGAACTGATTTTTCTTAGATTTTCGTTTATTACTATTTCATCGTAAGATATTTTATATATAGTTTCATTGAAGTTAGTAACTGTTGAGGATATTATTTGTAACTGTTGTTTTAATATGTCATTAGTACTGATCTGTTGGTTTTCTAAGAGATCAATACAGTCATTGTATCTTTTTGCATCTTTTGCATCTGGGGTACCTATTAACCATTTGAGAACGGAACCCAGAGCGTCGAATAATTCTCGTTTAAAACGTTTGTTATTAGTATAAAAGTTTATTTCGTTTAATCTTGAATCTATTTGATCGATATTGATTTTTATGAAAGAATTTGTGGTTGCTATGTTTGGTGTTGTAGTATACTTTATGGCTAAATTGCGATAGTTCGATATAAGACGCTTTAAGGAATCTCTCGATTGAAATAGGACTTCAAGGTTTCGATATATAATTAGTTTCCATGAGCCTTCAGAGATAAGCAGTTCTCCTTCGTGTTCGTAATAGAGTCCAGAGTTTGATGGAAGTGATTCTATATGAGTATCTCCATCAACTAATGTTGTGGAGTACCTGAAATTATTAATTAATACAGAATATATTTTTAATCGAATTATATAAGAGAATATAGAATATTAATTTGATTATCGAGCATACTATGAAACTTATATATGGATTATTGATTGTTTCATAGAAATTATTCGTTTTATTATCAGAAGGATTAGGATATGCCAGTATTTGTTGGGATACCCTGAAATTTAATAAGATTTAACTTTCTAAAAATACTTTAATACTACATGATTGAGTTTTTAGTCATGCAATGGTCTTAGCCGATTAGCATGCACTACATAATTTCGTCCTGTTTTATTGATAACATAATTTTCATTGAACCCTATTCTTGTGATATTATAAGGTCCTTCCCATTTGTGATCTAAGTTATTTGGATTAGGTATTTGGAGCATAACTTTGTCACCTACGTTGAATTTAGCTACATTCTTTATGGATTTGTCATAACGTTCCTTGGCTTTATCTTTCATGGACTCTACGTTGCGTTTAGCTATTTCTCGAGTTATTTTTAATCTTTCATTGAAATCGTTAAGATAATCGTTAGTTGTATATTCACGGATGTCTTTTGCAGAGTAAAGTGAATGGGGTTTGTATCCAAAAAGTAGTTCGTGAGGAGTAAAACCAGTTGATTGATTTACAGAGGTATTGTGACACATAATAGCAAGAGGGACTATTTGATCCCAGTTTGAGTTTCTTCTTTTATGATATATGCGAATATGATCTCTAAGGACGGCATGAAAACGTTCTAACGATCCATTTGTTTGAGGATGGTAGGCAGTACTCAAAGTATGATTGCAACCTAATTGTTTCATTAAGTGTTTTAATATATTATTTACAAATTCTCCACCTTGGTCAGAATGGAACCGTTTGGGAACACCAAAGTGTTGACAAAAGATTAAAAGAGTTTTAGCTATGGTGACTGGCTGTTTGTCAGGAATTGGGTAAGCTTGAACAAATCGGGTTAAATCATCTTGTAAAGTTAGAATGTATTTATTGAAGTCACCTGTTATGTCAGAATAAGAAACTAAATCAATAGTCACGCGTTCGAAAGGTTCACTAGATGATGTCGTTATAACCATCGGGGCTTTATAAGTTTTTCTTTGTATTTTACTACGTTGGCAATCTAAACAGTTGTCTATGTATTTCTTGATGTCATCAGTCATGCCTTTCCAGAAGTATTCTGACCGTATTTTCCTCGTAGTTTCGATAATGCCTCGATGACCAGATAAGGGTTCATCGTGGAAACTTTTGAGAATTTCGGGTATTTGTTCTTGAGATGGATATTTAACAGTATTTTGACAAATTGTTATTTCACATTCATATGTGTCAGCTAAATATGCAGTTATATGTAATTGTTCGTTTCCTTGCAATTTACAAGTGGGATCATTCTTAAGGTCAGGAATACAAAGAGTTTTAACGTCATTTTTTTGAAGATAATTTAATAGAGTTTTGAAATAACTTTCGGAGTCCCATGAATCATAGTGTTTTGGTCTTGAGTATCCAAAAACTATGTTTTGTTTGTTATCTGATATTAGAAGATCATTGTCATATAGGGATTTACATTTTTCTAAATAGGGATCGACTTGAGAGCACAAGCTAATAGCTTCGTTGAATAAATCATTTTTATCAGAGAGTTCGCAGGAAGTGGGGATAAAGATATTTTTGTGACGAGAATCTAAGAGGCGATCTGGTGAAATCTTAAGATTTGGTGTGTCAAAGTTATAAGAGCTATTGTCAGAAAAATGTTCATAATTGGCTTGTAAATAATGGTCAGGAGTTTCTTGATTTGTGCTATCGTCATTTGTAAGATCGATATTTGTCGTAGAAATAGGGGGTCTTGAGAGTGCGTCAGCGTTGGTATTGTTCTTTCCTGGTTTATAGACTATTTTGTATTGAAAACCAGCGAGTTTGAACTGCCATCTGGCAAGACGGCTACCTGGGTCTGTGATTTTCATATAATAGCTTAGTGGTTGATGATCTGTGACTATTGTGAAGTTTTGACCGAATAAATAAGGTCGAAAGTGTTTAACTGCCCATACAATGGCTAACATTTCTCGTTCCGTTGTAGAATAATTAGTTTCAGCTTTGTTTAAAGTCCTTGATGCATAGGCTATGGGCAAGTCTTTACCTATTTCGCCTTGTGAAAGAATCGCGCCAATAGAATGTAGTGAAGCGTCCGTTGTTAATATGAACTCTTTTGTGAAGTCTGGATATTGAAGTATTGGGGGGTTAGTAAGGAGATGTTTGCATTTGTTGAAAGAGTTTTCTTGTGTTTGACCCCATATGAAAGGAACTTCCTTCTTTAAGAGGCTAGTAAGGGGTTTTGTTATTTGACTGAAGTTTTCTATGAATCTTCTGTAGTATCCAGCTAGACCTAAGAAGCTTTTGATGTCCTTGCAATTCTTTGGAGTTGGGAAATTTTTGACAGCTTCAATTTTTACAGGATTTGGTTTTACGCCTTCGTTTGAGATAATATGCCCGAGATAAGCGACTTCACGTCGTAAAAATTCACATTTGTCTGGTTGAACCTTGAGTTCATATTTCCTAAGTCTGGAAAATACTTCATGAAGTTTTTCTTCATGTTCTTGGAGACTTGATGCAAAAATTACTATGTCATCTAAATACACAAAACACCGTTCTCCTTGAATCCCCATTAGAACAGAATCCATGGTGCGTTGAAATGTAGCTGGAGCGTTTTTGAGACCGAAAGGCATTCTTTTATATTCGTAATGACCATAGGGGGTTGTGAATGCAGTTTTAGGAATGTCAGCTGGATTAACTTCTAATTGATGGAATCCTGATGCTAAATCTAATGTTGTAAAGTATTGGGAATGACCAAGTTTGTCTAGAATGTCTGTGATGTTTGGTAAGGGATAGCTATCACCTATTGTTATGTCATTAAGTTTACGATAATCTATTACAAGACGCCATTTTTGTTTCCCTGAGGCATCTAGTTTCTTTGGAACGACCCAAAGGGGGCTACTCCATGGTGAACAACTGGGTTGTATGATATCTTCATCTAACATTTTCTGTACTTGATTTTTTACTTCTTGTTCATGAACTCTTGGGAATCGATATGTTTTTGCATGAATCGGGATGTCAGTAGTCGTGCGAATATGATGTTTCGAATGATTACTAAATGATAAATGGTCTCCTTCTATATAAAAGATGTCTGAGTATTCGGAAATTATCTTGTGTATTGAATTCTTTTCCTCATTGTTCAAATGTTCATCTCTGATTAGGTTGAGTACTTTCTCCTGTCTGTCTGATAAGCTAGTGAGTTGTTTGTCTGACTCAGAAGGATGTTCATTAAGATTATGTATTTGTTGTTCGCTAAATGAGTCAACATCAATGTTTGGAATGTCTATTATTTTGTCTACTTTGTTGGCGTTTACACAAGTAGTTAGGAATGAGTTGTTTTCGACATGGACTAAAGCATGAGGAATGATAACACCAGTGGTTAAGAATTGTTGATTTACAATAGCTACTCCGGATTTAATAGACTTTGTTGTACATTTGATTACTGTTTCGGATCTTTTATTCAAGGTTTGTTTTCCTTGAAGTTTTTCTTGTTTTTCTTCAAGGGAATGGAGTTTATATGTTTTATTATGAACACGCATTGTTTTTGACTGGACATAGATGTAGACATTGTTTTTGGAAAGGAAATCATTCCCTAGAATGCCATCAGCTTTAATGTTTAAGTTAGCTACGTGAAATTTGAACTTTGGAAGGTCGTCTAGAGATAAGTTGGCTGTACCGAAACTGCGAGTTGATGATTGTGTGCTGGAGATACCTACAATAGATACTACGTCGTTTTGGTTTATTTGTGAGGAGCCTATTTTATCTTTTCGGACTATTGAAATTCCGGCTCCAGTATCTACCAGGAAAATAACGGGTTTGCCTTCGATATGGAAAGTACAATGAAGTAGGTTTACTGGTGGTACATCGTTTAAAGAAGATATATTGTATGATTGAATTGGGGATCGAGATTTCTGGGAATTGAGTTCTGACTGAGATTTTGTTTTGGGTTTGGATTTAGGCTTTGACTTAGATTTTGACTTGGATTTCGAAGATTTAGTGATATTATTGAAATCACGGTTTTGGGACTGATTACCCTGTTCATGGATTTCACTTGATTTCGAGGATTCAGTAGATTTAAGGACATCACGAGTTTGGGGCTGATTACCCTGTCCGTGGATTTCATTTTTTGATTTAAGAGATTCAGAGGATTTAGAGTGATCATGAGTTTGGGGCTGGCTACCCTGTCCATAGATTTGATTTCGAGATTTAAGAGATTCAGTGGATTTAAGAGATTCGGTAGTATTCGAGAAATCGGGAGTTTGAGTGGAAGCGTCTCTAAATTCAGTTTGCGTAGAAGCGTCTTTAAGTTGTCTCCGATAGACTGGTTTATTCATTTCTAAAGACGTATTACGTTTTTGTACCTCATGTATTTGATTTACTGAATTTAGTTTTGGTGGTGTATTTACCACTCGAATTGGGAATTCTCTGTCATGGGATATGCTTGAGTCTGGGTGATTGAGCAAGAGGCTAAAGCGGTTTCCGAGGAGTTGCTCATCTCGTCGGTCGCTGGCGAGTTTAAATGATTAACGTTTTTCGGTGGAGCAGGTAGAGCGCGTTGATTTTGGTTATCTCGAAGATTATTATTGAACGCTCTCTTACGACAATCGGCAATTAAGTGCCCAGGTTTTTTGCAATAGTTGCACGTTTTTTGTTGCACTTGATTTGTGTTCGATGTTCCCTGCATTTGATTTGGGACGTTTGAGACTGTGTAACGGTTTGAATAGGTACTTGAATTATAAGATTTTTGTACAGGTTTTGCAAGATCTTTTGCATAGTGCTCAACGTGTTTAGGAGTTCTAGGTGGGGTTTGTTTGAACAGTGTTTGTCTTGCACTGTTCATTGCGCGTATTTGATCTTCTTGGATAGCAAACCGCCCTGCTTCGGATAGCGTTGTAAAACCTTTAGTACGGAGCATTGTACCGATGTCGGGATAATTTAGTCCTATCTCGAACACTCTTAGAGCAGTTTCTTCAGTCGCCTTCATTCTACCTATCAACGAGTTGTCGTCAATTTCCGCGTTTAATTTTTCAATAATTTTTCCGCGACACAGATCTACTCTATGTAGATATTCGGTGATAGTTTCGGTTGCGAATTGGAACATTGATTGTAATTCAAGATTTAGGTGAGATATCGTCTTGACATTGGAAAATTTTTCGATAAGGAATGATCGAAGGTCTCCCCAAGAAGCATACTGTTTACTATGCACATCCGATGCGTTTGCACCCACGATATTGTTTAGGGCATAGATTAAAAGGATTCGTTTCTGATTTTCTGATGCTAGTGAAAATGCTGAATCACATGATCTCGCGAATTTGTATACTTGACCGGGTTGATTTGTATCAAAATTTGGTATTAATTTTAGAAGCGTATTTATTTCTAGCGCCATTTCAGAATTTAAGTTAGGGTAGATTTCGTTTTTAATTTCTAAGGGCATGAGTTTCGTAGAGATATGCGATTTGAGATTTATATATAATATGTGAATATAAGCACAGTGATATAATGGAAACACAGATAATATGGAACACAGTAAAATAGAATAACACAATAACACAGGAATAGAAAACACAATGAAATGGAAATGGAATACACAGAGGAATCGAGCAAACAAGTTTAGCCACTTACCAACATAATAATATTATTTTAATTTGCATGGTTTCGGCAAATCTTTATTAAAGCCCTCCGGGCACCGTCCAGGTCCTTTTGGCGATGTTTGTCCTAGGTCCTGATCGTTTCGATTTGACTATATCCAGTACCGACTGCGCCAATGTAAGATATTGGAAGCAGAAAACTTGTTTTTAAAAAACAATTATATTTTTATTTAGATTATTACAAGAGTTCTCACTGTGGAGACTGGAATTAGAATGAATATAATAATAGGGAGTTTGGGTTTTATACCCTTACTCTTATCGCTTATGACTAACAGAATGTTCTGACTAACTTAACTAATTTAGTGACTAAGAGATTACAATTTGAGAAAGTAGAAGATAGTAAATGTTATCTTCGACGGAAGTTGTTATCGTCAGTTTAAGGTCTAATATTAATGACTAATGCTAATAGAGGTATGTTATGACTAGTGGTGTAGGGTACGTAACACGTCTATGTACCTTTTCGTCGATGCCTTGCAATAATTTGCAAGTACTTATCAGGTGTTTACTTGCGCGAATTCACTGTATGTGATTAAAAAAAGGTTGCAAGTCGACATTTTCTCTATGTAAATCTCATGGGTTTGTACCTCACATTGAACTTACAATTTCAGAAGTGATTTTTGTTTTGTGTTTATTGTTACTCAATTATTTAAGTAACATCGTATTAAATTGTTTTTAATTAAACGATATGGTAATTGAAATACGTACTGTATAAAAATAATATTTGTTTTAACTAGTTACTAAGATTTTTTACTTTTTATAAGCGGTTTCCAGGACCGACATCAGGTAATTGTGTAACTGGAATTAACCACCACTATTTACTCTGTCACTAGATTTTCTGTTTGGCCGGGCAGGTGATCTGAATCTCGTATTAGCGTATTCAAATGCCAACTTTCTCGAAATAAACTTTGCATACATTTTTAGGTCGCTCAACGAGCTATGGAACGGACTATGCTTGGGATATCTTTGAGGTATGAAATCCGAATCGAAAATATCCGTCAGAGATCGAAGGTGACCGACATAGCCTGCCGAATCAGTAAGTTGAAGTGGCAGTGGACTGGCCATATTTGTCGCCGACGTGATAATCGTTGGGGCCGTAAGGCATTGGAATGGAGACCACGTACAGCAAAGCGTAGGCTGCCCTCGTGCCCGCTGGACTGACGATCTGAAGGACGTTGCGGGTGGCGGCTGGATGAGGATGACTGAGGACCGCCAAGAGTGGCGTAATATTGGAGAGGCCTATGTCCAGCAGTGGACGAATACGGGCTGATGGATGGATGGACATTTTTAGTGAACGGTTGGAAAAAGAAATTATTAATCTATTGTGGTTTTTAGTAGTAGGTATAAAAACTTGTCCTAGTGTGGCGAGGTGCCAGCTTATTGGCAATTGAATTGGGTTATGATATAAGACTTTCCCTGAAATCCTCGAATGGTAACAGTTTGGGCCACGGACGTATACAGGATGAATCAAACGAATGCCCCCTGGAAGGAAATTACCCTTAATATTGGAGGTAGCAATTTCTAAGTTAAAAACTGTACCGTCAAAGTATTTTTCTTCTAACTCTTAACTTCTAACTCTGAAAATTACCACAACCATTAGTTTTTGAATGCCTAATAAATAAAATACACATATAAATTTATTGTTTGTTGTTTTTTAATTAATACTCGTAACATTCCAACATTTACAAAACATCAATGAATTTTGCTTCTCTGATGATGGCCATCACAGAATCGAATGTTTCCTCACAGGATGGCAAGACCTGGGACACGGGGAGGGTATAGCCCCAGGCCCCAGTGTCTCTAAGCAGGTAAGTGGCAGCGATAGGGGTGTTGAAACGATACTTCACCCAGTCAGCGGCACTACCGGTGGCACCGTCTGCAAAAACGACAATTTTTATTCAAAATAAAATAAAAATAAAAAATCAAAGGTCTGACTTTTATAACTGAGCAAGGAGACACAGGTGAAGCTTTCGATGATAATCATCATCATCAGGACTCTTTGGGCGTACAGGCGCGCGCGGTGTTAAGTTCACACGTGTTAACATCGAAAGCTGGACCTGTACCTCCTTGCACAGTTAAAACAGTGAATTATGATAATAGGATATGGTATGTTCCTCGCTGATTTGTGTTCCAAATGGGTGGCAAATGAGTACGTCATCACGTATATATTATTGTGGTTCTCGAACTTAAAAAAATTTGGAATCAGGGAACTTTTAAAGTATGTAGGTTTAGTGTTGGTGGTGATAACTATATTTCACAATGAAACCACTTAACAGTTCAGGTAAAATGTCTATTCTGAGGTTCCACAAACTTGTTATAAGTCCACACAATAAAACACCTAACTATAAGAAGGAGTAAACAATAATTTTAAGCACGTAACAAAGCAAAGCAAAGCTAGCGGCGGCAGGCAATTCAGTACGTGTCTACGACGGCAGAAGCTGGAGGCGAGACTGCAGGTCCGCGGCCCGTGCGCGGTGCATCGCTCGTTGCAGTCCAAGCGCACGCTGGTGCATGCCTGGCCCCGCGGACTCCTGCGGTAGGGGGGTGCGCGTGCACACCAAGCAACAGGTAGGCGAGGCGGCGGCCGAGGGTTCGCGAAGTATATTTGTTACGCGGTCCGTGCGGCGGCGCCCCCCTGGTCACGCGGCTGGCAGCGTGTTCGGCTAGTGGACGCTGCAGCTAGGTATGTACTCAGGAACGGAGCATCACGACTTCTGCGGCGTGAAGGGTAAGTCAGTCCGTCCTGTTTTAGCTATAATTACTTATATATTGTTGATATTATATTATTAATTATATATTGTTGATCTTATATTATTACTTATGTATTTATAGTTTATATTGTTTATTAAATATAATTACTTGTATATTTATGTATTGAATATAATATTATTTATAATACTTTTATACTTACTTACTTAGTTTAGTTATGTATGTATATTGTATGTTATATATGTAATAAATTGTAGATAACCGCTACACCACTCCCCCGCGGAGACCGTCACTACGGGCGATAGTAATCAGGGAATCGTATCTTCCGGCCTGAGCGGGTTGTGCGGGTTATCTCTTGTGCTCTTTCTTTGTCTTTCTCTTTTTCTGTTTCAGGACTTCTTTCATCTCTCTCCACATCTTTGGATTTATTATTTTCACAGGGTTCCTCCGCACTGCTGAGTATATATGCTGGTTTTAGGCGGTCTACAGATACTGTCGTCGGTTTCCCTTTTATTTTAATCTTGTAGACCTTGTCTCCTCGTTCCAGGACTTCATAAGGCCCAGTATAAGCAGGCTGTAAGGTGCCACGTAAGGCGTCATCCCTTACGAAAACATGCTGAGATGTAGACAAATCTTTAAATATGAATATCTTATTCTGTCTATGGCGTGATGCTGGTGATGGCTGGAGTTTTTCGGCAAACGATCTTAGTCGTGTCGTGTACTCTGACATATCAGCTGTGCTACGGTAGTCTGGGCTGAAAAATTCGCCAGGTAACCGAAGGGGTTCGCCATAAACTAGTTCAGCGGCTGATGCTTGTATGTCTTCTTTGTAGGCGCTTCTTATTCCGAGCAAAACTAAAGGGAGTGATTCTGTCCAGCTGCTATTTGCGTGACAAACGATTGCTGCTTTTAGCTGTCTGTGAAAACGCTCAATAAGTCCATTGCAGGCAGGATGATAGGCTGTTGTTCGTTTGTGCTGGAATCCTGCTATTTTGGAAAGCTCTTCAAAAAGATTCGACTCAAATTGTCGTCCTCTGTCTGTCACGATGGAAAACGGTGTTCCAAAACGTGATATCCAGCCTGACAGGAGTGCCTTTGCAACAGTTTCTGCTGTGATGTCGGGTATGGGGATAGCCTCAGGCCATCGCGTGAATCTGTCTATGACGGTAAGACAATATCTATTACCCTGAGAGGTAGCTAGAGGTCCAATAAGATCTATGTGAATGTTCATGAAACGAGCGCGAGGCAACTCGAAAGTTCCCATTGGTGCGGAAACATGTCGAGAAATCTTTGCGCGTTGACACTGAAGGCATGAACGTGACCATTCTTTGCAATCTTTGCGAATTCCTGGCCAAACGTAGCGTTCTGCTACTAACCTTGCAGATGCCTTGGCTCCAGGATGGCTAAGAGAGTGGAGTGTATTAAAAACTTGACGTCGCATTGGCTTAGTGATGAACGGTCTGGGAGTGTGAGTGCTGACGTCGCAATAAACATCTGTTTTGCTTCCAGGTAGTCGTATTATCTCCAAGCGAAGCGAAGTTTGTCCTTCTAGAAACTGTTTGAGTTCCTGGTCAGAAGTTTGAGACTTTGCGAGTGCGTTGAGGTCGATCGGAGCGGTCAATTCATCAACACGCGACAAAGTATCAGCCACAACATTGTCTTTGCCTGAAATATGGCGTATGTCTGTGGTAAACTGAGAAATGAAATCTAAGTGTCTGAATTGTCTTGGTGAACAGTTTTCTTTCTGTCCGTGAAATGCAAAACAGATGGGTTTGTGATCTGTATAGATGACGAAGTCTCTTGCTTCCACCATGTGTCTGAAATACTTGATGGCTTCGTAGATTGCAAGGAGTTCTCGATCATAAGGTGAGTATTTTTGCTGTGATGGACTCAACTTATGAGAGTAGAATGCAAGAGGTTGCCACCCATCATCTTTCCATAGCTGAAGTACCGCGCCCAGAGCTGTGTCACTCGCATCAGTGACTAAAGATAGCTTGCTTTGACAGTCTGGATGTACAAGAAGAGCGGCGTCGCATAAACTCTGCTTACAGTCTTCAAACGCTTGTAAAGCTGCTCCTGTCAAATCAACCGGGTGATTGCCTTTGACTGAACCAGTTAATAGAGCATTGAGTGGTGCTTGAAGTTGGGCAGCATGTGGAATAAATCTCCGATAAAAATTAAGCATACCCAGGAATCTTCTTAACTGCTTGACGTTTTTGGGTGCTGGGAAATCTCTAATTGCTTGAACCTTCGTCTGTAATGGCTTAGTTCCCTTGGCTGATATGCTGTAGCCTAGAAACTCGACTTCTGACACTCCAAAAATACATTTCGACACATTTATGACGATTCCATACTCTGACATTTTTGAAAAAAGAATCCGGAGGTGTTCAATGTGTGTATTTTCGTCGGGAGAGTAGATTAAAAAATCATCCAGGTAAGTGTAACAGAAGTCTAGACCTCTTGTCATCTCATCTACGAATCTCTGGAAAGATTGACCTGCATTGCGTAATCCAAACGTCATAAATGGAAATTCAAAGAGTCCGAATGGTGTGGTAATCGCTGTCTTTGGTATATCTTCAGGATTTACAGGAATTTGGTTAAACGCTTTTACCAAATCTATCTTGGAAAAGACGGTGTTGCCAGCTATATTATGGGTAACATCGTGAATGTGACGAATTGGGTACCTGTCTGGCACGCTGCGAGCATTCAACATCCGGTAGTCTCCACAAGGACGCCATTCGTTGTCCTTCTTTGGCGCGAGGTGAAGAGGGGATGCCCATGGGCTCTTTGAAGGTCGTGCTGTACCGTTCTGCAACATAACTTGAAATTCGGCTTTAGCAATTTTCAACTTATCAGGAGCTAGGCGTCGTGGATTACAAAATACAGGAGGGCCTGGTGTTGTACGGATATGATGAACTGTATTGTGTTTTATGACACGCTGCGTACCTGATGGACGGGTGATATCAGGAAAATCCTTCAAGATGTCGTGATACTTGGAGTCTCCGGTCAATATCTTCACTGAAGATATGTTGTCCGAGCGACGTGCTAGCGTAGCATGTGTTGTGAGTGTCGTGGTATTGTCAATAAGGCGTTGGTGTCTGCAGTCGACGATAAGGTTGTAATATGACAAGAAGTCGACACCGATTATAGCCTTCGTGACGTCAGCCACGATGAAACGCCAGGTGAACTCACGACGCAACCCGAGGTTTAGTACCAGGTGTGCGTATCCATAGGTGTCAATGGTCGAACCGTTTGCCGCTGAGAGTTGGTAGTTCGTCTTGGGACGACGTTCTCGAAGAGCAGACCGAGGAAAAACGCAGAGATCGCTACCAGTATCAACGAGAAACTGCATTTTGGAAGTATGGTCTGTGACAAACAAGCGACCAGATGAATTGTTGGGGCAATCGTTAGTCGCCATTATCGACCGCCCTGAAAGTTTTCCGAACTGTAGTCGCAAGGTTTGACGCATTTATTCGCCCGGCTGCCAAATTTAGAATGGTACCAGCACTGCGGGAACTTCCTGTAGCTTGACTGCGATCTGTTTGATGCTGAGCGGTTGCGGTTTTGCGGTCTGCCTCTGGATCTGGATCGGGATCTTGATGATGAAGCCATTGTGTCTACTTTAGTAGTGAGGTTTTGCACTTGCATGGTAAGTTCCGATATTTGTCTTGACATGACGTCAAATGAGCTTCCAGGTGTTGCATGTGAAATGGCTGCCACTCTTGGGTTATTGGGCACAATGTCGTGGATCCGGTCTGCTAGTTCAGCGAGCTCTGTCAAGGTAGCTTTCGCTTGTGAAGCAACAATTGTTTGAATGCTACTTGGCAGTCTGCTTGTCCACACAGTTTTAATAAAGTGGTCGGGCATACCTGGTCCTGCTAGGTGTTGCAGTTGACGTAGGAACTGTGATGGTTTCCTATCACCAAGCTCTTCATGCTTCATCAGCTGCTCGACCTTTTCCTGGTTAGTGGCCGACACACGCTTGATTAGCTCGTCCTTCAATGTGACGTACTTGTTTGTGTCTGGGGGATTGCTAATCAGGTCGTCAATCATGTTAGCATACCGCGGCTCAAGCTGTGACGTCACCTGGTAGAATTTGGTATCGTCGGATTTAATACCGGAAATTATGAATTGCGCCTCAAGTTGTGCAAACCATATATGGGGCTTTTCCGGCCAAAACGGCGGGACACGTACTCCAACTCTGTACACTTCCGCTGGCGTATGAGATGGTGCAGTGGAGTTGCGCTCTGTGTCTGCACTGCGTTTAATCGTTGGATCGACATTGTCTCCGGCCATCTTACTTCCAAAAACAGTAAATAGGTACGTACTTTTGTCCAGTGTACGGGGTCACCAGTGTAGGTTTAGTGTTGGTGGTGATAACTATATTTCACAATGAAACCACTTAACAGTTCAGGTAAAATGTCTATTCTGAGGTTCCACAAACTTGTTATAAGTCCACACAATAAAACACCTAACTATAAGAAGGAGTAAACAATAATTTTAAGCACGTAACAAAGCAAAGCAAAGCTAGCGGCGGCAGGCAATTCAGTACGTGTCTACGACGGCAGAAGCTGGAGGCGAGACTGCAGGTCCGCGGCCCGTGCGCGGTGCATCGCTCGTTGCAGTCCAAGCGCACGCTGGTGCATGCCTGGCCCCGCGGACTCCTGCGGTAGGGGGGTGCGCGTGCACACCAAGCAACAGGTAGGCGAGGCGGCGGCCGAGGGTTCGCGAAGTATATTTGTTACGCGGTCCGTGCGGCGGCGCCCCCCTGGTCACGCGGCTGGCAGCGTGTTCGGCTAGTGGACGCTGCAGCTAGGTATGTACTCAGGAACGGAGCATCACGACTTCTGCGGCGTGAAGGGTAAGTCAGTCCGTCCTGTTTTAGCTATAATTACTTATATATTGTTGATATTATATTATTAATTATATATTGTTGATCTTATATTATTACTTATGTATTTATAGTTTATATTGTTTATTAAATATAATTACTTGTATATTTATGTATTGAATATAATATTATTTATAATACTTTTATACTTACTTACTTAGTTTAGTTATGTATGTATATTGTATGTTATATATGTAATAAATTGTAGATAACCGCTACAAGTACTTAGAAATACATTAGGAAGTTTGTGTCTAACTCACACTCGAATGAATTTTGTAGATTAATTATACCGCATACCCAAGATGGATTTTAACTTTTTTTTATGTCAGATGTAATTTTTTCATAGGTTTATTTGGGCCTAAATTGGATATTTATCTAAAGATAGACTTTAGATAAATATCCAATTCTAGGGCAGCTAGAAAATAGGTAAATAAAGATACCTATATCGTGTGGAGGAATTTCCTATACGTAAAATAATAGTTGGGAGAAATACCTGTATGAAGGGTATAAAACATCGTTTTTTTATACCATTATCGATTAAGATCTCGGTTACAACATGTTACAACTCGAACGCTTTGACTGATTTCCAAATTGCACAACCCCATTCATGCTTCATATAATTATTATTTAGCTCGCATACAACTCACCTCAAACAATGGAAATCACTGTGTTAAACGAAAATGGCAAGCTTGTCAGATGACGCCGTCATGTGCCAAGTGTGTTCCAAATATTTATTAATATCAGCGTAGCCGTACGAAAGCTTGTGCTTATTCTTTCGCACTCATGTAAAAATGCATATGCTATACTGTTGTCAATGTTCAAATTGAAGTAAGCGTAAGTTTTAGAATGAAAACCGAAGGAACAGGCCATGTTTTACTCAGCCATGGTTATATTCTTATTGAAACACTTATAAAATGTACCACTATTCAAGAAATTTTTTGTAATATTTTTGTTTGTCGTCGTCGAACGCATTGTACGGGTTGTTATTAGAAAATGGTACCAGACACTCAAAAGAGCAAAAGAGTCACGATTGGTTCGTACTATCATCCCTCAATAAGCAACATAATCAAAGCTTGAAACAAGTTGATAAATTTGAATACCTTAACATCTAAAGGTAACCTAGACTCAGAAATCAACTCCAGTGCTGCATCACCAGTTTTTGGAAATCTCTGAGACAATGTTTTCCGGTCACATGACATACAATTTACAAGCCACAGCGTTAGCTTACCACCACCAGTTGAAGTGAGATGATCTGTCAGCTTTTTTTTATTTTGGCAACAGCCGCTATTTTAAGCTGTTTACCACTGTTTACCGTTATTTGGCTCTTGGTCTATCTAGGGTGCGTCAGGCAAGACTCTCAGGAGACTATTCTAGTCAAGTAGCAACTCGTATAGTTGTATCTTAGTTTTACGCTACCCGGAAACACAAAAATAGCCAAAATATTTTTATTTCCATAATATACAACGTGTAACAGAAAGGCGTAATAATATTTGAAGACCTTATTCAGTCATCAATGGTATATAACAACTTCTTCTTTGGAACAAACCCTGTATCTCGAAAAAAAAAAAACTTTTTCATACAAAAATGCAATGCCGCTCGAATGAAATGTATGGAAGGGCAGATTTTTTTTTGAGATTTCAGGGTTGGCTCCATAGTAAAAGTTGTTTTATACCATTGACTGAATAAGCTCTTTAAATATGGTTACACCTTTCTGGTACACCTTGTATAATCTCCGCCTGCTGCATGATATTTTTGCGGTACATTGTGTCGTTTTTTGTTCGACTCAAAGGGCTTTGTATCGCCAAGCGGTACTTTCCAAAGCCTACTCCTCGTCTATAGCCGAATAAAAAATGTAAAAAAAAAATTACCTATATTAATTATCAACTCTTATAGAACGTGTGCAACATTTTTAGGGTTCCGTACCCAAAGGGTAACAAACGGGACCCTATTACAAAGACTCTGTCCATCTGTCTGTCCGTCTGTCTGTCCGTCAGTCACCAGGCTGTATCTCATGAACCGTGATAGTTAGACAGTTGAAATTTTCACAGATGATGTATTTCTGTTGCCGCTATGACAAAAAATACTAAAAAACAGAATAAAATAAATATTTAAGCCCTTCCCATACAACAAACATGTTTTTTTTGCCGTTTTTATAGATAATGGTACGGAACCCTTCGTGCATGAGTCCGACTCGCACTTGGCCGGTTTTCTTTTTCATGCCACCAAAACAGGTATACGAAAAAAAAAACAACCGTTTGGTGCTTTTTGGCTTGAATTCCTTAATATTCCTAAATACTAAACTTCGAAATTCAATTCAAAAGTTTTAAAATTCTAATTTATAGTAACCAATGGGAACTTTACACACACGTTACACTGTGCATAGGTAATAAAGTTTTGTTAAGTAACTTTTGATTGAATTTTGAATTGAAGTGTTCTGTTTCGATTAATTAGAAAAAGGCGGGTTTTTCACAATCCAGCTGCGAAACCGCTCTAACTCCTGACAATGGTGAACAATCAAAAACGGTTCGGTAAAGGAATAAAATAATGGCACATGTACAGGGTTATTTTTGGACCCCTAGCCAAATTTTTTCACGTCACTGTATATCACTAGTATCTTCAATAAATTTATGAAATAAAAAACATTTTTTTTTTCATATTACGCTAACATTTCCTAACACAGATTAAAATTATGCTCACTCGTCTGTTCACCGTGCGCACCGCCCCACGCGCCCCCCGGCCACAAAATATTTACAAAACTAGCGACTCGCCCCGGATTTGCACGGGCATATATTATACATATAAACCTTCCTCTTGAAACTGCATCAGAATCCGTTGCGTAGTTTTAAAGATCTAAGCATACATAGTGACAGACACACAGCAGGAAGCGACTTTGTCTTATACTATGTAGTGATGGTGTGAAAAGCGGATTTAAAAAAAGGAAAGGTGTTTTTTTTTACCAAATATTTTTTTATTTCTTTCCATATTGGCTAGGGGTAAAAAATAACCCTGTAAAGTGAAACGAGTGCAATTATCCCAAAGTTTTACTACGTGCTGTGATTAATAATCTAGGATCTATACGTCCCACATAAGAATAAGACTGTCAGGACGCCATTTTGCCATAGCCCTCTCTTGCGCCATCGCTAGACAGAACGAAAGAGAAATATGGCTAAAGACTGAAGTTGTCTGCGGTTGCGATCCTATTCTTACACGAGACGCATAATAAATTAATACAAACCCGATAGTTGTGCTGAAGTTCCAACAAGGTATTGAGTATTGTATTTTACAGCCATGGATCCCATTGCACGTCTACCGATTTGTATCTGAAAGAACATTTTGTTTATTTATCTTATTTCAGAAAACGACACAGAATCCTCAGGGCACGAGTCCTTCTTAGACATAACTTTTTTTTTTGTAAATTGTTGAAGATTCTCACCATCTCATCAAAGTTATAAATATCTCCTGTGGCATCTGGTAGGAGTAGTTGTTGTCCAAATGATCTGAAGGATAGGAATCCTACTTTATTGGGTACGGACAAAATGAACTCTGATAAGGCTCTAGTTTCAGGTTCTGAAAATGGTCCAAGTCCAATAAAGGTGTTATCTGCTGGTTCATGGCTTCCTCCGCTAACTGAAAATTGTTAAAATAATGTCATTTTCATTTGATTAAAAATTTTTTGTAATAAGTACAATAAGTGTTAAAAGCAAAAATAAATTCTTCAAATAATTTTAATAGGGCAGAAAAGAAAACGCTTAATAAATATGCTGATGATGAGAAATAAATAATTTGGAATCAAATGATTTCTTAATGTGATAGTATATATTGATAATACTATAAACAAACGGCTCACTTTAATAAATACTTTAGTTGGGATAGCCGGCTAGTTTGTGGCAGCAGCAGCAGCTTTCAATGCGCGGGAGTTCATAGGTTTAGTTGGCAAGGGCGGTCAGATAATATTATTTTCAATGCATGTGCTCGTAAAGGCCCACTTTTTATGCATCAAAACCGAACAGAAAGTCGATTATTTTGCCCTAGGGCTTTAATATATTTTTTTTATTTGTTTGCAATGGTTGGCTAACCTGCAGCCTTTCCTGTGTACCATAGATGTTATACTTTTTTTTCCACTGTTTAACGGCTCTGGATACAATCCTTTTGAGCCAATCATAATTGCTAGTTCACAAGATTGTATTTGTTTTCATTTCCTCACACTATGCATTGAAAAACGTAGTATGATACACGGGCGTAAAAGCAATAAATTACTCGGTTACGTTTAAAACACTCGCTATGCTCGTGTTTTAAATCGTCCTCGTAATTAATCCCTTTTCGCCCTAGTAGCATAAACTACTATTATTGCAGTGAGCCGTTTTTTACAACATATAATTAAACCCTCAAGTTTCATATAATTCTGCAATTGATTATACTGTTATTATACTAATTGATCTACTCCGATACTGCAATAAGGCAATTGTAACATCAAAAGCAGTTTTACAAGTATCTACCTATATATTGTTTATCCAATGTTATAATTTTACATTATAGCACCGCGATTTTGCGCTGCGATTGGCTCAATTTATTTTAAAACCGCTAGAGACCCAATCAACAACGGAGACGAGAAATAATTCCCGAGCTTATTTCTTAAGCCAAACCTACTTCATCCTGATTGGCCTTTAATACAGCTTTACCGGACCGATTCACCCGAGGTCTTTTTATCGTTTTTAGTGAAATTGTTAGTTGAAAGTATTATAAATAAAGATGATATTTTTGATGGTCATAAATAAAGTATTGTGTGCAATTGAACAAAATTAGACACTGGGACACTCATGCAAAATTATTAATACACGGTTTTTTTTGAGTTTTTCAGTACTATCAGCTTATTATGTGGTTGCAATAAGTGATACATGTACATCTTACCGGTATTTTATTAAAGCACATTACAAAACTTTTCCAGGCCAATGGCGGGGGTAGAGAGGGAATCGCTAATCACCTGCGGCATTTTGGTTTTCAAAATTATTTGCAAGTTTTCATTTTTTTCCCTATTTAGTTTTATAAAATACTTAAATTTTAAGGCGCTCTATCTTATTAATATTACCTCCCCAGTTAGCATTCCAGTTTTTGGTGAGATCTACTCCAACAGCTGTACCCTGGATTGGTCTTCTGTTTTTGGTCCAAAGCCTGACCTAAAAAGACAAGTTCCTTGACATATATGTAGGTTCAGAACAAACTTGATATAAACAGTACAATCATAATATTATTACCTATACATATTGTTTGAGACATTGATGTACTTAAATATTTTGCGGGATGATAAATTAAGTGATTTTGAACATTTCTGACTGAATTAACTATTATGCAAAGTTTTGTAGTATTCGAGATACAGACATTTTTCAGTGTTATCTACTTAAAATAAGATAACTGCACACATTTGTCTTGTTTTTTTGTCCAACTGAAGTGAATTAAAAATAATTCAAATTATCAATATGGTGTTAAGTCATAAATAAAGGTAATGTTGTATTTTGATTTAAAAATTAACATTATATCATTGCATTGCATATTCAAATTGTAGGAGTCCGACTGACATTTACCAGAGGCACATTGTCACCTCTTTAATATTTGTATGCCTTTTAGGCTAAAACGTGATAGATCTAAGCTCTTCGTTCACCATCTTTTATATTTTACTCATGTTTTAACAAATAAATTTCTTTGTCTTTGTCTTTGCAGTATAAAGACGCAGAAAGAACTTTTCTTACTTTACTTTTCTTTCTGCGTTTCTATATTGCAATGGTATAATGTTAATTTATATCTCCTTGCGATGGATAAATCGCCAAGTGCTGAACACATAGAAATTTATTTCTGTCATAGTTAATTTAAAAAGACAAAACTGAAATAGTCGATATTTACGAAAACTACAAAACTTAGCATAACAGATAGTTTTTATAATCCCTAAAAATATTTACATCGATGTCCCAAATATCGTGTATTGCGTCAAACTTTAAACAGCTCTACTCACAGCATCTTGGGTGTATTGGAATCCATCTGGGTTAGTAACTGGGAAAATATACCAGTCAAAATCTTCAGCAGCTTGTTTGGCTTCCGTATCCTCACCATTAACCAACTGTTCAACGATGTATGTGAGAATTACTGGTGACAACCAATCAGCTCCAATGATACCAGCTTCCAGAACAAATGCTTGCCTTGAAGATCCAGTTCTTGATATTTTGATTCCAGTTATGTTTCTACCTGAAAACACGTAGAGATGTATGTTTAAGATCCTTCTATGTGAATTAAAAAATAACACATGTTCTATTTGCAAAGAATAATAAGTAAGTAACATATTATATGCCTTGAATATAAGATATATTAGTATTTGTTTTGTTTTTAGTTTATTTTTGTATTTTGATATCATAATTAAATTTTGTTTGCATTTAATTGTCAAGTTCATGAGAAGCATCAAGCTACAAATCATTAAAAAAAAAAATGTTCCACCCATTAATAAAAACGGTTAACGCACCTTCATGAGAATGTCCAATGACAACAACAGACACTTCAGAGTGCGCCTCAGCAAGTTCTTCAAACCAGGCATTGATGTCATCTAAGCCCTGATAACCATCCCAGTACAGCTGTCTGCTGGTATCGCGTCTCCGTCGACGGCTGTAGAGTTGAGCGTCGAAGGCCCTGGAACATTAAAGCAATAATGTTTTGTAGTACTGTATAGAAAATTATTTGGGCAAGTCCGAGTCAGACTCGCGCACAAAGGGTTTTATACCACTAACTGACCCTTAAAATATTATGGTAATAATAAAATAAATAAAAATAGCAATAAACAAAAGAAAAATGGTAGCGCCTACACCTGGCCAAAAATTCGTGACTATCGCTGAATATGGAACCCTCATATATTAACCATTATTAATTATAATTCTTCCTGTTTTTATTTAATCACCTTTAATTTTTTTATATTTTTCGGTATTTTTGTTTCTAAGATAAAAGGGGGGAGATGTAGGGACATGATAACTTTAAAAAAATAAATTTTTTGAGTTTTATATGTAAGGGGATCACCTTGAGTTTCAATTTCTTTTTAATTTTTTTACTTGTCGTGATAGTTAAACGTTTTCTGTGAAAACTTCAACTGGCTACCTATAACGGCTAAAGATGTAGATCCGTGTGAGAGACGGACAGACAGATAGACAGTGAAAGCTTAGGAATAGGGTCCCATTTGGCACCCTTCGGGTACGGAAAATTAAAGAGTAGCTACAACTCAGTTGTTAGAAATCGTGGTGGACGAGCTTGCCCCAGATTTTTTTCTGGAATTATGTGCTCTTGCTGAAATGAAAGTATAAAGGAAAACATTGTAAGGTAAACATGCATGCCCCAAAAAGCATGTATTTGTGCCCAAAGTAAGGGTGATAAGCTGATAAAGCTCACAACCTACCAAGTTGGAACGTAAAAAACGTCAGTGAAAAGAGGGTACGAGTGCTCACTGTTTCCGTGACAGTTTACGGGAAACAATTCTTACAACTCTTCAGAGATATGTGTCTTGTTCGCCTCATTGGTGAATGTTTGATCCATGGACCTATACATCCATGGTTTGATCCCACAGAATTTGATCTCGGGTCTCAATATTGAGTCTCAAGATCCTACCGATGACTGTTGCCTAAAATCTAAAATACTAAAATTCGAAATTCGAACTTCTGCCTCGTCACAGTTGGCGAGTAAAACAAATGATCGATTTTTTTCACTGTTTGATAGATTAACGAACCGTGATACATACACATACACAACCGTGATATTAACTTCTAGAGGGCGTTATGTGTATTGATGCGTATTCAATTCAGTATATATGACCTTTGATTTAGTTTACACTTTTCTAACTACGAGTGAAATTGAAAACATTGACTAGACTCACAACCCCCTTTTGATGTGGTTTGCACTGTTAATTACAAATGCACAAATTCGTCCTAGTAACAATATAGGTACTTCTATTGTTATACTTTTCCGTTACTAAGCAGGTCAATATAAGTTTTTCTGTTAACAACACGGACCAAGCGCAGCTAAAAGGCTACTAATACAATAATGCACATAACTTACTCTTGGATATTCTCCAAAACAATCTCCGAGTAGATGCTCCTTTTCTTCAAAGAGTGTTCAAGATCCTTCCTCAGTTCTGGTGGTGAAACAACACTCACAAACTCACCAGCAACCGAAGGTGGTTTCCAAAAATCATAATCATCTGAAGATTCATAAAGTTCTTTCAAATACGCTACTTCACCTTCACTTTGAGGAGCTATTTTGTATAACGCATAGTCATCATATTTAATTTTTTGAGCCCAAATCGCGGAAACCAGAAAAAGAACTAAAACTATTTTGAACCACATTTTGCTGATACGATTAATTTACAACATAACCTAAATGATTTGAAACTGTGCTATAAAATGAATACTTTGATAACGTATTAAGTACTTGTGGCGATAAACAGTTGTAATCAATTGATTATATCGATCAATATGCATTAGGATAAGTAGGTAAGTACTATTATATAGATAAAGCATGTTTTTTCCAAAATGTGTTTATGATAAAACATACATGGGTATTATGGAGAGGCTTGATAAAACTGCATCTCCTACTTTAAGTCATCGATAAAATCAGACTGCTGAAGGGTAAATAATTACAATTATAATAATGCATTCTCTCCAAAAGTATATATGTACTAAAACAATAAGAAATACTACATTTCATGCAAAATAGAGCAGTACTATTTTCTGGTAAAAAATGTCTAAATTGATAATTTAATTAAACTCTTTATTTTTAACAACAAAATTACGTGTCGACCTTACAATTCGTAATTTGTACAAAATAACTACACAATTAGTGCAGTTTACCTAATATTGTTTCATCAACGTAATTTCACGACTTAACAAGTAACAACACCTTCGTTTTTCCATATTTCTTTCGGCATTGTCTCTTAGCTCACTTTAATTATTATTCTTTTGTAAATAAAAAGTTGTAAAGAAGTGTACAATCACGTCCGTATCGTTTCCAGCCCCTAATTTCCTCTATAAACCAAAAACAGTTTCACCGACCTAAAACCGCACCTGTCAAAACGTCAAGGGTTAAAAATGAACTGTAAAGAGCGCTTAACCACCGATCCATCCCTAATTACCTTCGGGCGATCAATCTTGTAAATTCGCGCGGTTTGCTTGCCGTAACAAATTGTCATTGTGGGATCCCGTTCGTTAGTGAACGCTGAACGCCAGGCTTAATTACGGAACGCTATGAAAGATTTATGATCAACGCTGATCATTATCCGCTAATTCGAGCCTTTTTTGGTCACTTCACCAGCCGCTGAAGCAAGGAAATGGAGGCCAGGTTTGTGATCACGACTAATGATGATGCGGAGCATCCGATAAACGAAGGTTACGATATTAAGAACGGGTTCAGAGTTAATTTGAGGAAAAGATTGGTATTTCTATAACATCTACTATATTATTGTTTCTCTGATTTGAAATTTCGTTCGTTCGTTACGTAGGTAGTAAATAAGTTTTTATCACTAATGCTCTAAAAGTAGGATGTAAATTTGATTTACAGCCCTAATTAAATGATAAAGTAAGTTTGAAAATTGAACAAGGTTCCTTTACATTCACTAACTGGTAGTAAGTCACCCGATGGCAATGGAAAATGTCCGTTCTAGGCAGAAAGAGATTAGGCAATCTCTTTTCATTTTATTCAAATTTGTCAAAATTTGAGAAAAAATATCTATGAAGACCTCATTTAAGTAAATAATTATTTATATTTTGTACTACAATAAACTATGAAAAGGTTCCAAACCTAAAAGTCAAAATCAAACTTATTGGCTTCTTCTGATTAGCAGGTTAACAACTTAAAATAGTGTCGATTTAAACATATTAGTAGGTATTTAAATGTGAAATACGTACGATGACAATCATGATGATTCGTGATTTCCGCGAATTTAGTGAAGTTAACACAGCTTTTTCCTACTTTTACCACAGAGTTCACTCTATGGAGGGTAGATCGCTACGCTTCCTAGCCTGTCGTCATCCCTGCACCAATCAGTCATGCTGCGACCATGGTAGATGTAACTCTGCCGAAAATTCGGGAAAATATAAAAACCAAACACGGTGAGTCCCGTACTCCTAATAATGTTCATAGAGTTCTAGTTTTAAAGTTTTATTTGTAGTTCATGATGTGTCAGAACAATTTAGTAGTTACTGCATTTGGTTTTTGAAACTGATAAATTATTTAGAATGAATCTCCATTTAACTGACACTTTACCTGGTTGTGGTGAACTTTAATAGCACAGTTCACACAACATTAAACTCCCTGTAGTTATTAACATTTTGGGTTTCTAATTTAAGTAAAAGTAAATTTACATTTACAATTGGTACCAAATTGGTACCACAGTGAGGACTTGTTTCAGGCGTTTTTGATAGTCGTTTTTAAATAAATGAGTATCATTTTACCAACTTCAGGAAAAGGGAAAAAAACCCTTTGGCAAGAAATGTGAAAATTCTTGGATTTGAGATTGGAGATTACGAAACATTACGAAATTCAAACATTACGAACATTTTGTTACCGCTAAAACACCCTTGCACCCATAGTTTGTTTCAATCTAAGCCCATTTTCTGACAAACATATCACCGTGACGTCATAAACAGATATTTGTGCAAACATTGTCTTTACCCGCTACCGGTAATGGTTGCACCCTGAATAAGCTAAGTTAATGTGGAAAGAACTTCATGTTACACTTTTGTTTGTTTGTAGACTGATTTATTGGACAGTTACTGTACTGATAATGACGCTATAGAGTTTTAATTTAAAATTTAAAAATCCTTATATTTCAGTTTGTGGCTCTATAATTAATAAAGCTTCTTAAAAATACTCTACATCATAAACTATGGTCTATGGATATACCCTTTAAATATTTTCCTAAACAAAAGAGATGTGTCAGATGGAAATCGACAGTTTTCCGAGTCAAAAACCTGGTTATATAGTTATATAAGTCTGTATAATATTCTAATCTGCAATTATGAAACAAGTAGATATATAGCTTCATCGGGTCAAAGAATAATCTGCAGACACATACAGGAGGAGAAATAAGAAGACTATCAAAAAATATGCAAAAAGGGAAATCTATAACAAGTATCCTCCACTCCTGTCAATCCTCAAGCCAAACACTAATTGTGATAAATGCTTGCGCAGTCGCCGCGCCATCGTTCGTCTTGCGGCCGCCATCATTCCAGACAGTCGCAACACTTTTTACTTCAAGTTGGACAGTTGGAGAAAGCGAGATAAATTCTTTTATTACTTCAACTTTTCTAGGCGGATTATCGTTACTAACATGAAAAAAATAAATAAACAAAAGCTGGTTATGGTTTGTTTTATACATAAATAATTTCAAAACAGTTATTTTTGAAATTAATTAATATTTTGTCATCTAAAAAAGACCAAATTAAAAATAAAATCATCCTAAATATCTAATATGGATATTAAATTGTATGTATTAAAGAGTGATTGTAGAAATATATAAATGTGCCATTATAAATTGCACAGATTTACTTTTAGATGTAAGGTATGTCCCATTAGTTCCGAAATGAGTCGACCGAAAAATATGAAAAAATTACTGTAGAGACAGACGGAAGAAGTAGTCAATTGGAATATTCGACCCCATCTCTGATTTTTTGGTGGTATACCTGTTACCCTGCGATATAAATATCATTTTCCACAGTCGTGGATTTAGCTGCAAAGTTCAAAGAAATTGTTAATTCACGAGAATGGAAAAGCCTTTTATTTTAAAGCTTCTTTAATTGCATATTATATGTAGTGCATTATTTGTCTATACTGTTTTTAGATGGGAGTTGTTTTCTGTATACTGAAGAATCTGATGAATCAAGCCTTTGAAAACAGCAAAGATAACAAAACACATAAACAAAACAAGATGTCATTCCCAGACACTCTCGCAGCCGAGCTACTACGAAATACAGGAAATAATAGTGGAGAATAACCTGCACATAATTTTATGACAAAGTTTTTCGTTAGACGCTAGAGCCCTTTCCATTTTCTTTTATTTTTCTTTGGAGCAGTAGTTCACAACTCAGTCGGTCAAACGCTGGACTCATAATCTTCAGACCCAGGTTTGAACCTTTCGGATCGAACATGTACCAATGAGATGTTCGAAATTTATAAGCACAGTATTTGTATGCTTATCACTTGCTGAATGGTGAAGGAAAACACTGTAAGATAAAGCTGCATGCCTCATAAGAAGCGTGTATTTGTTATAACCATTAGTAAACCGAACCCGAAAAAACCTCTGACACTCCGTCGGGGATATATGTCATGATGACATGTGCTTCCTTCTTTAGTTGCACTCACAGCTCACTTACGAGCTATTATATTCTACACTTTGAATACGCATTAAACAAAAAAAGTTAAAAATTTTAATGTCTTGCATTTTACAACAAAACCGTAACCTTATTTTTTAAATGATCACACATTTTCAAGTTTCACTGTTATACAAAAAAAAAAATGTTTACAATGACCAAACATTCAGTGCTCATCTGTTTTTTTTTTAAATTATTGTGCTTAAGAACCCGCTCCGTATTTTTCGTCCGTTTGATGCAAAGTATTTTTTTAATATTTTTCTCATCTTTACCGCGATGTTTTTGTAAAAACCAGGGACATACACCAATTCATATTGGCCGTCTTAATGAAGTACAAAAATGTATTTGATTGAATTGTTTCTCCTTTGTGAATTATTTTGGTACTTAGACATTATAAAGAACTATTCGGAACGGGCTCGTAAGTACCAAATTAATTTGCAAAAGAGAAACAATTCAATCAAATAATTTTAGGCATTCATTTAAACGGCCAATATGAAGTGGTGTATGTCCTTGGTTTTTCAAAAAACATCGCGATAAAGGCCAGAATAATGTTTAACAAAATGCTTTGCATCAAAACTGTCGTTGTCGCGGACCGGGTTCTTAAGCTATTATTGGGCTTGTGCGTAAGGGTTAAAAATTACACAAAATAAATAATGGAGGCAGTTGTTTTATCTTGAGGTAAGTAAAAGGGTAATAGGGGACGGCTATCATTCAAAACTTGTGCCCTTATTGTTCACTTATTCGTAGAAACTGTACAGAGTCACAAAATAGATGGAACCAAAAAAGTTTCTCAATGTTATCTATTTTTAACCGACTTCAAAAAGGAGGCGGTTCTCAATTCGACTGTATTTTTTTTTTTTTTTTTTTTTTTGGCGTTGTTACTCCATAACTCCGTCATTTCCCAACCGATTTGAACAATTCTTTTTTTGTTTGAAAGAGTATACTTCCAGGTAGGTCCCATTTTGGGTTTGGTCATGATCTGATGAAGGTCTTCAGAGATAGGCGGTGGAACTCCTCAGAAAATGACAGCATATCTCTCAAAATTGAGGCAATCGCTATGTACTTGGGTGCTGATTACAAGGTATTACTTGAAAATCGACATTCTTCCACCTGACCTTCGATCCTGGCTTCATCAATATATTCACCATAGAACTCTTCAACGGATCAGAGCACATAACTCGAGATTGCGGCAATCACTGCGTTAGGGTGCTGATTCAAGGGTATTACTTGGAGATTATCAGAATACCCACCTGACCTTCGATCCTGGCTTCATCACCATAGAACTCCTCAACCGATGACAGCACATAACTTTAGATTGCGGCAACCAGTTTGTGTTAGGGTGCTCATTGCAGGGCATTGCTGAAAATTGCCAGTGTACCCACCTGAATTTCGATCTTGGCTTCATCACCGTAGAACTCTTCAACGGATGACAGCACATAACTTGAGATTGCGGTAATCATGTTGTGTTAGGGTGCTGATAGCAGGAAGCTACTCAAACATGGCTACTTATACTCACTTGAACTTCGTTTCATATTAACACCACGTTTGCAAGAACTACCTATACCTCACAATTTAACCCAGCAACACTAAAAAATGTGAAATAAAATAAACTTTTAACAAAAAAATAGCAACCGACTTCAATAGTAACAGCAGTCATTCACTAAAAAGTTAATAATAATTCTATAAAGACCGATGGTACCGAAGCAACACTTTTGCCGACTTCTTTCTTCCTGAAACATTATGTTATCTAGAAGTCGGCGTATTTCCTACGATATAGCAACATAGAAACCAATATAAGAACGCCGACTTCTAGATAACATAACGTTTCAGGAAGAAAGAAGTCGGCAAAAGTGTTGCTTCGGTACCATCGGTCTTTATAGAATTATTATTAACTTTTTAGTGAATGACTGCTGTTACTATTGAAGTCGGTTGCTATTTTTTTGTTAAAAGTTTATTTTATTCCCTTGAAGATAGGTATGTTATTCAAATTATTTTATGTGTTTCATTTATCTTACATATTTTGAATTAACTTTCGTAGTTTTCATACATCAATGCCCATAGTTAACTATTAAAATAAAGAGATTCCAATTTTAGATCAACATCATCAGTCCAGTACATGCCAAATAAAACTATGAAGCACGCTTGTAAATAACAACCTATCACATCAATCTTGAGCAACTCCTTCACCGCAATAATACGCTTGACTTCATCCTCAAATAATTCTCTTTGTTCACTTGCAATACGTTTTTCAGTAATACATCACGCTCCGTCGTTTGGGGGCTGGGTGACCCGATAAATCACTGAAGTAATGCACTTGGATACGAGGTAAAATGGATCTGGATCAGACGGTTTTGAATGGCGGTAAATCTTAGAATTTTTCTTTGTTGCATAAAAGGAAATTTTAATTTAGCAAAATGCCAGAATGTTCTTTGAATCTGCGACAATTAATCATTTGTAGGCAAATTTTTTTTGTATACCTAACTTATCGGTTTAGAATTCGGTCGTTTTTTAAACTTCAATATGCTATTTTTGTTTGCTTTTTGAGATCAAATTAATTATGTAATTTCAATAACAAAACTTTTTTGTGCTTTTAGACCGATATTATATAAGTATTTTAGTATTTACAGGAAGTGACGTAACACATGGATGGATAATATGGATAATAACAGGAAGTAACATACTAGGTTGGATGGTCGGATCCTTGTCAGATCTTAGGATGCATTCAAGAAATAGATTTTTTCGCACTGAAATATGTGGTGATAACATCACTGAAGGTCAAATGAAAGATATCGCTTATTTTCATTTAATAAATTTTCAATTCTAGTGATTTTACCCTTATCACTTGGGGGTCGCAAATTCGCCATTTTCGAGAAAATTTTTATTTTTAAAGTTCAATTTTAATTCTCTGTTATCGTGATTTTAGACATGCAGCATAAGATTTTGCAATTATTTGAGTGATTTTTAGCCTTAAGGAGATTGATCAATCATGCCAAATTTCAGGCCAAAAACAACAATATGTTTTTGGCGTTTTTTATTTGCCAAATTTCGCAATTTTATAAATAAAGCAAAGAATATCGATTATC
This sequence comes from Ypsolopha sequella, assembly GCA_934047225.1. Taxonomy (NCBI): domain Eukaryota; kingdom Metazoa; phylum Arthropoda; class Insecta; order Lepidoptera; family Ypsolophidae; genus Ypsolopha; species Ypsolopha sequella. The sequence goes on from OW203991.1 coordinate 21,540,756, forward strand.
TTGAAAATGACGGATTTGCGAACCCCAAGTGAAAGGGGTCAAATCACTCCAAATTAATCGTAGTTTCTTCCCACGAGAGGAATAAGAGCAATTTCCAGTCACCATGTATAAGGTTGTCGGAGCGTCGCTGGTTCTTTAGTAAAACTCCGACATGAGATATTTGAAAGTGGACTGTATTTATAGGGTTTTAGTCTTTTACATAGGTAATCTGAAAAGCACTGAATTACACGGAATCTACAATTTTAGTAAAGGTATACATTGTTTATATAAAAATTATAATATTTGGAGCAACAATAGCTTGCTCAGACGACATTTTCCGTCTTAGTGAAGAAAATGAAACAAAAAAACATTGTAGAACAAACTTTTGTTTCATAAAAAATAATAATTTAAAATTCAAATATTGCTAACAGCAAAAAGGTTTTATGTACTTTTGTACATAAGTTGCGGGCTTAGAAGAATTATATTATTCTAACAAAATATTTGCACATTTGAATTGGCATATGAACAAAAATATCCTACTTAAAATATTTAAATTATTCCAAATCCACTAAGTTAAAAAAATTATGGTATGTCATATATGTCATCAATAAAAATTGAGGTATATTAAAATAAATTATTAAACTTTGTTCATGAGTAAGCATGACCATCTCAGGGCAAATAAATAGCTTTACAGCAGAAAATAATAAAACAATTCTAGATGAAAACAAAACAAAAAAAAAAAATTTGCACCTATCTTATTCTTCTATAGGAAAAACACAAATTTTACTTATACTAGTAGTAAAAACATAGCCACTAGGAGTCTTCACATCGAGAGCCCTTACTTTACCATCTTTACCTGGCCATACTTTTACAACTCTACCTCGTGACCAAGACAATGAACTAGTGTTTTGGTCACGTAATAACACTAGTGTGCCCACTTTTACATTAGATACAGCATGTTTCCATTTTGGTCTGCTCTGGAGTAGTGACAAATACTGTTTGTGCCATTGCTTAAAAAAGCTTTGTTGCATTTGAGTGCATTTTCGCCAAAAAGATAGTAAGATCAGTAATGTCAGGTTCTGGATAAGCCATTAAGGGAGCACCCGTTAGAAAGTGACCTGGCGTCAGATATGACATGTCATTTGGATCTGACGACATAGCAGTTAAAGGCCTCGAGTTTAAGATACCCTCGATCTGGACTAACACTGTATTGTATTCCTCATAGGTCAGAACAGTATTTCCAACTACTCTCTTTACATGATATTTAACACTCTTAACACCAGCCTCCCAGAGGCCAGCCATCATCAGAATTTTATTTTGATGCAATGTAGAAGATTGCAATTTATACAAATCATGTAATTTATGGCTTGCTGATTTGAACGATGCTCCATTATCACAGTAGCATTCACTTGGTTTGTTGCGACGTGCTATAAACCGTTTGAAACAGTTTAAAAAGTTCTCAGTGGTCATGTCTGATGCCAGCTCAATATGCACAGCTTTGGTTACAAAACATACAAAGATTATAAAGTAACCTTTTGTTATTATCGGTCTACGAACACGAGCAAACTGCATTAAAAATGGTCCAGCATAATCCATTCCGACTTTATGAAATGGGCGAGCTTCACGAACTCTATCAGAGGGCAATGATCCCCATCAGCTGTGATGCAGCTTTAGCTTTCAGTTTAAAGCACGTCACACATTTGTGTATTACATTTTTTTATTTCACTTATAGCATTTATAAGCCAATAACACTGATTCAAATTAGCAAGAATTAACTTTTGACTTGCATGCATTAATTCTTTATGCTCATTAATAATAATTAATTTTGTTATCATAGACCCTTTTACTAAAATTATCGGATGTCTTTGAGAATAAGGAAGGTCTGAATTTTGTAATCTACCGCCAACACGCATTATATTTTGGTTATCCAAGAACGGATTTAAAGAACTCAGACTTTGATTTTTTATTGGCTTATTAGCTTTCAGGCAAGCAATTTCAGAACTATAGTTCCTATGTTGATCATATCTTATGATTTTTTGTAAAGCATTTTTGAGCTCATAAGGTGTGAGCAAGTTACTTAAGTTTCTGTCCTCTATTCGGGACTTACAATTATTGTAAAATCTATAGATCCACCCTATTACCTTTTTTGTGAGTTTAATGTCTGAAAATCGTGCAAGACATGTATCTATTTGATTTTGGTTTGAATTGTTCGACAGATTATTTGAAACAGCTGGATGACAAGCTAATTTAAGCTGTTCATTGCAATTTTCTTTTAATTCTGGTATATTAACCAGATTTTTGGTGACATTTGTGTCAAAGGTGTAATTTGGATCGCATAAAAATTGCGGTCCATTCCACCACAACTTTGAATTTTCAAGATCGTGTGGTTCTATACCTCTTGACAGAAGATCCGCAGGATTCTCAGACGTGTTCACATACAACCAATTAGACTGAGGCACTAATTTATTTATTTCTTTGACTCTATTAGCTACATAAGCATTTAACCTCATAGGTTCGATTTTTAACCATGCAAGCACAATTTGAGAATCTAAATATAAATGTATAATAACATTATATTTCAGTTTTAGTGTTTGGTTTACCTTGCACACCAGTTTTGACAATAAAAGTGCACTATTGAGCTCTATTCTAGGAGTAGTCAAGTCTTTGTTAATTGGATTCACCCTTGACTTGGAGCAAAGAAGCTGAACGGTAACATTTCCTTGAGAATCTATTACTCTAATATAAAGGCAACTGCCATAGGCCTTGCTAGAACCGTCTGCGAAGCCAATCAACTCAACTTTACTCTCTTTGCATAGAGGAATATTTCTCTGTATTTTAATACATGACATTTGAATTAAACTTAAGGCAAAACTTTTCCATTTTTCATTTAATTCATGTGGGAGAGGTTCATCCCAAGACAAGTTTTTTTTCCATATTTCTTGTATTATTAACTTTGAGGAAACAAAGATTGGTCCAATCAAACCGAGTGGATCAAAGAATTTACTGATGAATGACAACACTTGTCTCTTTGTATAAACATCAACCACATCTTTCTCCGGGCAACTGAAGTAAAAATCATCAGAATTGACATTGTACTGCAGCCCGAGAGTTTTTACAAAGTTATCATTTTCACTCAGATCAATAACATTTGAGTTTTGCTTTTCAACAGGAATATCAGCTAACAATCTAGGGTCATTAGCTGACCACTTGTGAAGTTCCATACCACCTAACTTCAATAATTCAATTAATTGTCTTTTTGTTTCAATTAATTCATCAATATCATTACTATTGGTAATAATATCATCAACATAACAGTTGTTTTCTAGAACAAAAGCAGCAAGAGGATATTGCTCTTTATACCGCCTAGCTAGTTCGATAAGGCACCGTGCGGCCAAAAAAGATGAGCTTTTGAGACCGTATGTTACGGTTTTAAGTTGAACACAAAGTATTGATTGTTCTGGGTTTTCTCGCCATAATATATTTTGAAGAGAACGGTGTGAAGGGGTGACATCGATCATTCTGAAGCATTTTTTAATATCACAAATCAAAATATACCGATGCAATCTAAAATAGATTAATATGTCAAACAACTCGGCCTGGACTACTGGCCCATTAAGCATGAGGTTGTTTACACAGACATTTAAATCAGTTAACATTCCACCATCAAACACAACACGAACAGGTGTAGTTTTGCTATTAGGATTAAAAACAGGATGATGTGGTAAAAAATACACAGCCTGTCCATCCAAACTGTAACATGAAAGGTCAACAACTTCGGCATGACCAAGTTCAATGTACTGATCAATAAACTTTTTATACTCTTCAAAAAGCTGTTTGTCTTTCAAGAATCTTTTTTCTAAATTTTTAAACCTTGCTAAGGCTTGTGTTAGAGAATCACCTAATCGAATTTCTTTAATATCTTGTTTTAAAGGAAGATCAACTTCAAACTTATTATTTTTTAAGGACACTGACTCAACAAAAATCTTTTCAGCCAGGTCTTGTTCTGAGGTGCACTCTTGAAATACTTCCGGGACTTTTTCAGTCTCCCAAAGTTTGCATATATTATGATTAATCTCTTTTAGTGAGTTATCGCTTGAGGGACAAACTTGGCTCGGAGCAAGATTAATAGAATGTAAAACTACAGACCTGTCGGGTACAGCTTAGATGTGTGCAGCTTGTTTTTTTGTTGGTTGTTGAGGCAACGCTCCAGCCACGACATGACCAAAGCGAGTGGCAACTAAGTATGGCCCACTAGGTGTAACAGGAAGACGGTCTCTCAGTAAAGCCTGGAAAAACACATTACAATCCAATAAAATACCTATCTCGCCAGGTTTGTCAAATTTTTTGTCAGCAAGCTGAACATAAGAGGGTATGTTGAAGTCACGCATATTGACTTTTGTTTGTGGTAAGTTACAAGTTATGCTATCAACAACAGAACAATTGATGTCAATTTCATGGTCACTCACTGATGAACGAATTGAAAATGTTGCTTTCCGCTTAATATTGCTAGAAGTTTCACAAACTCCAACAACCGTACTCTCTTCATCGACAATTTTACAGTCAATTTTATCAATGAGACTGGATAACCCAAAACATACTTGAGAACCAGTATCAAAAAGCGCACGAACAAGAATATCCTTGCCGTCCTTACCTTTAACTCTCACCATCGCAGTGGGGAGAACAATTTGAGTAGAACTCATATTATTTAACAGAGTCACAGCAGCAGATTCACCATTAGACTTTGGCTCCTTTACCCCATTTTCAACTTTATCACTAACATGTAATAAGGAATTGTGATCACCTTTACATACAGAGCACTTAAAATTGTATTTGCATTGTCCAACATGCTCATTGAGACATATTTTACAAATACTGGGTCTTTCCTCTACAAATTTTAATCTTTGTAGCTCAGCAGTAAGTTTAAATTTAGGGCATGCATACAAGTTATGATTGTCATTGCAGTACTTACATTTTGTGGCTACATGATGGTGATTCCTTTTAATTTTAACAATGCTATGATTGCTAGCATAGTTTGTTTTGCTCCCTGAAGCTTGTGAAGCAGGACGCACATTGGCTGTCGCTGCTCGCTCCAGACCTAATGCTCTTTTCTGTAAGAAAATCATCAAGTCTTTCAGTGTTGGCATAGTCTCAATATCTTTGTCTTGATAAAATGAGCGCACTGTGTAAGAATCAAGTTTTCTTTGCAGAATACAAATGAGGATAGTATCCCATGTTTCCGAATTAGGTTCAAGAGATTTCAAAGCATCTAAATTTTGGCTAAATCCCGAGACAAACGATCGAAAAGCTGCTGCTGTACTCTTTATTACAGGCGGTAGATCTAAGATTTTATTCACATGGTTAGCAATTATCTCCGCCTTATTATCATAGCGCTCCTTGAGCGATTTTAACGCAACATGGTAATTTTCCGCTGTTAACATTAAATTTTTTATATTTTCATAGGGTTCTCCTCTGAGAAACGACCTAAGATAGTAAAATTTGTCACAATCCGACAAATCTTTCCTATTTCCCACAACACTGTTGAATAAATTCATAAATGGAACATAATCTGATAAATCTTTCCCATCAAAAGTATTAATTTGAATTTTTGGCAAATCTGTCATGGCATTATTTGAATTTACTGGAGGTGAGACTGACGACACTGCAGGCCCAGTCGGCGAGGGAATGAGTTCTCGGATGCGGCTATTTATTTTCGCCATTGTCTGACAATACTTTTCTTCGTAGTCCGCAATGTCCTCAGCCTGAGTCTCATCCATTACTTCTACATCAATATTCAGCTGACAATATTCCCTAAATGCAGCAGCAAGAGCATCACGTTTTGTGAACAGATAGTCTATAAGCTCACCTTCATAGTTCTTGTTGTGACTTCTCGTTATGCAGGCCTTAGCCTGGCCTCGCGCGGCGACAAGACGCCTAATCTCCTTCTCGGCCATAATTATTTATACTGAATCACTTTATAACACTTTTATACACGAAACCGGCCGGCGAAATACAAAAATAGCTGATGTAACCGCCACTACCAACGCGCCGCCGTTTGTTTGTTGACAACTTGCTTTGCTTGACAGGAAAGAGATGCGTTCCAAAATAAATTTTCAGTGCAGTCTGGAGGCGTGTGCTCCACAATGGCTGTCGCACGACAAACGCTCACAGACTTCGGACGGAATTATGTGCAGAATATGGTCTGCATGAACTCAACGGCACAATGGCTGCCGCGAGATTTTTTTAAAAAGGCAAAAATTACAATGCAGAATATGGTCTGCATGAACTCAACGACACAATGGCTGCCGCGAGATTTTAAAAAGGCAAAAATTTCATACCTTTTATATTGAATTAATGATACCTTTACAGTAGATTAATTTTTCCGTAAGTATGTACTCCTTGCCACGATGAAAAGACTTGAAGGACCAATATTTCTATGGCCACCTTTTCCTCGAAGGACCAATATGTCGGAGCGTCGCTGGTTCTTTAGTAAAACTCCGACATGAGATATTTGAAAGTGGACTGTATTTATAGGGTTTTAGTCTTTTACATAGGTAATCTGAAAAGCACTGAATTACACGGAATCTACAATTTTAGTAAAGGTATACATTGTTTATATAAAAATTATAATATTTGGAGCAACAATAGCTTGCTCAGACGACATTTTCCGTCTTAGTGAAGAAAATGAAACAAAAAAACATTGTAGAACAAACTTTTGTTTCATAAAAAATAATAATTTAAAATTCAAATATTGCTAACAGCAAAAAGGTTTTATGTACTTTTGTACAAAGGTGATATAAATTTATTCAGCCAAATGCGTACTGCAAACTGTGTACGTAGTCGGTATCAAGGTGCGATGACTATTTTTGGGAAAATGTAAAATAGACAAAAAGTTTTTATGTCCGAGTTCGCAAAATGATACTGGCAACTTGCTCATTCTATATGTTATTTAAAAAAAACAACCAATTAAAACTTTATTCTAAGCATCAACAATCGATTTTCATATACTTTTTCTGCCAAAACATACAAAACACTGGTTTGAAAACGAAATATAAATAATTTCAAATTTCCATAGAAAAGTAAGTTTTTCTCACGTGTTCATACAAAATATTATTTGAAAACATAGATATATCCTGTAATCCAATCGGATTAAACACGCACTATTTGCAGAATATGTATAATTCACACATGATTTTGTTATTCCGTTTGTAGAACTATGCATCTTCCGCCGGACTCGTAAGCTGTGGGTCAATATTTGTGCCCTAAGTACGGCGATAGGATATGCACATCCATCACGCAGGTATTTTTTCTGTGACGCTGAGATGAAAATAATCATCGATGAAACGTGTTCACGTTTTCACAGTCAATTATTTGCATTTTCATAGTCAATTATTTGCATACAGTGCTACAAGGCTGGTTTGGCGCGTAGATTGGTTGTGTCCAAAATCGGAACTAACGCCGCGCCGCTGCCATACCCCTTGTTTCACAGCTGCGGTCCCTGTCAATGTCATAGACGCGCAAAGATATCTTTGTAATAACGCTATATATGATTGTAGGCGACTAAATTTCTTTTAAAACAAGTGAAGTTGCAGTTATGACTGAAGGAACCTCCATAAGCCTCAGCACTAAATTTGATCTCAATTATTTTTTTGGCGAATCCGATAATCCTGCGCTATCTTAGTATTGCTCTGGCCTCTTCTTTCACATTTATGTTTTGGTGGGATGATTTTTTCTAAGACCACTAGTTTCTTACTTTAGGCAGGTATAACTTTAATATCTACTTATGTATTAAATTAAATTTGTCCAGGTATCAAAACCAATATCTCTGCATCACAAAATCCACCCTAAACCGGATTGCCTATAGGTAATATAAACTGACGCAATCCATCAAACAAGCGCATTAATTCAGCGGGCACATCGCTGAGCTCTGAAGTGCTTGCTGCCTTTGCCATATTGCAGGGCAGAAGTTTAACTCTTTTAGTAACGCAATATGTGCATATTTCCACGAACCAGATAAAAATTTTAAATTTATTACATAATCCTGATCGATTTTACAATAATTTACTTAAACGTATTTTTTTATTATTTGAAAGTCAATACAAACTAAAGTGTACGAAGTATTTTTAGTTTTTATGTTGCCGTTGAATTCATGTTTTATTCCTAATAAACAATATTTTGCGCTTACCTACCATAAAGAACATAATTTATACGTTTATTTCTTTCATGAAAATTGTAAAAATTTACGGGATGCAGATAAAATCTAAGTAAAACTACGCTTCAATAAATACATGAATTTTAGCAATTGTCCTTGGGCTCCAAATTATTTTGTTATTTCTTAGAGGTCAAAAATGTTTTGTACCTATTATCTGAGTGCTCCGAAATAAATTGCTCCGTGTTTTCGAAGGGGTTTTCGACATTTCGTATTTTCTTGAGGCTCTGAAATAATTTGTATTTTCCTGGGACTCAAAAATATTAGGTAGACACATTTTATTCGAAAACCCTTATTACAATGAAATAAATATTTACCGAATCTTTATTAAGTCGATAGCAAGTTAATACCTGTATACCTGTTTTATTAGAACTATAAAAGCTATATTACCGAAAGTCGTGGCTTAGATGGCTTTTTTATGCCACTTGCATAAATATTGCATACTCTTTCTATTTTAAACATCAGCATTGCAACAAACTTTTCGCTACACTATTCTAATCTACGATTGTTAAACTACATCCCCGCGTTGGCAACGGTCCAAGATCGCTTCTCTAATTGGGATCTCCTGAATTCTCCCGATACACGCTTCGTTGTTACGTTTTGTGGTTTAATTGATTCATGGGGTACCTTCATCAGATTTGGGAATGCAGGTAAAGAGGTATACAATGTCTATATTATGATATTGATCGACATTGTGTAGCCTGTAAAAGCGTGCGACCGCAATCCCGCATTTGCAATGGCGGTTGTCAGTCTTGTGATAGGTAACTAACTTTATGTAAGTGCAATGACCTCAAATACTAAATGGTATTGGAAGTGAAGTAGTGGTAATTACTGCAAAAATACAATTACAATGTATTTCTGAAATAAAAAACTACCTATTTAAAAAATAAATCCAGTCTGGTGGACTAATCAACGACCAGACCAAAAGACTTGGCCTGGGATCATGAAATTTGAACGGTAGCTTACTTTTATGAAAGAAGCACCCACTGATTTATTTATCGGAGTGCCATTTGGAAAGTATCCAACAATGGCATTTATGTTACAAAATATAACAAAATAAATTACCAGTTCATGTGATTTTTATAAATATTGACTGACTATTATTTAATTATTGATTGAATACTTAATAAAATATTACATCAAAATATTTTAAATTATTATAATTGTTTATAAACATAATAGGTGACATTTGAACATTTTGATCCGGTCAATCTTGGTTTAAATTAGAAGGAGGGCAATTGAAAACAAGATGTTCAGATAGATACATAAAAAGATGCAATATTGAGGCTACTAAATAGGAAAGCGTGGCAGCACAGCGTCTTGAAAGGCGCGGGCTGATATAGAGGCAAGTATGCGATTTCGAGGAGCGGCGCAGAACTGACCTCGACGCCAAATGCAACGAGTTGAAAAGCTCAACCACCCGCGGCCAATCACTACAATTATGAAGTGTGCTCAGTGCGTACGGGGGTTCAATAGGAAGATCGGTTACATTAGCCACCTTCGGGTGCACCAGACTAAGAGTCGAAGCAGGAGGTAATTTTCAAAAGTGGTCAAGCGACATTTCAATAATTTTACAGTGCTATTTTTGTAACCCCAATTGTCATTTTTTCAGTAGAGGTTTTAAAAGGGGTTAATATTTAAAAGTTCATTCTTTGTAAACTGATAAAGATAAAACTAATTTTTAAACGCAGATTCGTGACAAACTTCTATAAGTGAATTTTGGTTTAAAAAATGCATTTTTCAGATTATGGAGTTGACCATTTTTTAAGTTCCGTACCCAAAGGGTAACCATCGGGACCCTATTACTAAGACTCCGCTGTCCGTCTGTCTGTCCGTCTGTCACCAGGCTGTATCTCATGAACCGTGATAGTTAGATAGTTGAAAATTTCACAGATGATGTATTTCTGTTGCCGCTATAACAACAAATACTAAAAAACACAATAAAATAAATATTTAAGGGGGCTCCCATACTACATATACGTATAACTGAAAAAAAAATCACTTAGCTATTCTCGCTAAAATCTATCCCAAGGGTCCCAGACAATTCCCTTAACTATAGTTGTTAAGAGAAGCTATTCCAGATTTTTTCTCAACACCAGCACCTCGTACAAACCTTCGATTTTCAAGATGCCTTCTCAGTTGCATATCTAGAGAGTCGGATAGCCAACAACAGTAACTAGGTAGTCTGAAACAGCTCCGCTAAGAAACACCAAAATTAAATTTTGGTGAATTTAATCACCCCAACTTTTAAACGAACACTTATTTTGAAACACAGTTTTTAAGAAAAGCTTTTCTAGAACTTTCATGATGACCAGCCAATCGTACATGCCTTTGCTATTCAAGGAAATCTTTACAGTGTTACATATATATTATATGTAGGCTTCTGTAGCCAAACAAAATAATAGAAAGGCCTTCGAGCAGCTGCAGTCCCGCAGAGAAAATCTTGAATATAATATAAAATATGTATATACAGGTAGACAATGAACCCTATATCCAAGGAAATTATTCTATGATCGAAATAAAAATTTCATGCTGTTATTTTTGTCTTATTTCATTACAAAATAGAGATATCGACCGTCAAAGTCGATCGCCGGCGAGAGGATGGATTGTGGGGGCAGGTGCCAAGGGCGAAGGGAATGTTTTACATTGACAGCTGGGGGTCGGAGGCTCGTTGCGGGGAAGACCCTACGGGCTATTGTCAGTTACATGTCGTGTCGCGTAGACAAGCCATTTATTTGAAATTTGGAAAATGGGAAACTAGAGAAAAAATTTACGTGTTTTCTTAAATTTATATTTGTTCTATTAGTAATTCTGATTCATATATCTCTACATATAGCGAGAGGGTTCATTTTCAACCTGTTTATTGGCATGACATGCAATAAAAAATAGCGATAGCTCAGGGGTAGAACGCTGGCCTCTCAATTTTGCACCAATGAGGTTTTCGAATATAAATGCAAGAAAAATACGTAAAAAAACAACCTTACAATCCTGAGTATCCTGACTCTTCCTGAATTGTATCGTTAAGTTATCAAGTAACTGTTGATGACAACAAACTAAAATTTTATGGAAATCTATCTCAGTACATCCCTTCCTAGGATTATGGCCCCATGACGCAAAGGTTGTTTGTGATTTTGAGTAGATTACACGTACTTAGCCCACTACGATAATCGCAACATGATTGGTTTGTGATTATCACGTCATTCTGATTCCAGCCAATCATAGACTTGAGTCCGATCGAAAAGAATGGACCTAGTCGTAGTTTTAATGTTATTGTATTAAAGACGAAAATTTAAAAAGCACTATACGTAGTAATGTGTCAATCGTTTATAAGGATATTTCGTTTTTAAAGTTTTTGGTTTTAAATTTATGATAATTTCAAATACTTACACATAAAAACTGATGCCATGACTCTTGCAGTGTTTGCTCGAGTTGCTTATTTACCATTTCACGGTGCAATTTTGTTATAATTTTGTTATGCTCACTATTGCGGACGGCGCACCGCGCAGCGCAAGACTGATCAACGTAATACATATAAATCGTATAAGCATTGCCCAACTAGAGACATATTTTAGTTCGTTGGTTGATAACCTATTTTCTTACACCTTACCAACGATTTTGCAAAAACATGGAAAGCAGTGGGCGCGACTGAAGAAAGATCATAAAAGTTAGCATGAGATAGAAAAAACCTATAACAAACGGGCAGATTTAATGGCTGCTTAGGTAGGTAGATAGATTTTATTTGAATTTGAATTAGAAATAAAGGTATTTTTTTTATTCCTAACAATTGCTAATAATTTTTCTTTTATCTTTCTTCATTGCTTAAAAAAAATATTAAAAGACAATCCACATTTAAAACAATGTAATAAAAAACATAAAATTGCACACAAGTGACAAAACGGCATTTAAACATGGTCGAACTTGCGAATCTTCCAACAATGGCTCTTCTGTACCCCGCAATTTCTGGAATACCGGTGTTCGAGGGACCAGGAACTTTTTTAATCCAGCCATGGTCTCCTCACAGACAGGAAGAATTTCGCTGGGAGGTAGGGTGAATCCGTACTTTTCATCTGGTAGCTCGAAGGTCAAAGCGTATCTGTAGAAAAATAAGTTTTTGTATTTTGAAAGAGAGAGACAGATAGCAGTAAAAGTAGAAAGGTCCTAGTCATGCATAGCTAAACCACAAAATAGATACTACCAGAAGGCCGACGACGGAGCGAAAACAGACGCACACATGCATAGACGCGTACGTATGATGATCTCGGCAGAATTTCGTATTGGCATTCGACCGACTTCATCCGAGATCGTCGTACGTACGCGTCTACGTGTGCGTGCGCCTGTTTTCGCTAGTTATGCGGAGAAAACCTTCTGTAGATGGTTTAGAATTTTAGATGGTTATTTTGGGGCTAAATACATAGTAGCTAAATACATACAGTATACACAATCTAAGTGACAATACGTTTCCGTAGAAAGCTGCATGATTTTTTTTATTTGCTTTGTGGCTTATATAATTTTTTTGTCCTTTTTGAGGTCAAAGAAATATCTAAATATACTGGTTAGTTTCATACACTCACATACATTATAAATTAATACTTACGGCACATGGAATGCTTTTTTTACCCAACACATACTAGCCCCTGCAGTTGTGTATCCTGAAAAAATCAAACACAATTAATAACATACACTGATCTTGGCCTCTTTAAAAAGTTTTAATAGAACCTTTGAATCTCTCAGAGAAATTTGTCATTATTGAAAATTTGTTCTTGGTGGCAATAAGGCCTTTTGAATAATCACTTCTCACATGTTTTTACACAACTTAGTTTCAAAGCCATGTAAAAATAGCGTGACAAAATGCTTATGGTCGTAAATTTAAGATTGATGCTTTTGTTGTAGCTTTCACCACATTAATTCCATACCGTATACTTTATTTTTTCGAAAAATAATTTTGAAAAAAGGTAGTTAGCTATATCGCCGTACTCCAACCAACCAAAGGCGGATTCAGGGGGAGGTCATGGGGGGGTCATGACCCCCCCCTGGGCCTAGGTCAACCTTTTTTTTTACTTAAAATTACTTACACTTAACCATACACAAATAGTTACTAAAAGCAGCCATCGCTCGATGCCGTTTCCGTTAGTAGATATAGGCAATTAAATCTTTGACAGCAAAAAAAAAGCTTTTTTACACCTCAGGATCCGGGCGTACAGGCTAGACCAGCCGTTCTGGACATATGAACCGTTAAAATATTACAAAAAAAAAGTCGAGAAATATCGTGAGACTCCCGTTTGGGAAAAAGCTTTTTCATTTGAATTTTCGAGCCTGTGACCCCCCTGGCTCGCATGCTGGAACCGCCCTTGCAACCAACAGCTCAACGTGCCTTCCAAAACACGCATATCGATTAAAATGAATATGCACCGTGAGGATTTGAACCTCTGGGTTAGCATATGACGGCCACATAAGCAGTCAACTCGGACGAACATCATGTTACCTATGGATATATTTTTACATTTTTATTTCTTAGTTATAATTTTGACACTTCTTATTGAAAATATTTGACATTGTATTCTTTTAAATTTAATTATGACATTTACTTTTAATTATTTATATATATTTTTTCTTTTTAATTATAATGTTAATTGACCATATCAAATTGATATGTCCTACTATTTATATTAAGGTCTTACTGTATGTAACAAATAATGTTTATGTAAATTATTTAACCGTTTAAATGTAATTGTAATGTATTTCAAAATGTGATCTGACCTACCAATGTAACGACCACTGTTACAATTATGGCTAAAATAAATGAAAATGAATAAATATGAATATGAACTAACCTAAAATAATGACAAGATGGTTAGGAGCCCACTCCGAATCATTATTCATACGTATCTTAGTACCAAAATAACCCGCAAAAGAGAAAAAATAAATCAAATTAATTTTAGGCTTTCATTTGGAAGATCAATATGAAGTTGTCTATGTCCCTGATTTATCAACTAACATCGCGTTAAAGACCAAAAAAATATGGGTTTTCGCCCTAAAATCGAGTACCACAATGCTAACCATCAGTTTTGTACTGGATTCAGTTCCGTCAAGGAGCCAGTAAAAATTTGAAAAATATGGCTTTAAATTATTTAAATATTTAAAATTATTGGCTTTAAATATGACTTTATATTTTATAAATTAACATACTTTCAATCTTCTTTTAATTATATTCAATTTCAATTCAATTATATTTAATTTCACGAATAAAGAAAGAAAAAGGAAAATACATTTATTTGTCAATAAACAACCAATTAAAACTTTACATTAAACAGACAAAAAGGACGCAGCTCAGCAAAATGCTGTCAGTACGTACAACTGCACAGCGCTGATTTTCAGCTGTCCCTGTTTTCACTAAATATTACATGTAGAGCGGGTAGTAGTTTTTTTAATATTAAAAATGTGATGCATAAAGAGATTCAGTTCCTATATTTCAAAACCGATTTAAACGAAACCAACACACGCAGATACTAACTAGGAAGAAAACATCGCTATTACGTAAATAAAATATAGTCTTTGTCCTAATGTAGTCGCGATTTCAAAATAGCTGAAGTTTTGCGTGCGCAGCATCTCATTAGATCTAGATAGACAGTTAAAACACAAAAGCGTTAGAGCAGGACTGAATTTTTGCATTGTGCAGCCCCTTATGTGATTTATTTATATTTAACAAGCAAGGTAAGTATATAGCACCAATTGGAAATATCATGAATATTCTAAATTATCAAAACCTGATCAAAAATTACAAATGATTGAAGCACAGTTAAGGTATTCGAAAATAATAATTATTTTCAGGGCAATGGACTTCACACAGTTCGAACGGCGCGCCGCGGGTCAAGGCGTGAGGCGCTTTTTTAGATAGCCAGCCAAATATGCGCTTTATTGTCCCGATATTTCTCGCTTCGCATAGTTGTCGTCGCAACGAACCAGCTTGTTAAGATGTGTTTGAATCGTTATAACCTCAAATTCTAGTTAAAAACTACATCCCAAAGCCTGCAAACAAACGATCACTAATATGTATGTGGTGATAATTTTGATGGAGATCATGCAAATGCATATCCGAAACTAAAAATGAGTGCTGTCCCAAAGCTGAACATGACAAGAAGTATCCGCTTAAATCTCCGATACATCCTTTGCTTTGTTTTTTTAGCAAAATGAGCAGGTTCAATTAGTGCAGTTAGTAAGTGAGTAAGTAAGTAAGTAAGTAATATATTTATTTCAGTTATTATTTTTTTCAACGATGACGAGAGTCTTTTGAGCAAATTTCTCTGGACTTTGATACTGTATTTAAAATGTAACACTCAGCTAGTAGGTGGAACATAGAAAACTTTTAGTTATTTTTGTCTCTTATTTTTTTTTATTATTTTTCTTTTATATTTGAAATAAATATATATATATTGCTACATAGAGCACTTATTTTATTTTATTTTTTGTTTAATTAAAACATTAATTATATAAAAAATATTTTCGAAATATATTTCGGCCCACTTTGGGGCCGGCGTCAGTCGAATTAAAAACGGTAAATGACATAAAATATATACAACCTTATAACTAATGATTTTAAATGAATGACATTTGAGTATGAATAAAAAATATATATACAACCTTATGACATGAATGAGCTTAACCTACTTTAACAGAAAAAATAAAAATAAAAAAATGAAAAAATGTAGAGGCCACCCTGCGGGTACTTTATGCGCTACCCTAAAGTTTATTTACAATATTGGGCGCACTCAAACCCGCAAGATGGCATTGCTGCCCAGGTACCCTGGTCTTGATGGTAATTGTTTCTGTTGTAAGTCAAGTCCTGGTCGAGTCGAGTCGAGTCAGTCAAAGTGGAGTCAGTGTTGTTTGTTTAGTCCTGGTCCATAGTGCGCACCAAGTGACCATATGTACGAGTATTCCCACGTCCTTAATTTTATATCTGTCAATGGTGGGTGAAATGATTTTATGATTCTTACGGTGAAACAGTTATTGAATGTTTGGTTATGAGAGCGTACATGGATGGGGATAGGGAGATTGTTATTGTGGATGGTTGAGGTGTGTCTGTGATGATTAATGCGGATGTGTAGTTCATTACGTGTTTCTCCTACGTAGAATGCCGAACAGTGTCGACATTCTAGTAGGTATATGCAGTTTTTTGTTTTGCAGTTGGTGTTTGGTTGAGCTTTGTATGTACTGGTTGTGTGGTGTGTTTTGATTTGTGTGTATATACCGACGACCACGGTGCAAGACATGCGCTATAATCAACACGGACACACAAATCAAAACACACCACACAACCAGTACATACAAAGATCAACCAAACACCAACTGCAAAACAAAAAACTGCATATACCTACTAGAATGTCGACACTGTTCGGCATTCTACGTAGGAGAAACACGTAATGAACTACACATCCGCATTAATCATCACAGACACACCTCAACCATCCACAATAACAATCTCCCTATCTCCATCCATGTACGCTCTCATAACCAAACATTCAATAACTGTTTCACCGTAAGAATCATAAAATCATTTCACCCACCATTGACAGATATAAAATTAAGGACGTGGGAATATTCGTACATATGGTCACTTGGTGCGCACTACGGACCAGGACTAAACAAACAACACTGACTCCACTTTGACTGACTCGACTCGACTCGACCAGGACTTGACTTACAACAGAAACAATTACCATCAAGACCAGGGTACCTGGGCAGCAATGCCATCTTGCGGGTTTGAGTGCGCCCAATATTGTAAATAAACTTTAGGGTAGCGCATAAAGTACCCGCAGGGTGGCCTCTACATTTTTTCATTTTTTTATTTTTATTTTTTCTGTTAAAGTAGGTTAAGCTCATTCATGTCATAAGGTTGTAGCATTGCAAATTTTGTAGGGTTGTTTATCACAAAAAGTTTACGCGTCGAAGTTTGGCTTGATGGAATTTGCGTTTTACCCTCTTTTATAGACATGAAGATAATCGCGCGACTGCCGCGATGCCGAGAGTTTCTCGTTCATTTGTTGGCCGGAGTTGTACCAGTATACTCGTGTTGGTTGTTTCCTTATTTGATGGCGTTCAACGGCGAATGAAAATGGCGGAGGTGCCAACAGGAGTTGTGTTTTTTGATATATTAGGTGGGTTTTTTGTGTTTAAATTTGGTTAATTATTCATTTGTGTGGAATAGTTTTATAATTTTGTTTTTGTATTTCAGGAAGATTATTTTGGACAATATAGAAAAAGGAATTTTTTCGTCGGGTTGGTGGGAGTTCTGAAATCGTCAGATCATGGTATGTATTGCTTTCTTTGTATTTTGAGTCACCGGAATTTTGTTCTCATTGTTCCGTGTGGTAAAGGTTTTAATATTGTTTTTTCTCTTCTAATTCCAGGGTGTTTTGTTTTTACAAGATCTTCGTGTTTGTCAAGATCTTCTTGTTTCCGAGATTTACCTGCTGGCAGAGTTTTGATCGCCGCGTGGTGTATGCAGATGCAGTTCCTTGTCTGCGCGGTCGAGGATCGCTGACCTTGAAGGGGGCAGCGGACGGCGGGTCATTTCCGTGGTTGTTATTGGAAAAATTCAAGTAGGTGTTGGAATTTTTTTACTTTTATCCACACACAATGGAGATACCTAGGACGGTATTGTTTTCTGGACACTTAGTTATGTGTCCTATTAGTATTCAAGGTTAAATTCTTCTTCCTGTTTCACCGAATAACCCAAACTGGAAAATTTAATGTTCTGTAATATTTTTTTTCTTTCCTGGTAGAACTGAATGGTGTACCAGACGATTTGGTTTAAAGAGTATGTTCGACAAATATTTATTGTTTGTAGGATCTACGGCTCCCCTGAGCTAGATTTTATTTAGGAAATTATTTCCCTTGTTTTGTTTACAAGTTTTGTTACTATTAAAGTTTTTTTTATGTAATTTTCACAAGATTCCATGTAATCTAGTTACCTGTGGATAAGGCAGTAACAATTCCACCTAGTTATCACTTAAATGTATATTCAAGTCTTGGCAATACTAATTCCAATGTAATATTACTACCAGATGTTAAGGCGGTACCTAACACAACTATTTTAAGGTACTTAAGGTCTTAGTAATGTCTTGGCAGGAAATTGCCAAATGAAGGTCTTGGCCAAGAACTTGTAACTAAGATAATTTTTTTTCTTAACTTGTGAAATTTAACTTTTTTTTAGTTTTGATAAAATTAAATAAACTTAATTGTAAAGTACCTCGAAGTTTTCTTCAGAACCTTTTAACAACTATTAGGTTACAATTAGGTCACTGTTTAGTTTTATTTTGTTCAGTGGTACGACCGGTGGAAAGACCGGGTACCTGCCGGTCGTGCTACCTGACAAGGTTGTATATATATTTTTTATTCATACTCAAATGTCATTCATTTAAAATCATTAGTTATAAGGTTGTATATATTTTATGTCATTTACCGTTTTTAATTCGACTGACGCCGGCCCCAAAGTGGGCCGAAATATATTTCGAAAATATTTTTTATATACTTAATGTTTTCTTTTATATAAATTTTATATTTTTATCGTATAATATTAGTACCAACTTGTATATGCTACGTACCATTTTTAATACCGACAATAGTCAGAGTGATGATTTCCTCTCTTGCTCTTCTTCGTCTTCAGTTTCTGATTGCAGTTTTCAGAGTCTGCCTTCATTGCACGATACTCTTACTTCACACTTCTCAGATTGCCATACAAACTTCAACTTTGTGCATATAAACGCACAAAGCATTTCATACCATTATCCCGACTTGTTGGCAACATTTGATTCTCAAGATGTTCATGCAATTCTTATTTCAGAAACCTTTCTAAAACCTTGTTTGCCTTCGACCTCTTACTGCATTCCTGGATTCCAGTTAATTCGTAACGATCGAATTGGTGCCAGGTGTGGTGGGGTTGCTATTTATCTTCGGTCTCACATTCCTTTTTCAATACTAAGCATGTCCCCACAGCCACGTCCTAAAGATGCAGGTGAACATCTTTTTATTGAAGTCACTCTCTCTCACACTAAAATTCTTCATGGTGTGTATTATCCTCCTGATATGACCGTCAATTACTTTTCCTCTTTCGAAGGTCTCCTTCAGTCATTAGTCCCGTCTTACAAACACACTATCATGAGTGACTTTAATACCTGTCTTTTAAATAATGATTCTCGCTCTTCCTCCTTTAACTCCATCATAAAGGCGAACAATCTTCACATTCTTCCCTCTAACGCCACACATAATTTTCCAAATTTTCACCTCTCTCTTCTCGACCTTATTGTCTCCTCCTTAGCACATGTTGTCAAGCATGGTCAATGTTCTGCTGATGCATTCTCCTACTATGACCTAATTTTTCTTTCCTATAAAATCCGGTCTTCTAAGCCCAAAGCAAGAGTACTTATGCAGCGTAGTTTCAGGGATATAAATTTGGAAAATCTTCGAAAAGATGCTCTCAATACTGACTGGACTGTTATAGATAAGGCTAAAGCTGTTGATGAGCAAATAGCTATATTTAACTCACTACATATTTATATACTCATACAAATTTATGATGCACACGCTCCTGTCAGAGCTATAAAAATTAAACATCTACCGCCACCCTGGCTTACCAATGAAATAAAAAACATCATGCAAATGAAGTATCTGCCAAATCTAGATTTAAAACCCACCCTACAGATAGAAATAGGGAAAAATATGTTATGCTTCGGAATCACTGCAATAAAGTATATAGGGATGCACAAAAACGTCATATTCATGAATCAGTTGAAAATGGTGACCCAGCTAAAGTGTGGAAATTTCTTAGGTCATTAGGTGTTGGTAAATCACGTCAAGATACTATCCCAAAAGATTTGGATTTAAACTCCTTGAAAAATCACTTCTCTTCTTCGTGCACTTTTGACGGTGCTACGAAAACAAATACATTAAATAATCTTTCCTCTATTCCAACACCAGACCATTCTTCTTTTTTTTGAGTCAATTTAAGAAGCACATTCTGTCAATATCATCGAATGCAGTGGGTAGTGATTGCATCAGCCGCAATATGATTGTTCCTATTATTGATATCCTTACTCCTGTAATAACCAATATCCTTAATAAATCCATCTCCTCGGGCACCTTTCCAACTATTTGGAAAGATGCCCAAATCATCCCGCTTCCTTCTTTCTCTGAATACCGCCCAATCTCCATCCTACCATTTCTTTCTGAAGTCCTGGAACGCCTAGTCCATTACCAACTGAACTTTTTCCTTTCCCAAAATAAACTCCTCAATCCTTTTCAATCTGGTTTTCGTACCGGTCATAGTACTACTACAGCTCTTATAAAGATCACCGATGACATACGGTTGGGCTTAGATTCAGGGCAACTTACAGTACTGACATTATTAGATTTTAGTAGCGCGTTTAACAATGTGGATTTTGACATTCTGTTGGGCATATTGCGTTCTCTTAACATATCTCCAACGGTAATTGACTGGTTTCGTAGTTACTTGAATGGACGCCGGCAGCGTATTCGTATTGAAGATTCACTATCCAACTGGTGTGACACCACTGCCAGTGTTCCTCAAGGCGGCGTCGTGTCCCCTCCTCTTCTTTTTGCAATCTTCATAAACAGTATTTCTAATCTGATTTCTTCTTCTTACCACTTATATACAGATGATCTCCAAATTTATACGCAGGCAAAACTTAAAGATCTCCCCAGTGCTATTGCTATTACCAATATAAATCTCACTCGTACATATATCGGATTGGAGCAGGCAATACGGGTTAAAAGTAAATCCAAATAAGACCCAAGTGATAATCATCGGAAGCCCTTACTTTTTGTCCAGAGTGGAATGGCAGATACTTCCACAAATATTCTTTGATGGAATACACGTTCCATTCAGCGATAAGGTGAAGAACTTGGGAATAACGATGGATAATTGTTTACACTGAATACCTCAAATAGAAGAAATTAGCCGGAATTTTTTTGCATCTTCAGGCTCTATGAGAAGGCTGCGTAATTTTCTGCCGACTGCTACAAATATTGTTCTTGCTCAATCCCTTCTTTTACCCATTCTTGACTATGCTGACTCATGTTACCTTGAACTCACCCAGGAGCAATTTGACAAACTTGAGCGACTTTAAAACTTTTGCATGAGATTTATATTCGGCCTCCGCAAGTTTGATCATATCTCCGAATTTCGTTCCCAGCTAGGGTGGCTTCCAATTTGTCCTCGTCGAAATGTTCACATTATATCTCTTTTATACACTGTGCTGTTTGATCCTTCTTCTCCAACCTATCTCAGAGAACGCTTTAACTTTCTCCATCAGTCGCATGAACGGCCACTGCGGTCATTTGAAAGTCTGAAACTGAAGAAACCACCTCACACTTCAACTTTCTACAGCAAGTCTTTCACAGTCGAAGCTGTTCGGCTGTGGAATGTTTTGCCTGTTTCAATACGACGTGCTCCTACTTTGGCTGTTTTTAAAAGAATAATTAAGGAGCATTTTCTATCACTTTGATAGTTAAAGTTTAATTTATCTCTACTTGTTACTGAACTGGTACTTATATATATATATATATATATATATATTTCTATCTATCTTTATACACAAGTATATATTTTGTATTTAATTGAATGTAATATTTATTTATTTTGTGTCTAATTTACGTATTGAGTTAAAATATACATATGTTTAGACCATTATTTAAGTATTTTTGACAATAATAGGTACACCGCCTACGCCTTCACGTACATCCAAAATATTTTCCACCCAAAGGTTGTCTGGAAGAAATCACTCTCAGCGATAAGATCGCCCATTGTTGCCTATATGTTTGTTTTTTTCCAACTTTGTATTGTCCTTTTTGTTGTTTTTCTTTTGGTGCACAATAAAGCGTATTTATGTTTATTTATGTTTATGTTCTCTATCCCCTATAGTTTAGATTTTCTCCATACGGACCCATACCAACGCGCTTAATTTGTTTGACACTGGCAAGTTAAACAGTATTATAAACCATCTAACCAGCCTGTTGTGATATATTAAAAAATGGAACATTTATCATTCTATTTAAAAAAAAAATTTGGAAATATAGTTCGCGCTATTATTTATTACGACACTAAAAAAGGTTTAGAACCCCAAGAACGTTTTGAAATTTTGGCTACTACTTTTGGGGAGTCTGCTTACTGAGTCTGAAAGCCGAGGAATTACATATGTTGAGCTAGAGCGAGAACTAAGAATTGGATCAACAGCAATGCAAACCATCATTCATGACCACCTTTCTCTTCGTAAGCCTTGTTCGAGATGGCAGCCACATAAATTTACCGATGAGCAGAAAGACCGTCGAGTGGTTTGGTGCCTATTCACATTGATCTGGGTAGGTACGTCAATGCCTATTCATACATAATAGATTAATTCGACGCTGGCAAAAAAAAAACATTTATGATATACTAAACTGACTAAACAGACAAGTTATGCTCTATCAGTGTTCGATATCTACTCCAAAGTAAATTGTGTTTTGGAAATAGTAATATCGGAATGATAAAGGGTTATAATGAGTCTACACCAAATTCCACAATGTCACTCACTCACCTTGCAAATCTCCAGTATGACTCCTCCAGCTGGGGTTGGGTATGAAGATTCTCCAGAATGTGATGAGATGATTGGCACTGATGCTTGGGTTTACGGTATTGATCACGAAAACAGATATCGATGCGCATGGCGCAGGCTTTCGTCGCAGACTAAAGTTTGTCCGCGGAGGGCGCTGATCGCACGCACTCAAAACTACCCGTCAAAAGGATCACTTCAAAGTTTGTGAAAAACAAGGTAGAATTAGGCATATTTATCATACAATCAGTAATATCAGCTTGGTGAAACAAGCGACCGAAGTCAGGAATCCGGCACCTTCTCTAGTACCACGATAATGCCGCGCCGCACACTTCTGTCACATCACTCAACTTTTTTTACACGGAAAATTCGTCTATTGTTCTTTCTATATTCCCCTGACTTAGCACCTTGTGTGTGAAATCAAAGAAAACATAATGGGAAAGAGGTTTGAAAGCAAAGAAGATGCACTGGCTGCTTATAATTTCGAGGTTTCTGATGTCAATGCTACTTTCTGAGTGGTTTGGGCGCATAGAAAAGTGTTAACGTGCTCAGGGTGAATACTTTGAAAACATAAATACTTGTAATAACTAAAGAAAAAATATTATAATTGTTGGGTTTTCAATTTCTTTTGGCGGGTTCACTCACCAACTGTGCTGAAGGCTGTACCAATTGCATAATGTGTGCCTCTCTTCTTAGCTATAGCTTTCTCCATTTCTTGAGCCATCTTTCTCTGAAATTATGAAATTATCCAACATTAGTTACGCTTCTCCACACACCGGTCGCTCGAGTTGTTTACAACTTCTACACCGAAACCTGTTCATATGAATTGTGAAGCGTTTAGATAAAGATGTACTTTGGAGGGCACTGATATCATATTGTCTGACCGATTTTCGGATTTATCAGTCGGTATTTTTGTTTTTTAATATTTAAATATTTTTTTTCAAAATGTTATTAGTTTTTTCTAGATTAGACCACTTTTAAATACTCTTTGAAAGTTAAAAACATTTCTTTGTGATCTTATAAGCTTACCACTATTATTTAAAATGACGATATTTTTTAAAAATAATAATGGACTGTTGGGTTTTCGTATAAAAAATATATAAATTATTTATTATTTTCCATAATCAAAAAAAGTATGCAAAAAAATAACAATTTTTATATATTTTTTTTTAACAATGTACCAAATTGAATATCTTATTTTGTCATACATCCCTAGTCCTATTCCATCCCTATTAATATATTATGTAGAAACGAAAATTTGTTGATTTGTTACCTGCGATATAGAAAACTACTCGATGTATCGACATGAAACTTTCGCTATCTAATAAAAAAGGTCGAGAAGTATGGCCCCGGTTTCGGAATCACGGATAAAATCCGGTCAGCTATTCCCCGCTACTACACCATTAGACACTTCCACCATCGCACTGAGAAGCTCTTACGACTCCACTTTGACTGGCCAATAATTATTTATTATTATATATTTTATTGGTGTTGAAAGGTGTGGCCCCGGTTTCTGGATCGCGGATAAAATCCTGTCAGCCATTCAGACACTTCCACCCTCGAGCTGAGAAAGTCTTGCGGCTCCACTTTGACTGGCCGCTTATTAATAATAATAATTATTATTAGTAAGACGGTACCAAGGCCAATTATTCTTAATAAAAGACTCTGTTAAAATAATGAAGGAAGAAGTGAAAGAAAATTGTGGCAGAATGTTTTCTTATCATTTTATGGCCAACATTTCTTTTGGAAGTTGGTTAGACAAGCCCGCTGAAAAGCAGTGACATCTAGACTGAATGTTATTAGAGATAAAGTTAGATGTGCATTAAATGATGAAAAAAATTGTTGGAACGCTGGAAGAACTATTTTGAAAATGTGTTTGAATGTGAGATGAGATCAGAAATGTCAGAGTTGTCTCTTCAAGACCGTTTCGAAATAGACAACATTAATCAAAGAATAATAAGTATGAAAAAACAATTACATTATTGTATTTTATTTATTACACTTAATGTACATTTACACAACATGAAAAAAAAACATTAAAATATTTTACAGTGTACAAAGGCGCCACTTATTGCTAATAGCAATATCTTCCAAGCAACCTTTAGGTGAAAAAGAAAACAAAGAAAAAAATAAAGAGGAGTACACAAACATACACAAAAATATAACATAAATAATATAATAAATATACTTTTATAAATTCATACATTTACACATATATAATTATAAAAAAGATAA